>CM035144.1:43655634-44276998 GCA_020205605.1 Panax ginseng
TCGAAGGGGCGCAATATCTCGCTATAAATCATGCGCCAAGAAGGGCACATTTCACCCAACCGCCCAAAGCCGGTAAGATCAAGGATGTTTCAAGGTGGTGGCTCAACCGAGCATCAAATCAAGGATTGCCCAAAGAAAAGGGAGCAACGGAGGAAGCGCCCAAATAAGGGGGGCAAGAAGTCGATGATCGATCGACCAACCAACGCAATCCAACCGATCGAACGCCTCAACCTTTAACACGACCGCCCAAGACGCAAAGAAATGAAAGGGACGTGGTGTCGTATTCTCCCAATCAATAATATAAATGCCTATGTATTATTTGATTCGGTGCTACCTATTCCTTTGTGTCTCAAGAATTTGCTAATCGACTAAACATACCTCCCTAACATTTAGAAAATTCATCAACGTAGAGATTATGTAATAAGAAGTAATTCCCATAGAGTTTGTTTATCAAACTGCAGCAAACATTAGAGGTCACGAACTAAACGTAGACTTAATTCCATTAAACCGGGAGAGTTTGATGTGATATTAGGAATGGATTGGTTATCCACCACCACCATAATCGATTGTCGATTGTCGAAGAAGAGTGTGAACCTTCGCACCTCAAATCGGCCTAAGGTAGTGTTTTACTAGTAGCTCATCGCCAAGCAATCGTGTCGCTTTTTACGATGATGCAAAGCCAAGAAATTGTTAAAGAAAGGATGTGTAGGTTATTTAGCCTATATAGTGGACATTCATCAAAAGAGAATAGAAATGAAAGATATATTAGTGGTAAAAGATTTCCAAGACGTGTTTAAACGAATCGCTCGCCTTCCGCCGCATGTAGAAATTGAATTCATAATAGACTTAGCACCGAACCGCACTAATTTCGAAAGCCCCATATCGTATGGGCCAAGAGAAATGAAGGAATTGATGATTCAATTGCAAGAGTTACTAGATAAGGGTTACATTCGCCAAGTGTGTCTCCTCGGGGAGCACCAAAGGTTGTTTGTAAAGAAAAGGATGGATCGATGAGGCTCAGATCGATTATCTGGAGTCGAACCGAGTGACAATTAAGAATAAATATCCATTGCCAAGGATAGACGACCTTTTCGATCAACCGAAGGGAGCGGGTGTTTTTCCAAGATAGATTTAATTAACCAAGTTATCATCACTGAAAGTGCGAGAGGAGGACGTACCAAAGACGCTGCTTTTCAACTCGCTACTTTACATTACGAATTTCTAGTGATGTCATTTGGGTTAACCAATGCTCCTAAGAAAGATTCATGGACTTGATGAACCGGTTTTCAAGCCATACTTAGATAAGTTCAGTAGTAGTATTTATCGATGACATTTTGATTTATTCAAAGACGAAGGAAGAGCACGCCTAACACCAAGATGGTATTGAAGCATCGAGAAGGGAAAAGATGTACGCTAAATTTTCAAAATGTGAATTTTGGATGGAAAGGGTTCAATTTCTAGACACGTGATAGATCAAAATGGAATTTCCGTGATCCCGCAAAGGTGGAAGCTGTAAAGTAATCGGGAACAAATTAAGACGCCAATGTAAGTTAGAGTTTCTTAGGTTTAGCCGGTACTATCAAGATTTATCCAAGATTTTTCTAAGATAGCAACCCCTCACCACCAATCTAACAAGGAAGACAGAGAAGTTCGTGGGACGGAGAAATGCGAGGAGAGTTTCAAAGAATTGAAGAGGAGGTTGAGTGAGGCGCCAGATTATCATTACCAGATGATACGGAGGATTTGTGGTGTATAGTGATGCATCGACATAGAGGACTTGGTTGTGTGCTAATGCAACATGGCAAGGTCATTGCATATGCCTCACGACATACTGAAAGATTTCAAAAAACGATACCCTACCCATGACTTGGAGTTAGCGCAGTAGTCTTTGCATCAAGATTTGGAGGCACTATTTGTATGGAGAAAATGTGAGATATATACGATCACAAGAGTCTCAAATATATCTTCACACGTATGAGAGTTGAACATGCGACAAAGAAGATGGTTGGAATTAATCAAGGATTACGACTGTGAAATTCTTTATCACCCGGGAAAAGCAAACGTTGTAGCTGACACTTTGAGTAGAAAAAGAAGGGAGAAGTTATTCAAATTGACAACTCAAGAGGAATTAATAAGAGAAATGGAAAAGTTGGAATTAGAGGTGGAGGAACCAAAAGAAGCTGAAGGAAAATTACTCATGATGAGAGCTCACCCGACGTTATTGGATAGAATAAAGGAAGCACAAGAGAAAGATGAAGAATGTGAGAAGATAAAGAAGAGAATAGTAGAAGATAAGGAAGAAAGGTTCAAAGTAGATAAGGACGGTATATTGAGATTTGAGGGTCGAGTATGGGTGCCAGCTGTAATCGAACTGAGAGAGGAAATCTTACACGGCACACAATACGCCGATTCTCGTTTATCCAGAGGCACAAAATGTACCGTGATCTTCGACACCATTTTTTTTGGTGGCCTAATTTGAAAAGAGAGGTCAGCAGAGTGTGTTAGCAGATGTCTTACTTGTCAAAGAGTCAAAGCAGTAACACCGTGAGGCCAAGTGGACTACTTCAACCACCGGAAATACCGTAATGGAAATGGGAGCACATTACGATGGACTTCGTGGTTGGACTTCCTGCTACACGTATAGTTATGATGCCATTTGGGTTATCAGGACCGACTAACAAAGACAACCATTTTCTACCCATCAAGATTCGATTCAATTTGAACCAAGCTAGCAAATTTGTATGTAAAGGAAATCGATCGCGACATGGAGTGCCGGTGTCGATTGTCTCCGATCGAGATCCGCGCTTCACGCCAAAATTTCGAAAAGTTTGCAGAACGAATGGGAACTCAATTGAGATTAAGTATCGCTTATCACCCTCAAACCGACGGCAAGAGTGAACGAACCATACAAACGCTGGAGGACATGCCGAGAGCTTGCATGATGGACTTCAAGGGAAATTGGGACGACCATTTACCATTAGTAGAATTCGCCACAATAATAGCTATCATGCGAGTATCGGATGCCGCCATATGAAGCTCTTTACGAGAAAGTGCAGACGCCATTATGTTGGGATGAAGTCGAGAACGACGACTTTTTGGGACCGTAATTTAGTCCAAAGAAACTACCGACGACGGGTAGCAAATAATAAGGGGCAAATTGGTAGCAAATCAAGATCGCTAAAGAAGTACGCCGACTTGCATCGCCGTAACCGACTTTGAAGCTCAGTAGTTTTGTGTTTTTGAAGGTATCTCCTCGAAGGGAAAGATCGATTCGGAAAGAAAGGAAAATTGAGTCCGAGGTTCATAGGCCATTCGAGATATTGAAGCGAGGGGCGGGTGGCATACAAAGTTGCTTTGCCACCCGAATCGAACACATCCACAACGTGTTTCACATTTCCGCATTTCACGACCGCATAAGTCCGACTTATAAGCACGTGATTTCCTATGAGCCCATTCAAGTAGAGAAGAATCTGCATATGAAGAAATTCCTGCTCGAGATAATAGATAAGAAAGAACAAATGCTAAGAAACAAAGTTATATCTTCTCAAAGGTTGTTTGTAAAACCACGATGTCAAGGAGGCCACGGGGAATTAGAAGATAGGATGAGGAGAGACTATCCCCATCTTTTCAGATAACCTCAGATCAATTCCGAGGACGGAAATTTTATAAGGGGGGAGAGGATGTAATAACCGTAAATTTTATGATTTAATATTATTATTAAATAGAGCCAATGATTATTTATTTTATAAATGCTTACGTGGCATGAGGGGGGGTAACTCAATTGTATTAAAATTGAACTCTTAATGATTGCTAGATGTGGAGAATTATGATAGGTTCATGAAATGTCTTGTGTGAGACAAGGATGGACTTAGTGAAGGATGATTAAGTATTTGCATGTTTAAAGTCCAAATAATAAATTGGGAGTCTAGCCCAATAAGTTAATTGATGGACTTTTGAGTTAGCCCAATAAACTTGGGATATTTAGAATCCAATTCTAATCCAACAAAATAGTTAACCGAGAGAGTACAAGGTATTGGTTAAATTAAATGTGGCGTAAGGGCAAGGGGCCCCAACCGACTAGCCCTTTGTCTATGTCTCGAGATCTACTCTCTTGTCCCCAAATTAGGGTCACCAAGCACAAAGAACAAGAGCTCAAACTCTCTTTACGCAAAACTTTCAAGTCGCTAATCCTAGGCATGCATGGCTAGCTAAGTGGTCGGTATATGGAGTGGTTGAACAACCCTTAAGTAACCATTGTTCATTTCTATTGCACCATGAATCCCAACATTGGGTAAAGCAAGTGTCTAGTCCATGTTTTCTTTTTAAATACAAGCCACCGTATGTACTGCTTTTAGTGATAAGAGTGTTGAGAAAATCGAGTAAAGAATTCTTAGTTGCTAAGCATTACCAAATCAAGCAGTGTGAGATATCAAGGTTAAAGCTCGAGAAGGTATAATTTCTACTCCGCTCTTAACTCGAGTCTTGTTGATTCTCGCTTTTTTTTCGATTAATAGGTCAAGTATGATGAATTAGCATGATATAGGTGTTTAGAAAGTTTACCTTCGCATGAATACGTTAAAAAATTGTCTCGAATCAAGTTGTGGCTACTCGCAAAAATGTAGCATGTTCACCGCTTCGAATCCATGGGTGCAAATTTCACCGCATTTAGGAACCAACTGATGGGTTCTACCATGTTAGACCATGTATTAAGAAATTCCTTAGTTTGTATGACATATAGTAAAGTCTTAATGAAATTAACCCGACGAACTTAAACTTTGTCGAAATAGTGTAGACCAAGTCTCAAGGAGCCGGCTTTGACAAAGCGTGATGTCTTTCTTGACAAAGCGTGATGTCTTCTGACAAAGCGTGATGTCTTCTTGACAAAGCGTGATGTCTTCTTGACAAAGCGTGATGTCTTCTGACAAAGCGTGATGTCTTCTTCTTGACAAAGCGTGATGTCTTCTTGATGATGTCTTCTGACAAAGCGCGATGTCTTCTTCGGACGAAGCATGTTGTCTTCTTCATAAAGTCATAATATCTTCTGACATGGCGAGATGTCCCGGGACTCCTGAGACAAAGATCATAACTTGATATAAGGATGGATTAATAAATACTCCTATACCGTTATAAACTATTAGTACACCTAATAAGTTCTAAGTAGAGAATTTTACTAACTTCGGGAAAATAAATCTAATGCTTGCAAACATGCGTAGAAAAAGGTCTGCGGATTAATAGACGCTATGGTCTACTTAAAGCAATGAACCTCTTAGAACTTCGAGGAAGAAAGATTATGAATAAACTAGCAAAGGGTCAATAGTATGAGCATGTTAGTGTACAAAGCATGAGTTTTGATGGGTACAAAGAGATAAAAAAAAAAATGTGTTATGTGTACATGTTGTTGATATATATCAAGTGTGTTTGGCTAATGAATACCTATACTTACATGAATAGGACAGACATAGTTCGTTGAGGTGATTTTCGCTATTAGTAGTAATCAACGCTAAAGGCAAGTTTCCTATCCCTAAAAAACTTGTTACTTATATTATGCAAGTTTCCTATCCCTAAAAAACTTGTTACTTATATTATGCAAGTTTCCTATCCCTAAAAACTTGTTACTTATATCATGCAAGTTTTCTATCCCTAACTTATTGTTATTGTTATTCCCTAACTTAAGTTCCCCTAACCTCACTCAAATTTACATCGAGCAAGTATCCTAACACTATTATTATTGTGTTGCAAGTTCCTTAATTCACACACTTTATACGCTGAATTGTTGTCATATCAATCATATTTTATCAAGCAAATATCCGCTTCTATTCAAAAATCACTTGTATACCTTTGACGTTGTTGTAAGTATTGACTTATCATTCCTAAATGCATGATGAAAAACCGCCTAAGCCCTTGATTCGCTAGACTATTATTATGAAGTTAAAGAGCTATCCAAACCGATTGATTTGGTGCGACTATCGTAAATCTAATCGAGATGAACAACCCTCATAGAAGGGGAAATTATATATTGTCTGGGAACCGACGCGCACATTATGAGTATGATTAAATGTTATGCATAACGTAGGTACTTTAGGTCGATCACCGTTGTACTCGCTTGTATTGATTACAAAGAAATACATAATTCTAGTAAGAGTTCTTAGTCCTTAGTGGTCGCCAAGACTCATTCGTGTTGAACCTCAAAATGGATAAATCCTCGAGATTTTGTTGATATCCTTCACCTATAACGACTCCTATTGAATACTCTTGATATTCTTGATATCCTTAAACTATCAATTATTATTATACCCTTGAAAGATTCAAATGCTATAACCGCTTGTTCTTCTAGCTATATTACTTGTCAAAAACTTGTTGCTCATTCTTGCTTCCTAAAACATTACAGCTTAAGGCAAGAGCAAGGCGGTACTTTCAGAAAGGACAAGGGAAAGGGCAAGGCGATGTAATAACTTAGTCCTTAAGACTAGAAGTATTATTATTATTGTTATGATTGTTATGATGTATTCAAGAATGATTAAGCTATGTTAAGCTAATCACGTAATTGTTGTAGTAATGGTTACTGCACTTGGGACGTGAATATTTATATTACATCAATGTAAATTATTCTATTATTTCCGCTGTTAATGATTTTGTAAGATATTTGTAGAAGACGTGATGCACCAATGTATGTACGTATTGATAATGGTTGGTCAATTATGGTATATCGGTAGAAAACCTAGTAGTACTGTGATTTGATCTTAAACCAGAATAAAGATGGGTCAAAAATTGTGTTAATGTGTTTGAAATAAGTGCTAGAATTAGAATCTAAGTTAGTAAACCCTAATTTTTAAATCAGGAACCCTAACTTCGAAATTATAAACCCTAATTGTTAAATGTAAACCCTAACTGCTAGTTTGGCACATTTAACGATAATTAATAAGTTATTAAACCTAATGTGTAAGTTTAATTAATTAGGAAAAACCCTAATTATTGTTAGAAACCATAATCATGAAATTAAAAACCCTAATTTCTATATTTAGTAACCCTAATTAGTAATTATAAAACCTAATTACTAATTGTAAACCCTAATTGCTAAAGTAGTAAGGTTAATTATAATTAGTGAACTTTAAAACCAAAATGTTCAAGTTATATAATTAAAAAACTAATTATAATTAGTAACCTCTAAATTACATTTTTAGGAAACTAATATTTATTTTTATTTAAACCCTAAATGAAATCCTAGAAATTCAAATTTTTTGTAGAACCTTAGGGTTAAACCCTAAGGGATTGTCAAGATTATAATTTGGCCATAAAAATTACAAGATAATGACCATTTTACCCTTATTATATAATTGAAGCTAACATGTAGGTTTTGACCTTAGGTGAGTTATTCACCAAATCCAACCACTCCATGTGACTGAAATTAATGTATACCAGCCTCTAGATCAGCCATACAATGCATCTAACACTTGTATATATAGATTGGGAGAGAGAAAATATCATTTGGTAGCTTATTTTTGAACAACACATATCCTTGAGCTTCTCTCTCTAAAACCCACGAAAGTTATAAGTAAATCAGTCCCAAAATCAGCCCCACTAACACCCATAACAAACTCAGAAGCCTTGAATCAAAATTGTTCATAGAAGGTATAAACCCTAACTTAAAAATCTGATCTTGATCAATGTGTTAGATGTTGTGTTTATATGTTAAAACATGTTATATATAGTGTATAATGATGATCTGGGTTGATAGATGTTAGATCCATAACATTTATAGGCTCAGATCTAGTGTTTTAAGAAAATCTGGAAAAATATTTTTTTGTTGTCTGACAATGAATGTCAGACCTTGTAGATGTCAGTCTATTATGGGTTTTTGTTGTTTAAAGATTTAATATTGTAGTTTGCTATGAACTCTTTAAGATGGAACTTGAATCAAGTTCATTTCAGAAACAGATTGCAAGATAATCGAGGTCAAAAGCCGTTGACCGGCCATGACTAGGCGTTTCTGGGTAACCCAGAAATGGTCTGACAAGACTTTTGACGCCTCTGATCTTGTAAACTGTTGTTGATTTGTGTTTGTTGTTGTATTAAAGTTATAGTATGGTAGTTATACTACATGTTAATTCTTGTAGATCGATTTTATCACAAACATACTGGATTTGGAGGAGGGTTAAAACAAGCAGAAAGTTCACGGATGAGCTTTCTGGGTAACCCCAGAAAGTTCATGAGCATGGCTTCTGACATGGTTTGACCGAACAAGATCTTGTTATTCTATTGTTATTTTGTTGATGTTTTGTAATAGATCTATAGTACTACATGTGGTCTAGAACTTGGAACCCTTAGATCACTTAAACATTACATGAAAAGCAAGTTGTGGAAGCCCAAACTAAGCCTCACGAACTGTTCTTCATTTCTGGGTAACCCAGAAATGAAGAACGATCTTCAACAACTTTTTAGAGAGGCTCAGATCTCTTTCGTTACATGTTGTATGATCAAGATTGTTGTTGAATAATGTAGTATTGCACTAGTACTAAGAGATCTGATTATTAGCTATCCCAGAAACATCATGAGGCAAGAAATAAGAATGGTCAAACCTAGTAGCTCGGTAACTGCTCATGATTTTCTAGGTTTGGCCAAGAACATGAAGAACACACTATAATGATTTGGTTACGTCAAGTATAAAATTTTAATGACAGCTTTATTTCAAAAATTAATTATTTTTATTAAATAAAAAAAAATTAGTTTTTAATTATTAAAATACAAAATAAATTATTAAAAATTATTTTAAAGTCTCAAAATAAGTTTTAATAATTTTTAATATATTTCATAAATATTTAATATTTTGAAATGTTAAAGGTATTTAATTTATTTAATTATTATATTAAATAAATTATTTAAAAATGATTTTAATATTTGAAAAATCATTTAAAATTATATTATGGTATAAGAAAATATTTTAAGTTATTTTAATGACTTTTAATATTTTGTGATAAATTTTATTAACAAATTAATATTAATGATAGTTTAGTTATTTAATAAAGGAATTAAATAAATAAATTAAAAATGATTTTATTATATTAAAAATCATTTTAAATAATAATAATAAGGTATTTAAAAATATTTTAAGTTATAAAATATAAATTTCAATATTTAAAGGTAAATTTCATTAATTACTTTTTATTAATGATATTAAAGTTATTTAATAAATATATTAAATAATTTAGTTTAAAATGATTTTAATATTATAAAATCATTTTAAATGAAAATAAATATTTAAAGATATTTTAAGTTATAAAATATAACTTTTAATATTTAAAGGATAATTTCATTAATAATTTAATATTAATGATACTAATTTAGCATTAATAATATTAAATTTATTTAATAATTATATTAAACTAATGGTTTAAAATGGCTTTATTAATTTAAAAATCATTTAAAGAGGATATAAATGAATTAAAAATATTTTAAGTTATGCTTAATGACTTTTAATATTTTGACAAATAGTACATTAATATTTTAATATTAATGTTAATTATTTAAAATGATTTTAAATATTTTAAAAATCATTTAAGGGTAATATTAGTACTTTAAAATATATTTTGAGTTATTATAAATAACTTTAATATTTTGGCAATAGTTTCATTAATAGTTTAATATTAATTAAATATTAATGATAATAGAATTATTTAATATTTAAATCATTTAATAATGATTCCGATGTTTGAAAATTCATGATAAATTATAATAAATTTTTTACAATTATTATAAGTCATTTAAAAATAATATGACTAATACTTACAGATATTGAACTTCGAGATAGAGTCTTAGACTCAATAATTACCCGATAAAGCTGTCGGTACACCGACATGTTTAAGAAATTGATCAGAACTTAGATATTTTGATTGTATTAACATTTATTTGTGATTCAATGACTGTTGAATATGTATGACAATGTGATTAGGTAATGTGCTGACTGCAATAAGCTGTATTATGTGTTACGATATGTTATTCTAATCAGTAAAATGATCTTATTACTAATAGTTTGTTATACAAAAAATAGAACTAAGTTATGAATTGTAAGCAACGTACCAGGCAAGTATCCTACTTTTGCATTTCCTTTATGCAATGGACAGAAGTAAGAAAGTTTTAGAATTATATTATTATAGTACCAGATTATTAACCCTATTGTTATATATATTATAACTGATCATTGATTATCAACATGATATTATATTATATAATTCAGATATATATTTTGTTCATTAATTTCTATATATTGTTATATAAGTGTTCCCACTTAGATAATCATTGTACTTAATCACATGTTGATATATATATATATATATATATATATATATATATACCTATTGATTACTAAAGATGTATACATAAGTAAAAGTTGTCTAAGCTATTTGATCACCAGACACGATTTAGAAATACCGTTAAATATGATAAAACCTTTTTGTATCCAATCAAATTGTTTTGGTTCGGATTCCCGACTAAGTATGAACATCTCAAACATGGGAAAACTTTTATGCGCCCAAGGCGGATATAGTGAACGATCATATCGTTTTTGCATGTAGTATTGATCAATACAAGGCATAACGGCCGATCAACCCCCCGTGCGTTCGTAAGTTATGACGGTTTGCGGATGAAGTTCTGCTAAACCTATTCAAAAATTAAAAACAATGTTCATAGTATGCCATCTTAACCCTATTTATAGTCAGTACGTAGTTTCAAAAATTTGATAGAGAGTTGTTATGTTATTATTATTGGTTCAGATTACTTCACAACTATTGATTTGTTGTAAAAGGGTAGTACAAAGAAAATATTTTATCCTTTCAGCTAATATTTATAATTATTATTACTTACTGGGCACTCAAATGCTCATCCTTGCTTAATTTAAATGTTTTCAGCTAAGTGTGAACAACCTGAAGGCTCTGCCAAGAACAAGGGAAAAGGAAAGGTTGCTGAATGAATGCAATGTTATCTTATGTAATAGTTTGATATTATTAAGACAATGGTATATATTATCTATCATGTTATGTAAGGAATGTATTAAAGGTTATGTACTTGGGAGCTAGACTCTGATGATTATTTAAATTAAATTTGATATCTATATTATTGTTATTATTATTAGTTTCGCTCATAGAAATGGTATTGTGAATCACCGACTTCGGGTTTCAAGTACCCAAATTTGGGGGCTTTACAGGTTGGTATTAGAGCTATAAGCATGAATTTGCGAAGAGCCCCGAGCCTCTAGCTAGTAACTTCCTTGTGTGGAATGCACCAAAGCCGAACTCTCCATAAGGGACGCCGAGCCAGTCGGTGGCAAGCTGATAGGTACCACTGTGAGGTGTTATGGTTGGAACCACCATGAAAGTTACAGGTTGGTATCAGAGCTTTAGGGTTAGAAACCTTAGGTGGGGTAGACCTTAGGCTATAACCTTAGAACATAGGGAAACATTGAAAATATAAATAACTCGTATAGAGTTTAAAAAGAGATGAATTGAATTAAGTTCATCGTCAAACAAAATAAAAGATAACTTATATAAAACTACTATTTGTTGTGCGTATATACGATATGCTAATCAGGATAATTTATGTGTGTAGATGTCTGGTGGAAAAGGCTTGTTATATGCTTATAGCATGAAGAAGGATCAAATCTATACACCTGAGCTAATATCGAAGCCAGGAGCTGAAATAGAGGCTCACAATGAAAACAACTCTAATGAGGTGGTCATTTTGGAAAACATAATACCAGATCCAAAAATAGTGGAGCTGAAAGATAGTGATTGACACTAAAGTTGAAGTTGATCAAGCATCAATGGAGGTGTAGGATCTGAGAAACAAGGTTTCTTCTCTGGAAAAGTTATGGGAAATAGAAAAGCTTTTGAATAGTCAGTTGCGAAAAGCCTTAATAGAAACAATGGAAGAACAAGATAAGCTTAAAATCCAAATTGATCAGATGGGAGCCACAAGCAACACATCGTGCAGCTCCGAGTAAGAAGGGGAAAAGAAAGATAGAAGACCATGACTTAGGAAAACCCGATAAGAAGAAAGGGAAAAGAATATGTTACCTTTGCGGTTATGAGGGACATACCACTCTGTATTTTCCTGACTATAAGCTAGGTGCATGTTTTATCTGTGGGATAGAAGGTCATCAGGTGAAAGGTTATCCAAGAAAAAGGTGTAGTAAATAGGTAGAATAGGTTCTGTTGTGTAGGTTTGTTTAATGTATTATATATGATAAGTATGTCTGTGTAATGTAATGCTCCCAACTTTTGTATGAGTCAAGACTGTCCCGACTTTTATAGTCACAAAGGGATAGCTGATGTTTAAAGCAGTATGTGTTATGTTATGTAAAATATTCGTTAAATGAATATGAATCTAAGTTTGAGTGATGAAACAAGTTTAATATATTAAACTTATGAGATAAGGTTTAGAATGTAAATTAATAAAGTATAATTTATGGTTTTACTTAACCAGATAATGCCGCCAAGACGTCAAACTCGAAACCAAAGGGCAGAAGAATCTGTTAATAATGTTGAGGGACAACAACAAGCAAACCCGATGCAGCATTTTGCAAACATGGTAGCACAAGCTATGCAGCAAGGAATGCCAGCCGCAGGGAACCAGCCGGACAACCGCTTAGCAAACTTCAAAGATTTCAAGGCTGTAGGACCGCCAGAATTTAAAGGCACAACTGACCACAATGAAGCCCAAACTTGGGTTAAAGAGATTGAAAAAGAATTCGTGATAGCTAGGGTAGCTTAGGGGCAAAAGACAGCTTTTGCCACCTACATGATGAAGGGTGAGGCAAACTTTTGGTGGGAAGCGAATCAAGCAAGGGCAAGAGAAGGTGTAGTTACATGGAATAGGTTTAAGACACTGTTCTTTGTGAACTATTTCTCGTCCAGTATGCAGTCTAGGATGGAGGTGAAATTTTTAGTGTTGAAGCAAGAAAACATGACGGTGTCAGAATACGCCATAAAATTTAATGAGTTGGCTATGTTCACTCCGCATCAAGTTGATACGGAGGCTAGGAAAGCTAGAAGGTTTGAGTTGGGATTAAAACCCTGGCTCTATAACAAGGTGGCGGTGTTGCAGATTCCTACATTTGCAGCACGCATGGAAAAGGCTATTATAGCCGAGGAGGGGAGTGAGGCCATGAGCCTCTACAACAAGGAAAGGAAGAACAAAGGTAAGGTCGAAGGAGCTGGGAAGACAGAAATTAATAGTGCAAGTAAAAGTGGTAGTAGCAAGAGGAAGGGGAACTATTTTGGCAATGTCCAGGTGAAACAAGAAGGTGTTAAGAAGCCAACTGTACAGTGTAACACTTGTGGAAAGAACCACTCTGGGAATGTTTAAAGGGGAAGTTTGTATGATACAAGTGCGGGCAGGAGGGTCATATCTCTCCCATATGCCCCAGTCCTAGGATGAACAGTGGGTGTTTTCTATGCGGGTCGACTAAGCATAAAGTGAATGATTTTCCGAAGAGGAGGATGGAGGTAGGGAGTGTGAATACTGGCAAGAGCAGCGGGACTCTAGCAATCACGGGACCTACGTCATCAAGCAAGCCAACAAAATATGTTGCAAGGGTCTTCAACATGACGGTCCAGGATGAGATGGCAGCTGGTGATGGATCTCCAGGTATTTTTCGTATAATTTTTATTTTCTTATACATAATTTTTTGATATATAGTAAATTATTTCATAAAGAAATTTGAAGGGGGAATTTGAGTTCTTTTAGAAATCAAATTTCCGTTGAATCAGATAGAGAAGCTTTACGTGAATAGTTAAAATAAGTACGATCATTTATGGTCGAGATCTACTTGAAATGATTGTGTATGCTATATACCCTTGTATGTATGAGTTTTAAAACAGTGATTCTGGGGACGGAATCTTTTTATAAGGGAGGGTGAATGTAACAACCCAATATTTTCTATATAAATAAATCAGAAATTTTGGGTATAAATTTTTGTTTATTTATTAAAATAAATATGGGGAATATGTATAAGTCAAAGTGTATATGTATATTTGTGATAAATAAAAATTTATTTATTACATGAATAATTTTAAATAATTTTATTTTAGAATTATTGATCAAGATAAATTATATTCTTGTAATAACTAATTTTATAGTAGAAATATTTTTATTAATTATTTTCCATGAAAATAGGATTATTATATTATTTAAATAATATATGAAATGATTATAGAATAATGATAATAATTATTTTATTATATGAATTTTAGTTCATATTATTAAGTTAATTATTTTACCTTAATTAATAAGGTTAAATATGAAAGATAAATCAGTTATGGAATCCAAACCATAATTTTGGATTTGTATTAAGGCATGAGAATAATAATATAATATTAATTATATTTTGATTTTTCAGTGCTATAAATATGTATTTCATGTACGTATTGATAATGGTTGGTCAATTATGGTATATCGGAAAAAAACCTAGTAGTACTGTCATTTGATCTTAAACCGGAATAAGGATGGGTCAAAAATTGTGTTAATGTGTTTATAATAAGTGCTAGAATTATAATCTAAGTTAGTAAACCCTAAATTTTAAATTAGGAACCCTAACTTCGAAATTATAAACCCTAATTGTTAAATATAAACCCTAACCGCTAGTTTGGCACGTTTAACGATAATTAATAAGTTATTAAACCTAATTCGTAAGTTTAATTAATTAGGAAAACCCCTAATTATTGTTAGAAACCATAATCATGAAATTAGAAAACCTAATTTCTATATTTAGTAACCCTAATTAGTAATTATAAAACCTAATTACTAATTGTAAACCCTAATTGCTAAATTAGTAAGATTAATTATAATTAGTGAACTTTAAAACCAAAATGTTCAAGTTATGTAATTAGAAAACTAATTATAATTAGTAACCTCTAAATTACATTTTCAGGAAACTAATATTTATTTTTATTTAAACCCTAAATGAAATCCTAGAAATTCAAATTTTTGTAAACCCTAAGGGTTTGTCAAGATTATAATTTGGCCATTAAAATTACATGTATAATGACCATTTTGCCCTTATTGTATAATTGAAACTAACATGTAGGTTTTGACCTTAGGTGAGTTATTCACCAAATCCAATCACTCCATGTGACTGAAATTAATGTATACCAGCCTCTAGATCAGCCATACAATGCATCTAACACTTGTTTATATAGATTGGGAGAGAGAAAATGTCATTTGGTAGCTTATTTTTGCACAACACATATCCTTGAGCTTCTCTCTCTAAAACCCACGAAAGTTATAAGTAAATCAGTCCCAAAACTAGCCCCACTAACACCCATAACAAACTCAGAAGCCTTGAATCAAAATTGTTCATAGAAGGTATAAACCCTAACTTGAAAATCTGATCTTAATCAATGTGTTAGATGTTGTGTTTATATGTTAAAACATGTTATATATAGTGAATAATGATGATCTGGGTTGGTAGATGTTAGATCCATAACATCTATAGGCTCAGATTTAGTATTTTAAGAAAATCTAGAAAAATATTTTTTTGTTGTCTGACAATGAATGTCAGACCTTGTAGATGTCAGTCTATTATAGGTTTTTGTTGTTTAAAGATTTAATATTGTAGTATGTTATGAACTCTTTAAGATGGAACTTGAATCAAGTTCATATCATAAATAGATTGCAAGATAATCGAGGTCAAAAGCCATTAACCGACCATGACTGGGCGTTTCTGGGTAACCCAGAAACGGTCCAAAAATGGTCTGACAAGACTTATAACGCCTCTGATCTTGTAAACTGTTGTTGATTTGTGTTTGTTGTTGTATTAAAGTTATAGTATGGTAGTTATACTACATGTTAATGCTCTTAGATCGCTTTTATCACAAACATACTAGATTTGGGGGATGGTAAAAACAAGCAGAAAGTTCACGGATGAGCTTTCTGGGTAACCCCAGAAAGTTCATGAGCGTGGCTTTTGACATGGTTTGACCGGACAAGATCTTGCTATTCTGTTGTTATTTTGCTGATGTTTTGTAATAGATCTATAGTACTACATGTGGTCTAGAACCTGGAACCCTTAGATCACTTAAACATTACATGAAAAGCAAGTTGTGGAAGCCCAAAGTAGGCCTCACGAACTGTTCTTCATTTCTGGGTAACCCAGAAATGAAGAACAGCTCTGACAGCCACTTTAGAGGCTCAGATCTCTTTTCGTTACATGTTGTATGATCAAGATTGTTGTTGAATAATGTAGTATTGCACTAGTACTATAAGATCTGATGATTAGCTATCCTAGAAATATCATGAGGCAAAAAATAATAATGGTCAAACCTAGTAACTCGGTAACTGCTCATGATTTTCTAGGTTTGGCCAAGAACATGAAGAACACCTATAGCGACGGTTCTGTCGCTATAGGCAGTCTTTAGCGACAGTTTATTTCAAAAATTAATTATTTTTATTAAATAAATAAAAAAATTAGTTTGTAATTATTAAAAATATAAATAAATTATTAAAAATTATTTTAAAGTCTAAAAATTAGTTTTAATAATTTTTAATATAGTTCATAAATATTTAATATTTTGAAATATTAGAAGTATTTAATTTATTTAATTATTATATTAAATAAATTATTTAAAAATGATTTTAATATTTGAAATTATATTATGGTATAAGAAAATATTTGAAGTTATTGTTAATGACTTTTAATATTTTGTGATAAATTTCATTAATAAATTAATATTAATGATAATTTAGTTATTTAATAAAGGAATTAAATAAATAAATTAAAAATGATTTTATTATATTAAAAATCATTTTAAATAATAATAAGGTATTTCAAAATATTTTAAGATATAAAATATAACTTTCAATATTTAAAGGTAAATTTCATTAATTAATTATTATTAATGATATTAAATTTATTTAATAAATATATTAAATAATTTAGTTTAAAAAAGATTTTAATATTATAAAAATCATTTTAAATGAAAATAAAATGTTTAAAGATATTTTAAGTTATAAAATAAAACTTTTAATATTTAAAGGATAAATTCATTAATAATTTAATATTAATGATATTAATTTAGCATTAATGATATTAAATTTATTTAATAATTATATTAAATGAATGGTTTAAAATGGTTTTATTAATGTAAAAATCATTTAAAGAGGATATAAATGAATTAAAAATATTTTAAGTTATACTTAATGACTTTTAATATTTTGACAAATAGTACATTAATATTTTAATATTAATGATAATTATTTAAAAATGATTTTAATTATTTTAAAAATCATTTAAGTGGTAATATTAGTATTTTTAAAATATTATGAGTTATTATAAATAACTTTAATATTTTAGCAATGGTTTCATTAATAGTTTAATATTAATTAAATATTAATGATAATAGAATTGTTTAATATTTAAATCATTTAATAATGATTCCGTGTTTGAAAATTCATGATAAATTATAATAAATGTTTTAAAATTATTATAAGATATTTAAAAATAATATGACTGATACTTACATATATTGAACTTCGAGATAGAGTCTTAGACTCGATAATTACCCGATAAAGCTGTCGGTACACCGACATGTTTAAGAAATTGATCAGAACTTAGATATTTTGATTGTATTAATATTTGTTTGTGATTCAATGATTGTTGAATATGTGTGACAATGTGATTAGGTAATGTGCTGACTGCAATAAGAAATATTATGTGTTACGATATGTTATTCTAATTAGTAAAATGATCTTATTACTGATAGGTTGTTATACAAAAGATAGAACTAAGTTGCGAATTGTAAGCAGCGTACTAGGCAAGTATCCTACATTTGCATTTCCTTTACGCAATGGACAGAAGTAAGAAAGTTTTAGAATTATATTATTATAGTACCAGATTATTAACCCTATTGTTATATATTATAACTGATCATTGATTATCAACATGATATTATATTATATAATTCAAATATATATTTTGTTCGTTAATTTCTATATATGGTTATACAAGTGTTGTAATAACCGTAAATTTTATGTTTTAATATTATTAGTAGAGCCTGCGATTATTTATTTTACATGGCATGAGGTGAGTAACTCAATTGTATTAAAATTGAACTCTTAATGATTGCTAGGATGTGGAGAATTATGATAGGTTCATGAAATGTCTTGTGTGAGACAAGGATGGACTTAGTGAAGGATGATTAAGTATTAGCATGTTTAAAGTCCAAATAATAAATTGGGAGTCTAGCCCAATAAGTTAATTGATGGACTTTTGAGTTATCCCAATAAACTTGGGATATTTAGAATCCAATTCAGAATCCAACAAAATAGTTAACTGAGAGTACAAGGTATTGGTTAAATTAAAATGTGGTGTGGGGCAGTGGGCCTGACCGACTAGCCCCTTGTCTATGTCTGAGATCTGTTCTCTTATCCCCAAATTAGGGTCACCAAGTACAAAGAACAGTTGCCTAAACTCTCTTTACGCAAACTTTCAAGCTGCTAATCCTAGGCATGCATGGCTAGCTAAGTGGCTGGTATGGAGTGGTTGAACAACTCCTTAAGTAACCATTATTCATTTCTATTGCACCATGAATCCCAACATTGGGTAAAGCAAGTGTCTAGTCCATGTTTTCTCTTTAAATACAAGCCACCGTATGCGATCTGCTTTTAGTGATAAGAGTGTTGGAGAAATCTGAGTAAAGAATTCTTAGTTGCTAAGCATTACCAAATCAAAGGTGAGATATCAAGGTTAAAGCTCGAGAAGGTATAATTTCTACTCCGCTCTTAACTTGAGTCTTGTTGATTCTCGGTTTTCGATTAATAGGTCAAGTATGATGAATTAGCATGATATAGGTGTTTAGAAAGTTTACCTTCGTGCATGAATACGTTAAAAAATTGCACGAATCAAGTTGTGGCTACTCCGCAAAAATGCAGAGCATGTTCAACGCTTCTAAAATCCATGGGTGCAAATTTTGACCGCATTTAGAACCAACTGATGGGTTCGGTCATGTTAGACCATGTATTAAGAAATTCCCTTAGGTTGTATGCATATAGTAAAGTCTTAATGAAATTAATCGATTTAACTTAAACTTTGTCGAAATAGTGTAGACCAAGTCTCTCGAGGAGCCGGCTTTGACAAAGCGTGATGTCTTCTTGACAAAGCGTGATGTCTTTGGACAAAACACGATGTCTTCTGGACAAAGCGTGATGTCTTCTTGGACAGAGCGTGATGTCTTCTTGACAAAGCGCGATGTCTTCTTGACGAAGCATGTTGTCTTCTTGACAAGTCATAATATCTTCTGGACATGGCGAGATGTCCCGGGACTCGAGACAAAGATCATAACTTAATATAAGGATGGATTAATAGATACTCCTATACTTTTATAAACTATTAGTACACCTAATAAGTTCTAAGTAGAGAATTTTACTAACTTCGGAAAATAAATCTAATGCTTGCAAAACATGCGTAGAAAAGGTCGGTGGGATTAATAGACATTATGGTCTACTTAAAAGCAATGAACCTCTTAGAACTTCGAGGAAGAAAGATTATGAATAAACTAGCAAAGGGTCAATAGTATGAGCATGTTAGTGTACAGCTTATGAGTTTTGATGGGTACAATGCAGATAGAAAGAAAAATGTGTTATGTGTACATGTTGTTGATATATATCAAGTGTGTTTGGCTAATGAATACCTATACTTACATGAATAGGATGTATATAGTTCGTTGAGGTGATTTTCGCTATTAGTAGTAATCAACGCTAAAGGCAAGTTTCCTATCCCTAAAAAAACTTGTTACTTATATCATGCAAGTTTCCTATCCCTAAAAAAAAACTTGTTACTTATATCATGCAAGTTTCCTATCCCTAAAAAAAACTTGTTACTTATATTATGCAAGTTTCCTATCCCTAAAAACTTGTTATTTATATCATGCAAGTTTTCTATCCCTAACTTATTATTATTGTTGGGCAAGTTCCCTAACCTCACTCAAATTTACATTGAGCAAGTATCCGAACACTATTATTATTGTGTTGTAAGTTCCTTAATTCACACACGTTATACGTTGAATTGTTGTCATATCAATCATATTTTATCAAGCAAATATCTGCTTCTATTCGAAAATCACTTGTATACCTTGACGTTGTTGTAAGCATTGGACTTATCATTCCTAAATGCATGATGAAAAACTGTCTAAGCCCTTGATTCGGCTAGACTATTATTATGAGTTAAAGAGCTATCCAAACCGATTGATTTGGTGCGGGCTATCGTAAATCTACTGAGATGAACAACCCTCATAGAAGGGGAAATTATATATTGTCGGGGAACCGACGTGCGCACATGAGTATGATTAAATGTTATGCATAACGTAGGGTACTTTAGGCTGATCACCTGTTGTACTCGTTTGTATTGGATTACAGTGAAATACTATTAATTCTAGTAAGAGTTCTTAGTCCTTAGTGGCTGCTCAGTACTCATTCGTGTTGAACCTCAAAATGGATAAATCCTGAGATTTTGTTGATATCCTTCAGTCTATAACGACTCCTATTGAATACTCTTGATATTCTTGATATCCTTAAACTATCAATTATTATTATACCCTTGAAAGATTCAAATGCTATAACTGCTTGTTCTTCTAGCTATATTACTTATTGGGCAAACTTGTTGCTCATTCTTGCTTCCTAAAACATTACAGTTAAGGCAGAGCAAGGCGGTACTTCAGGAAAGGACAATGGAAAGGGCAAGGCGATAGAATAACTTAGTCCTTAAGACTATAAGTATTATTATTATTGTTATGATTGTTATGATGTATTCAAGAATGATTAAGCTATGTTAAGCTAATCACAGAATTGTTGTAGTAATGGTTACAGTACCTTGGGACGTGAATATTTATATTACATCAATGTAAATTATTCTATTATTTCCGTTGTTAATGATTTTGTAAGATATTTGTAGTAGACGCGTGATGCACCAAAAATTCGAGATATGGGTGTCAATTTTGGGGCGTCACAAAGTGTCCCCACTTGGATAATCATTGTATTTAATCACATGTTTATATATATATATATATATATATATATATATATATATATATATATATATACCTATTGATTGCCAAGATGTATATAAGTAAGTAAGTAAAATTCGTCTAAGCTATTTGATCAGCTAGACACAGATTTAGAAATACCGTTGAATATGATAAAACCTTTTTGTATCCAATCAAATTGTTTTGGTTTAGATTCCTGACTAAGTATGAGCATCTCAAACATGGGAAAACTTTTATGCGCCCAAGGCGGACAGAGTGAACGAGCATATCGTTCTTGCATGTACTATTGATCAATACAGGGCATAATGGGCTGATCACCCCCCGTGCCCGTAAGTTATGACGGTTTACGGATGAAGTTCTGCTAAACCTATTCAAAAATTGAAAACAATGTTCATAGTATGTCACCTTAACCCTATTTATAGTCAGTACGTAGTTTCAAAAATTTGATAGAGAGTTGTTATGTTATTATTATCGGTTCAGATTACTTCACAACTATTGATTTGTTGTAGAAGGGTAGTACAAAGAAAACATTTAATATTTTCAACTAATATTTATAATTATTATTACTTGATGGGCACTCAAATGTTCATCCTTGCTTAATTTAAATGTTTTCAGCTAAGAGTGAACAACCTAAAGGCTAGGCCAAGAACAAGGGAAAAGGAAAGGTTGCTGAATGAATGCAATGTTATTTTATGTAATAGTTTGATATTATTAAGACAATGATATATATTATCTATCATGTTATGTAAGGAATGTATTAAAGGTTACGTACTTGGGAGCTAGACTCTAATGATTATGTAAATTAAGTTTGATATCTATATTATTGTTATTATTATTAGTATTATTTTGCTCATAGAAATGGTATCGTGAAGCACCGTATTCGGGTTTCAAGTACCAGAATTTGGGGGCTTTACAGGTTGGTATCAGAGCTATAAGCATGAATTTGCAAAGAGCCTCGAGCCTCTCGCTGGTAACTTCCTTGTGTGGAATGCATCGAAGCCAGACTCTCCATAGGGGACGCCGAGCCAGTCGGTGGCAAGTTGATAGGTACCACTGTGAGGTGCTATGGTTGGAAACACCGTGAAAGTTACATGTTGGTATCAGAGCTTTAGGGTTAAAACCCTTAGGTGGGGTAGACCTTAGGCATTAACCTTAGAACAGAAGGAAACGTTGAAAATATAAATAACTCTTATAGAGTTTAAAAAGAGATGAATTGAATTAAGTTCATCGTCAAACAAAATAAAAGATAACTTATATAAAACTACTATTTGTTGTGTGTATATACGATATGCTAATTAGGATAATTTATGTGTGTAGATGTCTGGTGGAAAAGGCTTGTTATATGCTTATAGCATGAAGAAGGATCAAATCCATACACCTAAGCTAATATCGAAGCCAAGAGCTGAAATAGAGGCTCACAAAGAAAACCACTCTGATGAGGTGGTCATTTTGGAAAACATAATACCAGATCCGAAAATGGTGGAGCTGACAGATAGTGATTCGGACACTAAAGTTGAAGCTGATCAAGCATCAATGGAGGTGCAGGATCTGAGGAACAAGGTTTCTTCTCTGGAAAAGTTGTGGGAAATAGAAAAGCTTTTGAATATTCAGTTGCGAAAAGCCTTACTAAAAACAATGGAAGAACAAGAAAAGCTTAAAATCCAAATTGATCAGATAGGATCCACAAGCAACACATCGTGTGCAGCTCCGAGTAAGAAAGGGAAAAGAAAGATAGAAGACCATAACTTAGGAAAACCCGATAAGAAGAAAAGGAAAAGAATATGTTACCTTTTCGGCTATGAGGGACATACCACTCTGTATTTTCCCGACTATAAACCAGGTGCATGTTTTTTCTATGGGATAGAAGGTCATCAGGCGAAAGGTTGTCCAAGAAAAAGGTGTAGTAAATAGGTAGAATAGGTTCTGTTGTATAGGTGTGTTTAATGTATTATATATGATAAGTATGTCTGTCTAATGTAATGTTCCCAACTTTTGTATGAGTCAGGACTGTAAATCCTGACTTTTGTAGTCACAAAGGGATAGCTGATGTTTAAAGCAGTATGTGCTATGCTATGTAAAATATTCGTTTAATGAATATGAATATAAGTTTGAGTGATAAAACAAGTTTAATATATTAAACTTATGTGATAAGGTTTAGAATGTAAGTTAATAAAGTATAATTTATGGTTTTACTTAACTAGATAATGCCGCCAGGACATCAAACTCGAAACCAAAGGGCAGAAGAATCTGTCAATAACGTTGAGGGATAACAACAAGCAGACCCGATGCGGCATTTTACAAACATGGTAGCACAAGCTATGCAGCAAGGAATGCCAACCGCAGGGAACCAGCCGGTCAACCGCTTAGCGAACTTCAAAGATTTCAAAGCTGTAGGACCACCAGAATTTAAAGGTACAACTGACCCTGTTGAAGCCCAAACTTGGTTTAAAGAGATTGAAAAAGTATTCGTGATAGCTAGGGTAGCTGTGGGGCAAAAGACAGCTTTTGCCACCTACATGATGAAGGGTGAGGCAAACTTTTGGTGGGAAGCGAATCAGACGAGGGCAGGAGAAGGTGTAGTTACATGGAATAGGTTTAAGAAATTCTTCTTTGAGAACTATTTCTCGTCCAGTATGCAGTCTAGGATGGAGGAGAAATTTTTAGAGTTGAAGCAGGAAAACATGACGGTGTCAGAAAACGCTGCAAAATTTAATGAGTTGGCTGGGTTCGCTCCGCATCAAGTTGATACGGAGGCTAGGAAAGCTAGAAGGTTTGAACTAGGATTAAAACTCTGGCTCTATGACAAGGTTGAAGGGGAAGTTTGTATTCTACAAGTGCGGGAAGAAGGGCCATATCTCTCCCAACTGCCCCAATCCTAGGATGAATAGTGGGTGTTTTCTATGCGGGTCGACTGACCATAGGATGAAGGATTGTCCAAAGAGGAGGATTGAGGCAGGGAGTGTGAATACTGGCAAGGGCAGCGGGACTCTGGAAATCACGGGACCTACATCATCAAGCAAGCCAACAAAATCTACTGCAGGGGTCTTCAACATGACGGTCCAGGATGAGGTGGCAGCAGGAGTTGGAACTCTAGGTATTTTTTGTATAACTTTTATTTTCTTATACATGATTTTCCTATATATAGTAAATTATTTCATAAAGAAATTTTGAAGGGGGAATTTGAGTTCTTTTACAAATCAAATTTCCGTTGAATCAGATAGATAAGCTTTACGTGAATAGTTAAAGATCAGTACGATCATTTATGGTCGAGATCTACTTGAAATGATTGTGTATGCTATATACCCTTGTACGTATGAGTTTTAAAATGGTGATTCCGGGGACCGAATCTTTATAAGGGAGGGTGAATGTAACAACCCGATATTTTCTATATAAATAAATCAAAAATTTAGTGTATAATTTTTTTTTATTAAAATAAATATGGGGAATATGTATAAGTCAAAGTGTATATGTATATTTGTGATAAATAAAATTTATTTATTACATGACTAATTTTAAATAATTTTATTTTAGAATTATTGATCAATATAAATTATATTCTTGTAATAACTAATTTTATAGTATAAATATTTTTATTAATTATTTTCTATGAAAATAGGATTATTATATTATTTAAATAATATATGAAATGATTATAGAATAATGATAATAATTATTTTATTATATGAATTTTAGTTAATATTATTAATGTAATTATTTTACCTTAATTAATAAGGTTAAATATGAAAGATAAATCAGTTATGGAATCCAAACCATAATTTTGGATTTGTATTAAGGCATGAGAATAATAATATAATATTAATTATATTTTGATTTTTCAGTGCTATAAATATGTACTGTATGTACGTATTGATAATGGTTGGTCAATTATGGTATATCGGCAGAAAACCTAGTAGTACTGTGATTTGATCTTCAACCGGAATAACGATGGGTCAAAAATTGTGTTAATGTATTTATAATAAGTGCTAGAATTAGAATCCAAGTTAGTAAACCCTAATTTTTAAATTAAAAACCCTAAATTCAAAATTATAAACCCTAATTGTTAAATATAAACCCTAACCGCTAGTTTGGCAAGTTTAACGATAATTAATAAGTTATTAAACCTAATGTGTAAGTTTAATTAATTAGAAAAAACCCTAATTATTGTTAGAAACCCTAATCATGAAATTAAAAACCCTAATTTCTATATTTAGTAACCCTAATTAATAATTATAAAACCTAATTACTAATTCTAAACCCTAATTGCTAAATTAGTAAGTTTAATTATAATTAGTGAACTTTAAAACCAAAATGTTCAAGTTATGTAATTAGAAAACTAATTATAATTAGTAACCTCTAAATTACATTTTTAGGAAACTAATATTTATTTTTATTTAAACCCTAAAAGAAATTCTAGAAATTCAAATTTTTGTAGAACCTTAGGGTTTAACCCTAAGGGAGTCAAGATTATAATTTTGCCATTAAAATTACAAGTATAATGACCATTTTGGTCTTATTGTATAATTGAAGCTAACATGTAGGTTTTGACCTTAGGTGAGTTGTTCACCAAATACAATCACTCCATGCGACTGAAATTAATGTATATCAGCCTCTAGATCAGCCATACAATGCATCTAACACTTGTATATATAGAATGGGAGAGAGAAAATGTCATTTGGTAGCTTATTTTTGCACAACACATATCCTTGAGCTTCTCTCTCTAAAACCCACGAAAGTTATAAGTAAACCAGCCCCACTAACACCCATAACAAACTCAGAAGCCTTGAATCAAAATTGTTCACAGAAGGTATAAACCATAACTTGAAAATCTGATCTTGATTAATGTGTTAGATGTTGTGTTTATATGTTAAAACACGCTATATATAGTGTATAATGATGATCTGGGTTGATAGATGTTAGATCCATAATATCTATAGGCTCAGATCTAGTGTTTTAAGAAAATCTGGAAAAATATTTTTTTGTTGTGTGACAATGAATGTCAGACCTTGTAGATGTCAGTCTATTATGGGTTTTTGTTGTTTAAAGATTTATATTGTAGTATGCTATGAGCTCTTTAAGATGGAACTTGAATCAAGTTCATATCATAAACAGATTGCAAGATAATCGAGGTCAAAGTCGCGATTGACCGAGCACGATTCGGGCGTTTCTATAACCTGAAACCGCCTGAAAACCCCCGACAAGACTTTTGACGCCTCTGATCTTGTAAACTGTTGTTGATTTGTGTTTGTTGTTGTATTAAAGTTATAGTATGGTAGTTATACTACATACTGGATTTGGGGGATGGTCAAACCAAGCAGAAAGTTCACGGATGAGCTTTCTGGGTAACCTAGAAAGTTCATGAGAGTGGCTTCTGACATGGTTTGACCGGACAAGATCATGTTATTCTATTGTTATTTTGCTGATGTTTTGTAATAGATCTATAGTACTACATGTGGTCTAGAACCTGGAACCCTTAGATCACTTAAACATTACATGAAAAACAAGTTGTGGAAGCCCAAAGTAGGCCTCACGAACTGTTCTTCATTTATGGGTAACCCAGAAATGAAGAACAGCTCTGACAGCCACTTTAGAGGCTCAGATCTCTTTCGTTAAATGTTGTATGATCAAGATTGTTGTTGAATGATGTAGTATTGCACTAGTACTACAAGATCTGATGATTAGCTATCCCAGAAACATCATGAGGTAAGAAATAAGAATGGTCAAACCTAAGTAAGACTGATAGCGCTTCCATGATTTTTACTGGTTTGGCCAAGAACATAAAGAACAACACCTATAGCTGTTACCTGCCTGCCGCTTATAAAGTGCATTTTTAGCGACATTTTATTTCAAAAATTAATTATTTTTATTAAATAAATAAAAAAAATTAGTTTTAATTATTAAAAATACAAAATAAATTATTAAATATTATTTTAAAGTCTCGAAAATTAGTTTTTAAAAATTTTAATATATTTCATGAATATTTAATATTTTTAAAATATTAAAGGTATTTAATTTATTTAATTATTATATTAAATAAATTATTTTAAAATGATTTTAATATTTGAAAAATCATTTAAAATTATATTATGGTATAAAAAATATTTTAAGTTATTTTTAATCACTTTTAATATTTTGTGATAAATTTCATTAATAAATTATTATTAATGATAATTTAGTTATTTAATAAAGGAATTAAATAAATAAATTAAAAATGATTTAATTATATTAAAATAATTTTAAATAATAATAAGGTATTTAAAAATATTTTAAGTTATAAAATATAACTTTCAATATTTAAAGGTAAATTTCATTAATTAATTATTATTAATGATATTAAAGTTATTTAATAAATATTTTAAATAATTTAGTTTAAAAAATGATTTTAATATTATAAAAATTATTTTAAATGAAAATAAAATGTTTAAAGATATTTTAAGTTATAAAATATAACTTTTAATAGTTAAAGGATAATTTCATTAATAATTTAATATTAATGATATTAATTTAGCATTAATGATATTAAATTTATTTAATAATTATATTAAATGAATGGTTTAAAAATGGTTTTATTAATTTAAAAATCATTTAAAGAGGATATAAATGAATTAAAAATATTTTAAGTTATACTTAATGACTTTTAATATTTTGATATTTTGACAAATAGTAAATTAATATTTTAATATTAATGGTAATTATTTAAAAATGATTTAAATGTTTTAAAAATTATTTAAGGGTAATATTAGTACTTTTAAAATATTTTGAGTTATTATAAATAACTTTAATATTTTGGCAATGGTTTTATTAATAGTTTAATATTAATTAAATATTAATGATAATAGAATTATTTAATATTTAAATTATTTAATAATGATTCCAATGTTTGAAAATTCATGATAAATTTTAATAAATGTTTTAAAATTATTATAAGTCATTTAAAAATAATATGACTGATACTTACATATATTGAACTTCGAGATAGAGTCTTAGACTCGATAATTACCCGATAAAGCTGTCGGTACACCGACATGTTTCAAAAATTGATCTAGACTTAGATATTTTGACTGTATTAATATTTGTTTGTGATTCAATTACTGTTGAATATGTGTGACAATGTGATTAGGTAATGTGTTGACTGCAATAAGCAGTATTATGTGTTATGATATGTTATTCTAATCAGTAAAATGATCTTATTATTGATAGGTTGTTATACGAAAGCTAGAACGAAGTTGCGAATTGTAAGCAGCGTACCAGGCAGGTATCTTACCTTTGCATTTCCTTTATGCAATGGACAGAAGTAAGAAAGTTTTAGAATTATATTATTATAGTACCAGATTATTAACCCTATTGTTATATATATTATAACTGATTATTGATTATCAACATGATATTATATTATATAATTCAGATATATATTTTGTTCGTTAATTTCTATATATGGTTATACAAGTGTTCCCACTTGGATAATCATTGTATTTAATCACATGTTGATATATATATATATACCTATTGATTGCCAGTTTGTATACAGCAAGTAAAAGTCGTCTAAGCTATTTGATCAGCTAAACACAGATTTAGAAATACCGTTGAATATGATAAAATCTTTTTGTATCCAATCAATTTGTTTTGGTTCAGATTCCCAAATAAGTATAAACATCTCAAACATGGGAAAACTTTTATGCGCCCAAGGCGGACAGAGTGAACGATCATATCGTTCTTGCATGTAGTATTGATCAATACAGGGCATAACGGACTGATCACCCCCTGTGCCCGTAAGTTATGTCGGTTTGCGAATGAAGTTTTGCTAAACCTATTTGAAAATTGAAAAAAATGTTCATAATATGTCACCTTAACCCTATTTATAGTCAGTACGTAGTTTCAAAATTTTGATAAAGAGTTGTTAAGTTATTATTATCGGTTCAGATTACTTCACAACTATTGATTTGTTGTAGAAGGGTAGTACAAAGAAAATATTTAATCCTTTCAGCTAATATTTATAATTTTTATTACTTACTGGGCACTCAAATGCTCATCCTTGCTTAATTTAAATGTTTACAGCTAAGTGTGAACAACCTGAAGACTCTGGCAAGAACAAGGGAAAAGGAAAGGTTGCTAAATGAATGCAATGTTATCTTATGTGATAGATTGATATTATTAAGACAATGATATATATTATCTATCATGTTATTTAAGGAATGTATTAAAGGTTATTTACTTGGGAGCTAGACTCTGATGATTATGTAAATTAAGTTTGATATCTATATTATTATTATTAGTATTAGTATTATTTCGCTTATAAAAATGGTATCGTGAAGCACCGAGTTCGGGTTTCAAGTACCCGAATTTGGGGGCTTTACACCCCCAGTACAAAAACCCCCACCCCGGCGGGGGTTAGTCTGCCTAGCCAAATTTTGGAAAAAAAAAACTGACCAGACATGTTTTACTAAAATGAGTATAACCTTTTCATAAGAACTTCGATTGATATGATTCAAGATGATCCGGAACGAGGACGAGTAGACCTATAACTTTTATGCTTTTAGTTTTTCAATTTGAAATCGTTATTAAGGGTCAAAATAGCTATCTTTAAGACTGTTGTGTATTTAGAGGCAATCGGAGGGTGTCGGGATGCGCGAATGCAAGTGCAATCCTTTATGTATTAGTATAACCTAATCATAACATGTTGGACATGTAATAGGATGTTGTATCAAGTTGTTAATGTGTATATGGTGCAATAACATGATCACTTAAGTAGTTGTAATAAAGCTAAAAAGTAGTTTTCATGAAAAGATGTTATGTTGTTTAAACTTAAACTTAGTTAGTGAGCTATATTAAAAGTGAGAAATAAACTCATGAAGCTAATATTAGTGTAACTAATGTGTATTGTCAATACATATGGTATGTGTAGGACTTGTGGTGAACGTGAGTAGTGATTGTTTAACCTACGCACGAGGCAAGTTTTCCTAACTCTAAACTTTCTTTGAGCAAGTTTTCTAACTCTAAGCTTTCTTTGTGCAAGTTTCTTAACCCTAATTATATCGTGCAAGCTCTTAAACCTTATCTCTTGATATTGAGCCAATCTTTAACTTATTATTTAGCATGCAAATTTCTACAATCTGATACACTAATGTTAAGCAAGTTTTATCATTCAACTTACTATTTGTTATGCATGCTTAAGACTCAACTCTAAATAAGGTTTTAACCTTAGTTTAACATTGTTCAAGCAAGGTATGTGTAGCGCCCCCAAATTTGGGTCCTAAATCGCCACGAATCTGGTACACTAGTTCTAACTATTGCAGAAGATATAAACATAATTTTTTTATACATTAAACATTACACACTATCGCCAAGGTCGGGAACCCTCACATAATACCTGAATCAATATCCTATTTAACATACAATTTTATTATTATACAATACTATTACAAATATAGATGCACACAAAGTTCCAAGCTAACTTGGCTTTAACTTTTACTTGTATCCGATGTATTCGCCTTAATCTATAATGTTTATCATGATATAGCAAGGGTTAGCAATAAGTTTTCCCATCAAGTTTAAGTTCAATAAATTAAGGATATATCATGATGGAAAGATTTTAAATAATAGCTGGCTAACATTCAACAATATACTTGTGAACTAGCATGGATAAATTTTCATAGGTGAACCAACATTGAACATAAACATATCAATTATATCTGGATCGAATGGTAATGAAGGTGATCAGCCTTTCATACATGATGAACTCATATAATATGCACATAGTGCAATTCAATAATTCATAGACATGGTATAATCAATAATGATTAACCATAAGTATATTTGAATAATTATAACTCAGGGCTGAGTTAGAGAGAACTTGCCTGTACCGTTGATTACCGTTACAAATATAACTTAGCTTTATCCGAAGACCTAATATAGATAATACCGATCTCTAAATATTAGAATAATATCATCACAGTATAAAATAACCTAAACACATTACCACATAATCCTATCAGTCTATACAGCACATAAGACCTAGTATCAAGTCAAACTATTGTAGTCTGAGTTGAGTTCGATACTATTCCGACATCCCGATTGCCTAATCGGACAAAAATCGAGTTTAAGTTCAATTAAACTCTGCCTAAACACTTAAAAATTATCTTAGATAATTATATTATCAATCAAAATAATTTTCATAGGCTCATAAAAAATTTCAAGTAATTATTATCATTTATTATGATTTTTCAATCATTAATATCATATTTATATGCATTAAATACTACTTAATTCCATTATCATTAATATTTATTTAATATTAAATATTAATGAAATCCTTAACATAATATTATAATATATTTATAATATCTCAAAGTATTTTAATACTTTATTATTACCATTAAATGATTTTAAATTAATTAAACCATTATTAATTATCTCGCCATTAATATTAAAATATTAATATTTTTTATGAAAAATATCAAAAGTTATATTTTATAACTTCAAATATTTTTATAACACTTAAATTTTTTTATATAATTTTAAAAGCATTAATTTATTTTTCCATAATTTATTTAATAGATCTATTAAATAAATTAATTACCATTAATAATAATTTATTAATGAATTTCATCACAAAATATCAAAAGTTATTAAAATAACTTAAAATATTTTCTTATACCATAATATAATTTTTCATGATTTTTCAAGTATTAAAATCATTTTTAAATAATTTATTTAATATTGTAATTAAATAAATTAAATACCACTTATATTCCAAAAATATTAAATATTTATGAAATATACTCAAAATAATTAAAAACTAATTTTCAAGCTTTAAAATAATTTCTAGGAATTTATTATGTATTTTTAATAATTAAAAACTATTTTTATCTATTTAATAAATAAAATAATTAATTTCCATAAATAAACTGTCACTAAAGGTCCCTATAGCGACAGAACCATCGCTATAGGTGTTCTTCATTAACCCAGAATGTTCATACGCAGTGTTTAAGGTGGTAGGTTTGACCACCATTAGATCTAAGTTCTAAGTGTTTTCTAGGCTTGCAGAAGTGTTAAAGTTGTAGTATAAGTGCAATACTACAAAGGCATACTAAATGTATGGCCAGTACATATCAAATCAGAGAGATATTAGCCACTTAAAACCTTGTTGAGAAAGTCGTTCTTCATTTCTGGTTACCTAAAATGAAGAATAGCCTCACGGGTCTCACTTTGAGCCCTTGAATCTCTAAGTTACAGGCTTGTTTAATGTGATATATTAAATTCAATTGAAATACCTCAATATACTGAATATGTCTTCTATATATTACATAATAATAATTCCATTCCCAGGTTCTTTGTAACCACTACATATGTTCTTCGTCATAGTATCAAATTAATACAAAAGTAATATTATTCTATTACAAAGATAACTATTTGTCGGCCTTAGCCTTCCCTTTATCCCTACTGGATACTTCGGTCCGTTTATTTTTAGTTGCATTCATATGGTTCAAGCAAGGGTGAGCATAACTAGCTCAGCAAGTGTAACAATTATAATCGAGCAACATGTCGGAATCATATGAATATATATCTTCTATAACTAAATCAATAGTTATGAAGTACTATAGATAATTCAAAATAGCACTTCTCTTTTCTTTTAAAATGTTAAATGATGAACCTCATCAGTTAAACCTTTAGTTTGGTCAAAGACCTTGAGCATTTCATTCTTTCTTTAAAAAAAGATAACCCGACACAAAGTCCGTAAGTCTAATATTTTTTACGAGCACGTCTAGGTGATCAGCCTATAGTACTCTATGTTGTACAACACTAATACATTAAACATATCTACATTTAAGTTTTGGCAACCTCATGTGCCAGACGCTTTACGATAAAACATTTGTTTATTTATACTCAGTCTTTCTTTGAAATCCATACCAAAATAGTTGGCACAAGATAGAAATACCAATAATATTTTGATAGATTATAATGGAATCCACTAAATATTTTAAGTTTAGCCTAGCCGAAGAAAATGGCCTCGACTTCTATGTTACGTCAATTCATGCGTATGATATATGAATCATGGGTTAAATGCATAGTCGACCACTGAACTTTTCGCATATTTGGGTATTGAGCCCCTTTCTTCCGGTCAACGCAAATTGAGCCCCTATCTATTCAAAAATTTGAACTTTGAACCCCGAGGTGCCACATGTGCGTTGACCTAGTGACGTGGCACACATGGCGCCTATGTGGCACACGTCAGCAGGTCTGACGTGGTATTTAATATTAAAATTTGACACTTGTCAGCTGATGTGGCAGGTCTTTTGAATTTTTTCCAAAACTTACCTCTGCACAGATTCGAACCCGCGACATATCGTTTGGAATTTTGGTCATTTGACCACCCGAGCACCACGGGCCTAGATGTTAGTCATTTGTAAGGAATAAGTTTTATATCAAAGCAGACCTGATTTCCCCCAAAATAATTAAAACACTTACAGATTTACAAAATTCATTTCGATCTTCAGACAAAGTATAACCCTCGACTTCGTTCTCTGTTTTTCTCATCCAACTCTCGCATGCACAGAGAAAAGCTTGGGTTTCAAAATTTTTCCAAATCAAGGGTTTGTAGTGGGCATACTAAAGTTATTCGAAGGATCTAAAAGTGCTTTATGGTGGGGGAGATGGTGTAAGTGTCTCGAAATCCCTCTTTATTGATTTGTCCCTTTATTCTATTCCCCTTTATTTGTCTAATGTGGCACCTTTATTTACCTTCACATGTCTATTGTCTGGAACTTAATCCCCTTTCTTGTGTATTGTCAGCTCTTTACTAAATTGGTTGTTATTATTATTATATAAATATCAACTTTATTGGTTATTATATTGTGGTCCTTATGTTGTGGTCCTAATATTGTCGGGAAATAATTATATAGTCTCGTCTGTATCTGTGGTTTGTCTTTGTGTTCCATAGTCCAGCATGAGATTTATACTGTAGTTTATTGCTAGTGGAACTCCACCAATAAACTTTTGTCTATCATGTGCTGGAATTAGAGAAATAAAGTTTTGTTTGTCTTGTTATACCGTAGTTTTGTTTGACATGAGATTTAAAGTTTTGTTTGTCCTGTTATACTGTTGTTTTGTTTGTTTATCATGTGCTGGAGAGAAATACTTTTTTAATTAATGTTAAAGGTATTTTTATTGTAGAAACTTGGAAATGGAACTCCACCATGGGGGTTTATTTGGGTTACATCCTATTTTCCATTATGATTATGGAAAAATTGTTAAGTTTCAAATCCCTTATTTTGAATTGAATTTTGAGAAGCTGAAGACAATGTGTGAGAGTTTTGGGTACACAGATGTAATTGGGTTATATTGTAGAATGCCTGATACTATATTCTATAGGCATTTTTCAAATCTTAAAGATGATGATGACCTAAATATGATGTTAGATGTTGTTGCAGATTATAAATATGTTGAGATTTATCTTGAGCATGATTGTGAAGGGAGTAAACAAGATAAACAACCTACACAAACTGAACATGGTAGTGATAGGAAAAAACAGGCTAAGAAGGTGAGTTTGATAACTGATATTAGTCATGATGGTTTGAGAACTGATAACTATAAGGACTCCAGTTCTTCTAGTGATAGTGATATTCTTCTTGATGAGGAGGAAGAAGAAATGTTTCTAACTGATGATGAAGAAATAATTGAGGCAAGAAAAAAAATAAAGGAATATAAAGAACATAAGAAGAAATTAGCACAACCAACTGTTGAGGGTGGCAAGACTGTTGAGGGTGAGGGCAATGCTGAGGATGACAATACTGTTGAGGGTGAGGGCAATGCTGAGGGTGGAAATACTGATGAGGGAGACAATAGTGTAGAAGAACAAGACTACAGCAGAAGAGAGATATAGCCATCAAGAAGAAATGGGACATTTGTCCAAGACCACAAAAAATACTTGACAAAAACATTGAAGACAGCTGTCAGTATGTTGTGTTATACAATGGGGATCTGCAGTTTGAGGTAACATCTAGGAGTGTACCTGATGGGTACACAGTTGATTTGAGACTTCGCAACTGTGCTTGTAAGGCTTAGGAACTCAGTGGGATTCCTTGTGCACATGCATGTGCAGCTATGTTCTACATGAGATACAATCCTGCAGACTTTGTGTCACAGTGGTTTAGGGTACATAGTTATTTGAGAGCATATTCAGAAATGTTGAGTGTGGTTAGAGGGGAGAGATTTTGGCCAAGAGTTAATATCACTCCACCATTACCTCCTCCATTTAAGACACCAAGAGGAAGGCCACAAAAGTTGAGAAGGAGGGAGCTGCATGCGGAGTCAAGTGCTGCAAGTCAAAACAAAATTTCGAAAACCAAGTCATACAAATTATCTAGGAAAGGCACAACAATGGTGTGCAGTACTTGCAAGACAGCTGGCCATAATCGTGTCACCTGCAAGTTATCTACACAAACAACACAATCAAATGTAAGTATTTTGGTACACATGTGCAAGTTTTTTTAAAATTCTTTGGACTGAACTGTTTAAATTAGTTGTTCATTTTTTTGTGGTTTATTTTTGCAGGAACAAGTTGTACAAGAAAAGGGATATAGTGGGAAGAAAAGAAAACAAAGAAGGAAAGGGGAACAAGTTGTACAATATGAGGGAGACAGTGGGCAGAAGGGAAACGGAGTAAATGTTTGTCCCTTATATAGTATGATTAACATTTCTTTTGACTAAACTTTTATTATTATTTGTTAATTATTTTCGGTTTATCTTTGCAGGAACATGTTATACAAGATAAGGGAGATAGTGCGAAGAAAAGAAAACAAAGAAGGAAAGGGAAACAAGTTGTACAAGATGAGGGAGACAATGGGCAGAAGGAAAAAGAAGTAAATGTTTGTCCCTTATATAGTATGATTAAGCTTTGTATAACAGCTTCAAGGAGACTAGAGGGGGAAGAAGACCAGAGGGTGAGGGTCAGTCAAGTGGAACAACTAACAAGACTGGTGGTACTCAAGAAAGTGTGAACAAGGAGTAGAATAAGTTGATCTATTAATATATATTATCATTTTGTGTGAATAATTAATTAGTGGTTTTTGGTGTTTGTATTATGCCAAACACAAAACTGATACAGTAAGGTTTATTTGGTGTACTAGCCTGGATGGTTTATTTGGTGTATGGTATCCTAGCAAGGCATATTTACTTTTGTGTTTGTAATCATGACAATGGTGTTACTGTTTAGTTGAAAAAGAGAGTTTCTTATTAAGTTTTTTGTACAAATGTTACAGTTATAATTATAATCAAAGGGCTGCAGTTTGTTAGGTATACATTTTCTTAACAATGGGATTGCACATTTATAATTAAAGTGTTGCAGTTCTGACCTTTTCTTAACAATGGGATTGCACAATTATGTGCAGTTTGAACAATGGGACTGCAGCCTATGAACGAATTAAGAGCTTCATGTTATATTCAGAATACTTGCACTTACTTATCAATGGGACTGCAGTTTGAACAATGGGATGTTCCTTGTTCATATTCTATGCTCTGTTATGCTCTATTTTGTAAAAGTACAAATCAAATAATTTGAAATGTCCCCAATTAGTGAATTAGCCTCTGTTTTGCTAAACAAAATCATTCTTCAAATAATTTAATTATCCAAACAAAATCATTCTTCAAATAATCTAATTATCCAAACAACGTTATACAATCCCCATTTATATATCAAATTTTTTCAAACATCAAAACAACTTAAACTATTTCATGGTTTTTAACATGCTCAAACACAGCACAATCAGCAACCCAATTACAAGTAAAAACCATTTCTCCCTAGTTTGTAAATTCCTTATTTCTTCTTTTAAACACTTCAAATCATTCTTCAATTGGACTTTCTTTTTTTCCAATTTCGATACTTGCACTCCCAAGTCATGAGCTTTCTCCTTCATCATTTGTAGGTCAATTTCTATGCTCCTCATATTCAACAGACCCGAATCATTCTCTACCCCATCATCTTCTAATATGTGGATAGAGTCAATCCATTGAAAAAAGCCACAAAATTCTTGGGTCTGTAGAAAATTAAATATACAGTTATCAATTATTATGATTATGTGTAAAAATTTAAAATTTTATCAAGGTAAATATAATAACTTACACCATAATTTGAACAACCATAAAACCTCCTCCCAACACTGAGTCCCTTTGACGATGTACAAATTCATACTCGTATCCCACACCCACAATATCTTGGTGATGAAATCCCACTGACTCCAGTGGATATTGAACCTTCCCCAACCTTTTGATGGCTATTTTCTTTAGGGTGTTGCTTTCCTCTTTTCATTCCTCACAAATTTCAAGATTACAGCAAGAGAGGGAGAGACGATGGAACCCTAAACTTTTGCCTCACTTTCCAGCAAGAGATAGAGATGATTTCATGCGAGAGTTGGATGAGAGAGAGAAAGACAGAGAACGAAGTCGAGGGTTAGACTTTGTCTGAAGATCAAAATGAATTTTGTAAATCTGTAAGTGTTTTAATTGTTTTGGGGGAAATCAGGTCTGCTTTGATATAAAACTTATTCTTTGCAAATGACTAACAGCTAGGCCCGTGGTGCTCGGGTGGTCAAATGACCAAAGTTCCAAATGATATGTCGCGGGTTCAAATCTGTGTAGAGGCATGTTTTGGAAAAAAATCAAAAGACCTGCCACATCAGCTGACAAATGTCAAATTCTAATATTAAATACCACGTCAGACCTGCTGACATGTGCCACATAGGAGCCACGTGTGTCACGTCACCATGTTAACGCACATGTGGTGCCTCGAGATTCAAAGTCCAAATTTTTTAATAGAAAGGGGCTCAGTTTGCATTGACCGGAAGAAAGGGGCTCAATACCCAAATATATGAAAAGTTCAGTGGTCGACTATGCATTTATCCCTATGAATCATAAAGCTTGTCCAAAATAAACATAGACACGGGTTTAGAACACTTGCCTTTAGCATCTTCTACTGTTAATTCACTTTCTTTGTAAGTCTTTAAAGTTTCTACATCACATAATTACATAGCATACCACATTAGGTCATAAACAATCAATAAGTATTGTCATTAACCTATTTTCTCCTTCTTCTAACTATTTTTTTGCTTAATTTATTAACATTTGTTAGTTTAGTTAACGTTCATTAAAACTTTATAACATTTTATTATTATAAATGACCTTGCTTATTCAATGTTTAAGAAATTACACTTTAAGCAATCTCAAACATCGATTCAAAGTGTGTACGATTTATCGTATTATTAAACTTACTTTGTGTTTACATTTGCTTAACCTTTTGTTAACTTTTAAATGTTAAACTTAAGGTTTTAATCATCCTTTAAGATGTTACTTTAGTTTTACTTAAGTCATAATTCACCTTCAATCAACTTACCTTTCATTTGTATTAATATTAATTCTTCTTTGCCTCTTGTCTAGGACCAAAGATTGCGGTACATGTCCTTTTGCTTTGTTATTTATGCTACAGCACAGATAACTCTTCAGTGTCTTGGATCCAGTTATGTCACTGCGGCACCACTCATAGGCTTGGGAGACGCTGCGACGCCAGCCCTGAGCCTTTGAAAATTTTTTAAGCTTTTCATTTCAAATCCTTTCCGGGCTCGTAACTTACTCGTTATAAGTCGGAATTGGCTCGTTCAAAAGTCGTTATCTCATATATCTTACATACTTCGATTTCATTCAGACATAATAAGTTTCTAAATCCATTAACACTAAATTCACTGTTTAAAATTTCTATTACGCATTCATTTAAATGTTTGTGAACGTTCATTGCTTATGTCTTCGTTTTAAGTCAAAATTCGACCATTCTTGAGTCCACAACTCTTAAATGCACAGTTCTACGATACGCCAAACTAATGTTTCTGAGTTAAACGGCGAATTTTGACTATCATTCCGAGAATTTTGCGATTTCGATAATTATCGTCTAATCTCGCAAATTTCGCTATAACTTCATTACTTGAGATTTTTACTCCACTCAAAATGAATTCGTTCCATTATTCATACATCTATCATCATAACCAAGCATATATCATCTAATCCTATACATGATGGTTTTAAACTTGTCCATCAATAATATGTGTTAAATATTCACATTTTTTTCATTAGTTCTTACTTCTTTGATTATGATTCCACTTGTAACATGATTATTAATGTTAAAAGTCCACTAATAGCCATCCTTGTTACTTCTTAGGATACATGCTCCACTAATAATCACTTCTCTAACAAGGTTACAATTGAATAGATGAAGATTAAAGGTTAAAGTTTCATTACCTTTTGATGTTCTTGAGTTATCTAGCTTCCTTCTTCTTTGATTCCTTGTTATATCTTTCTCTTCTCTTTCTCTTAATATAAGGCTTTAGGTATTGGTGAATTCAAATAACAAACAAATGAAACCTAAGCTTTCTATTTATAGACTTTGCAAAGTGAGGGCAAAAGGGTCAAGAGGACTCACCTCCTTACTATTTCACCTCCTTACTATTCCAAGCTTGCAAAGAAAGCTAATTCACTTGCTTGGCCACAAAGTGGCTGGCCATGACCCACCATGGGGGCCCCACATGGGTTGCCCCATGGGTTTTACTCATTCAGTGACCCATCAGTTTGACCCACGGGTTTGATTCTTGGTTCGGGCTTAAGTTTGGGTTTGAATTAAATTATCTTTGGGCTTCACTCATCTTTCACTTGGGCTTGCCAAATTCACATTCAAAACCTACTAGTCCATTAATAATGGTTTAAGCTTTTAACGTATAATCCTCGTATTCTTCTCGTATACTAGTTCGTATAACATTTATCCTATACGTTATGTTATCTTTTATATATACTTATACAATACCATGTATTATACTTGTATTAATTCCCTCCTATAATAACTTTCTTATTATACGACCGTCAATTTATTCAAATCTTCACTTTCCCTAACATTCTCGAATTTGAGTACGCAGGCAAAAAACTGCATTTACCATAACTGAATTATTATTAGATAATCCATCCTTCCTTAACATTCTATCATTATGTATTTCCCGGAAGTTTAAAAATAATTCCTAAGTAGAAATTGATGAATAGTGTTTTTTGGAGAATTTCTAAGAAAGCATTTATTTTTCGTTTTGGAAATTCAAACACCTTATTTCTAGCACTTAGCCAGAATACTACTATCATATCCCTCCTTTAGGTTATAGAATTACCTTCATCTTGCTTACTCGTTATAAATAATATATAATATAATTTTATTCAATATGTATTCAAATAAAATTAATTTACATTATAATCCGATTTTCTCGGTTGTTACAATAGGAAACTCATAAAATTCTGCTAACAATTTAGCCCTAAGAGTAGCATTAGATCCCACCTCTAATTTGTTATCAAACTTTAGTCTGGCATTAAAAAAAGAATACCCAGGAACTAAGTGAGGGTCCAACTAAAGCTGAGCAATTAAATCCTTTAGCTCTTAGTTTGCTGATGAGGGGGTTTCATACCTACGAATCGGGTTCTTATTTGGACTTAAACAGTGCCTAACCCATTTATTTTAGTACAGTTTTATGTGCTTGTGCTTTTTTTGTTTGCAAGTTTCAGTATGTGTTAGCTAAGGTATGATGGTGGCAATGTGGCGGGAATCAGCATGAAAAGCAAGGAAAATAGTAGACTGGAGGATAGTACCTCATCGGGGTGGGCTATATAACAAAGGAAACACCCGTCGGGGCGGGGGTGGACACGTGGCAGAAGCATAGTACCCCGCTGGGGCGAGAGTACACGAACAAGAAGAGAAGTTTTTATGCAATTCTAATACTTTCATGGCGTGGAGTGAATGACTTTGGATTTAATTGGGACTAGATTATGGACGTATCTATCAGTAATTACAGAGACAAGATATTCTCTTCTTATTTTTATCAATACAGTCAATCAATTAAAACTTTGAAGCCCTAATTTGAAAAGATTTTAGAGGAACGAAGCTAAGAAGCAAGGAACACGAAGATTGCAAAATTGAGTGAGGAGAAGGGTGGTTCTATACTATTCTTGTTCTTTTAATTTCAGTTTCTGTAATTGGGATGTTATTTTCTTTAATCTATTTAGTGTTTAATTAATTAGTTATGAACTAATTATCTTATTAAGCTTACAATGGATCTTTAAGTGTAACAAGGATTATCATGCTTTGATTTCAATTCAATAAAGCTATTTTCAGTTCATCTATTATGATTTGTGCATAACTTATGCATTTCTTGATCACAATTTCTATGTGGACTTGTATGGATTCGAGAGATGAGATATGAGTTTAGACTTGGTTATAATAGCATGTGATTGTGATTTCTGCGTTTTGATGGAATTCATGATGTATGTTTAGGATAGAGGTATACCTAACATCGTATGTAATCGTGTAAGAACTTGAGATTTAAACCTTCTTTAATTGTAATTCACATAGAGATAAAGTGAATTAGTTAATTAGGGTGTTTGGCTTAATTCTATCAATTATGGATTTAAGTTGATATGATTTTAGTGCATTGAGAGATGGCTAATGCTACTTTTGTGTTCTTGATTAATGAACTAGAATAGTTAATTGGATTAGAAAGAAGAGTGATAATCTGAGTGAAGCATAAAGTGAAGTTGTATGCTTAATTATTCATTATCTGTGTGAAATTTATGGTATTTAGTTGACTTGATTTGATTTGATTTTTAGTTTATTAGTTTTTCATTATTTACAATAATTAATTCGATTAGTTTAATAAAATTAAAATAATACAAAGATGATAATTGTTAGATTAAAATTGATACTTGTCTATGTGGGAATGATTCTCAACTCATCATTATATTACTTGTTGCTCACGTATACTTGCGTGTCGTGCTTAATTAGATTACACCCAACAAGTTTTTGGCGCCATTGTCGAGGACAAGTTATTGATTTTATTACTTTCAATATCAGTTTAATTAGATTAGTTTTAGTTAAACAGTTTTTCTTTTTGTTATTTCTTATTTCAGGTTCTCTTACTTAGTGCATGCAAACTCGGTCAAAGAAACTATATTTGCTTCATTACGAGGACGACATCGAAAGAAGGTTTCAGAGGCTTAGTAAGTGGATTAAGGAAAATCAAGAGAATTTTGATAAGCAAGAAAGTATGGCTGTAGGACTATGTTACTCCCAGGGTTACTGAAATTCAGTCAAGCATTACCAAGCAAGCAATAGCTGCTAACCATTTTGAGATCAAGCTTGGGATGATTCAGATGATATAGAATTCAGTACAGTTTGGGTGATTGACTAATGATGATCCAAACGAGCACCTGGTTAGCTTTCTGGAGATTTGTGATTTTTTCAAATATAATGGGGTATCTGATGACGCAGTTAGGCTACGTTTGTTTCCGTTTACACTACGAGACAAGGCTAAGAGTTGGTTACATTCACTGTTGCTAGGGTCAATCACTACTTGGGATGACCTAGCTCAGAAGTTTTTAGGTAAACTTTTCCCACCAACGAAGACTGCAAAGATGAGGAATGAGATTATAACTTTTGAACCGCTGCATATGGAGTCTCTGTATGAAGATTTTGAAAGGTACAAGGAATTGCTAAGGAAGTGTCTGCATCACGGATTACCCAAGTGGTTGCAGATGAACACCTTCTACAATGGGCTGAATGGAAATCTTCGTAATAGTATAGACGTAGCTTCAGGGGGAGCGGTTATGGCTAAAAGATTTGAGGAAGCATATGACTTGATTGAGATAATGGCAGCTAACAACTACCAGTGGCCCACGGCAAGAATGGCACAACCAAAGGCAGCTGGGGTGTTAGAGGTAGATGGAGTGATGGCCTTAGCTGCTCAAATTTCAGCGATGTCGAAGAAAATGGATGCCCTCATGGGTGCACAGGTTTAGCAGGTGACGTTTTTGTGTGAATTGTGTGTGGGGGAACATCCGACAGAGCAGTGCTCTATCAATCCATTCGCAGTTTAGTTTGTAGGTAGCTATAACAGAATACCTCCGAATCCATATCAGAATGCCTACAATCCGGGGGCAAGGAACAAATCCAAATTTTTCATGGAGTAACAACCAAAATCAGCAATCTCCACGACCATCTTATCCCACCGATTTCCAAAATCAGCATCAACAGTCAGCTCCACATCAAGAGAAAAAGTCAAATGTTGAAGAGCTATTATTGAAATACATATCTGGTAATGTGGCAGCTATGAAAATACAAGCGGCGGCAATTAAGAACTTTGAAACTCAGATGGGAAAGCTTTCGTTGGCATTGAATAACAGACCTCAAGGGACGTTGCCGAGTGATACTGAAAAGAACCCTAGAGGAAATCATGAGCAGTGTAATGCTATCACACTATGGAGTTGTAATGAATTGGGTTTTGATTTTGATAGGAAATCAAGCAATGATGAAGATTGTGGGAATGATGGGAGAAATTCGGCAAGGAAAACTAAGGAAAAAGTTATGGAAAAGTCGAAGGAAGATAAACAGAATATAGTAACACCACATGTGCCCTTCCCTCAATGGCTGGAAAGTCAAAAGCTCACGAATCAGTTTTCTAAGTTTATGGACATCTTTAAATAGTTTCACATTAACATTCCATTCGCCAAAGCATTAGAGCAAATGCCATGCTATGTCAAGTTTATGAAAGAGATACTTTCAAAGAAATGCAAGCTCAATGAATTCAAAACAATGGCGTTAACGGAAGAGTGCAATGTTATTCTATAGAAAAATCTCCCCCCTAAATTGAAAGATCCGGGGAGTTTCACTATTCCTTATGCAATTGGTAATCAAGATGTGGGGAGAGCCCTATGTGATCTAAGAGCAAGTATAAACCTTATGCCACTATCTATATATAGAAAGTTGGGCTTAAAGGAAGCAAAGCAAACAAATAACAATTTACAACTCGCAGATCAATAACTTATCCATTGGGGATAGTAGAAGATGTGTTGGTAAAGGTTGACACAATGATTTTTTTAGCTGATTTTGTGGTGTTAGATTTCAAAGAAGATAACAATATCCCGTTCATCTTAGGATGACCATTCCTTGTAATGGGACAAACACTAATCGACGTGCCTAATGGTGAACTGACTATGAAAGTGTTCGATCAGGTAGTGAAAGTTAAAGTGTTCAAAGAAATTCCAATTCCTATTGACAAGCAAGAGAGTGATTTGAGTGAGGCATCTACACATGTCAAACACAAGGATTGTAGGGAGGTTGGTGGTCTAAAGGCGCTGATTGAAGATATGGAAGAAACTTTACCCCCAGCAATGCAGTTGAAAAGGCATGCAATAAACCATTGTTGGTTATGTGTGATACACCACCAAAAACATGCCAAAAATATCTCGACCGATACGGACTAGAAAACATAGAGTAGTCCGGCTGAAAAACTCAAAAACAAGCGCTCATTGGGAGGCAACCCAATTTTCTTGTCATTTATAGTATTTTAGTTTTATATTGCATAATTCGTAGTTTAGTTAGTAATTTTAGTATTTTGTAGTTCAAATATGTGTAATTCTTAGGTAATTAGTTAGTCATTATAGTAATTTACAGTGTTCTTGCTCAAACTCCATGTACTTAACTTAAAATTTTAGTTTTATCAGATTTCAGAGATTGAGGATAAAGTTTTACACACATACGGGTCAAACAGTTAAAAATCAGAAGTCTTACACTAAGCATGTTGCAGCCCAAATGTCCAACAACTGTCTAACATGCCCACAAACCGCCATGGGGGGGGGCCTCTATATCTACCTCGCCTCAATGCCTTCCTTCAAATCAAACACCCCACTCGACGCGGTACAAAATTTTTATTTTTTAAAAAACTTCTGTAGAATCGTGACTACGCCACTTCTATTGCACATAACCAAAACCAAGCACTCCTAATACCCACGAAATTCCACCATAATCCCATGATCTCCACCGAATCCATCCATACTTTTATCCTATATAAACTTAACCTTAATTCTATCCATTCCACACCACATAAACACCTATTATACACCAAATCCTCTGATTTTGATATTTAAAACTTAGGGTTTTCTCAAGTTGCGGTTTGCAAGCAAGGAAGGAGGAGGAAAGTCAAAAATTTATCACCCATCACTTCAAGTTCATTACACAGTACACAGTACATCAATTAGTGTGGGTAAGCATCAATTAGTGTGGGCATTGTAAGATATTTTGCATACTATGTGTTTGAGAAATTGCCGAAAGAAAGTTTGGGGGATCGGTTAACTGAATTAGTATGGAATGGCACCATAAACACTGGTTAAACGTCAACGTGGAGAACAAGGAGAAAGCAATGTGTGTGGCATTTGTGTGAGGCAAGCAAGTGCCTTTCAGTCAAGAGGTGATAAAAATGAGTTCTACAACGTTCGAGCCCTAACTATTTGTCAATATGTTCAGCTTAGAGACAGTAACCCCAACTACGATCAGATTCTCACTGAAATATCAAAATCGGGCACCACATAGGCAAAAGGGAAGAAAGGAGGAACCCTGTTTATGAGTAAAGATTTGAGTTTATATTGAAAGATCTGGTATGCATCATGTGCACTAAGCTATTTCCATCGACACATACCAATGAAGTGACTAAAGAAAAGGTTCTACTCCTATATGCCATCGTAAAGGATTTTGATATTAATATTGGGGCCATTATCAGCTTTTCGATCAGACATTGCTTGTGCGGGCCATTCTCAGGAGGTTTGCCACACCCCTCACTTATTTGTGGACTGTGTAGATAGTCAGGGGTTCGATGGTTGGCAGATGACCCCGTGCAGCAGCCACTCCAGTTACTGGACTCACATATGATTCCTAGATATTAAGTCTGGGCTAGAGGGGAGTCACATCCTCGAGGGTTAGGATTTGTATTTCCCGAAGCTCCTGAGGAGGAGGAAGCAGAAGATACCTCTGAGGATGATGAATTCAAGGCTGATGAGATGTTTGAGGGTCTTGAGGAGGCTGCAAGGGGTAGTCTATCATCAAAGTATATGTTCAGTACCCAGTTCTACAGTCTACAGAGACACATCGATGATCAAAACAGACAAGAGGATAGAAAGTTGAAAAGAATTACAGCGAGACAAGACCATGCCTATGCCACACAGAATACCTTCATGCTTAATTGGCTGAGGCATTTCAAAGAATGAATCCAGCTGTTGCAGATCAATTCTAGTTCCCAGTGCCACAGCCACTTCCAGGATATCCACCGTCCAACTCTGATGTTGAGGAGATGCCACCACCGCTTGCCTAGCTACTACAGGGAAGTCCTCCTATACTTTAATGTTTTATTTTCACAATGAGGACATTATTTCTGATAAGTTTGGGGGAGTAGTAGTGTAGTTCAGTAGTTTTGTTTAGTTTTTTTATTTCTGTTGAGTATGTTAGTTTGTTTATATTAATTGCATTTAGTTCGTCCATGCTAGTTTATGTTTGAATTCACATAGTTGCATTATTAGTATAATATAGTTATGTTTGCGTAGTTTAGTAGTTTAGTTTTGTAAATAGTTTTCTATTTTTGTTTTCATTAAGTTTAAAAAATAAAAATAAAAATAAAAAGTGAAAAAATTAAAAATCTCAAAAATATTAGTTAGTTTATTATTATTTTTTTTGCATTTAGTTTATATTTGCATGATTCCAGCTGTTAGATGGTTAAAGTTTGTTTAGGCCAATGATGAGATTGGAACTGCATAGACAAGAATAGTATTGACTGTCAAGGCTTTGATGTAATTTCTTATCATGATCTAGATCTTTGTCTGCTTGAAATTAGTAGAATCAGGTTAACACCTTAAAAACGACTATGTTGAATGATTGGATTTAAATTGACACATAATTGAACTCTTAAGGATAATGCTAGTCTGAATAAAAGAAAGTCATGAATAGGTAGTGATGGTTAAGATTGGACAGAAGCTTAAGTTTGGGGGAAGATTTGGGATATATTTTTTAGTTAAAAAAATTGAAAAGAAAAGGGAAAAAAATATGAATAAACATCGTGGCTAGTCTAGTTTTGTGGCCTTTGTTACTTGAGTAAGTACGCCCGAGGGGATGTCTCTACACCTAGCGCCCTAAAGCCTGACGGTTTGGGAGTCGTTGGTCAAAATCTCACTAATGGGTAGCATTGAAAAGCCTAAGAGGACTAGACATTGCACAATTATGAGTAAAATAAAAAGTAAAAAACAAAAAAAAAAGAGCGAAAAGCCCCCGTAAGTGAAAAATAAAGAAAAAGTACCCCATTTTTACTTATGAATTGGGTAACAGTTTTGTTTTAGTCGGATCTTTCTTGTTTTTGGATTTTTTGACTTTCAGTTGTATGATTCCTTTAAAGAGGCATATTATGTGTTTTATTTAACTTTATGTTAGTTAGCATGGTTGTTAAGCACACACGCACTATATCAGTCATAATAGGGAAAGATTTGGTGATTGATGTGGAGTTATTGATTTGTCTTGGTATGATGTACTGTCAAGCCTATTATAGTTTCTCTGAGGTAATTTGAATAAGTTGTATTCTGTCTGATAGCTGGATTCGTAGGCATGTAGTTAGTTGCATTGCATTGCATTTCATGTTGTTGTGCTAGAGGACTAGCATGGTTTAAGTTTAGGAGAATTTGATGAGTGGGTTTCATACCTACGAATCGGGTTCCTATTTGGACTTAAACAGTGCCTAACCCATTTATTTTAATACAATTTTATGTGTTTGTGCTTGTTTTGTTTGTAAGTTTCAGTATGTGTTAGCTAAGGTATGATGGTGGCAATATGGCGGGAATCAGCATGAAAAGTAAGGAAAACATTAGACTGCAGGATAGTACCCAGCTGAGGCGAGCTATATAACAAAGGAAACACCCGCTGGGGTAGGGGTGGACACGTGGTAGAAGCATAGTACCCCGCCAGGGCGGGGGTACGCAGACAAGAAGATGAGTTTTTATGCAATTCTAATACTTTCATGGCGTGGACTGAATGACTTTGGATTCGATTAGGACTAGATTGGGGACGTATCTATCAGAAATTATAGACAAAAGCTATTCTCTTCTAATTTTCATCAATATAATTAATCAATTAAAACTTTGAAGCCCTAATTTGAGAAGATTTTGGAGGAACGGAGCTAAGAAGCTATAGCATCCCCAAATCCCAAGGTCAAGAACATTCACTTATACAAAATTCAATATCCTATCTAACAAATAATGTTATATATTATAATACAATACTGCTACAAATCTAGCTGCACACATAGTCCCAAGCTGAACTTGGCTTTGACTTTTCCTTGTATCCGGCGTATTCGCATAATCTGCAATGTTTATCATGATATAGCAAGGGTGAGTAACAAGTTTGCCCAGCAAGTTTAAGTTTAATAAATTAAGAATATATCATGATGGAAAGATTTTTAATAATAGCTAGCTAACATTCAACAATATAATTATGAACTAGGATGGACAAATTGTCATAGCTGAACGAACATTGAACATGAACATATAAATTATATCTGGACCGAATGGTAATGAAGGTTATCAGCCTTTCATACCTGATGAACACATGCAATATGCACAGGGTACAATTCAATAATTCTTAGACATGGCAATCAGAAATGATTAACCATAAGTTAAAAGAATAGTTCAAGAAAAAACTTGCCTAATCCGTTGATTATCGTTACGTAATTTATTTAGCTTTGTCTGAAATCTAATATAAATAATACCGATTTTCAAATATTAGAATAATATCATCATAGTATAATATTAATATTTATAAAATATCCTAAACACATAACACATAACCCTATCAGTCTATATAACACGTAAGATCTGGTATCAAGTCAAACTTTTGCAGTCTAAGTTGAATCCAGCACAATTCTGATATCCCGACGGCCTAGTCAGACAATTGTTGAGCCTAATATCACTAAGACTCGGTCTAAACACATAACAGTTATCTTACATAATTTATTATCAGTCAAAAATATTTTTCAAAGACTCGTAATAATTTTTAGATAATTCCATTTATCATGATTTTTCAATCATTAATATCATATTTATATAATATAAAATACCACATAATTCTTTTATCATTAATATTTATTTAATATTAAATATTAATGAAAATCATAACATAATAATATAATATATTTATAATATCTCAAAGTATTTTTAATACCTTAAAATTATATTTATATAATTTTAAAACAGCTTAAATCCATTATCCGATAATTTCCATTAATATTAAAATATTAATATTTTCATGAAAAAATATTAAAAGTTATATTTTATAACTTAAAATATTTTTATAACACTTAAATCAATTTTATATGATTTTTAAATCATAAATTCTATTTTTCCATAATTTATTTAATACATTTATTAAATAAACTAATTACCATTAATATTAAATTATTAATGAAATTTATCACAAAATATTAAAAGTTATTAAAATAACTTAAAATATTTTCTTACACCATAATATATTTTTAAATGATTTTTCATGTATTAAAATTATTTTTAAATAATTTATTTAATATTATAATTAAATAAATTAAATACCATTATTATTCCAAAAATATTATATATTTATGAAATATATCAAAATTATTAAAAACCCATTTTTAGGCTTTAAAATAATTTTTAGGAATTTATTTCGTATTTTTAATAACTTAAAACTATTTTTTTTCTATTTATTAAATAAAATAATTAATTTTGAAAAATAAACTATCGCAAAAGGGCCCTATAGTGACAGAACCGTCATTATAGGTGTTCTTGAGTGTTCTTCAACCTGCCCAGAACCTTCATGTCAGTTATCAAGATGGTGGGTTTGACCACAATTAGATCTATATTCCAGTTCATTTCTAAGCTTGTAATGGTATTAGAGTTGTAGTATTTATGTAATACTACAACTACAATTAAATTTCAGGGCCATACAACAACAGATCTGTGAGATATAGGCCTCACAAATTCATGTCAGAGTTGTTCTTCATTTCTACCCAGAAATGAAGAACAGTTCGAGAGGTTACTTTCTAGGTCTTGGATCTATGCGTTCCAGGTTTGCTTAGTGTGTTTTATTGGTTCAATCATGTAGTACTCATAACAGGGTACAATAACATATCACCATATTAGTATAACAACAACACAAGTAGTAGTTCTAGGCCGGTCAAAGTGGAGTCTACAAACTGTTCTTGAACATTTATGGCCCAGAAATGTTCATAGGCAGACGGTCAACCCAAGTTTGACCTTGTATAACTTTGATTCTGTGCAAGATTTGGATATTATAAAGGCATGATAATGTAGCCTACATGTCAGACAACAACCTTAATACAACAACATGGTCTAAAACATAAACACAAGCAAGATCAAGGCTCTGCACAACGACTATCAGACCAAAACTGGATTTCTGGGTTTTCCAGAAACAGTTTGGTCATGGTCAGTCAACTGACTTTAACCACTTATAACTTGAAATCTAAACAAGATCTGAACCAGTTTTCAGTTCCAGATCATAGTCCACATAGAAAAGAACAAGTCTATAACTTAAAACTAATATAACACTTAACATAGACAGATCTAGAGGCCCTGACATTCGGCTATCAGGCCACTTTTTAGGGTCCATGATCAATTTCTAAAAATCCAATTTCGTGCATCTACACGATATGGATCCATGATCCAACAACCCAGATCACTATGTGACACCATCTAACACATATCTAACCACCAAACAACAACATTAACTACAATCTTGAAGATCTAGAAAGTTTAGGGTTTATACCATTTTCATGCTTTGATCATGATTCTGATCCTTGATGTTTGTTCTTGGCTTGCTAGAGATCATAGTAGGGACTGAATTACTTAGAAATTTCGTGGGTCTAGAGAGAAAAAGTGTTGGTTTAGTGTTTGTAGACAAATGGGGCTAAAATGTGACTTTTCTCTCTCTAATTCTATATATAAAAATTGGATGCAATAATGTGGCTGAAGTTAAGAGGCTGATGCTGGAGTTTTTAAGTCACATGAAGTTGTTAGAGTTGGTGACCAACTAATTATTTTAGTAAGATGTGTACTCCAACATAAAAAAATCCAAAAAGTGCATTCTAGTCTTTTTGTACATAAATTTAATGGCATACAAGTCATTTGCCCTAACCCTTAGGGTTTAACCCTAAGGTTTCAAAATTTGATTTTCAAGGATTTTCTTATTAGGCTAAAATGAAAATTTTAGTTACTAAAAATATAAATTAGGGTTTCCTAATTTAAATTAGGTTTCCTAATCACTTAGGGCTTGTAATTAGGATTAATGTTTCTTAATTAACATAAAACTTTCGTAATTAACAATTAGGGTTTTTAATTAGCAATTAGGGTTTTCTGATTAATCAATTAGGGTTATTCCCTAATTAAGTTTGTAATTAATACACTTAAGTCTTATACTAGCATTTGAATTCCCAAGTTAGGGTTTTCGTAATCCGAATCAGGGTTTTAAATTCCCAGAATCTGAAATTAGGGTTTTCAGATCCGATATTAAGGTTTCTTATCAATCGTTAGGTGATGAATGGGTAGTATACCCATAAATTGGATATATTTAGACTTAAATTATTGCATTCTTAAGTTATTTAGTAGCATTTTTATTGTGTTTACATCTTGTTTTGCAGATTTGGAAGCTAGAGGGGCAATTATGGGAAATTCAAGCATTTAATGGCAATCTGGTAATTTCAGAGAAGTCCAAATAAGATCATTGAAATTATACTACCTACTGCAAAGCGGCTACCGAGCCTCGGCTGGCTTTGACCAGATTAACGCGTTTGACTTCTGGTTGGACTTAATTTGTCTATTGGGGGCTAATGTAAAACCTAATTGGATGAGGATTGGGGGAGGCTATAAAAAGAAATTAAGTGCTGAAATAAAAGGGGGGATTTGAATTATTATTCTTCGGAGGATTCAAGGAGTTCTTCCATTGAAGGTTACACAAGATTACTTGGAGATTCAGGATTGGCTACAGAGTTTCTTCTTTTTCTCCTTATTTTCAATTTGTAATTCTTTAAGGATGATTTGTCAACAATTAATGGTTTTTATTTCCGTGATGAACTAATCTTTAATTAAGATTTCAATTGAACCTTTTATGATTATAATTTAGTTATTCTCTCATTCTAATTATTTATGTTGAAGTGGATTGTTTATCATGTTTTGATTCTATTGATTAATTATTTGGCCAATAATTACCGTGTTACTCTAGAAGGAATTGGGAAAGGAATTCTAGGGTTAGAACTAGACATGATAACATGTGACTTAGTTATTTGCACGGTAAATAATTAGGTTTGTGAATTGAATGAAAATATCTGTTCACCGCAAAACATATAAGGAATTGGGATTGGAAAGAGTTTAATTCAATTGTTTTGCATAGGAATATAGCAAGATTAATCTGGATTAAATAGAAGTCAATTGATCACTTGGAAGAGGGCTTTTGGCATTTGAGAATTCTCATTAACAATCCATGAGACATAATAATTGGGATGATTAGATAACCGATTTATAGTTCATAATTGGGGATATTGAAGTCTTAATATTTACCTAACTAAGTCATTCACTCAAGTATTAGCTTAGTTATTCGTATCTTAGTACAAAGATCTTTAAGTGTTTAATTTTGAGTTAATAATTGTAAAATCACAATTTATCATTGTTTGAATAAAATTGAATTGATATAGTATTAGTAGTTGGGATTTATTAATTAGAATTCCCTGTGGGAACGATACTCAACTTATCACTTTATTACTTGTTGACCACGTATACTTGCGTGTTGTGTGTAACTGGATTTTACTCAACATTAGGGTTTTCTAACTTAACGTCGATGTTCTTAATATAACTTTAGGTTTTATCCCCGATATAACTTATTCGACCAATAATTGATCCTTAACCACATACAGTACACATATATAACCATATACACAGAACATGTACACTTATACCCTTAATCCAGAATAATTCACTACAAAAAATTTTAAATTCACAAAATTTCTTCCCAAAAATGTCAAATCCATTCACTTATTTTCTGTCTAGGTTTATTATTCAACCTGTAATCCATCATTTAAGATTTAAATAATTTTCTAAATTCTCGGGTCATCACATTCACCCCTTCTTCTAAGAATTTTGTCCCCGAAATTCAACTTACACCTTATACCTTGCACCAGTCATTTTCATCATTACGTGCTACCCAATACACCACTCACCAGAGTTAAAATTTTGAAATTGTGCTGAGAAGTCATATAGACCATGAACTTCTGAGGTTTACAGGTATTACTACCCTTGACCTATTTCAATTAAGAAAAAGGTACTCTACATCTTACAAAGGTTAACAGTATGTTTACAATCACGAAGAAGGTAAACTACCGTTACTAGTACCTATACTTTAATCATTTCTCGCGAACATTCTCGCTATTGAATAATTTTATTCAATCTGCATAGTTCACCTCAGTCTTATCATAGAATTCCGTACCAAAACAATTTGGTTTGGGAAAATTTTCAAAGAACGATTAGAGTTTTCATAAACGTTGGTCTAGCCAAATCGAATAGCTTAGACTCATATCGATAATCAATTTCAAACGAAATATTAAGGTATAGCCAAAACCCCGTTAGCAATTTAAAATTTTAAAAATATTTTTGAAAATGGCGTCATGATGTCGTGCTGTATTAACAGCCCGTTTGAGGATGCCGTCATTATATGGCTTTGTCATAACACATCATACAATAGTGGAACAATGATTTTTAGATTAAATTCAACACTAAGTATTCTTTTATTTACAACTCCGTCATTTTTTTATCAATATTGCACCAGGTTACATGGTACATTAATGATAAATAAAATAAATTTTGATATTTCAAATCATTTTCGTCTAGCCAAAACAATTAGCATAGACCATTCTTTAAACCGTTCAAAAATCATTGCAAATTTGTTTTATCATCTCAACAGGTAACGAGGTGTTAGTGGCCCGAAGTCCACATATACACAAGGGTCACCAAGCATTGAGAATAAAATTCATTTTTCAAAAGCACATAGTGCGTATTTAGCTTGATGTCAAAAAGTTCGAAGTCTAGCATAGCTAGGAGTTTTGGAAAACCTATGTCTCCACTAATGTTCAATTGCTTAAACAGTCTATCTATTCCTATTATCCTCAATACTCCATTCACACAAAACTATACCCAGGTCATCAAACTTACCACACTTATGAGTTCAGGAACTTTCCACAATTATATGATTTTAAGAACTTGTCCTAGTCAGACCTTTGGCGTCCATTCGCTAAGGGTTTCATAAACATTTCACATAATCATGAGTCACGAACGTACCATAAGTATGAGTTTTAAGAACTCGTACTTAACCTGATATTCTCTACCTATACCCTACCTATCTATTATACACCTGAGACTCTCAACAGGTATGTAGCAAATAGCGCGACACAGACATTTTAATGACTATAAGTGCCAGAAACTAAGTGGTTTTTACACCAAGTACAATTCCCCACCCATAACAAGGAATCATACAACTCAGCTGCTGACATGAGTCCTCAATTGAAATCCCTACTTAATACTAATTCCCTTCTCAATACGAATTTCATTCAACTCGTATTCATAATCCTTTCCTAAATTTGTACCAATTCATAGTACAACTTACACACAACATTCTTGCCGTAAACTTTTCAATCATTTAATTGATTCTATTCCCTGTTATAACTTTATCAGATCACGGCGTGATCTCATAGTATATATTACGATTCATTTCTATGTTCTGATCGTTTGGTTATACGATCTCCTATCCATGTACCTTTAGTCTTTTAGACTTTATCTATTCACCATTACTGTTCACCTTTATTATCAGAGTTAGGGAACTCCATGTCTTTATAACCCGCCGAGATTCGTCTTTGAATCTTACCGACTCACTAACTTTATTTGAGTTAGTACTTATCCTAATCACTGCGATTATTAGTCTCAGGTAACCCTACCTAAGGTTCATAACCAACAGCTTTGATACCAACTGTAGCATCCCCAAATCCCGGTCCTAATCACCAAGGATCTGGCATACTATTTCTATAACTATTGCGGAAGATATAAACATAAATTATTTATACACATTACACATTAATCCCAAGGTCGAGAACCTTCACTTATACACAATTCAATATCCTATCTAACAAATAATGTTATATATTATAATACAATACTGCTACAAATCTAGCTGCACACATAGTCCCAAGCTGAACTTGGCATTGACTTTTCCTTGTATCCGACGTATTCGCCTAATCTGTAATGTTTATCATGATATAGCAAGGGTGAGCAAAAAGTTTTCCCAGCAAGTTTAAGTTTAATAAATTAAGGATATATCATGATTGAAAGATTTTGAAAAATAGTTGGCTAACATTGAACAATATAATTGTGAACTAGCATGGACAAATTGTCATAGTTGAACGAACATTGAACATGAACATATCAATTATATCTGGACCGAATAGTAATGAAGGTGATCAGCCTTTCATACTTGATGAACACATGCAATATGCACAGGGTACGATTCAATAATTCTTAGACATGGCAATCAGAAATGATTAACCACAAGTTAAAAGAATAGTTCAAGAAAAACTTGCCTAATCCATTAATTATCGTTACACAATTTATTTAGCTTTGTCTAAAACCTAATATAAATAATACCAATTTTCAAATATTAGAATAATATCATCACAGTATAATATTACTATTTATAAAATATCCTAAACATATAACACATAGCCCTATCAGTTTATACAGCACATAAGACCTGGTATCAAGTCAAATTTTTGCAGTCTGAGTTGAATTCGGCATAATTTTGACATCCCGACAGCTTAGTCGGACAATTCTTGAGCCTAATATCACTAAGACTCGGTCTAAACACTTAACAATTATCTTACATAATTTATTATCAGTCAAAAATATTTTTCAAAGACTTGTAATAATTTTGAGATAATTATTACCATTTATCATGATTTTTCAATCATTAATATCATATTTATATAATATAAAATACCACGTAATTCCTTTATCATTAATATTTATTTAATATTAAATATTAATGAAAATCATAACATAATATTATAATATATTTATAATATCTCAAAGTATTTTTAATATCTTAAAATCATATTTATATAATTTTAAAACAATTAAATCCATTATTCGATAATTTCTATTAATATTAAAATATTAATATTTTCATGACAAAATATTTAAAGTTATATTTTATAACATAAAATATTTTTATAACACTTAAATCATTTTTATATGATTTCTAAATTATTAATTCTATTTTTCTATAATTTATTTAATATATTTATTAAATAAACTAATTACCATTAATATTAAATTATTAATGAAATTTAAAAAATATTAAAAGTCATTAAAATAACTTAAAATATTTTCTTACACCATAATATATTTTTAAATGATTTTTCAAGTATTAAAATTATTTTTAAATAATTTATTTAATTTTAAAATTAAATAAATTAAATATCATTATTATTCAAAAATATTAAATATTTATGAAATATATTTAAAATTATTAAAAACCCATTTTTAGGCTTTAGAATAATTTTTAGGAATTTATTATGAATTTCTAATAATTTAAAACTATTTTTTTCTATTTATTAAATAAAATAATTAATTTTAAAAAATAAACTATCGCAAAAGGGCCCTATAGCGACAGAACCGTCGCTATAGGTGTTCTTGAGTGTTCTTTAACCTGCCTAGAACCTCCATGTCAGTTATCAAGATGGTAGGTTTGACCACAATTAGATCTATGTTCCAGTTGATTTCTAAGCTTGTAATAGTATTAGAGTTGTAGTATTTATGTAATACTACAACTACAATTAAATTTCAGGGCCATACAACAACAGATCTGTGAGATATAGGCCTCACAAATTCATGTTAGAGTTGTTCTTCATTTATGGGTTTTTCAGAAATAAAGAACAGTTCGAGAGGTTACTTTCTAGGTCTTGGATATATGCGTTCCAGGTTTGCTTAGTGTGTTTTATTGGTTCAATCATGTACTCATAACAAGGTACAATTACATATCACCATATTAGTATAACAACAACACAAGTAATAGATCTAGGCCGGTCAAAGTGGAGTCTACAAACTGTTCTTGAACATTTCTGGCCCAGAAATGTTCATAAAGTGAAATCAACAGTCGACCAAGTTTGACCTTGTATAACTTTGATTCTGTGCAAGATTTGGATATTATAAAGGCATGATAATGTAGCCTACATGTCAGAAAACAACCTTAATACAACAACATGGTCTAAAACATAAACACAAGCAAAATCAAGGCTCTGCAAAATGACTGTCAGACCAAAACTGGATTTTTGGGTTTTTTAGAAACAATTTGGTCATGGTTAGTCAACTGACTTTGACCACTTATAACTTAAAATCTAAACAAGATCTGACCCTGTTTTCAGTTCCAGATCATAGTCCACATAGCAAAGAACAAGTCTATAACTTAAAACTAATATAACACTTAACATAGACAGGTCTAGAGGCCCTGACATTCGGCTGTCAGACAACTTTTTAGGGTTCATGATCAGTTTCTAAAAACCCAATTTTGTGCATCTACATGATATGGATCCATGATCCAACAACCCAGATCACTATGTGACACCATCTAACACATATCTAACCAATAAACAACAACATTAACTACAATCTTGAAGATCTAGAAAGTTTAGGGTTTATACCACTTTCATACTTTGATCACGATTCTGATCCTTGATGTTTGTTCTTGGCTTGCTAGAGATCATGCTAGGGACTGAATTACTTAAAAAATTCTGTGGGTCTAGAGAGAAAAAGTGTTGGTTTAGTGTTTGTAGACAAATGGGGCTAAAATGTGACTTTTCTCTCTCTAATTCTATATATATAAATTGGATGCAATAATATGGTTGAAGTAAAGAGGCTGATGCTGGAGTTTTTAAGTCACATGGAGTTATTAGAGTTGGTGAACAACTCATTATTTTAGCAAGATGTGTACTCCCAACATAAAATAAATCCAAAAAGGGCATTCTAGTCTTTTTGCACACAAATTTAATGGCATACAAGTCATTTGCCCTAACCCTTAGGGTTTGACCCTTAGGGTTTAACCCTAAGGTTTCACAATTTGATTTTCTAGGATTTTCTTATTAGGCTAAAATGAAAATTTTAGTTACTAAAAATATAAATTAGGGTTTCCTAATTTAAATTAGGTTTCCTAATCACTTAGGGCTTGTAATTAGGATTAATGTTTCTTAATCAACATAAAACTTTCGTAATTAGCGATTAGGGTTTTTAATTAGCAATTAGGGTTTTTTGATTAATCAATTAGGGTTATTCCCTAATTAAGTTTGTAATTAATACACTTAAGTCTTATACTAGCATTTGAATTCCCAAGTTAGGGTTTTCGTAATCTGAATCAGGGTTTTAAATTCCCAGAATCTGAAATTAGGGTTTTCAGATCCGATATTAGGGTTTCTTATCAATCGTTAGGGTTTTCTAACTTAACGTCGATGTTCTTAATATAACTTTAGGTTTTATCCCTAATATAACTTATTCGACCAATAATTGATCATTAACGACAAATAGTACACATATATAACCATATACACAGAACATGTACACTTAAACCCTTAATCTAGAATAATTCACTACAAAAAATTTTAAATTCACAAAATTCCTTCCAAAAAATGTCAAATCCAATCACTTATTTTCTGTCTAGGTTTATTATTCAACCTTTAATCCATCATTTAAGATTTAAATAATTTTCTAAATTATCGGGTCGTCACAGAAGCAAGGAACACGAAGATTGTAGAATTGAGTGAGGAGAATGGTGGTTATATACTATTCTTGTTCTTTTAATTTTAGTTTCTATAATTGGGATGTTATTTTCTTTAATCTATTCAGTGTTTAATTCATTAGTTATGAACTAATTATCTTATTAAGCTTACAATGGATCTGTAAGTGTAACAAGGATTATCATGCTTTTTTCAATTCAATAAAGCTATTTTTCAGTTCATCTATTATGATTTGTGTAGAACTTATGAATTGCTTGATCACTAATTCTATGTGGACTTGTATGGATTCGAGAGATGAGATATGAGTTTAGACTTAGTTATAATAGCATGTGATTGTGATTTTTGCGTTTTGATGGAATTCATGATGTATGTTTAGGATAGAGATATACCTAACATCGCATGTAATCGTGTAAGAACTAGAGATTTAAACCTTCTTTAATTGTAATTCACATAGAGATATAGTGAATTAGTTAATTAGGGTGTTTGGCTTAATTCTATCAATTGTGGATTTAAGTTGATATGATTTTAGTGCATTGAGAGATGGCTAATGCTACTTTTGTGTTCTTGATTAATGAACTAGAATAGTTAATTGGATTAGAAAGAAGAGTGATAATCTGAGTGAAGCATAAAGTGAAGTTGTATGCTTAATTATTCATTATCTGTGTGAAATTTATGGTATTTAGTTGACTTGATTTGATTTGATTTTTAGTTTATTAGTTTTTCATTATTTACAATAATTAATTTGATTAGTTTAATAAAATTAAAATAATACAAAGCCAGTAATTATTAGATTAAAATTGATACTTGTCTCTGTGGGAACAATACTCAACTCAACTCAACTCATCATTATATTACTTGTTGATCACGTATACGTGCATGTCATGCTTAATTAGATTACACCCAACATCTATTTCTTAAGTGTGAGCTAATTCCATTAGGGAGTACAAGTAGAGAGGGCTAAGCAACTAGACTCTTGTTCAGTAATCTGCAGTTGTCTGGATAAGGAATTTGTTGCCTTGTTCTCTTTTCCTTTCTTGTATACAATCTCATAATTTAAACTTGTCAACTTAGTGATCCATTTCTGTTGATTGGTGGTTGTAATTCTTTGGTCAAGAAGATATTTTAGGTTGTGATGATCAGTCTTGATTAACACTTTGTTTCCCAAAAGGTAATGCCTCCATTTGTTAACAGCATAAACAACAACCATGAGCTCTTTCTCATAGGTAAACCACCCTAAATGTTTTGGTGAAATAGTTTTGCTCAGGAAGGCAATAGGTTGTCCCTACTGCATTAAAACTGCTCCCAGACCAAAATAAGATGCATCAGTTTCTAAAATAAATGGTAGACTGAAATTGGGCATGGCTAAGACTGGTGCTTTAGTCATAGCATCTTTCAAAACTAGAAATGCAGCAGTAGCCTCTTCATTCCACAGGAAATTATTCTTCTTCAATAATTCAGTAAGAGGTTTGCTAATGAGGCCATAATTCCTGACAAACTTCCTATAGTATCCCGTTAACCCCAAAAAACCTCTCAAGCATTTAATATTCTGAGGTAAGGGCCAATCCTTCATACAACTAATCTTGTCTGGATCAGTAGAAACTCCACTAGGATTGATAACATGTCCAAAGTAGTGAACTTGTTCAGTGCCAAACAAACATTTACTTTTTTGGCATATAGAGTATGATCTTTAAGGAGCTGTAATGTTAGTTGTATGTGTTTAAGGTGTTCCTCATAACTAGGGCTATACACTAATATGTCATCAAAGAAAACTAGGATGAACTTTCTGAGATAAGGTTTAAAAAGGTGGTTCATTTGAGACTAAAAAGTAGCAGGGACATTAGTAAGCCCAAAGGGCATTACTAAAAACTTAAAATGCCATGTGTGTGTTTTAAATGCAGTTTTAGGAACATCAGGTGGGTGTACCTTAATCTGGTGATAGCCAAATCTCAGGTCTAATTTTGAATACCACCTTGAACCATGCAATTCATCCAAGAGTTCATCAATAGCTGGTATGGGAAATTTATCTTTGACTGTCATCTCATTGAGGGATCTATAGTCTACACACATACTCCATGTGTCATCTTGTTTCTTCACCAACAAAACTAGAAATGCATAGGGGCTATTGCTGGGTTGTATTAAACCAGAAGATAGCATATCATTAACAATTTTTTCTATTTCTTCTTTCTACACATGGGGGTACCTATAGGGCCTGAGGTTGACAGGTTGGCTTCCTTCCTTTAAATTAATGTGATGATTTTGAACTCTATTTGGGGGAAATTCATATGGTTCTAAAAAAACCTCGGAGTACTTTTGCAGTAGATTGTCCAATTGTGGACAAGAATTGTCTTCTTTCTCAATTACTTCCTCTTTATGTCTGTCAGTTTGGTCCTTTGATGGGTCTGATAGACTAGGACTTACTCCAAAAACATAGCCAAAATAACCATGAGTTGTTATGTTTAAGGCCTGTTATAACTCCCCAGAAGTCATCAACTGCACTGTAGGATTAACTAAATTTGTTTCCCCCTTAAGCACAATAGTTTTGCTATCCTAAACAAAAGTTAATTGAAGTTGGTTGAAATCTAGAGTGACTAGGTTGAAATTCCTGAGCCATTGCACTCCCAGGACTGCATCTATCCCACCTAGAGGAAGAACTCTAAAATCAGTAACAAATTTTTCCCCCTGAGCTGTCTAAGAAAGGTTGTTGCATTCTTGTAGGTTAGTCACTTTAAAACCATCAGCCACTGATATAGACAATGGTTTGGTGTTTTGTGTAATTTCCCTGATCCTCTTAACAGCTTGAGGGTCTAAGAAATTGTTGGCACTCCCACTGTCAATGAGTATTCTGAGTTGTTTCCCATTAGCCAATCCCAAAATTATGATGGTGTTATTCACTTGGTGTCCTGATAGAGCATGAAGGGTTATATGAGCCTCATAAATCTTGCAGTCCTGATCTCCTTCTAAGGTCTCCATTTTACCACAATCTTCCAACTCTTCTTCCATGTCACAGTCTCCATCAGAGGGTATCATCAAAAATAAGTGGGGCTTCTTGCACTGATGACCTACAGTGTAAGGTTCATCACAGGAATAACACAGTTTCTTCCTTCTCTTTTCTGCAATTTGCTCCCTAGTTAAGCTCTTGATTGGCAAATTTTTGTCCATCTCCAAGTTTGTTGTTCCAGTGAGGCCAGCCACAACATTACTAATCATTACAGCTCTAGTATTTAAGGATGGTCCAACCTTTGTTTGATGAATGAGGATTAATCCAAGTCTTAATCCCATTCGGCTTCTCTTTTCCCATGCCTCCAATTTGGCCTCCTCCATTCTAGCCATTCTAACGAGTTCCTTAAGGGTGGAAATTTTTAACTCCTGAATTCCCAACCTTATTTCCTCCTTCAATCTCCCCAAAAAACAATCCATGAAGAAAGTTTCATTCAAAGAAGGATTTCTGAGTAAGGTCCAACCCTTTAATTCCTCGAATCTCTTTCTATAGTCATCCACTGAGCCACACTGTTGTAAATATTTTAGTTCACCTATAGGGTTTATATCAGTTTCAAGGCTGAACCTAGCCACTACCTCTTCTATGATCCCATCCAAAGTTACTTCAAATCCACCATGAACAAAACTTGCATACCACTCTTCAGCCTCTCCTTCCAAATTAATAGTGGCTAAATGAAGTTTATGATTATCAGCCACTGAATGATAAGAAAAGAGTTTATTGCATTTTCTAATCCAATTTCTAGGATTTCTTCCATCAAATTTGATGGAAATTTGAATATTCCTCTCCGATTTTTATCCTCGAACTCAAAGTCTCAAAATTCCCCAAAATTGAACCCATTGAATTTTCTAAATTACTTATTTTATTTGATGGATTTGGTAACCTTGTTTAAGTAGTGCTTGAAAACCCTTCATCATTTGCTCCATCTTCTTATTGAAGTCTATCCTCAAAATCCAAACTTTAGACTACTAGCGATTCATTCGGATGGGTCTAAGAATTGTCAAGGGAGTTGGCTTGATCACCGATAAAGCCTTCCAGATTAGTGATTCTTTGGGTATTATTAGCCATGGTTGGGATCGATAGTGGCTCTGATACCAATTTGTAACGAACTGATGAATTCAGTTGATACAAGCTCCCTTTACTGCAGCTTAACAGTAAAGCAAGTACAAAAGTGGGATAATAGAAAGAAGAGTGAGAGAAAGAGAGAAGAATTCGGGGAGAGATTAGACAGATTCAGAGATACTTGAGAGAAAACAATAACAATTTTATTCATAAGCTCTCAATAGCTGAATTCAATACATATATAATGACACATGTGAATCTCGATTGGTAATTAAGCAAGGCACCAACCATGTGACTATGTAATCGTCTACCAGCTGGACCATGATGAAGGAAATGAAAATAAAAAATGAAAAGATTACTTTATCCTTATTTAATACTTTTGAGTACTCAATTACCCTTATCTAACAGATTTAACTTCCTTACACGATCATATCTAAGATTTGGCAAACTGATGAGTTTTGAAACTTCTAGGCAGATATAACTCCGTTTATGGGACTGAGGGAGGCCTGTTTATCGAATTTTATTGGCAGCGGCTAGTTTGATTTTATTTTCTATTTAGATCTGATTTGACGTAAACAATTTGAGTTAAAGTTTTTCAGTAGAACAACATCAACAGCTTTTGACTTTTTGGGTTTGATCCACATTCACATATTTAAATCTATGATTAAGATTAAGTATTAGTTGAAATTGAAAGATTTATGTTGAATCCATGATGAATAATTTACAGTACATGGCATCTAATTTTTTTTTGCTGTGAATTCTATTTATTAATTGAATTTCAACAAAAAGATAAATAAGAAAAATTAGAAAATTTTCTCATTTATATATATATGTGTGTGAGGGTCGGTGGCAGTGGGGTACTGGGGTTTAGATTTGGGGTGGAGGTTCATATTTCTTCAATTACTCTAGAGCATACATGTAGCACTTATTACTCAAGTAGGCTATAGTCAATGATTCATTGGACTTATTTTTTTTTCCGTTGGATGGTATTTTGATTTGCTGCTCACTTGATTTGCAGCGGTTATGGCAGCACGGGCAACTACGGCAGTGTAATAAATACAATTTATTTTAGTCTAAATATTTAATTAGTTTATTTAAAATGGTTGTTAAATTATTTCTTTTTTAATTAATTTATTTATTTTATTTAAGTTGTTTGTATTTTTTAATAAATTTAATGTATATTTTATTTAGTTATTTGTTATAGAATTGTGTTTAATTTAATTTAATTTTTCAACTTAGCTTTCTCTCTCCTTCATGGTACACATGTGTATTTTATATTAAAAGTCAAACTTTCTCAATGATTTTTGTAACATTTTGAAACAAAAAATCTAATTAGTTAGTCAATTGTAAAAAAATAATTTTAATAATGCGAATATAAATTGGGGTCGAGTTCAGTGAGAAAAATTGATTTAACTCGTGGACATTGTCATGATTAAGCTGGCTAGTCAGGTAACTGGGCGTAGTACTTCCAACTTTCTGTGAACTTTACTTCTGGAGTCCAACATTTCCATATATACTCCTAGCTAGCCTTTTTGTAACATTCGAGTTTAGTTCATCTTACGTTATGAACTGTCTATAAATTTGCAAGTCTAGAAATTCATGTCCGACCGTTGCTTAACAGTTTTTGAAAATCAAACGCGGGTTAACTCAAGAAACCACCGGTACAAATGAATAGAGTTAGTCAAATGATCCAGCTCCCTTGGCTCTTCCATCGTCCAGGCTCCTTCCTCCTGGGCAGGGACTGGCAAGTGGGAAAGTTTAGGCACCTCCAGGCCGTTTTAAGGTAGCAAGGAAGAATCGTTTTACCCTATTTTAAACAATAAACTTTCCAACCAGTTTTTCTCATGCTAGTGCTCGACACTTCAACTAGAAGAGCGACCTGTTGATTCACCAAAGCCCAGGTATTCGTATCAGCCCCCATAAATTGAAAAAGACTAATCCCCTCACAAATTGGAATAAAGCTTTTCTTTGGAGAGAGAAATCATGTTCCCTCCTTGCAGCCAAAGTACACTACTAGCAGTGTAAGGTTTCGCGAAAGAGTCAGCAGCATAGACAGGTTCCTAAACTTGGAACGGATGGCAGAGCATAAGTGGCAAGCCTTAAACTGCGCCTGGGGTATACCCCTGCCCCCCCCCCCCCCCCCCCCTCCCCCTCCCCTTCTTTTTACCGTGCATTGATGGGTATTGAGGACCTAGATTGACACAGTTCATTGTAGCACTGAACTAATGAAAAGAGATTGAGCTTTTTCCTCCCTTTGAATTCCATATTCAAAGTTACAATCCGATCTATTTATTAAAAAGAATATAAACTGCACCAAAAAATATATAATAATCCATAAAATTATCAAAGGGGAAATTTCATCCTGGCTTGCATACTACATTTATTATAAATTCAGAAAACAAGAGTTCTATTTAAGTTGCAAATATAAAATAGACAATACTTTTATAATACAACACCAGTGAAGCAGTTTCTACATCTTTGACCAGGTGCGACTCAAGCTTGCTTCAATTGTACCATGTGGTTCATCAGTAGGTAAATATACATCATCTTCAAACTGCAAAACATCGTTAACAAATCTCTATCCATCAGATCGAGCTCACATGTTGAAGCTTAATGCCAAACAAATGTGCAAAGAACAGACACATACCTGAGTTTAGAATTTTCAGCAAAAACAAATAGATGCATGTTTTTTGCAGTACAGTATTGTAACTAAAAGAAATACACATGAAACGGAACAAAGCATGACAACCTTACGACTTAATGAAATGTATAGCTTATATTGTTAAATTATTTGACATCTCTAAAATTCCGTTTGGTTCTTGAAATCACCGAGCAAGACAGGGTAAGCAAAGAGTTTAGAAAAACATGGAAAGGGTACTCCATTTATAATGGTAATTAACTATAGAAGGAAAGTGTCTGATTTTAGTGTTACATGCAATGGACAGGTTAGGCAAAGAATTTAGGTAAACATGGAAGGGTACTCAAAATTTGTTATGGTTATTAACCAATCAAAGGAAAATGACTTATTTTAGTGCAATATGCAAGTGGACAATGGAAACTCCTCTGCCCTAGAAATTAAAGTCACTGGGATACAAAAGTGGGTGTAGTTTTTAAAGAGGGATCGCCAGAAGACCAATACATAGGAATTATTTACATTGGAGAATTTTAAAAAAAAAAAATCAATATCTGATAATCTTTGTTAGTTGTCCCCGAATAGGTACATTCAAGTTTTAAGAAAACTAAATATGAAAATGGAAAAGCAGATGAACAAATAAGCAAATTGCTACAAGATAATTTTACATGCTCAGAATGGCAAATCGACTAATCCTAGGTATACATATCCTCAAACTAATTGTTTTGTAGCCCCGACAAAGGAGCAGCATGGCCTTAAAACAGAAAAATATTAAACATCTATCACCAATGAGGATTTTTCTAGTAAACCTTTGTATTCCTGGTATAAATTAGGGGGTTAATTATCTTAACTAAATCATAATTAGTGATAGTTAACCTCCGGATTTGACCGTATCAAGAAAATTAGTCTCCATGAAAATGGCTCCCGATGGGCCCCACCGAGAGGCCACCGAGACAACCATATTGCCATGTCAAATTCAGGCAGCTCAACATGCTCATTGACATCACGGTTGTCCAAGAAGAAACCAAAGCAAAGCCTTAGTCACTATGATGAGATGCCCTATGCCACCAAATGGTGCCCAAACGGGGGAAAAATTGGCCAAGTGTGGAAACGAATAAGAAAATAGCCAAGTATAGAGAACCTCACTAGGTAAGCCACTATGATGAGATGCCCTATGCCACCACATGGTGCACACCTCACAGTCTCAAGCAAGCAAGAAAAAATAAAGAAAGGAAGATCAAACAAGCAAAGCATAAAGATATACAACAAAGCAACCGAAGAAGTAAAAGCGGGCAAAAAAGCAACCACCATGAGGTAAGGGCACACCCTAGGGTCGGCCCCAACCCTTAAGGTCGGCCCTAAGGTGGCTCCCCCTCATGGTGGGGTTGCCCAAGCACTCCTTCATCATGTCATGCTTCCAACACTTAACCAAATTCAAAAAAGCCAAGCAAAGAGGGGTCAAAGTGAGGAACAACCAAGGAAGGAATCACCATGAGTTGGTGGCACATCCTAAGGTCGGCCCCAAAGGGGCTCCCCTTCATGGTGGGGATGCCCAAGTGTCCTTTCATCATGCCTCAGTTCCAACACTTGGCCAAATTCAAGAAAGCATGCAAAGAGGGATCAAAATGAGAAGAAACCAAGAGACGACCATGAGGAGGGAGGCCACCCTAGGGTCAGCCCCAAGGGGATTCCCACTCATAGTGGGGATGCCCAAATTTCCTTTCATCCTGTCTCACTCTCAACACTTAGCCAAATTGAAGGAAACTATGCAAAAGAAAGACCAGAGCATGGGGAAGCAAAGGAAATGCCTTATGGAAGTAAGGGAAAGGCCACCATGAGGTGGGGGAGCCACCCTAGGGTTGGCCCCAGGGTGGAGGTCGGGGAGGATCCTTCACTCACCAATAGTTCCAACACTTGGCCAAAATTTCCAAAGTGTTTCCTAAGGAAATTTCAAGGAAAGGGCAAGGCAAGGCTCTACAGCAAAAGAAGAAGAAATAAGGAAGATTCTCATCCTAAAAGTAGGCCCAAGTGAGCAAGTAGGCAAAGTGAGCAAGTTGAAATCAAACTTTTAAGCAATCAATTAGCACCATGATGTACATGCCAAAGCTTCAAGAGTGATGTTCCTTGTTAGAATGATGATGTCATGGGCAATGTCACCAAAAAAATAGCGATGATGTCATACCGAGAAGACTGATCCTTTCCAACTGCTCTCTCGGCTAATATTAAGAAATATTGTCAGATATAGTTACTCTGGACAAACGGATGACCTCTCTAGCCTCCGGTAGAGGGTTAGAGAGGTCGTCTGGAAGTCGGATTCGGTGAAGGTTTTGGACTGGCGGCTAGAGACGTAGGGAAAAGCACTTTGAAAATGCAATATTCCCAACACTTAAAACTGATATTGTAGTCACAATTTATAAGTGACATAAGACATGTGCACGACACGTGGGGGCACCCCCCATGAGGACTATAAATACCCCCACCTTCTCATTTGGAAGTATAGGTTGAAAAACTTGAGAAACTTGAAAAGTTTGAGAGCTTAGCTCTCTAGAATGTACTTTCTCTCTAGAAATCATAAACACCAAGTTGCTAGTATCAAGAGGTCTTCCTTGTTGGTTTGTGGTGGCTACGTTCCATAGTCTCCACAAGCCCAAGGAACCTCTCTAAAGGACTTGGCCCCCTTGGAGCTAAGTTTCCTAACAGACCCAAAACCCACATACACACATTCGGCCCTTACACAAGGGTTCTGCCTATATTTCCTTGAAGCCTTGAAGAGTTTGCCCATGATCTCTCCCCTCATCCAACACTCCATCGATCTCACAAGCTTTTGTGGAATTCTCGCATCAACCCAATCAATCAACGAACCAAACCGCAACAGGAAGTGTAATAGTATAGGGAACTACTGGACTAGTAAAACTTCATTAAAGAGATTAGTGATTAATGAAATGTTGTTAAACAATTATCGTCTAATTGCGCTTTACATTTTCCGGTCCTACAACCTTAACTAATCCAAAGTGTGAAATACCAGTTCAATGACCTCGACTAAGAACTATAATCTCAAAGGCCATAGGGTGATTAATCATCCCTATAATCACCAGTAATGTGTTTTTCTTAACTTCATGGAGCTCCAAGTGCCAATCAAAATAACGATCAAACAAGTAAACATGTACTGACTTGGTCAATTGGATAACCTGACTAACAACCAAATGGGTTGGACCCTCCATGGGCGCCCCATTTGGATACCCAAAATCCGACATCACCATATAGCTTCAACATTTATCCTCTCTGTAGAAGACGTACACTAGACAACTTTTGAAATTTCTACCAGCAACCCTTACAACCCCAACCACAGCCAAACACATGAAATGGGAGTAAACGTCAAGGTTCTTTGACATCCTGAATGGAATCTCATTATTTTTTGGTTGATAAGTATGACCCACTTTGTCCACATTTTTCCTAAAAAATTAGTTTGTTGTCCTTCTCTGTGTCATTGTGTCGATTTCTTTTCAACCCATATCAACAGTAGGAATACATAATACCTTCACAATAGCTGGATTTTCTTTGCTGGATAAATTGACTGGTAGAAAATGGATATTTGGCATCTTCAACTGTATTGATGATACATCAGGAAACCTGAAGGCGTGACAATGAAGCAAGTAAACTGGATTTATAGAAGCTACATAAAATATCAATTCTTGCTGAAATGTCAAAATTATTGACCGTGTATGTCTGTGCGAGAGAGAGAGAGAGAGAGAGACCTGCCCAGAACAGCATTCGCCATCTGATACAAAGTGGCCTGTACAGAAGGACTGTACACCCCCACTTTGGGCGGACCGAAGAAAGTGTCAGCCAAAACCTTTTTCACATCTAGGTACCTCTTAGTAAAATAAAGTGGCTCCACAGGAATGCTCGAGACAGATTCAAAAGGGTACCTGCATCTCTAGTATTTTAGTATCTTAATCATAAACATGCCTTCGGAATCTACTACAGGAAACAAGTGGAAAAATAAATACAAAAATCCTAGTACAAAGACAAAAGATTCAAACAGCTCAACAATTACTAATTGTCCAATATCACAATTTTACTCCGTTAAATTGTAGAATACCTCCATGAAGCAGTGACCTCTGTCGCAAGCATTCTCTCTCGTGTTTCAGGTAAAATTGTGTTCTTGTCCCTTACGAATCCTTCAAAACCTGACTGTTATTAATAGAACCATAAGATACCAAAATGACAAACCGAATTTCTTGATGACTATGTTTATCTCCACGATTTTCATTTTTATTCAGGTAGTTTTAATGAGACTTCGTTGAATATGACATTATAGAGAATAACAATGTCCCGAGAAAAAGAAAATAGAAATGACAAGTAAACTCTTACATCATTAAATTTTAAGACAAGTATAAAACACTATTAAGAGCCAAAAACAGGGACACAGCCCACAGTATCAGGATAAGTGAGTTATACATGCAGGATAGAGAGAATGAAGGCTTATATAAAAGCTCTCCAGGAAAATACTCCATCCCTCCAAGATAAATGTCTTGTATAGACTTTAATGGTCAAATTGACTTTTTTCAAAGTAATAATTATGCACATATATTTAAATTCTTCAAAATTAAACCTTGAGATAAGTTCTTGTTAGAATGTAAATATTCTGTAGAATATTATTAGGATCTAGTTATTTATGGAAAGTAATTATAGCACTAGATTAGAGCCTTACTCGTAGCCTTTAATTGTAGTTTGATTGTAATAGAATATAGTGTATATACAATGAAATGATTAGAAGGATTTCACCTCTCATATTCACTTATTTCTCTTTTTTCTCTCAGCCCTAATATGAGTTTCAACTCGGTATCAAAGCTTGATCCCATTCTCACGCCTAAACATGCCCAGATTCGTAACCTCCGCTTAGTTCTTTGAATTTTCCATCTCAAATTTGTTGTTCGCTCAGGTTTCCTCAATTTTTTTTCTCATTTACAGTGGTATTGCCTCTACTTTTCTGTTGCCGGGATCTATACTGATTTCATTGTTGCCATATATTATCTCACAACCTTTTGATATTTCCTTGGATATTCCAATTGCTTTTATTATACCATATATGGCAGAGTATAGTTCCATCAATAGTGGTGATACTACTGGAGTGAATAAAGGACAGTTAGTTAGAAATCATCATCTTAACACTGATTTTGGTCCTTACTCCATTTAAATTGGATGGGAATAAGTATCGTGCTTGGTCTCAAGTATGCTTTATGTAAATTGAAGCTAATCGTATGCAACATTTCATTAATGGTACTGCATGTACAAGCGGGTGTTTCTCAAGAAGAATGGAAGTCTGATAATTCCATGTAAAAACATGGATATTCAATTCAATGAAACCGAGCATGAGAAGCAGTTATATGTTTCTAGGGACAGTTTGAGCTTTAGGATGCTATTGCCCAAACATTCTCTATTTCTGGTGAAATGTCAAAGGCTTGTGACATTTGAAAGTCTATTCGAGAGACAGTTCAGGGAGACGAGTCAGTGGCTCAATACTATGCCAAGATCACTGCTCTTTGGCAAGAACTTGATCATTACTGAGTTTTTTTTTTCCAGCTAAATGCACAAAGGATGTTGCTGCCTATCAAAAGTTTGTTGAAGAAGATCAGGTTGTTGATTTCTTAGCCGGTCTTAACTATGAGTATGATCAAGTTCAAGGAAGGCTGATTGGTCAGATTCCTTTTCTCTCTTTACGAGAGGCTCATGTCCAGGTTCAGCAGGTGGAGAGTAGACGTCGTGTTATGACTCAAAGCGCTTAGCTAATCATACTCGTGACACTTGTTACAAACTTCATGGCAGACCTACCAGAGGTCGAGGTGGTCGTAATAGCTCCACAAACGGTCGTGGATCTAAGGTTCATGACTACTATGGCATCTACACCATTAGCATTCATTCCTCCTAGTGCTCCATCCATTGATCCTACTGATCTCACTCCTAAGGCAATATTAGGCTTTCAAAAACTCTTGTCCAATCCTAGCTCCTCTCATCATGTCCAGTCAGATATATTTTCTCATGCACTTAATGCTTCAACTGCATTTACCTCTTGGATTATTGATTCAATTGCTACAGAACATATGACTGGTTCATCCAAATTATTTCACTTATACTCCTTGTTTCGACAAAGATAAGGTTTTAGTAGCTGATGGTTCACTTTCTTCTATCTCAAGGAGAGGTTCCGTAGTTTGTACTCTCACTGTATCTTTATCCTCTGTTCTTCACATACCTTCTTTTTTCGCAAATTTATTATTTGTTCAATGTCTCACTAAATCTCTAAATTTCTCAGTCACATTTTTTCCTTCTCATTGTATCTTTCAGGACTTGGTGTTGGGTCAGAGGATTGGCAGTGGTACTGCTATTAATGGCCTTTACTATCTAGATATTCCTCAGACTAGTATGCCTTTGGTTGCGAAATGGACTTCCACTCAGGCTCTCCAATCTACCTATAACTCTAGCTTGACCTCTCTTCATCAGTGACATTGTCGTCTGGGACACCCTTCATTTAGTTCTTTGGAATCCTTCTTTTCCCATTTAACTAAGCAGTGTAATAAGAATCGTTTTTTTTTGTGAGCCTTGTGAATTGGCTAAACACAAAAGATCTGTTTATCTTGCTATTAATAATCTTCATTTTGAATTATTTGTTGCTATTCATACTGATGTTTGGGGACCCTCTCAAGTTATTTCTTGTACTGGTCATCGTTGGTTTGTTACATTTATTGATTGTCATTCTCATATAATTTGGTTTTATCTTCTTCGTTCCAAAAACGAGATTATTTCCTGTTTTTGAGTTTCATAAAATGATACAAACACAATTTGATGCTAAGGTCAAAATTTTACATAGCGACAATGGTCGTGAATATATTGATTGTGATTATGGCTCCTATCTAACAAACCATGACATTATTCATCATACTTCTTGTGTCTTCAGAACAAAATGGCGTAGCCGAAAGAAAACAAACATCACTTACTAGAAGTTGCCTACGCACTCATGTTCACCATGCAAATACCCAAATCTTTCTGAGGTGATGTTCTTACTGCTGCCTTTCTCATCAATCAGCTTCCTTCTAGAGTTATCGGAGTTCAATCTCACTTCTCAAACATTTCCTTGGCCCTTCACTTTCCCCATGGGTTTTTGGTTGTGTGCGTTGTTAATAATAAAAATCTTGGTCTGGGTAAACTTGACCCCAAATCTCTTTGTTGTCTTTATTGGGTACTCTCCTACACAAAAAGGGTACACATGTTTTCATCCTCTTTCTAGCCAAGTTTATATAACTTATGATGTCACCTTCTGGGAATCTGAATCATTTTATCTTGCTCCATCTCTTCGAGGGCAGAAATCTGTTAGCGCAGAGGAGTTGATGGACCTTAAGCCTAGTTGTGGTCTTCCTTCTGCTATCACTTCTCCTATAGTTCTGCTATCACTTCTCCTATAGTCACTAATATTCTGTGAGGAGTCATATGATAGATGGAGCAGGGCTGATTTGAAGACTTATTCCCGAATAGATAAGCAACTGGTCCCGTGTGCACTACCACAATAGCCCTGCTTAGATTCCAGTTCTCCAGTCTGCTCTATTGATCCTAAATGTAATAACTCAAATATCCCTATTGAAAAATGTGATATCGATCTTCCTATTGCCCTTAGAGAAGGAGTTAGATCATATACTCAACATCATATTTCTAACTGTCTCTTATTTTATCTACCTCCTATCGTTCCTTTGTTTCCTCGTCCTATATTTTTGTTCCTCAGGGGTGGAAAGAAGCAATCCGAAATGAAAAATGGTGGAAAGCTATGCTAGAGGAAATGAATGCTTTAAAAAAAATGAGACATGGGAGTTGGTTTCTCTTTTGTATGGACCGGTTGGGTGCAAATGGGTGTATACAATTGAGATACTCAAAGTCAGACTTGTTGCAAAAGGATAAACTCAGACTCATGAAATTAATTATCAGGAGACATTTGCTCCGGCAGCAATAATAAACTCCGTCCGTACCATTATATTTTGTGCAGCAAACTTTGGGTGGAACCTCCAGCAACTTGATGTGATGAATACATTTCTTCATGGGGACCTTAAAGAAGAAGTATACATGGAAGTTCCTCCAAGCTTTACCTCATCAACAACTAATGGGAAAGTTTGTAAGTTACGAAAAACTCTGTATAGATGGAAGCAGTTTCCTAGAGCATAATTTGATAAATTCTATAAAGCCATGATGAGATTTGGGTACAAGCAGAGCCAAGTGGATCACACTATGTTCGTCAAACGTGGAAATGGCAAGATTATCATTCTCATTGTCTATGTCGATGACATTATAATAACTAGAATAATGAAGAAGAGATGGTTAATCTCAAGGCAAAACTAGCCAATGAATTTGAAATAAAGTACCTTGGCCCCTTGAAATATTTTCTTGGCATAGATGTTGCAAGATCTTCTAGTGGCATCTTCCTGTCTCAACGAACGTGTGTACTTGATCTGTTAACAGAGACAGGCATGTTAGGATGCAAACCTACTGATTTCCTCATTGAGTTCAATCATCATCTTACAGTGGCATAGGACCCAAAGTTGATAAGGAGAGATATTTTAGTGGGTAGGCGTTTATCTCTCCCACACTAGACCTGATATTTTTATGTGGTGAGTCAATATATGCATGATCCACATGATTGTCACATGGAAGTTGTATATAGAATCTAAGATATCTAAAATCTGCTCCTGGAAAAGGAATATTATTCTCATATCATGGCCATATGAGGATTGAAGCTTTTTTCAATGCAGATTGAGTTGGTTGTATTGACGACCGTCGTTTCACATCTGGGATATATTGCTTATTTATAGGCGGCAACCTTGTTGGCACAACAAGAAACAATTGGTTGTGGTTAGATCTAGTGTCGAACCTGAATATCGAGCTACTTTGGGTGTGTGAATTAATGTGGCCTCGAACATTATTAGAAGACATGGGAATCGTAAATAATAAATGAGATTGTTTTGTGACAAAAAAACAGCCATAGTATTGCAAATGATAACGAAGCACATTGAAATTGACAAACATTTTATTAAGGAAAAGTTAACTAGTGGTCTCATTTGCATAACTTTTGTCAAGAAAAACCATCAGCTTCTTGATATCTTGACCAAAAGCCTCAGTAGAACAACGTTTCATCCCTAATGTTTCAAGTTAGGTATGTGACACATCCACACACCAATTTGAGGGAGAGTGTGAGAATATAAATATTCTGTAGAATATTATTAGGATTTAGTTATTTATGGAAAGTAATTATAGCCTAGATTATCGCACTAGATTAGAGCCTTTAATTGTAGTTTGATTGTAACGGAATACAATATATATACAATAAAATTATAAGAAGGATTTCACCTCTCATATTCAGTTATTTCTCTTTTTTCTCTCAGCCCTAATATGGGTTTCAACTGTACTAAATTATGTGTAGTTTATGGTCATAGTCTCTACATATCTAAAGTAATACAATTTTTTGATTTTAAAAATGGTCAATTTGACCAACAGTCGATAGAGGAAATTTATCCTAAAGGGAGTATTTATAAACCATTCTTCCACACAAACAAGACATCACTCTGCCACAGCTCCCTACCCCATAGTTATTAAAGACAAAAGGCACACCAAAGGACAAAGGTCCCCCGGAATCAAGGCACAAGGCAAAGCGTGAGGCGCGAGGCACGGCAAGGCACGAGGCATAAGGTGAGGATCACGGCTTGCACCTCATCAAAGTGAGGAACGCATCCTCAACAAGTTAAATTAAATATATATGGTGTTATATGTGTATCATAAAGTATGTTATGATATATATTGACAATATATGGCATAATAAACACTAGATAGAGGAAAGAAGATAAATAAAGGAAAGAAAAAGAGGCGAGGAAGGAGTGGGACCATGGTTAAAAGTATTGGCCATTTTAAAATATCAACAGATTGGTTCAGTCTTAGAACCATGACCTTGACACGAATCACAAAATTATGAATTATTCATGTAAAGGGTAATTTTCAATGAAATTTCGGCAAATCGGTGTAATGTAGTGGTTTTGGACTAACTAAAGGAGAAATCACAGCGTAAAGGGAAGAAGCGCTACAAAAAAAATGAATGTTGAAAGTTATAAAAAGGAGACGAAAAAAGAAAACAAATCTTTCTCTTTAAATTATACTTAAGTGGTACCTATGTAGTACCTAGTTAAGTATATCTTTAAAAAAATCAAAAAAAATATTATAGTTCAAATATACTTAGTTAAGTTAAATTGTCCTCAAAATGTACCTATATAACACCTAGTCAAGTATAACTTCACAAAATATATTTAAAAAAATGTACTTGATATATAATTAAATAAGTAAAATGTACTTGAATTGTATTTAAAATATAACTAGATTGTACATATATAGTAACCTAGTTACGTCCAACTTGAAAATAATTGCACCTAAAATATACTTAATTAAGTTAAATTGTACTTAAATTATACAGAACATGTGTCTCACTTAGGCCTGGCAAAATATGGTTATGGGTTGGTTTTGGTTTTCAAAATATGGTTATGGTTCCATTTAAGAACTAAAACCATATTAACCATTTTTAATATAGATAATGTGGGTTGGAACCATATGGTTATGGTTAAAAACCATATTAACCATATTAACTATTTTAATATTGTTATGGGTTATGGGTTCCATGAAGGCCTGATTTGACACTAATATTATGTGATTATGTATATACCCCTTACCCCCCACCCCAACCCAACCAAACCAAAAATAATAATATTATGTGATTATGTATACACCCCTTACCCCCACCCCACCCAAAAAATAGTGTACACCACCACCCCACCCAACCCCCACCCCCCCCCCCCACCACTCTCTCCCAAAAAAAATTAATATTAAGCGATTATGTATACACCACCCCCTACTCTTCACCCACCCCCTTCCACTCCACTCCACCCCACCCCACCCCACCCACCCCTACCCATCTACCCCTCATTTAGCCCCCCCCACCCAACACTCCCTTCCAAAAAAAATAATATGGGGTGGGGTGGGGTGGGGTGGGGGATAAGGGTATATACATAATCACATAATATTATTTTTTTTAGTGGGGGTGGGGTGGGGGGGTAAGGGGTATATTCATAATCACATGATATTATTTTTTTGGTGGGGTTATAGTGGGTGGGTAGGTGGGGGGGTGGGTGGGGTGGGGGTGGGTGGGGTGGGTGGGGTGGGTGAGTGGGTGGGGTGGTTGAACTTCTTGAATATGTAAATATGGATGGAAAGAACTTTTGATTTAGATTTAGAATAAAATATGGGTCGAAAAATGGTTAACCGGGTTGGAACTATATTTCTTTTTAAAAATATGGTTCCAAACTTTACCCAACCCAAATAAATAAAAATAGTTAACTAACCCATTTAGTTCCAGTTAATATGGGTTGACCCGACAGTTAACCAACTATATTGCCAGGTCTAGTCTCAGTCATTTGAGCTAAGACAACATCAATATCAACTTTATTCAAACGTAAATTAATTAAACATATCAGTGAGATATCTGTTATATCATTTGGACAATGTTATGCACGTGCACTAGATAGTTTTTTTTGTGAATTTATTGATTCATCTTATTGTTCTTTATTATTAGAATTTTTTTCATAATTTTTAACTTTTTTTTGAAGCTACACTAAGTAGCTAGGGTCTGTATCGCTTGAACCGATACCAAGTCAAAAAAAGACCTTCTGAAACATAGGCTATGACTTTAAACCATGAGTGGGACTAAGAAGAAAGAAGAAATATAGAAGAAAATGAGGAAAGAGAAAACAAAAGATGAATAAACAGGCAAGAAAAGAAAAGAGAGAAAGAAAAAGAGAAAAAAAAAGAAGGTGAATAAAAAGGTAAGAAAAAAGATGGAAAAACAAGAAAAGGACAGAACGTGAAAAAATAATAATAATAATACTTGGATCCTTGTTGGCACGCCTTGACTGTGCCTTTCGACTCAGAAATAGGCCCAAAAAGCGCGCGCCTCTTCGAACATGCCTCTCCATGGCAAGGCCTTAGAGTTGTGCCTGGCCTCACCTTGCGCCCAGGCGAACTACCTTTTTGTGCATTTAAAAAACCCACGCTGCAGTAGAAGATGATTGACCTTTTAACCAACCATGAACAAACACAAACTTTGAAGGAGCATATATTTATGCCAAGCTGCAAGCCAGGGGATTTTGAGTGCAACCAAAAAAGTTATATTTCCACAGAGATTGGATCAACTATTTATAAGTTTACAATTGAACTTCTCTGCTACAACCTACACACCTCCATATGAAACAACTTTCAGTTATGATATAAAAGAACTACATAAACCAAGCCATAGAAGCAGGTGCTACTCTCCCAATGAAGTCGTTACCACTAAAAACATGGTTTGTTATATGATATTTAAAATATCATTCCTTATTCTAAATAGTGATCAAGCAATGGCTAACTCAAACTGTGTGCTTAAATTGTCTACGTCACTGGTAAAGCTGCCTGAACTTGCAAAAAGGGGTTCATAATTTGCTAAAATAATGCAGACGCAATAGTAAGCAAGTGAGAAATGATTGGCAGCAGTATCATTGTTAAGTTCAGCTAAATGAAGGAACAATAAAAATACATGTTAAATTAAAAGCCAAAAAACTTCTGAATACATGATAAAGAATACATTTCACAATAACTTACTTTTGTGGTCTTCAGCAATGTCAATCCTTCAATACCAGAAGCACCAGATTTCTTTACTATAACTTCTGTGGAATGCTTCTCAGATCCAAGTTTAATGCCTTCAATAGAGAACATTATCAAAAAGCTTGCGAAAATCAGCTCAATGTCATGGCTTCATAGAATTAAGTACTGAAAGCAAACCAATTTTAGAGTTGCAAACAGAGCACAAGACTACAAAAACTTATTACATTTTCCTCTACCAAACATAAATGTTTGACTTCTGAAACAAATTCCATAACAAAAAATAAAAAAAACAATCAATTCATTTCAACGACTCTACAACTTAGAAAGCCGCCAAAAGTAAGTCATACGAGGCACAATGAGACATAAAGGTGCCCCCACTAAGTATAGTGATAGATCTATCATATACTAATCCTAAAGAGAGTACTAGAAGAACCCCTAAATTACATACTTTCATATCAGAAATGGTAATTTGTGATAATTAAAATTCCATCTTGGCACGATATCATGTCTCTTTTGTGAATGCGGATATTGATGTTTCATATATTGCAGTTTTGAGTTGTGTAGAATGTTTAAATTACTATAGAAAGAAATCAAAGTGGTTATTTTTATAACCAATTCAATCAACTTCAGGGGCTTCTACAATGATCTCAAATACAATGCCAAAGCATTAGGCCGTAGTTCATTTTTGAAGCATACATATTTATTCACTTTAAGAAAAACAACTATACAGTTCAATACATTGTTTAAAGGAACAAAATAGAGGAAGAAATATAGGTAGACAGACAGATAGAAGAACAAGAAAACAGATTCCACGGCAGCAGTTCCAAGCCAAGGTTGATCAAGATAAATGACACGAAAACCAATGTTAACATTTATAATAAATGCAGGAAGACATCAAAGACAATTACTAGTCTATTCATGTCTTCGACGAACTGAATATACTAACCGTGCTCATGTAGTTCACCATCTATGTAGAAACGTTCCCATGGCTTTTCAACTATATTGATTATGGCAGTGGTTACCTAGAATAAGAATAAGGATAAAACAGATATCACAAAATGTAGTAAAAAAGGAGAAGCAGAGACCAAAAATTGCATTTTGTAATTGCTTTTATAGATATAGATCAACTATTCTAAGCTTAACATCACAAAAGAATCGCAACGACAGACCTCACAACTTTCATTTTATAGTGCTGAATCTTTAGTATAATTTTTTACGGTTACAAAGTTTCAAACAGCATAAAAGCAATGATATCTTTCTCAATTTGTTCTCAAACTATTATTAAATTTACCTTAAAATACTGATACGCTACAAAAGCATCAAACCGAAGCTTCACAAAGCATTCATTAGAGCAGGCAAGTAGGCACATGAAACAATCTAGCAAGAAGTTTAACTGAGCATTATAATTATTGATCTGTGAATGACTGAAAGTTCACAAATATATTGTTTCAAAATGTAAGGGCTATTAGCGTGCTGTTAATAATAGAGAAGCTAGGCTTCAATCGATGTATAAGCCCTAACCAAATGAATTCCTAACAGTGAGAGATAATTGGAGAAGAAATACACTGAATCAGAGTTGGGGGAAGAGAGAAGGAGCAGAAATAGGGTAGTGTGACGCCCCCAAATCCGGTACCTTCAAACCCTGGATATGATGTTACACGGTACTACAACATCCACATATATCTGACGATATAAGCTTAATGACACAAATATAATTCTATATTATTACATCATATCCGTTGGGATTCTGAAACCATTACATATTCATAATGTCATAATATATTACATAGTAATAGTAATATTAAGCTCTTACACAATTTCCTATTCCTTCCTCCTTATCCTTTCTCTATCCTTATTGGATTCTTCAGTACGTTCACCTTAGCTGAAATCATATAGTTTAAGCAAGGTATGAGCATTAAATTGCCCATCAAGTTCAACATTTCAATAACAACAAAATCAAAAATCATATGATTTCCCCTCAATAACTGAACAAATAGTTATGAAGTACTATGAATAACAAAATATCACTTTTCTTTCCTTTAACACATTTTCAGATGACGTATCAGTCATTTAAAATTTTGAGTTGGTCAAAAGACCATGAACTTTATTTTTCTTTACTTTAAAAAGGACAAACCCTAACACTAAGACCACGTCTGATATCACTTACGAGCCTATGTTGTACAACATTCATCCATTAAACGTATTTACGTTTAAATTTTGACACTTGTCGTCTCAGTCAATATACGACTAAAAACATTTCGTTATTCTTCCTCAGGCTTACCTTTGAATCCTTACCAAAGCAATTGGTTTAGGATAGCATCAATAATATTTTGAAAGACTTATAATTAAATCAACAAAACATTTTAACATTTGTCTAGCTGAATCAAATGACATCAACACTTTCTTAAACATTTCATGTCATAGCATGTCTTCAACACTTGTACAAATACTAAGATTTGTATAGGTCTGGAATATACATATTCATGCAAGAATAGTATATACTTGAACGTAACACATCATACAGCTTTAGATGAACATAATCAAATGAAGTAAACCACTTGTCTAACATAAAGTATAGACAAGAGTTAAGAAAACTTGTATAACACATAAGTTATACTTTACACAAAAACTTGCATAACATAAAGTTAATACAAGAGTTAGAACAAGTAGAACTTGTACAAGATTAGAAACTTGTCTTTAGCGTTCTTTATAATCTTGACAATATTCGTCCTTCAAATGTCCTAAACATTTACATTAATCATAACACACCAATTAGGTACATAATGACACCAAATTTGGTTTACGTTAACTTTTCTTATTACTTTTCAGGTCCGCGTCATTAGACTCGGAGAACTTCTCAAGTTTATTATTACTTATTACAGCGTTTTGGTGTTCGCTCACCATACGCCTATCACAAACCTATCATAGCCTTCGTGAACGTCCATGCCATATACCTTTGCATATGCCTAAACACGATCCTACCACTTTATATAACACTCTTCGACTTAGTTCAAGTGTTTTACATAACTATTCTTTCTAACATTCTTTATCCGATTCATTTAATTCGGAGCATTCGTTACTTTCATTATCGTTTGTTACGGCTTTCTGACATTTATACATCATACCTTATAATTATTCATTAATGTCTAAGACATACAAACTATGTATGCTAAGAACGTTCGTCCGATGCAAATACTAAACATTTTCTTTGTTTACGTACTTTGCGCTTAAAATTCTTAACCTTGTTCAATCATTAACTTAAGATTTATTCACTCCTTAAGGTGTTACCTTAAGTGAACTTAAAGTTCATAATGGTTCCCTAAACTTTCCCCAAGTGTTGAGCAATTAAAAGCTCTTCACTGTGCCTTGCCCTGCACCGACGCCCTCAGATCCTAGGCTTAATCCGGCACTGCGGCGCCCAATTACAATAGCCTCTCTTTGAACCGGTGCCAGGCCTTAATCTTTGAAAATTTTTCTAAGTGTGCAACATGATTGACATGTTAACTTTGCTAAGTCGTAACTTGATCATACCAACTCGGAATGAATCCGTTCCTGAGCCATTTTTTTGCTTTCATTACATACTACGATTTCCCCCGGACAGAATAATTTCCTAAATCTTTTAACCAGCTCAAATTCCCTTCGTCGTTCATTTTACGTTTTTAACGTTTTTCGTTCATTCGTCCGTAACTTGCTCATCTGATACCCGAATGAGTTCGTTCTTGAGCCTATGGCTCACATTTTTCATGTTCTTCAACATTCTTATGAAACCCTAATTATTCGGGTTCATTATCTGACATTACATATTCATCCGGAAATCAATAGTAAACTACGATTTCAACGTTAACGTCTTTTACTAAAATTTTCTCCATAACTTCATTATAACATATTTTTAGTCCATTTCCATTGGAACATTTCCACAACTTATCCACGTCTAATATACCCTAACCAAATATAATCAACTAAGATATATACGATGGTTTTAAATTTGTCCATCAACAACAAGCACCAAGTTTTCATGCGTTCTTCATTTAGTTCGTTATTAACGATTACGATTTCACTCAGCATACAATTATTAGTGTTTTAAGTTCACTAATTCTTCCTTATTCCACCGGAACATACTATGATTTCAATGAATCATTCAACAACTACCAAGTATGCACTTCCTAACAAATCTACAACTTGAAAAAGATGAAGATTTAAGGTTCTTAGTTATTACCTCTTGTTCTTGGTTAATTGATGAACTTAGCTTGCTTATCCTTCTTAATTAATCCACTTTGCCCTTACTTCTCTCTCACTATATGTTTTTCTCTTGAATGTGTTAGTTGAAATAAACTAACACATTAAAGAAAATGTATTAGCTTTTATAGAAAAGCAAGACTTAGGGTTTTATGGTCATTTAGACAACTTTGTCAAAGCTTACTAATTGATCACTTAACTTAGGGTCTTTTAAGGGTCTTGTATGGTCAACACCCTTAGGTTTGCATAACTTACTAATCACTCCCTCATCACCTCCTCACTTTTAACCATGGTTGAGTCAAATTAACTCAACCAAGACTTTTGTGTCATCTCCCATTAATGCACCTCCTCAATTTGCAAGATACTTGGCCAAGCTTCTTGGGGAAGCTTGGCTTGACCTTATATTTGGGTTCTCATGGGACCCCACATGGGTTGCCCCATCCCACTTTAACTCACCCATGACCCATGGTTGACCCGTCTTTGTTGGATCTTGGTTTGGACTTCGTTCGATTTCAATTTGGGCAAAGAAATTAACATTCATTTGGGCCTTGATTTAATTTGTCATTGGACCTCCTAACACTTCCCATTGGGCTTAGACTAATAGTCAACCTTGACTTTTGTTGACTTTAGTTGACTTTGACCTTTCGTATGATAATCATATCATTTTAATATTCTACTCGCATAATACTTCGTATTATACTCGTATTATACTAGTATAATAATTCGTATTATGCTCGTATTCTTCTCGTGTTCTTTTTCTTTAACTTTCTAAAATTTATTACACAATCGAAAAACTGTCTTTCGTTCTTAAATTTTATTTGACACTCCGTCTTTCCTCGTCATTCTAACATTTTTTCGAAAAATCAAAAATATACAAAAGCGTTTTCGGGTGAATAGTATTTTACGTCTTTTTCTCGGGAAATTTTTATTCTTCTACATTCTCGGATTCGTAAACCCTAACATTCAAACACATTCTAGGTCATCGATTTGACTTTTAAACACAATACAAATAATATTCATAAAATATTATTTTATTCATTAATATTCTACAAAGCTTAATTATAAGCTAAGTAAAATTTCTCGGTCGTTACAGATAGAATGGAGGTGAGGAAGATAAGGGAGAAGAGCTCAATGAGACTCAGATATTTCATATGGAAGTTCATAAAGCCTAGAAAATACAATTGGTTCCATACTATATACTACCCTATTACTGGTTGCTAGCATGAGCATATGATAAAAGTAAATCTAATCCTACACCACCTGCACATGGGCATGTGTGTTTGTTATTTGGCGAATATTCTAGATACTAGGGCTTAACAAAAAATGACTAGGGTTACACTGGACAATTACCCCCTCCTATAAAATTCATGCCCTCGTGGATATTAGGATATGTTGCCTCTTTCTAGTGTCTATCCTTCTTGCTAAGCTCTCAGCTGTTGTGTTGTCTTGCCATAGTTGTTAAGACGCTAAGTCGAGGCGAGTCGGTGGCCAACCGCTTAAGCGACTAGTCAACTAGGCGTCTGACTAGTCGTCCATAAATCGAGAGATTATTTACAATGTGCATTTTATAATATAGATATTTCAATTAACAGGTACACTAAACATAAAAAAAATTACTCACAAGCATATTATATATACCAAGTATGTGCAATTAATACTACATTACAATTCATAAACTCAAACATATACTAAAACAAAAATACCAAATAGATCGATGGTGAAATTTAACTTCAATAGTAAAATAAAAAAATAAATTACGTTGAAAATAGTAAAATTAAAAGTTAAATTACTATTGGTAATATTAAATAATAATTAATTTTCATGAATAATAAATAGAATATATTATAATAAAAGTAAGAAATATATATGATATCATACTAATATAATAAAGTACAATAAATAAATAAAATTATACTACTAATCTATTTTGCTACATATATAATATTAATATTTACTGATCATGTGTATAATATCATATTAGTGCAAACTATGTGATGTAATTTACTTTATATATAAATATATAATACTTACATTTAGTGGTATATAGCTGTGTTGGTTAGGTTGAGTGAAGTCTACTGGGAGTACCATGTGTCTCATTTGCATGAGTGGAGTAACATGGGCCACATGTTTTCACTATTGGGTCATGTTAGTGGGTAACAAAAATGCCCAATAAATAAAGGAACAATTACATTTTATAGTACATTTAAAAATATAATTACAAGAAAAGTGCCCTCATTAAATATTTACATAATTAATATCTTTAAAATTTTATTTTCATTATTAGTACATATTTATGATTCCTTTAATTATGGGATGTGTTTTAATTCTCAATCATCTTTCCCACAATTTTCTCCCCATCTCTCCCACGATTTTCTCCCACTCCATTTATGTTTCCCTTCTTCTTCCTCTCCTCCCTCCCTCCGCCTCCTCCTCCTCCTCCTGTCCAACTCCTCTCCACCCTCCGCCTCCCCTTCCTCCCGCCTCCCGCCTCCCCTCCTCCCCGCCCCCCTTGCCCCCACCCACCTCCTCCCTCCCCCCCCCACCCCCCCACCCTCTCCTTCCTCTTCCTCTCCCTCCTTTCTCCACCCACCCCACACCCCCACCCCTCACTCCATGCCCCCTCCTCCCCTCCCTCCGCCCCTCTCCTCCTCCTCCCCCTCCATCCGCTACCCCCACCCCCTCCCTCCGCCACCCCCTCCTCTTCCCCCCTCCCTCCTCCGCCTCCCTCCTCCTCCTCCTCCATCCATCCACCTCCTCCTCATCCTCCCCCCCCCCGCCACCCTCCTCCTCCTCCTCCTCCTCCTCCCACGCCCACCCCACCCTCCCTCCCTCGTCATCGCTTATTTCTGCAGCTTTTTTTTATAATGCAACAGCCAAACCTTTATATCAAGGTAACTAATTACATTTTATTAAGTTTCCAATTTATTTTGCATGTAATACAATTTGGTAGCCAAACCTTGATGCGATTTGTTTGCCAAACTTTCGAGATCAAGGTAACTAATTCATACTGCAGTGTGAAAGGTAGATTGATTATCTTGGTATAAAAGTTTGATTACCTTGGTATAAAAGTTTGGTTACCTTGGTATAAAGTTTTGGTTACCTTGGTATAAATATGCAAAGGTTCTATTTTTTATTTACTAACATGAAATTGGTTGTCAAACTTTTAGACTAAGGTAACCAATTCAACAGTATTTGATTACCAATTTTATTTTAAATGTGATGCGATTATTAGTCAATTTTTGTATGCGGGCATGGCGATGATGCCAATGGCGGCAATGATGCGGCGAGAGAGAGAGAGGATGATGAACATTAGCTCCTTCATAATTTTTATTTTTAATTTTCTCATTTTGATTTGAATTTTGAAATATGGATTTGAAATTGTTGTTAGAGACAAGATTTGAATTTGAATTTGAATTATTAGTTATCCTTGATTTTAGATTTCTTTATTAATGTGAATTGTACTATTTTTGTAATATGAGTCTTAATTACACTCTTTTTGTAATTATTTAGTTGATGCACTTTTTTTGTAATTACTTTCTATTTGTTGTATACTTATGTAAAAGACCCATAAATAAACCCATTCATCTCTCTCTCTTAAATTACCACGTTGCACTATCGGAAGAGATGAACGAAGCAAAGTTCGGCAGTCGCAACTCCCTCTCAAGATTTCGCATGAGTAGCAAAGTCTCTCTCTTGGTTTAATTCGAAGCTCGTTAGCTAGGTAGCAAACAAATCATTGTCTCTCTCTTAGGGTTCAAAATCCATTCAATGCAGAGCCTTAAGCATACGCTTTCCTTGGTAGGTGTCCAAGGCGTCGCCTAAGCAACCCAAGGCGGTGAAGGTAGCCAAGACGCTCGCCTTTGGAGCATTCTCTAAGTCATGGCGAACCCTTGCAACTTCCAAGCCGCTTGGATGTCTAAGCGTCTCCTAGGCGACGACTTGACAAGCATTGTCCTTGCCCCTTTTGTAGCTAATGTTGGAGTCATACCCAAGTAGCTTGCTCAACCACCTTTGCTATAAGCATGAGACAACCTTTTGTTCCAATAAATATTTTAGGGACTGGTGATCAGTCCTTATCACAAACTGCCTGAGTCCCAAATAGGAAGACCATCTCTTACTGCTTGTACAACTGCCATAAGTTCCTTCCAGAAGTAGAGAACCCTTGACCTTTTGGCCCTAAAGCCAACTTAAATAAGATAATGGCCTTCCTTCTTGCATTAGTATAGCTCCAATGAGAAGAGCTCAATGAGACTCAGATATTTCATATATTTGTTCATAAAGCTTAGAAAATACAATAGGTCTTCATACTACATATATACTACTCTATTACTGGTTGCTAACATGAGCATATGATATAAGTAAATCTAATCCTACTCCACCTGCTCATGGGCATGTGAGTGTTATTTGGAAAAAATCTAGATACTAAAGACTTAACAGAAAATGAGTAGTGTTATGCTTGACATAATAGTACTACACTACTAGTAAATATTGAAACCTTCAATTTTGTGAAAATTGAACACATGAGTAATACATAAAAACCTCCCTCCATTCCATAATAAGTGCAACTCTTTAAAATGTTTTTGGCACACATGTTAAACGTGCTCAAACACATTTATATATTATATTCAATTACATATAGTTGAAAATATTACTTACTAAGATATTGAGAATATAAATTTTATTTGAAATACAATGTCTAGATTATTTTCGCCACACCTTAAATTTTGTGCTTGGCAACACTAGAGAAATAAGCGACACTTAATATGAAACAAAGGGAGTCCTAATGCAACAGATTTTGTAGAAAACAATCCAAAAAGGAAACCACAACCTAACCAACATTTCATGAGATAAAAAGGTAATTCAATGCAATATTTTGAACTCAATGTACAATACATATACCTGCTTATAAAAGGATGTAAAGTGTTTGGCAAGTTTTATTGCAAACTCCTCCACTGAAACTTGTTCTGAGCATTCCTTGGCTTTCACATATACCTGAATTAACCCCAGTAAATATATCAATTTCAAGAGACAAAATTGCGAAAGATAATGAGAATAAACATGGAAAGAAAAGATGTGGTAGACTAGGAAGTGTGAAATAAACATAGCCTCACATTTCTTGCACAGAACAATTCAATAGACGGTAATAATAATATTCATAGTTTGGGTATCATGTTTGATGTATGGTTAAGCAAATACTAAATAGTGTTAAATACCAGGAAAATATTGTCTAAAACTTCTGCACTTCGTATATCAACTATTTTATACTTGTTTCGCAAATTCAAGACTTTCAGCATGCAAGAGAGCAGTGTAACAAGTAAGCAAGGGTCGGCGGAGAGCAGAGGCATTGAAAGTGTACAGGTAAGAGCTCTGGAGATCTGAGGCCCAGGGAAAACGTACAAGATAATTCCATGAATAGAGAGAGAGAGAGACCCACTTCCCAGTGGAAGGATGCAGCTCACATGAGGAAAATATTTGAATGCCCTGAGCTAATACAGTACTTAATAAGGCAGAAAGGGAACTCTTCAAACAGAAACATAGTTGCCTGAAACGACTGCAATATGGCAGCATTACATTCATCAAAGAAGCAAGAATTATTCTGTGGGCTGGCGAATCCCAGAATCCAGATTCAGAAATTCTTGGATTCTTCTAGATATGGCAAGATTCTTCTGGAGGATTCTTTTTATTCGATCATAACAATTGAATATATAACTAAAACTACACTATATGACTATACTACTTAATATAATGTTTTATATATTAATATTAATAATATATATTTCTTAAATTCCAAGATAGTAATAGTAAAAAAAATGTTTTTCATGAATTATTATTTATGTGCATTGAAATGTTAATGTATGTTTATACGTAATATATTTGTATGTACTTATATTTATAATTTATGTGCCAAATCCACAAACCCCATTTTCTGAGATTTTGTAGAACTGCCAAATGCCCTTATGGCACACACCTGATGCTTCTAAGACATTCATAATTGCCTGTAGTGAAAATTATATATTAGGAATTGCAGAACTTGAAGGACTACTCTAGTAATTACTAATTAAGGATATTTCTAGAATTAAGGCAATGCTTAATCTTTTTCTGTTTTATGTAACAGAGAATCACTAGGATCTCTCTTAAATATGCCTAGTTCAGCTACTGTGAGATTCTTTTGATGATGAATGAAATATGAGAACTCGTTTGGAGCTTCTCTCTTTATACCCCTCGTTCCTTTTTTTCCATTCCTCTAGGTCCCTATTCTTGCTTTTTCTCAGCTAAACTCTAATCCGAGTCTATCTCCTTCCTCTCTAATTTATGGTTCTCTAGTTAGGCTCCATTGGAGACCTAACATTTGGTAGAGCATCAATCTGGACCAGCTTCTTCTCCAATTTTAGTCTCAATTTCTTCCAAGTTTCTCAGTATCCTTTCTCAATTTTCTCAATCTCCTTCTAATTTCCTCAATCAAAATTCATCTCAATTTACCTTCGATCATAAAAAAAAACTCTAGAAAAATACCCAAAAAACTGAAATTCTACTACAAGCCTTCACACAAAGTCCAAAAACAATCAAGTGGGTCCCACAGTACCAATTGGAAGCAGTACAAACTAGAAACAGGTAATCTCAGTGAGAATTCGTGGATGCTCTGTTTTTGCTAATCAACCAGTAACTACAGATTAGGATCACAATTTTGACTTGTTTGTGGTAAAATTCTTTTCTACTCGTACTCATTTTAGTTTATCACAGGCAGTCCAATCATTTAAATCTCATAGAAACATAATTCTTTTGAAATGTAACATCTACACCTGTTCTTCACAATCGAAACCAGATAACAGAAAGGTTTTGGAATCAAAAACGAAAGGAAAGGGTGGTGGTAAGACGGTGGACGGTGGATGAATAAACTCGTTGGAGCATCGCCTGTAAAGGACATTTTGAACGTCGAGATGGCCTTTGTTCCGGATTCGTTATGAAACTAACCATAAATCTGGATTCGTTATGAAATTCTGGTCCAGAATTTATAAAAAAGTTGGGTCTTTTCCAACCGCCACTGGAAACTGCGGCGACGGAACAGTGGCTCGCTGGAAACCTCTGATTGAGCTTCTTAACGTCGTTTTTTGAGGAAAATTTCCTTCTACAAAGTTGTAGAGGATGAAATTTCAATGTTTTTGGGCTATTTTTCCATAATTTTTAGTAAAGAGGAAATATTATATTAATCTTTCAAGTTTCTGAAGTTTGGAAAGTTATAACTAATTTCCCATTATTTTAGTTGAATTTTGGCGAGAAGCTTCATATTTGTATATATGATTTTCTGGGGAAGTTTGAAAATTTTCTGAAATGAATTTTCAAGTTGAAAAGGAAGTTTATTTTGAGTTGAAATATTTACAATAGCTTCCCTATATTATTTGGGATTTACTGGGAAAAAACTGATTTCTTTTGAAGTGAACAGATAATTATTCTACTTACAAGTTGTTCAAAAATCATTTATAAACAGGAATAAGTTGCAGAAAATAGTAGAAATGTTATAAAACTATGAAATTTGGTCTAAAATTCTTTAAAAATATTCTACAGACTTTGAAAGCCTCAGTTAGCCTAAGAAGTGTCGGAACGTTGTGATTCATGTGATCGGCTGCCTAAGGGCGCAACAATCTTTTCACATGAGACTGACGAGAGTCAGAGAGTTAGACGAGAGAGTTTTATTGGTTTTTATAATATAATATGATATTTAATGTTAAAATATCACTAAAAGAAGACTGGACTTTGAATTACGGTTTCAAGTCAGATCATGCCGAGTTTGACCAAAATTTGGACGATAGCCAAGACAAGAGATTATAAACGAGAATGGTAAGTTATTTTTCGTTTTTATTCGCTGATATGCTGATGTTGTTGACGTTATACGTGATTTATATATATATGATTAGTTGGCGTACATACTAACACCATTATCAATGTTAAGTAGAACTGATGTGATGAATTTTTGTGCATCAAACAAGACGGAACAGAAAGGCAGGTTGAATAGGAGATGACGAATCAGCTTACTACATGTGGTTGATAATGATGACCCAGGTAACGAATCAAATCTCTTGGCGCAAACTGATAGGATGGTCAGTTGCATTATGCACAAATGCAATTGATAAGATGAATCAAATAGCAACCCAAGGAAGCTCTTGTCGTCTTTTTACGAATCAGCTTACTATATGCGTTTGAAAATGATGACCCGGTTAACGAATCAAATCTCTTGGTGCAATCTGATAGGATGGTCAGTTGCATTGTGCACAAATGAAATTGATAAGATGAATCAAATAGCAACCCAAGGAAGCTCTTGTCGTCTTTTTTTTCATTTTTCTGAAGCAAGCATCTTTCGTTTGTCTACACCATAAAACAATTTCAGGATTAAGCATTAACGATGAACCTGAGGACGAAATTTTTGTAAGGATGTAAGAATGTAATACCCCTGACCTAAATCTTTTAATACATTAGAGTGACGTAATAATGACAGGAAAAGACAAAAGTAGTTGAAAATAAAACAAATCAAAAATCATTGTTCGAGAAACCATAAATCAAATGATAACTAGGGTTTTGAATAAGATACTCGATTGTCATAGTATTGACCAATCAAAGTTCTAATTTATGAAATAAATGTTACAAAAGCCTAATAAGCCGAGTCAACATTTTGGTGTGAAATGATCAAAATGTTCTTCATAGGGTTTTTAACCCTAACTTGAGTTTGGAGGGGAATTTGACATCATGGACCTCACTGTTGTAGCCGGAATAGGGAATATTTGAAAGAAAATTAATATAATAGTAATTTTGCAATTTCTATTTATAGAAAGTTTTTATTTATGGAAAGTCAACGTAGAAAGTTCATCTCCATCTCTTTCTCTAGTGTTGGCAGGTAAAGAAGGAAGAAAGGATGTACCGCCATTGTCCGTCGTCGTCTCTGCTAATGGTGGTCAGAAAACACCAAACTTTTTATACATTCTGGAGAATTTCATAATGAATCCAAATGTATAATTAATTTCAAAAACAAAGGTCATCGCGACGTTCAAAACATCCTTTACAAGCAGTACTCCGGCAAGGTTATCCCTCTGCCACCCAGAGTCTTAACTCCACCCTTTCCTTTGGTTTTAATTTCAAAACCTTTATGAGTCGTTATTCTAAAAGTACGCTAAGTTTTTAGAGTTTAAAATTACTAAAATCACGAATTATAAAACCACCAACATGGCCACCATCGACCACGACTGAAACCACCCTAACGTGGGAAGTTTTTACATATTTCTCATCCAAATATACTCTCACAACACCCAGCTTACCTTTATTTCCAGTTTCTTCTCCTCTCCCTCTCCCCATCTTCTCTCTCTCTCCTTTCCTCTTTCAGCACACTCCCTTTTTCTTCTATTTCTTTCTTTTTCTCCAGATAAATAATATATATATATATTAGTAAATGCAGCCACCCGCTCCTACATCCCCACCACCTCCTTTACCTGCCAGCCACTAACTGCTACATCCCCACCACCTCCTTTACCTTTCAACGCGAAAGAGATAGAGATAGAGATAGAGATAGAGATGGACTTCCTAAACTGACGTCTGACTTTTCACAAATAGAAAAAATAGAAACTTTCTATAAATAGGAACTCCAGAATTAATATTTTATAAATTTTCTTCCAAAAAAACACTTCTCGATATTATACTCAAATTGATGTCCTGAGCACAATGGTGATGTCCGTGACGTCAAATTCCCCTCCAAACTAACCTTAGGATTTTAATCCCTACCGGTGGCATTTGATCATTTCGCACCAAAATGTTAACAAAGCTTATATGGCTAGTGTTCACCATTTTGGATCAATCTGTGACGTCTATTTGATCGATCAGAACCTCGATTTGTCCATCTTATGAAAATCAATTATTTGATCCATCAAAACTCTAGTTATCAATCGATTTAAGGTTTATCGATCAAAATATTAGATTTTATCGATCAAAGATATTAGCTTCGCTTTAATTTCAATTGCTTTCATCTTTGTACGTCATTATTACATCAGTCTGATATAATACGGCCGAATTAGGTCAGGCATATTACATTCTTCCCTATTTACAAAAATTTCCTCCTCGAAATTTGCTCATCCTCAAGTTCAACGTCAATGTTGAATCTTGCATCATTTTCGACTTTCCACAATTTTCATCGATTATGATGATCATCTGACTACCATTTTATCGTAAGTCGTCAATTCTCAAACTTAGTTTTCAAAACATTTCTCGTTCAATTTGCAAAACCGAACCTTCATTTTCATCACTTCTACAAACAATATTCAATAAAGATTACATAGAATAAAATTCAAGTCCTCGAGAACTTCCCATACCATCGAGATATCTTCGATTTTAGGTTTCATATAAAATATCTCTACGATACACACCACATTTCACGAGCCAAAATTCCTAGATACATTTTAATTTCACCCATTTACTTCCTACCCAAATTTTCTTGGCCTCCATCTTTTTATCGAAATTCACTAGAGAATCGGCAAACAATTTTGAAGACAAAAACGCGATCTGCAACGGGAATTGTTTTTGCCGCAGTCTCCATCTATCCTACCAAAAAAGAAGGAAAAAAATAGAGATTACAATGTTTCTTCTAGATTTGATACTCCATACACGTACGATCCAGGTCGCTAAAATCAAGCAACATGAGCATCAAATATTTGTCATGAGAGAGCAAATTAAAAGGTCTTCGTTTCTATATGATTATTGGAAATTGCACGATGATTTAGAATCTGAAAGAAGCCTTACATATTTAAAGACCCATTAAGATTACATAACCACATGTTATGCTTGTACATATTTTGTTCTAAGCACAAAGAAGTGGTCTTCCTAATCGGGTATGTTCAGCTGCAGGGTATGTTCAGCTGCAGTGTCGTGTTCACAAGAGGAGATCCACAAAGTAAAGTCTTACGAGACAATTAATGAGTGTCTCACAACACTTAATGCTCTTTTGGTGAATCATAGTGATAACCAACATGAAGCTGAGAGAATAAAGAAGAGCAAGTTGATGAAGGATGATAATATTTTTATTTGAATTTAATTAAATTAATTTATAATTTTAAGAATTTTAGTAATTAGAAATATTTTATGCATGATTCTAGGAATTAGTTTATCAATTAGGAAGATTAGGCTTTATATTAGGGATTTTAAATTAGTACCAATTAAAGATCTTGGGCATAATTTTAATGATTTAAATTGTGTATTTAATTTTCATTTGAGTTTTCTTTTGAGTTGTAATCAACCCTTCTTATAAAAGGGTCAACATTATTACATTGTAAGTTAACTTTTGATTAATAAAAAAATATCTTAGGGTTTTTCCCTCACTAGTAAATTTCAGTTATTTTTCTTGTGGATTCAAGGGCCCTAATGGATTCTAGGGTTGTTTACTTAGCGGATTCTAGGTTCGTCTACTAGAATGATATCGGGTATAATTTTGTCGCTTTCGTTCTGCGTCAGTTGGTATCAGAGGTCTTGAGTATCTTGGTATGAAAGACAACAAAAACAGAGACGACCACCCTGGTTATGACAATCATGAAGTGCATACCATTTTGGATGCATTTCATGCTCAAGAGGAAAGACGATATTGGGATTTTGAGAACTTTTTCACCTTCAAGGATTGATCATAAAGACATTGAAGAGTTTGATACCGATAGAAGATATTGGGACTTTGAGTACTTTATTGATCATTGGATCAATGACTTAGATAATTATTTTAATTATGTGTTAGATTCCTGGAGATAATAAAGTACTTATTGCAAAGAACAAGCTTAAGGATATAGCAAAGAATTGGTGGGAAGAATAACAATCCAGAATTTGTATCGGTAAACCTCTTATTTCTTCGTGGCTTCTAATGGTGACAATAATGAAGTTACATTATTATCCCGAATTTGAATATTCCTTGAAATGCAGGTGTATTGCAAATTGGGATGATATTATATATTATTCATGTGAAGTATCACAAGAAGAAACATCCATTCAAAAGGATTATGAGAACAAAGATTACCCCATTTCGGGCAAAAATATATTTTTCCCATTTAAGTTAGTACGTTTTGTGCAATAACCCACTAAAGTAAAAAAAATAACTGCAATTAAAAAACTGAACTATTAAAAACACTGCAATTACCCATTCCGTCAAATTTTTTAAACGTCCGTCAAATTCACTTGATAAATTTCCAACGTGGCCCACTCAAAAAAGAAAAAAGAAAAAAGAAAAATGAGTCAATAATTATGTGGCAATTTCCAGAATATAAACAAAACACAAGCAATCTTTGGCTGCAACGAACCTTAGAACGGAGAAGAGGAAGAGACCGCCGCCGGAGAAGACGAAGATACCGGAGCTCTGATTACTCCAATCCTCGATCTGTACTTTCTCTCTTTTATCTTATCATTTTCTCTTTGATCTGTTTGATTGAAAAACTAGGGTTTATATATATTAGCTATTGAATTTTTTTGCAGTAAATTAAAGCTTTATAAATACAATAAAGACAAAAATTTGTTGAAGGAGCGAGACACTGATGCGATGAAAGCTTTGGAAGCATAAGGAAACTAGAGAAGTTGTTAAGATGCTAATCATCCGAAATCCATTACTTTTCATCTTCCTTCTTTTTTCTTTTTCTTTTTCCCTCTTTTCAGTATATAGTTTATACCGTAGTAACACCATCATCCATCACCGCTGAAAATCACCCACGGCCAGCATATCAACTAAATCTACCATTTCGCTTCCAACAGACCACCAACATAGCAACAAAATAGTAGATTCACCATCAAATTACCAATTTTATCACCATCATGCACCACCACCGTGGCAGCTCTAATCTGCCACACCCATTCAATCACACCATAACGCCACCATCGTCCTCATCCCAACATCATTACTCCAACGGAAGAACAGAGAGGAGAGAGGAGAGAGGAGAGAGAATGGAGAAGCTGAAGTTCAGATCAGATGGAGAGGAATTGGTCAAAATTGAGCTTTAATTATATTTTTTAAAATAAAATTTACCTCCAAAACGACGTCGTTTTGGAGGCCATCTCCCTTCTCACTAAAAAATTTTTTGTTCTGAAATTGCCACGTAATTATTGACTCATTTTTCTTTTCTTTAAGTCCGCCACGTAGGAAATTGGTTAGCTGAATTTGACATCCCAAATTTGAATATTCTTTGAAATGCGAGTGTATTGCAAATTGGGATGATATTATATATTATTCATGTGAAGTATCACAAGAAGAAAAGTTCATTCAAAAGGGTTATGAGAACAAAGATTTACATGAGTATGTTGATTTTGTTGGAGCTAAAAATTTTAATTTGATTACTAGTCCTTGATGGCTCTCAGAAAGAGATTGAAGGTCGAAGCTAACACGGTGACTGTTGTACTTGAGTAGAATTATACCAAAGGATGCTAAAGAAGAAAATATATTCAAAATATCTTTTTCTTTGGCATGGAAGATTTCAAGATTGAAATATAAACTAGAGGTCGAGTTTTCTTCAAGTGGGAGAGAATGATGGAGAAATATATTATGTTAATTTGAATTTAATTAATGTAATTTGTAATTTTCAGACTTTTAGTAGTTAGAAATATTTTATTCATGATTCTAGGAATTAGTTTATCAATTAGAAAGATTAGGCTTTACATTAGGGATTTTAAATTAGTATCAATTAGGAAGATCTTCGGCATAATTTTAGAGATTTAAATTATATATTTAATTTTCATTTACCTTTAATCAACCCTTCTTATAAAACGGCCAACACTATTACATTGAAAGTTAACTTTTGATTAATAAAAAATATCTTTAGATTTTTTCATTTCTCTAATGGATTCAAGTAATTTTGTCCCTCTAAGTTGTCACCCAATTTTAAAATCGTCCATAAAATTTATTATTCGCCAATTAGGTCTTTAAAGTGACATTTTTTTATGTTTCCATTCTTTTTACTCGATTTGACCACAACCCGACCTATTTTGACCATATTTTGACAAAACCTGACCCCAATTTCACCAATTAAATTTTAAAAAAAAACTAAAAAGTTTTAAAATTATTATTTAAAATTTATTTTCAAAATAATTATTATTTTAAAAATAATATTTTATTTTAAATATTAAAAATAATTATTATTTTAAATATTTGTAAAAATAATTATTATTCTCAGGAAAAATATTAGAAACTTTTATTTATTCATAAAATGAGTAAAGTTTCGGAAAATATAGATTCAAAAAAATTAAAGAAGAAAATAAACTTTATTTTCAAAAAAAAGTCGATCTTTTTCATTTTATGTAAAAAATTATTTTCTGAAGAAAAAAAAAGTTTATGTCTTTACCATTATTATATGTATTCTTAATATTAGAATTTTTAAAAACAAAAACTAAAAATAGAAATTAAAATACAAAAAACAATAAAAGATAAATAAAAAATAGATTCAATTCTTTTTTAGAAAAATAAATTAAAAACTTTAAAAAATAATTGGCAAAAAGCACATTTACCCCTGTGGTTGTCGACTTGTAAGCAATTGGCCACTGAACTTTAAAAATATGTAATTGGACCACTGTGCTTTTTAAAAATAAAAATTCAGGTCATTCCGTCCAATTTCTTGGACGGACGTCAAATAGGCTGTCTAATTTTCTGACGTGGCTTTAAAAAAAACACTTAATTGTTGATGTGTCTAACAAGACCAATTAGTTGGTCCCACCCCATTTTAATAGGGGTAATTATGTCTTTACCATTAATTAAAAAAAATAACATTCATATTTCAATATATAACTAAAAATTCTGAATATTATTTAATATTTTAAATTTTAAAAATTGAAATTATTATCATATAATAAAACCATTAAATCGACTCTTTCCAAACAAACAATTAAAATCCCAAAGATAAATCTGTTAAGTAGATCTAAGCAAATTTGTTTATGTTTATTTTCAATCTGAGGCAATTGCTAAGCAAAACATATCTAAGGTTCTCTCTCTAATCTATCTAATTTCTCGCAAGTTTTATTTTCTTTGATTTCTAGGGTTTTAAAAATCAGCAATTGAACCTCTACGGCCAATAATTCACACCTAAATCTATGTAAATTCAAGCAACAATCCAAAACATTTATACAAATACACCTTTTTTTGCTATCGATTTAGGGTTTTACCTTTTTTTCGCGATCAATTTAGAATTTTACAGACAAGTCGAAGCTTTTCGTCCCAAATTCTTCATCTTGTCGACCCAATAATCTATTCAGACAAACTAGATTTTCAAAAAATCCACAGAAATTCGATCTTTGTGGTGGCTTTTTAAAGAATCGAGGTACTAGAATTCGAGCCAATAGTTCGTGATTGACGGGTGTAATGGTGGTGATGAAATTTTCTGACAGGTTGGAGAGATGAGATTTGGGTGAGTATAGAAAAAAAAATTGTATGGCAGATAATCTAATGGTTGTTTCTTTCTTCACGCATCGGAAAGAGAAACAAGCCTATGCCAAACAAACGGACCAGCTGAGCATTATCGACGAAAGATCTAGGTGTATCCCTTCTCTATAGTGTTGTGGGATTATAAAATTGTTTACTTATCTTCACCGGAGACGATCTGTAGTCTTGAAGTTGTTTTCTATTGCTGATATACAAAATCTCACAACAGTATACCTATCATTCGATTATTGAAAAGTTTTATTTTTTTTCTCTTTTACTAACTGAGGATCCTTTTGTACTGATTTGGTTCAGTTTTTTATTTTGTTTTTATGTTTAGTTATTAATAGATTTTAATATTTTTAATAGTATGTTTCTTTTATGTTTAATCCTAAATTTAATAATTTTATAGTATTAATATTAATATTAATTTTCAAAATAAAAATAATATCTAAAAGAAAGCAAAAGAGAGAAAGGAAAAGAAAAAGAAAAATTATAAAAACATGAATTAAAATATCTATTTTACTGTTATTATTACTTTAATCATTTTTTGACACATAATTAATGATTTTATTTTTATTTTTTAGTGCTGCCACATAAGAAAATAATGATTTTTTTAATTTTTTTTTCAATGCCACGTCTGAAAATATTTGACTCGTCCAAGAAATTGGACGAAATGGCCTGAATTTTTATTTTTAAAAAACATTGTGGTCCAATTGTATATTTTTAAAGTTTAGTGGCCTTACAAGTCGACGACCACAGGTGGATAAAGGTGCTTTTTGCCAATTGCTTAAGGAAATTAATTTTTTTAAAAAAATAAGTAAATTTTATAAAATATAGATTCAAAAAAATAAAATAAAAAAATTAAACTTTATTTTCAGAAAAAATAGACATTTTTATTTTTTTAAAATGAGTAAAGATTTATAAAATATAAATTCAAAAAAAATAAATCCAAAAAACTTTATTTTCATAAAACAAAAGTATAATTTTTTATTTTTTAAAAGATGTGTACATTTTTATAAAAAAAAAAATTAAACTTTATTTTCAGAAAAATAGAAATTTTATTTTTTAAAATGAGTAAAGATTTATAAAATATAAATTCAAAAAAAAATAAATTAAAAAACTTTGTTTTCATAAAACAAAAGTAGAATTTTTTATTTTTAAAAAGATGTGTACATTTTATAAAATAATAAAAAAATTTAAAATTTTAAACTTTAATTTTTTGAATTTATATTTTATGAAACTTTTACTCATTTTTTTTTTGAAAAAAATATAAGTTTCTCATCTTTTTCTTGAAAATAATATTTTATTTTAAAATATAAAAATAATTATTATTTTAAAATTATTTGAATAATAATATTTTATTTTAAAATATTAAAAACAAATATTATATTAAAAATAATATTTTATTTTAAAATATTTAAAATAATTATTATTTGAAAATTATTTAAACTTTTTAGTATTTTAAAAAAAATTGGTCAAACTAGGTCGGATTTAGTCAAAATAGGTCAGGTTGGGGTCAAATCAGGTAAAAGGAACGGAAACACCAAAAAATGTCACTCAAGGACCTAATTGGTGAAAAATGAACTTTAGGAATGACTTTAAAAGTGAGTGACAACTTGAAGGGACAGAAGTGACATTCAGCCGTTATTTACCTAGTGGATTCTAGTTTTGGCTCTTAGAAAGATATCTAGTATCGTTTTGTCGCTTCCATTCTGCGTCAAAAGTACTTTCACATATTGATACTTGTGAGAATTTTGAAACGAAAGTGAAATGTGTTAAACAAATTGAAGATTCAGAGATGGTTCACACTAAAGAGATTGAAGTTAAGTTTGAGCCCAAATGTGAAGACAATAAAAGTGTGTTTGATAAAAATTGAATGAATTTGAATCTAAATCTGAATGAGCTGAATCTGAATGAAAAAAGTTGTTTGATAATTGACATGTATGATACATCTGAATAACAGTTTTTTATTATTTTACCCCTCTAAAAAAATTCAAATTTTTTGTAAATTTGTTTAATATTACTTAATATAATAGTTAATATTGTAAAAAAAAAAATCATTTAGCCATCATTCAGCCTTTTAAGCTAAAAAAATGGGACTAGCCATTCAGCCCAAATCATCTGAATGGCTGACCGATTCAACCATTCAGACGATTTTTTTCGAAACAAACGCACTGAATAGCTGAATCGGTTAGCCATTCAGTGCTAATCAAACAGCCCCTAAGGCAGATAAAGTAGAGGTCAGCCATGTTGATTTTCTCTTTTCGGATGATACATTAGTGTCCCTAACTACTTCAAATTTCTATATAATGCCAATTTTATTCCCTAATTTCAGATCATAACAGTACACATGTTTTTTTGGAAGACGGCTCCCTGACTATGATTTATTATTCTTTAATATTTCAAAACTTGAGAACGAGTTCTTCAAAGGTGGGGAGAATGATGCAGTACGGAAGAGGAAAATCAATACATTTATTATAAATTTTGTATTGTTATTTAGAGATAATATATTCGATTATTAATTATGCATATTAAGCATAGTTGTCACGGCGAGACGCAGCGGTAGTTGACCATCAGGACGCCTAGGCGATAAGGCGCCAGCCATGGCGTCCATATAGAGACAAATCGTTAACAATGTACAATTTATACATTATTTGTTTTACTTCAAAAGCATATTCGACAATAAAATTTTATATACATTAAAACTCAAAACATAATAACTAACATTATGGAATACAATTAAAAACACAATTATATGAATACTTCACAATTAAAATTCAAAAATAAAACACTTGACATTGAAAACTAGTAGAACAAGTTAACAAACACTACGTAGAGAATAAAGGATCAACCAAGTAAACTATCATCACACGTTACAAGTCTAATAAATAATAAAAATTACACCATATAGTTAGTCTATGGGTTATGATGAGTCATGGGTACAAAATGACTTAATCACTTAATTTGGGCCAGCTACCAAGGTGTAAGCCTTGGCGGTTCGGCGTCCAAAGTGTTGTCTTGTTCTTCTCTAGCACCAAAATGCCTAGTCGTGGTCTAGGCGATGCCATGACAACTATGATATTAAGGAGGATATCTAAAAGTTTTAATTATTGCAGTAGATGTTAATTAGGACAGTTCAAATTATAGCAGTAGATTTTAATTAGAAGATTGTTTTCTTTTTAAATTAGAGTTTGTAATTATAATAGTTAATTTGAATTAGGAGGTTATTTTTAATTATAGTAGTATACTCAAATTAGGAGATTATTTCTTTTATATGATATGATTCTTTACTTGGTCGCTGAGTAGTAAGGTTCTTATATAAATATTTGTAATCTTTATTTATTTGCAGATAATTAAATATATTGATTTGAAATTCAAGCTTTGTGTTTTTGTATGCGTTTCTTTACTAATTCTCCGCGGGGGATAGGTACTCTTATTCGTGTTTTCTATCTTGTCCAACATCATCCTTTCTTCAATCACCTTTCACGTTCAACTGTGGATACCACTAATTTTGAATCTTATTGATTCATCTTGATTTCCTCAAATTCCTCTTAGTTCATTCCAAAACTAGTTATACTCATCAAATTTGTTTAGTTCTTCTAACTTTATTCGTCATGTTATCTTTGTTCATAAATTCGTCAATTCACTCAACTCGTCAACTAGCGACTCATCAAGTCATCAATTCAACGGTTCCGCATTTCATCAATTCATCAGTTCGTCTCATCATCAATTCACCGGTTCACAACTCTTCATTTACATATACCAGATCTGTTTCTTCAGTAATTTTCAATAATTACCCACTCCTTTTACATCCACAAACATCATCTATAGACATCTATTCATGCTAAATTCATTATCACACTTACATTATTCATCCTCTGTTTATAGTTTATACACTTTCAGCTGTGCACCAACTTAAACACTAGATAATACCAGTGTTTACAAGCTGATTTGAGTTGTTTGAAAACCTAGATTGCATTTTGTGCTTAACTACTCTCTTAAATCTCCAAGGCTTAAGGCTAGGCAGGTTTAAGCATTTTTTGAACTATTACTCAAATTTTCCTCGAAAATACTCATAATTATACCACAGTCCAGTTCAAGCTTACACACTCAATTAATCAAGCGGTGTTATGTCAACACCCTAATGGTCTTGATCTTCAAAAAGGGAAGCTAACAGATAGAGAACAGAAATCAGAGTTCAGATATAGAGATTGAGGGAGAAGAATGGGCAGAAAAGAGAAGAGAATGGGGAAGAAGTGGAAAGGAGATAAGGGAGAAGAGCACAACTTGTGTCTCTCTTGGTAACTATTTTAATATCAAAATCAGCATAGCAAATACAATGACTTGAGCACTATCTATGTAACGACCGAGAAATTCGGATTTATTATAAAATGATTTTATTTAATTAAATAATGAATAAAATTATATTATATGTTATTATTATGTGTTAATAAGATGAAGGTTGTTCTATAACACCTATATATGTCGGAATGTCGTACTATTTTGATTACGTGAAGGAATTAAAGTGTTTGAATTTCCAAGACGAAAATAAAAGTTTTCCGAGAATTTTTCCGAAAAACACTATTCACAGATTTCTGCTCGGGAATTATTTTTGAACTTCCGAGAAATACGTAACGATAGAATATCAAGGGAAGATGGATTATGTAATAATAATTCACGTATGGCAAACATAGTTTTTCGCCTGTGGACTAAATTTGAGAACGTTAGGGAAAGTAAAACGTTAATGGGTTAAACGATTATCGTATTATGCGCAATTATTGTACAAGGTAATGAATACGAGTATGATACGAGGTATCATACGAGTATGTATGAATGACGGTATGTCGTATATGATGAATAAGTATACGAGTTAGTATACGAGAATAATACGTAGATTATACGTTATAAGGTATTAAGCAAGTGTATTGGACTTGTAGGATTGTGTAGGAATGGTTAAATCCAATTGAAATTAATGTTTGTTAATACAAGCCCAAATCATAAGTTAAGTTAATTAAACCTAAAGCCCAAATTAAAAACCAGATCCGTGGATCGATCCAATGGGTAAGAATGACCCATGGGGCAAACCATGTGGGCCCCATGATCACATGGTTGATCTTGGTGAGCAAGCAAATGATGAGTGTTGTGGACTCCAAGTAATGAATAGTAAGGAGGTGGACATAAGGAGGTGGAATGGCTTTAAGTCTAGAATGCCCTCACTTTGTGATTTCTATATATAGAAGACTTTCTAGATTATTTGTTACTTGTTATTTCACCAACAACTTATAAGTGTTTATTTGTTAGAGAGAAAAAGTTAGAAGAGCTAGACTTTGTTAATTCAAGAAGCAAGAAGAACCAAGTTTAACTTCAAAGAATCCTTAAAGACTCAAAAGGAAAAGTATTTAAACAGTAGCAAACGTTAAAGGACAAGCTTTGTGATTCATGTATCTTACGCATGAATTGATGTATGATGAAGTCGAAGCCAATTCCTTCGGCTAGACTTAAGATGTTTTATGGATTTCTTATAATCTATCGAACTATTGTCAATGTTGTCAAGTTTTGCCAAACTATGTTGGTATGGTTTTCAAATGAAGACTGAGTATGCTAAACAAATGTTTTGTCGTCAAACGACAGGCACATGAGGTTGTCAAAACTTAAACGTATATACGTTTAAAGAATTGTACAACATAGAGTACTATAGGCTAATCACCTAGACGTGCTCGTAAGTAATGTCGGACTTACGGACTTAGTGTCGGGTTGTCCTTTTCAAAGAAAGTATGAAATGCTCAAGGTCTTGGACCGAAATTAATGTTTTACTGAATGTTATTCATTGTGAAATGTTTTAAAGAAAAGAGAAGTGCTATTTTGAATTATCGATAGTACTTCATAACTATTGTTCATTTATTGAAGATATACGATTTGTATGTTTCAAGCATATTGTTTAAATGAAATTGTCATACTTGCTGAGCTAGTTATGCTCACTCTTGCTTGAACCATATGAATGCAAATAAGATCGAATCTTAATCAAGGATCCTAAAAGATAAAGGGAAGGCTAAGGCGAATCTATAGATTACCTTTGTAATAGTATAGGTGAATGTTGTTATTATTTGATATTATGACAAGAACAAATGTAATGGTAATTAAAAACCTGGGGAATGGTAATATTGTTTGGAATATATATAAAACATATTCGTTCTTTTGAGGCATTTCAATTGAATGTATGTGTGAACTGTAGCACCGTGTAACACCATATGTCGGATTGGAAGATACCCGAATTTGGGGGCGTCACAGGTTGGTATCAAAGCATTAGGTTATAAAACTTAAGGGGGGAATTAAAACCTTAAGTCATAACCTTAAGAAGAGTTAAAGAAATAAAAAGATGGAAATTAACCTTAAAAAATGCATTATATATGATATGTCTTTTTATTATTCTACTGACGTGTACTAATCAAACTAAATTTTTTTTGTTGTAGATGTCAGGAGAAAACGAAATGTATAGGGATTAGGTTATCAAAGCATTAGGTTATAAAACTTAAGGGGGGAATTAAAACCTTAAGTCATTACCTTAAGAAGAGTTAAAGAAGTAAAAGATGGAAATTAACCTTAAAAAATGCATTATATATGATGTCAGGAGAAAACGAAATGTATAGGGATATACATGTAGTAAGTGAGGAGTCGGTAAATCAAGTAGAGATTAGACCGAACCCTATAGCAGAAGAGCCTGAAGTGGTAGTTATTGAGTCTGGAGACTCGGAGAACCTAGACCTCATGTCTATGTTCGATGGCATGTCTGAGGAAGAGGTGGAGGTGGCGTCATTTAACGCCATAGCACCTGAAGAAGAGATGACTCTGAGGGAGTCAATGAAGGCGTTGTTTATAACAGTATTGGATAGAAATATCCAGTATTGTAAGGGGGTTAAGGAGCTGAAAGATGAGCTCCATGCTATCTTGGAAGATAAGACAAGTATGGAGACTACGTGGGAGGAGGAGCATGATGAACGAGTTTTGGCGAAGGACAAGGTGCACGAGCTGAAACAAGAGGTCTTTAAGCTCAGGCAGGAGCTAAAGACCAAGCAGCAGAAGATTGGGAGAATGTCCTATATACATAGGAGTTCTCATGAGGATTTTAAGCAGCAAGTAACTGGGTATCCGATAGAAGCAGGGCAGACTCAGCATACTATCAGCCAAGATGTTATAGTCGGTCTTGCCAACGCAGATTTTGAGAATGACATACGGCAGATGTAACCTAGTATTAGCTAGAGTAGAGTTAGATATGTTAATATGTTGTATCTAGTAGTGACGTAAAACCCTCTTTTGTATATCAAAGGGTAGTCTTTTATAAATCCCAATTTTTGAAAAGCAATTGTGGGATAGTAATGTAATCAACTTAGGCTGTGTAAATGTGAACGATGTAGTATTATACTACAAGAAGTAAATCAATATAAGTCTTTTTATGGAACATATTGAGTAATGAGTTGAAGTTATTAACTAACTAACAAGAAGAAAGTAATAATGATGTGTTGTTTATCTTAATAGCAAAATGCCGCCAAGAAGGAGACAACGAAATAAAGATACTAATGTTAATCAACCGGAAGGAGGTCCGGTTAACCCAATGCAAGAGTTCGTTAACTTGTTAACGGCCGCTTTTAATAGAAATGGGGCTAATATCCCTGTAAATCCTGCAGTAGTACGAGTTACTACTTTTAAGGATTTTAAGAGTGTCAGTCCGCCGGAATTCAAAGGAACTACGGACCCCATAGAAGCCCAAACTTGGGTGAAAGAGAGAAGGCATTTGTCATTGCAAATGTCGACGAAGGGCAAAAAGGTTGCTTTTGCAACCTATATGATGAAGGGAGAGGCCAACTTTTGGTGGGAGGCAAACCAGGCTAGGGCTGGTATAGAGAACCTTACGTGGGTGCGGTTCAAGGAGATCTTCTTCGAGAACTACTTTCCTACAAGTATGCAGGGGAGGATGGAGATGCGGTTTCTAGAATTGAAACAAGGGGAGATGACTGTTCCCTAATACGCTGTTAAGTTCAATGAACTGGCGAGATTTTCTCCACACCAAATGGATACTGAGATGAGAAAGGCTAAGAGGTTTAAGCAGGGCTTGAAACCCTAGCTCTGTAGCCGAATATCTATGTTCCAAAGTAATTCTTTTAGGACCATACTAGAAAAGGCGATAATCGCCGAAGGTGGGAATGAGGCTCTAAGCCAGTACCACAAGGAGAAGAAGAACAAGAATAAGGTGGATGGGGGAGTAAAGATCAAGAGAGCTAGCGGGAGTGGCGAAGGTCAGAAGAGAAAGAGATTTAACTCTGGGAATACCGGAGTGAAACAAGGGGATCCTAAGAGGAGGATGGAGGCATGTAAGAACTGTGGGAAGACTCACCTAGGAGTCTGTCTCAAGGGGAAGACAGTATGTTACAACTGTGGACAGGAGGGGCACAATTCGCCTAACTGTCCAAGTCCGAAGAAGAATCATCGATGCTTCGTATGTGGATCAACTGACCACATAGCAAAGAATTGCCCGAAGAAGGGGACGGACGGGAATAAGGACGCTAATAGCAGTAAGTTAGCTATTGGTGGTCCAGCGCAGCCGGGCACCTTTAACATGACGGTCCAAGATGCAGTTGCATCCGGGGATGTAGTTGCAGGTATTATCCCGATCAATGATATAAATGCTTACGTGCTGTTTGATTCGGGTGCTACTTGTTCGTTTATAACATGTGATTTTGCTAGCCGATTAGGATTACTTCCCGAAAGATTGCCTGTACCTTTGAATATTAAGGTAGCAAACGAAGAAATAATTCCCGTTGAAGATATTCATAGGAGTTGTTGTGTAGATATACGAGGTTGTAAATTATCGGTAGATTTGATACCGATAAAGTTGGGAGAATTCGATGTAATTCTCGGGATGGATTGGTTGTTTAACCATGGGGCAATAATAGATTGTCAAAAGAAATGTGTAAATATTAGAATGTCGAGACAACCTCATGTAGTATTTTATGGTAATAAATCGCCGAGGCGTTCGTGTTGTCTTACCATAACAGAAACTAGGAAACTATTGAGGAAGGGGTGTGTAGGTTATTTGTGTCATGTTGTTGATACCCAGAGAGTGGGAGCAACCATGAAACAAATACCTATAGTTAAAGAATTCATGGATGTATTTCCAAGTGAATTGTCGGGTCTTCCACCGGATAGGGAGACCGAATTCGTAACAGACATTGTGTCAGGAGCGGCACCAGTTTCCAAGGCACCATAACGAATGGCGCCAGTGGAGATGAAGGAGCTAATGGTTCAGTTACAAGAACTGTTGGACAGAAAGTACATTCAACCGAGTGTTTCGTCGTGGAGAGCATCGGTACTGTTTGTAAAGAAGAAAGACGGATCGTTAAGACTTTGTATCGACTATCGAGAGTTGAACAAGTTAACGATAAAGAATAAATACTCATTGTCCATGATTGATGATCTTTTTGATCAGTTGAAAGAGGCAAAGTATTTTTCTAAAATAGATTTGCGGACGGGGTATCATCAGGTTAGGAAGGAGGATGTACCAAAGACAGCATTCAGGACTCGTTATGGTTATTACGAGTTTCTGGTGATGTCATTTGGGCTGACTAATGCACCAACTGCATTTATGGATATGATGAACATAGTGTTCAAACAATATTTGGACAAGTTCGTCATAGTGTTTATCGATGATATTCTAGTCTATTCTAAGACGCCAGAAGATCATGTTGAACACTTAAGAATAGTGTTGGAGACACTAAGGAAGGAGAAGTTGTATGCAAAATTCACTAAGTGTGAATTTTGGTTGGAAATAGTACAATTTTTAGGTCATGTCATTGACCATGAGGGGATTTCAGTAGATCCAGCAAAGGTGGAAGCCGAGATGAATTGGGAACAACCGAAAACGCCGACTGAGGTGCGGAGTTTCCTAGGGTTAGCGGGATACTATCGAAGATTCATCCAGGATTTTTCTAAGATAGCTACTCCGTTGACTAATTTGACAAGGAATACAGTGAAGTACATGTGGACAGAGAAATGTGAAGACAGTTTTCAAGAACTGAAGAAAAGGTTGAATGAAGCACCTGTATTGTCATTGCCTGACGATACAGAAAATTTTGTAGTTTATAGCAATGTTTCGCATAGAGGACTTGATTCTGTGCTCATGCAGCATGGCAAGGTCATTGCGTATGCATCACGGCAGTTGAAGGATTATGAGAAAATTTACCCTACTCATGATCTGGAACTGGTCGCGGTATTGTTTGCCTTAAAGATATGGAGACATTATCTTTACGGAGAGAAATGTGAGATATACACGGACCATAAGAGTCTAAAATATATCTTCACGCAGAAGGAGTTGAATGAGACAAAGGAGATGGCTGGAGTTGATAAAGGATTATGACTGTGAAATCCTGTATCATCCGAGGAAAGCCAATGTAGTGGCCGATGCCTTAAGTAGAAAGGGTCGAGAGAAGTTGTCTATGTTAACGGCTCAAACTGAGTTAATAACAGAGATGGCTAAGATAGAGATAGAGATAGAGGTGAAGTTACCGAGTGAATCGGGACAAAGAATGTTTACAACGGAGATTCAATCTACAATTGTAGAGAGTCAAAGAGGTACAGCTCAGAAACGATGTGTAACCAGATGAAGAAGTAGATAGCCGATGAAAAAGATATTAAATATAGTCTTGATAATGAGGGGTTATTAAGATTTGAAGGAAGAATTTGGGTTCCGAATGAGACGGAATTAAAGGAGCAAGTGTTACAAGAGGCTCATAGTTCGAGGTACTCGATTCATCCTAGTAGTACCAAGATGTATTAAGACCTTCGACAGTGTTTTTGGTGGCCGAACATGAAGAGAGAGATAGCCGAGTACGTGAGTAGGTGCTTGACTTGTAAAAAAGTTTAAGGTCGAACATCAACGACCAAGTGGCTTGTTACAGTCATTGGAGATTCCGGAGTGGAAGACAGAGCATATCACGATGGATTTTGTGGTGGGACTTCGAATTACTCAGAAGGGGTATGACGCGATTTGGGTAATAGTGGACCGGTTGACGAAGTCGGCTCACTTTTTGCCAATACGGGTTAAGTATAACTTAGACCAGTTAGCTAAACTTTATGTTAAGGAAGTTATTTCCAGACATGGAGTACCAGTTTCGATAGTGTCAGATCGTGACCCACGATTCACATCGAACTTTTGGAGGAGTCTACAAGAACAGATGGGGACGCAGTTGAAGTTGAGTACGGCTTATCATCCACAAAATGATGGGCAGAGCGAGAGAACAATTCAGACGTTAGAAGATATGCTGAGATCTTGCGTCATGGATTTTAAGGGTAGTTGGGATGATCATCTACCATTAGTAGAATTTGCGTGTAACAATAATTATCATGCAAGCATAGGCATGCCGCCTTACGAAGCTTTATACGGAAGGAAGTGCCGAACACTATTGTGTTGGGATGAAGTGGGAGAACGCCAACGTGCTAGGGCGTAATCGGTCAAGGCAGAGACAATGATGTAGTGAAGTCGATACGGATCGTCTCGTAGTAGCTCAAGATGTATGAAAAAAGTATCACGGACTCGCATCGAGTAAATAGAGAGTTTGAAGTAGGCTCGTATGTGTTTCTAAAGGTATCTCCCTGGAAAGGAAAGATACGCTTTAGAAAGAAAGAAAAATGAAGTCCAAGGTTTATAGGACCTTTTGAAGTATTAAAACGGGTAGGAGAGGTAGCTTATATGATAGCATTACCTCCAGACCTAGAACGAATACATAATGTATTTCATGTATCTGTGTTACGTCCTTATAAGACGGATTATAAACACGTAATAGAGTATGAGCCTATTCATATCGAGAAGGACTTAACGTATGAAGAGATGCCAATTCAAATCATTGATAGAAAAGAGCAAGTTCTGCGGAACAAAGTTATACCTTCAGTAAAGGTGTTATGGAAGAACCACGATGCCGAAGAAGCAACGTGGGAACTGAAAGAAAAGATGAGGAATGATTACCCTCAGTTATTTGTTTAATGTAAGACGAGATTCTGGGGACAAAGTCTTTATAAAGAGGGAAGAATGTAACGACTGAGAAATTCGAATTTATTGTAAAATAAATTTTTTTAATTAAATAATGAATAAAATTATATTATATGTTATTATTATGTGTTAATAAGATGAAGGTTGTTCTATAACCTAATATGTCGGAATGTCGTAGTATTTTGACTACGTGAAGGAATTAAAGTGTTTGAATTTCCAAGACGAAAATAAAAGTTTTCTGAGAAATTTTATGAAAAATACTATTCACGGATTTCTGCTCGGGAATTATTTTTGAACTTCCGAGAAATAAGTAACGATAGAATATCAAGGGAAGATGGATTATGTAATAATAATTCACGTATGGAAAACGCAGTTTTTCGCCTGCGAACTAAATTTGAGAACGTTAGGGAAAGTAAAATGTTAATGGGTTAAACGATGATCGAATGATGCGTAAGTATTGTACGAGGTAATGAATACGAGTATGATACGAGGTATTATACGAATATGTATGAATAATGGTATGTCGTATATGATGAATAAGTATACGAGAATAATACGTAGATTATACGTTATAAGGTATTAAGCAAGTGTATTGGACTTGTAGGATTGTGTAGGAATGGTTAAATCCAATTCGAATTAATGTTAAAGCCCAAATGTTTGTTAATACAAGCCCAAATCATAAGTTAAGTTAGTTAAACCTAAAGCCCAAATTAAGAACCGGATCCGTGGATCGATCCAATGGGTAAGAATGACCCATGGGGCAACCCATGGGGCAACCCATGTGGGCCCCATGATCACATGGTTGATCTTGGTGAGCAAGCAAATGATGAGTGTTGTGGACTCCAAGTAATGAAGAGTAAGGAGGTGGAATGGCTTTAAGTCTAGAATGCCCTCACTTTGTGATTTCTATATATAGAAGACTTGCTAGATTATTTGTTACTTGTTATTTCACCAACAACATATAAGTGCTTATTTGATAGAGAGAAAAAGTTAGAAGAGCTAGACTTTGTTAATTCAAGAAGCAAGAAGAACCAAGTTTAAATTCAAAGAATCCTTAAAGACTCAAAGGAAAAGTATTTAAACAGTAGCAGACGTTAAAGGCAAGTGTTCTAACCCTTGTCTATGTTCAATCTGGACAAGCTTTGTGATTCATGTATCTTACGCATGAATTGATGTATGATGAAGTCGAAGCCAATTCCTTCGGCTAGACTTAAGATGTTTTATGGATTTCTTATAATCTATCGAACTATTGTCAATGTTGTCAAGTTTTGCCAAACTATGTTGGTATGGTTTTCAAATGAAGACTGAGTATGCTAAACAAATGTTTTGTCGTCAAACGACAGGCACGTGAGGTTGCCAAAACTTAAACGTACATATATTTAAAGAAAGTAGTGTTGTACAATATAAAGTACTATAGGCTGATCACCTAGACGTGCTCGTAAGTAATGCTGGACTTACGGACTTAGTGCCGGATTGTCCTTTTCAAAGAAAGTATGAAATGCTCAAGGTCTTGGATTGGAATTAATGTTTTACTGAATGTTATTCATTGTGAAATGTTTTAAAGAAAAGAGAAGTGCTATTTTGAATTATCGATAGTACTTCATAACTATTGTTCAGTTATTGAAGATATACGATTTGTATGTTTCAAGCATATTGTTTAAATGGAATTGTCATACTTGTTGAGCTAGTTATGCTCACTCTTGCTTAAACCATATGAATGCAATTAAAGATCGAATCAGATCAAGGATCCGTAGAAAGATAAAGGGAAGGCTAAGGCGAACCTATAGATTACCTTTGTAATAGTATAGGTGAATGTTGTTATTATTTGATATTATGACAAGAACAAATGTAATGGTTATTAAGAACCTGGGGAATGGTAATATTGTTTGGAATATATATAAGACATATTCGTTCTTTTGAGGCATTTCAATTGAATGTATGTGTGAACTGTAACACCTTGTACCACCATATGTCGGGTTGGAAGATACCCAAATTTGGGGGAGTCACAATCTATCTATAAGATATTCTCCTACTAAACCTTGCTAACTTGAGCCTCTTACTTAACCTACACTACAATAACAAACTGAACAAGCCACAATGATACCTGCTTATTAAATTATTTCTAGATATTATTATACTAACATTCCCCATATTGGGTTGACAGTTCCTCTCCCTTTAAATGATCCATATCCCTATGGATCTGTATTTGGAGCCCTTTTTCAAATTTTCTGGATAATCCATCTGCAGCAGAGTTCTCTTTTCCCCAAATAAGTTGACCAACTCTTGACAGCTTGCACAACTGCCATCAGTTCCCTTTCATAAGTGCAATAGGAGCATTTAGGCCTAGAGCCTTACTGAAATAGGCTAGGGGTTTTCCTTGCTGCATGACTGCTGCTATTCTACTTTCAGATGCATCCATTTCTATCTCAAATGGTTTTTCAAAGTTTGGCGAGGCTAGGACTGGGGTAATAGAAAGAGCTCCCTGCAACTTCTGATATGCTAACCAGGCCTCAATGTACCATCCAAGTTTTACTTTTTGGTAGTAAGGTGATCAGAGGCTTGCCTATGGTTCCATACACTAATGAATTTCCTGCAGTATTCCGTAAGCCCTAGAAATCCCCTCAAACCCTTGATGGTATTAGGAAATTGTCAATCTATGACATATTCCACTTGGATGGATTCACTACCACCCCTTATTCTGAGATAATGTGGCCTATGTACTTAATTAGTCCTGGCAAAGTACATTTGCTGAATTTGGCATATAGCTCATTCTTTCTCTTGATTGACAAGACTTCCCTGACGTGAGGGTAATGATCTTCTAAAGTTTTGGAATAGACTAGGATGCCATCAAGGAAAACCAGGACATTCTTTCTTAGATGGGGCTGAAAACCTTGGTTCATTAGGTTTTGGAAATTAGCTGGAGCATTTGTTAGCCTAAAGGGCATCACTGAAAATTCAAAGTGGCCTTGGTGTGTTATGAAGGTAGTTTTCTCAATATCTGGGGTTCCAAGCTCATCTATCAAGGGAATGGGGTATTTTTATTTGATACTCAAAGAGTATAGATGAAGCATATGAACTCTGACTAGGCCTCATAAGTCCTTACATGAGCATTTCCAGTACCAACCTCTCAACCTCTTTCTTTTTTTTGGTCATATGAGCATTTGTAGGGCCTAATGGCGAATGGAGAGGACTCTGCTTTGAAAGGGATGTTAAGGTCTAGGTTCCCTTGGGGATGGCATGCCCTTGGGTACCAAAAAAAAATTACGGATTCCTGTACCAATTCTTGTCAGTGTCCTCAAGTCTTCTCTTTAGTATTCATACTCATGGAGTAGCACTAATGTTGCCCTGGGAGATTGTTGGTTCATTCTTCTTTGTTAGTTGAAAGGTGTATGGAGTGTAATACTATCATCAAACAATGCTCTTGATCCTTGAATTGTTTGGCTAGCTCTTCAGCTGAAATCATCCTAATTGAAGGTGCTGGGGTAGGAGTTGCCTTGGAGAGTAATTATTTTGCCTTTAGTTGAAATTAAGAGTGAGTGCTTGGTAGTCAACTAGAATAGGACTCAATTTGCTCCGCCACTGTACCCCCAAAATGTTGTCATGTCCTCCTAATGGTAATATTTCCACCACATTTTTGTCGGTGAATTCTTTCATTTTCAAACTGAAATATGTTCACCAATAACAACTTGTTAACGAATTTCCATCTGCAACAGTCTGTCACACCAAACCCTAGTTTGTTGTGGCTTAGATCTAGTTTTAACAAACACACTTCAAATTGACTAGCAAAAGAGAACAAATGTCATAATGTGGAAGTTGGTTTAGACAAGAAATAGAAAGGCACAAACAACGAGAATTTGCAGAAAAGTAACAATGGAAGAAATAGGGTTCCAGTGAAGAAGACGAAGGAGAACAAAAGCATTAATGGGCTAAGCCATTTTTTTAAATACAATTCAAATCCAAGCATTCCTCTCTTCCCCTCTGTTAGTGCATGATCCCTAACAAACTCTATTCTGGACTTTCCTCAGTTACCCCTCTCCACTAACTCTGACCATGTGACATCCCTAATTTAGAAGCCTCCTATATATTAGGCTATACACCCCCAAGGGTTAGGCCCACTTTTTACAGTCAGTGGAATCTTTACGCTCAAAACCCCCCTCAACTTCTATTCTTTTCCATTTAGACCTTGATTCTTACACAATAACTTTCATGGGAAGAGTAGATTCCAGTATGCATCTCAACCTTCTTGTATTAGGGTCTAAGAAATTATGGTGCTTCCCCCATCTATGAGAATTAAGAAGAGTCTCTGTCAGACTCGGGCTTAACCCTAGTTAGGCCTCATCAATCGAACTAATCAAATAACAAGGGTTGTTAATTAGTAATTGAAGCTACAACTGTGAAGAAAAATTAAAATAATGATGAACAGTAACTCGAATTGCAGTAAACTAAGGAATTCTGCTTTTACGTTCCTCATGATTTAAAATTTAGCTTATCTAATACTTCCGCCAACCTTAAAAAGAGTACTGCTTCTTTGTATTTAACCAAGAAAATAGTTCTCTTTTTCCCTAAATCAGAGGTAATATAATAAACAATTTTACTGAACTCTAAAGGATGCAACTGATTTCACACAAGTGAAAACAATTGTCATTTTCCTTCGATCAATCTAAGTTTCAAACTGAGCATTAATGCGACTTTAAAACTAAAACAAAACTGTAATCAGTTCTCAAACAAAAGGCAATCCTTACAAAATTCTAAGTTCAAAATACAAATTCCCATTCTCACAAATCTCAATAAACATTCATATTTAGTCTATATATGGAATATATATGCATAGGCATAATTATGGAGAGGGGGAGAGGGGGAGAGAGGAGAGGGGGGAGAGAGAGAGAGAAATACAGTGTTCTTCATGGTATCGGTGGAAACGATATCGGAATTATCACCACGAACATAGGCGGGGATGCAATCGGACTCTAAGCTAATACTTACATTCCATTCAACAAAGGAATGGTGACCATCTTCTTTGCTTTTCCAAACCCTAGCAACCCTTACTCTGCTCTTCCCGTGCCTCTGCTCAAGCTTCAAGCCTTCGATTTCATTGGCCATGTCTATGATAATTAGTGATCACTGTGACAATGACGATGACTTTGTTAGCTGATTAACTGTGTTTGGCTGTTTGCACTTAGCCTATGAGGTGTTGATTGATTAAACATTTATAAACCTATCTAATACAAGGATATCAAATTCAAGTAAATAAAGACCAAAGATTCTGCTCTCTCTCTCTCTCTGGATACTAAATATTGTTGTTTCTGATCATTATATCAAAATAAATTTGGGGTTCATTGCAAGTACAAATGTACAATGAGTCCAATTTGGCAATTTCAAACACCGTTTTATTTTATTTTTCTTTTTTGGGAATAGTATAAAACTGGGAAAAAATAATCTAGTAAAAATATTGACTTATTTATTTTTCCTGTTTAATCAAACAAAATTGTTCTATAGATCATCATTTTCAATATTTTAGAACATTTTGATAAGAAGGTAAGGATAATATAGCTTTTTATAGTGACAGATCTAAGGTAATAAATAAATTATCCTCCATCAGTTAAGATTATTTAAAAGCATATTCTGAAAATACAAAGTCCAAGTGACCTTAAATTTTGGTTAAGAGGGGATATATATATATGGGGTAATGTTCTATAGGCGGGAGGCGGGAGGCGGGAGGCGGGCGGGTGGCCAGGGGGCTAGCGCCTAGGGGGCCTAGGCGGAATTTTTTATTTTAATACAATTTTAATATTTTATCTTACATTTATCCAAACAAAACAATAATATAAAACAAAACAATCTATATTAAAGATAATAAAAGTATTTGCTTAAAGTTCAAACACATCCATATTACACATGTCAAAATTCAAACACAAACATGCAATTGTTCAAAGTTCAAACATATTGTTAACGTATTAGTTTAATTCATAAACAAGATTGCTATTAAATAATAAAATTTAAAATTTCAAGAATTTAATTCAATATTAAAACTTAAGAAACTAAACATAAATTTAAAATTATATTGAATTAAACTAAATATTACAAATGTGTAATGTATCATCATTTATATAATTTAAAGTTGGTACAAGTTCAAAAAATTACAACTATAATAAAATTATCCATTTTGACTTGATATTGTTCACTTCTTATTGTGATTTGATATGCTATAATCTGTATTATGAATATGGTAAATCATTAGAAAAATAAATATATCAAGATTTGGTTTGGGTAGTTATTAAAATAAATAAATAAACCTCTCCGCCTATACCCCGCGTAAGTCTCGCCTAATTTAAATTAGGAGGGATTTTTTTGCCGCCTTAGGCATAGGTGAGGCGCCAGGGGGGCCTAGCGCGTAGGCAGACCTAGGCAAAGATTTTTAGAACATTGATATGGAGAAAGGTAATTTAAGGCATTGCCTTGCCTTAGTTACCTAACAAAACGACGTAGTTTTATATAAAAATTATAAATGAAAAACTTAATCATATGGGACAAAACTACGTCGTTTTACTAAATAGCCTTAGCCCAGCTTGGCTAAGGATGCCTTAGATTACTTTTACCCTATTAAATATATGAGTTATATGTATATACACAACTATGTATTACACCATCGGGCTATGTCGACAGGTTTTTTGGGTTATGGCGACGGTTCACCTGTCGTCGTAGCCTAGAATAGCTATGGCGACTGCTGAAACCGTCGTCATAGCCCAAAAAACCGTCGTCATAGCCAACTGTATACTACACAGCTGTGTACTATACAGCTGTGTACATACATTTTTCAATAAATATATATATAGTGAATGGAATGATTTTCTAGCATGTGTGAGTGCAAAAAGTTTTAGAAGATTCAATTTAATTCTTAAGAAATCCTAAAATTTATTTACAAATAAAATTCGCACAAGCAGTTGACAAAGTAGCAGAATCTTCTTTTATAATTAAATACATAGAATTTTCATTTACAGCAACTGACAAAGACAAAGGAAAAACAGTATTTTAAGTTTACAGAAAGAAAAAAATCATCTCCGGAGGCAGCATAAAGTGAATCACTTGAACAAAATTAGAAAAATTAGATCAAACAAATTGTTACGAACAGATAAACAGATCTAAAGAAACATAGAGACCAAAAAACACACACAAAAACATATACACGTATACAATAACAATTACTAGATGCAGAAACATAATCAGCTGTCTCTATATAAACAGATAGAAAGATGTAATCGAAGAGAGAAACAGATAATCATACCTTCAGAAGAGGAATAATCAAAGTGTGAGAGAATGAGACTAATGAACTGTTAGATTAAACCGACTGAGCTCCTTTTTTTTTTTATTTTTAAACGAGCCTATGCATCTCAAAGCACGGGCTCTTATTATTAATTTGTAATAATATACTTTCCTTCTGTTTGTTATTTTTTACAAATATATTATTGAATTTTTATACTTAGTTTCTCAGTTTTGAACATAAAAAATAAATAAATAGAAAGCTTAAATTAGAACAGAAAAAAAAAAGAATACTTGAAGTTTTTATTTGTGTTATTTTTGAGTTTTTAATAGAAAAGAATAGAAAATTTAAAATTGAGGACATGAGTTGTAATTAAAATTTTATTATATTAAAAGTTGAGGATAATATGGGAATTATAAAAATATTACTTATTTCAATTTCTTTTCCTTCCAAACCAGGTCAATTTTGAACGAAAAACTTTGGCAGAAAAAGTGGCCAAGTTTTCTATCTATTTTTTTTTCTTTTCCGTTTATTAAAAAAAACTCAAAAACATAAGAATTGGAAAGAAAACTTAAAATTTTCATCCATTTCTTTTTTTTTTCTATCCATTCTATTTATTTTGGAGATATAATTGATGAATGGGTAATATACCCATGAATTGGATACATTCAGGCTTAATTTATTGTTGTTCTCAAGTCTTTTAGAATAGTTTTTAAGTGTTTGTGTCTATTCAAGCATGTTTTATGTTGTTTTGTAAGAATTGGGACAAAAGTTTCTTGGATCGACGTTTGGGGTGGCTAGATTCGCGTTTTTGGCTTGTTATTTATACAGCAGTCACTTCAGAGCCAATTTGAGTATTGCTTCGGACCTTATTTCGAAAAACTTAAAGAATGAAAGTTGTAGATCTACGTCTCCTCTTTCCGGAACATCTTGAATCATCGAAATCGGAGTTCGGACGAAGAAGTTATGACCATTTTTCCAAAGGACGTCGGAGAAAAAAATGTCGGAAAAGGGGCCAGCGTCGGGGCGCCCATTTTTGGCCTATGCTCAATACCGGCAAGTGACTGGGAGCAGCGATGTGCTAAGCGTCATGCCCAAATACTGGGGTGCTAGGGAAGAGGTTGGTTGGGCCTGGACACATTTTTGGGCGAATTTTGACACCTTTTTGACTCCAAATTGGATTGGGTTTGTTCCTAAGCTAAAAATTGGACTTGTAATCTATAAATACATGATGTAAAGCATAAAATAAAGGGGAGAATACATAGATTAGACTAGATTAAACACTCCATTAAATTAGAATCTAAACCCTAGTTCTTAATTAGCTATTGAAGATTGAAGCAAATTGAAGAACACTGAAGATCAAGAGCAAGAGCAAGAGCAAGAGGGGAGCATCAGATTTGCTGACAACAGATTCTATTCTCTTCTCTTATCATACTTTTATCTTTTAATGTCTATTCAATTGTGGATTCTTGGTTTTAATTCATTAATTATGAACTAACTCTTTTATTAAGATTTCAATTGAATCTTTTATGTCTATAAATTAGTTATTCAATTTATTCCAATTATTTGTGTCAAAGTGAGTTGTTTATCTTGCCTTATGCTTATTGATTAATTATCTGATCAGTAATTACCTTGTTACTCTAGAAGGAATTAAAAGAGGAATTCTAGGGTTAGAACTGGGCATGATATCATGTGACTTAGTTATTTGCAAAGTGAATAATTAGGTTTGTGAATTGAATGGAAATATCTGTTCACCGCATGTAACACATAAGGAATTGAGATTGAAAAGAGTTTAATTCAATTGTTTTGCATAGGAATATAACAAGATTAATCTGGATTAAATAGAAGACAATTGATCACTTGGAAAAGGACTTTTGGCATTTGAGAATTCCTATTAACAATTCAGTAGGCATAAATATTGGGATAATTGGATAATTGATTTAGAGTTCATAATTGGGGTTATTGAAGTCTTAATCCTTATTTATCTGAATTCATTCAAATCTTAGTTTTGTTTATTTGATTTATTTTAGAATAATTTCTTTTAATTGTTAATTTAGTTTTCTTAATTAGAAAAATCACAATTTACAGTTGTTTAAATAAAATTGATTTGGTAATTTTTATTAAATAATTCTTCGTGGGAACGATACTCTACTTTCACTTTATTACTTGTTGACCGTGTATACTTGCAAGTATTCATTGATTGCGAAATCGACCAACAATAATTACACTTATAATTAAAACAAAAGAAAAGTATACATTATGTTAAATTTTTTTAATTTAATATGTTGCCTACCCTAAGCCAAATTCTTAAATCTGCCATTGTTCACCTATATTTCTAGACCAAGATTAAAGGTAGGTTTTGTGATTTAAAAAAATAAAAAAATAAAATAATCTCATCAACCCCGTGTGAATCACGAGTAAAATGAATAATGATTTATTGTATTCCTTATTAAGATAATCAAATAAATGCAAGATAAATATTTAATTAGGATTGTCGATGTCGGGATTTTTATTTATCCCTTTTTGTTACTTGTTCTTTGGTGTTCTCATATTAGGTGAGATTTATTTGAAAAAACAAGTGAAAAAGGTCCGACATGTGTAATGTCGACGATTTGACTTTAAGAGTCGCCAGTTGGTATTTTTAACTGGTTGCACCAACGCAACCGAAAAAGGTTTACACATTGACCCAGTGATGTAACACTGCTAAACGGGTCTGTGAAACCGAGATTCATTTGGGTTCGGAGGCTTGATTATGTGGAGGTAAGGTGTTAGGCACCCCCCGACATCCGTGTTGCCATGGTAACCGCCACTTTTCAAGAAACTGTTATATGAATGTGTGTGTGTGTGTGTGTAGATCAATGTGTAATTTATTTGAAAGTAGTGCGAGGCCTCGTTCGCAACTATATACAAAGGGTTTGAATTTATAAAAAAATTCAGTTTTAAACAGGATATAGCAATGAAGTTTTGTAAAAGAGGTTTTTCAAACCCTGTGCTCAATAGGAATTGAGACTTTTTCATACTTCTATTTTATTATTAAATGTTCTACTTGATTGCTTTTATTTTTCTAGATGCGAGGCATCTTCAAGAAAATAATATACTGATAGTCTTAGAACTCCTCATTGGCATATGACCCATCCAAAGAAATTCGAGACAAGTAAATAATGTACAAGTCGCCATACAATTGAAAATGTCCATCACGGAACCGAATCTAGATTTAATAGACTAAATCAGTGATCACATGATTCCTAGGCTCACATGATACCGCAGCTTTATATGAAAAATGGCGAGTTATATATATAAAAAGTCAGAAATATATATATATACAGACATGATCAACCACCACGAAGTACCTCCATGGGGATCGAAAATGTAAATATATAAAAGCGGTAATATATATATATATATATATATATATATATATATATATATATATATATATATATATATAGACATGAACAACCACCACGAAGCACACTCCATGGGGGATCGAAAAAGTAAATAAAGTCAAAATATGATCAACCGCCACAGAAGTAAACTCAAGCGGGACTAAATGTAAATAAAGCAATAAAAGGCCTCAAGTAAACTCTGTAATGACAAAAATGTGAATATATATATATAAGCGAACGCTCAAATGTAAAATTCAGGGCTCATCAAATGTAATCTAACAACAGTTTATATATATATATATATATATATATATATATATATATATATATATATATATATATATATATATACAAGTAAATGCTCCAGGACATAAGTCTAGGCTCAATCGAGGCATAACTCAATAATGTTAGTCCATATACATATATAAGTATATATATACAAACAGAAATGAAAATCATGGACCGAAGTCCGGGCATACACACACAACACGACTCTCAATGTGAAGAATAATGTGTGCAAAGATGAAGAGAAATGCTTTATAGAGTGTGAGAAGGCTTACAGTGGGCTGCCAAAGTAGGCATCTATGACTCTAGATGGATAAACACTCAGCTCCCGCTGGTAAAAATATAGCTATATGTGAGCTAACAGGTGTTTAAAATGAGGAAACACTCAATATGGGGTGTGTACAGAGCAAATTGGACAGGGCTTCCTCACCTCTTTTTTCTTGAATATGGCCACCCCAAGCCCTCTATTTATAGAGGGGGAGCCGCAGGTGTACTTGCGGCAGCCGCAGATGCACCTGCCCGGGGTACCCCGAGCTCCATGGGTCTCGCCGTCTCGAAGTACGTGCACTCGTCCACTATGATGTCCGCTTGAACTTGCAGAACTTCAATCCGAGCATCCGAATGAGATATACAAGACCATCTTCGGATTGCTTTTGTCAAGAGTTACGCAATGACATGGGATTAAAGGTTGTACGAAGTCCGGAAGAGGGGACCATGCCCATGGTCTTCAAGCTTCAAATTCTATTCAGTGTGCTGCCACGCGTAATAGTCACTCGGGATTGGAACTCCTTGGGTCTTGTGGGACATTGTTGTATGTATGTATGTATGAAATGTTGAGACAGCGCGCAGGGGTTGAGGTGGCAAGATGATAGTTTGACTCATCACCGGGGTTATCTCCGGTTTGGGCTGATAGCAGACGTTGCTCAAGGTTACATCTGAGATTGGACTGCTGCAAGTGTTTGAATTCTGCAAGGTCATCTGCGAGTGTGCCTGTCTTCCCGGTGTTAGCTCCAGGTCTTTGGTTTGAGTGCCTTAGCAGGAGGTCTGAGATTGAAGCTGATCGCATGCCTTTGAAACAAGCATTTTCGGAGTTATCGTCGGAATTGCAACAGCATTCCTTGGGGTTATCTCCAAGGACGAAACTTGGGGTTATCTTCGAGGTTGGAATTAATACTCCCGGTGTGTGTTCCGGGGTTGAGACTGAACTTCTGGTAGTATCCGGAATGGATGTGAGCTGTCTTCCAGGGTTATCTCCGAAAGATGAATCTGCCCTCCTACAATGTCAGTAACAGGTGTGCAGAAAATTTCTAGTGTCTACAGATGCCCCTCTTTATCATATTCATGCCATGCAAGGCATGGATAGGATAAAGAATCCTAAACACTTGAAATGCAACAAGATAAACATGATGTTATGTGCAGCAACATGACGCAAATGTATGATGCATGAATGAATGATTGTCGGTTCCCTGTTAATCTTGCTGGGGATGTTAATCAGTGATGTCTTGGACATGAGATCCAAGTATTTAAGGATGTTGACGTTGGGGCTATCACCAAAGTCGTGGATCCTTGATACAGACTTCTACTCCATAGAGGTGCCTCTCGTGTGCAAGAGATCTGTGGGGATAAAACTTTATCTGTTTTGAGGATATGTATAACATATTCCACCATCGGTCCTCTCCGATGAAGATGGTCCTCTCTGGTTTGTGTCACCAACATATACCATGATCTTTGTTGGAGTTACTACCAACAGTATGTATTGTCAGGGTTGCCCGACCTTCGCTGATGTGTGTATCACCGGATAGATCTCTTCTGGGTAAATTGTCAAGGTTGCTTGATGTTCATTGATGTGTGTATCAATGATTACATTGCGTTGTGACCTTTACTGGGGAGTATATCAAGGCTGCTTGACCTTCATTGACGCGTATATCAATGGCTGAATCACGTTGTGACCCCCGCCGGGGATATTTTTCAATGTCTGACTTCGGCGTTGCAACCCCCGCTGGGGATACGTTGCTTCGATGGGTTTACTTGTCATCGGCTGAGGTAACGTCAAGGTTGCTTGACCTTCATTGATGTGTGTATCAATGGTTTCGATGGGTTTACTTGCCACCGGTTGAGATAACGTCAAGGTTGCTTGACCTTCATTGATGTATGTATTAATGGTCGAAAATGCGGTGTAACCCCCGCCGGGGATACGTGGATGCTTGAAAGTCTGCGTTGTGACCCCCGTCGAGGATACGTTATCAATTTATAACTTCGGCATTGTAACCCCCGTCGGGGAAGGTTTTAGGGCTATAACCCTGCACTGATGGCATCGGACCTTTGTGAGGTATTGCCGAGCATGATTTGTAAAAGCTGAGGCCACTGGTATAGTATACCTTATATGAAAACGAATACCAATGAGTGATATGTGGAGCCAGAGTTTGGCCCGAGAAAACTAGGATTTCAGGCTATTCCGCTCAATCGCGTAGCATTTTTATTCCTGATTTGGCCTTTTCAGCTTGTGAGACCTCCTTTGCAACTTAAACTAAACCGAGCCAGAGGTGTGGGACCCATGTAGGGGTGCCGCAGGTGGACCTGCGGCCAACCGTGAGTATGAAATGGCTGAAGGTTGCTTTCATAAATCACTTTTAAGTTGCGCCGCGAAGGAAATCTGAGAGCTCTTCTTCGCACTCACTTGAGTTCGGGCGAATTTACGCACATTCTCGCAGCCGTCGCATAAGTGTTCTTCAACATCACGGTAACATATGAATGTATTCTTTTCCAGTTTCTATTAGTTGGAAAGTGATTTATCACATAAAATGCACTTAGACACATAATAGTGAATATGTATGCTGATATGACTTTAAAAAAATATTTAACACAGTAAATGTTAGTATTAAACCATGCTAAACATAATGATGTGAAAAAATTTGACTTTTAAAACAGTCAAATTGGCACCTTTTACTGTCATTTCTTATCCTATTTGAGGACAAATGAGTAAAGGTAGAAAAGTAAAATAATCCTGGTAATTAGACTACACTTACGAATTTTTTACTGTGATGTATTAATGCATGTAGGATGTATATGACTGTGGGTAGGTGTGCTACTGAATAGCCACCTAGTCATGCCTATGTACATGTGGATAGTCCTATTTACAAAGGGGACTATGGAAATTTTTTTCCAAAATGTAGGCATTGGGTAGTCATGCATTTTTAACTCTACTGTAGAAGTATGTTAAAATAATGCATTCTGAAAAGTTCCAGGTAAGAATTTACCACACCCTTTCTGAGGTGATTTGGAGATTTATTGTCCAGATATTATGGATCCGGATCAGCCGAGTAGTTCCCGTAGGACCACTTCTGGTGTATGGAGGAGGGCTTCTGAAGTGCCTCGACCCCGTTCTGTTAGACAGCCTCGTCGTTTGGTGGAGGCAGTGATACGTCCTATCCAGGTTGAAGTGTCGGATGTCGAGGACGAGAAGGAGGATGTACCAGTTGAGGTTCCTGCTCCTGCTGCACGTGTTCCCCGTAGGGATTTGCCAGGTATTTAAGTGGCGAATCCAGAGCTTCTAGGTAACTTGAGTCGACATCCTTCAGTCTACTTGCACGCAAACGAGGTATAAAGTTAGATCTTAATCTTCCTTGTTTCCTATTGATAATGAGTAAAGGGTTCTGATGTTGATCTGCATTTGATGTAGGTTTCCGGCTTTACACAACCTCAAGGGAATTGCTTCAGCATCCACTCTATGTATCAATCTTTGCACAATGACTATAGAGCGATTGTACATGGCTGGGGATTCGGGATGTTCTTTTCCATTCTTCCCCGTCGTTGTCCCTGGGGTTACCTTAGAGCATTGTCTGAAATATTTGGTTTTACGGACTATGTTACTCCATTCTTTGGGTGTGAGGTGATGATGAAGCCGATGGATTGGCGGTTTATCACAGGTATGGAGTTTGGAGGGGATCCAGTGCCTTGTACGGTGGATATTACCCCTACTGCCGTCAGATCCTTGTTGGGAGTTCCGGCGGAGGCGCTCAAGGGTAGGACTGTACATACAGGTCCTCTGAGCGTAGATGCTATGAGCGGGCTGTTGAGTGAGCCCATGCCCGATGATATGAGAGTCAGGGATCTCATTCTCCAGTGACTATTCTTGATGATCATTAGGGGCTGCTTTGTAGCAGATAACTCTTCTACGATGTCCTTCTCTTTGATCAACGCCACTCGACACGTGGACCGTATAGGAGATTATGATTGGGGTTCCTACACCTTCGCCTACTTCCTCAGGGGAATGCGCATGCGATCGCAGGGCTTGACCGAGGCTTGGTTAGGATTCTACCCATTTCTGCTGGTGAGTATTTCTCTTATCTTTTCCCATGTACAGATTAAGAGTGTTGACTGACAGCAGATGTTTGCCTCTGTGTTGGCAGTTTTGGGCCTATGAGAGGCTTCTATGTTTACGTCCTGTGAGCGAGTTAGGTTTAGACACCTATCCACGAGGACGGAGATGGAATCATTCCATACTGGTGGAGGTCCCTGTTGCTGAGGGTTTCACTCATTGCCGCCTACAACTGGAGTTGTTGATAACGGATGTCATCACATGGGTTCCCTATTCTGGGGAGCACTTGAGTATTGGATTCGAGGATGGGTACCCGACTGGGGTCGAGAACGTGATTTCCACCCATAAGATTCCTCTCTTCACAGATGGGGGATGAGAGCTCTACTTAGGAGAGCGTGCTATCAGGAGCACTACAGGAGAGATTCACATGCCGATCTTGCCTCCTACCAGGCGTTATTGGCCTGTTTCGCAGTCACCCGTCATTGATATCCCATTGTTAGGGATTGACGGTTTCACATTATCAGAGGGTCCCTGCACTCAGGAGATATTCCAACATTGGTGGTTCCCTCGTACCATTGGAGCCCAAACCCGCACCACACAATTTATGGGGGATATGGTTCCAAGATCCGTGATGATGATGGATTGGCTAGCCTATGTCAGAGATCAGACTCATGTGACACAGATTGACAGTTTGACCCGGTAGTTAGACCGGGCACATTTCTTTATCCAGCACTTGGGCAGAGATCCTTTAGAGGCAGACCCTTTTGATCCTTCCAGCTCTGGCACTGGCCCCTCAGGTGACCCATATGGTTTTGTCGGTGCAGATCCTCCTTGTATAGGCTGACATCCACAGAGATAGAGATCTGATGACTCGGGAGGAGTTACATCGGTGGATAGGGTTGTCGATGTAGACATCGATACCATTGACTTCTTCTGATGTATATTCTCATTATCTCTTTTGATAGGCCTCTGTTAGACATTGGGTAGCTTCGCCCCATTCTCGTTATATCTTTTGAAAGGCCTTTGTTAGATGTAGGGCAGTTTTGTCCCATTCCCCCTGTATTTTAGTTGTACAGAGATGTATTAGATGATGATATACTTAGGAATGTATGTACAGTTTTCCATTCCCTATATCATATTGCCATCTATTGTATCATGCATGTTATTATGTTATGCATATGTATGTATGTCCAGAGATATTCAGCATTAACCCTTGGATGGTCTTATGACACGGCCCGTACAGATGTCTTCTTCGACAGTTAGCCGTATTGATCATACCCCACCATTTTTTGGTGGCATCGGGTATGCGATCTTGGTATGATAGCATGTCACCATCAGATAGGGTGACTGTAGATCATTTGTTGCAGCATACTATGACCCTGTTGATGTTTCAGGTTCCCACAGGATTCATGGAGGGCATGCTAGAGCACTGGGTATCGGAGAGGCAGGTTTTCTGATTTGGGACCCAGGAGTTGACTCCACTTTGGAGGAGTATGCACGTTTGACGATGCTGCCACTAGACAGATCTTACGTGCATATGGCTATTGGAGACATGAGTAGGTAGTTCATGACCCTCACTGGCTTGAGGCGTAGAGTGGTGAAGGATGAGATCACATCTAGCCACGTTATATCCCATTTTTCATTTGATGATTTGGCTCGAGAGGATATTTATGCCACGACACATTAGGGATTTCACCACACCGGAGGATCATTGGCGTTTGGCCAGAGTAGATGTACTACTATTGTCCATACTGTCGTATGTCTACATGCCACGATACATGGATGAGTTGGACATTGGCGTCATTATGGCAGTGAGAGCTCTTAGGGAGGGTCACACCATCATACCGATAATCATCGCAGAGACTCTGAGGTCAGCTATATACTATTGCACTTATCCAGCAGGAGTGTTTACAAGCAGCGCGGTCATGCTGTATGTGTGGTTTATGTCACACTTGAGACCGATTGGTACTTTTAGATGGCATGGATATTATTTCACCCATGATATAGCCATGTCATACTTTTTTCAGCCTACTGAGTGTACAGTTGCTGCATCTTGGTCAGATTTCTTGGCAGGGATTGGAGATCCATTCGCTATAATGTCGTGTACATGGCTTAGTTCACCCTACAACTTCATTACTCATGCTCCGGGCATGGATTATCTTCCTCTGGTTGGCTTGAGAGGCATGATTACTTACCACCCACTGGCCGTGATGTGTCAGTTTGACCAGTTTCAAGATTTTTATCCTTTCGAGGGGGAATCGAGTCAGCGCTTCACTTCTCGGCATTTATCAGCAGAGGACAGATCCAGGTTGTATGCCTGTTGGGATCAGCGAGAGCTAGCTAAGTTTTTTGTCAGCCATCCGGGTTGTTCTGCAGAGTATTCCGCATGGATAGAGACAGAGACTGCATCAGCTATGGTAGTATCCACAGTGCAGAGGACTGATTCCGACGATGAGGAGCCTATGGAGGAGGCTGATATTCCCATCGAAGAGGATTTGACTGCTAGGTTGCCAACATTTATGATGGATTCTCCCACTATGAGTGCTACTGTCATTCAGCATTCAACACAGTATCTGGAGCAAAGTCTGCATCTGATGACATATGAGAGAGATCAGGCTAGGGCCTCGATGTTGACAGCTCTTGATGGGAGAGACGCCGCTCTATTAGAGAGAGACGAGGCTAGATCAGCCAGAGATGCATTGATTATGGAGCGGGATCTTTTGCCTATCTCGCCGGGATGTGGCCGTCGTGAGCAGATACTTGAGTGATCCCATACGACTGGCATCCTTGCCGATATGAGTGCATATATCGATGAGCATCATGCCACCATGCAGTTAGCCTCGAATCTGCTAGCTCGTGTAGATACCATTGGGTAGGAGCTTGCAGCTTTACCTCCTTCTTCGGAGAGGGATGCTATATTAGATCTGATAGTCCGCGTACACACAGATCTGTAGATAGACTTGTATTTTCCTGTACAGACTAGCTTAGCCATTTTGTCATGTACAACACATATTGTATATATCAAACAATATTATATATGACAGAGAAATATATTTTGATTTACTTCCTTTTCAGTCGTGCCTTGATACTTGCTTGATATTTGCCTGTTTCTTCAGAGCTTTGTGATCTTGATGCATTTTGAACTCATCCTTGATATGTGGACATTGAGCCATCACAGGATCTCTCAGAACGGATCATTGATCTGTATGTATCCCTACCATCTTTTGTGTCTTGGAACTGGTTTCTGTATAGAAATGTGGAGAGGAGTGTGACTTTTCCTCTCTTAGATTGACCGCACCACAGATGGTCGCCAGTACTTCTATTTGTGAGAAGCCTAGTTAATTCCATCTCTTATGGATTGGTGTTGCTCTTTGAGGCACAACCACAGCTTAGATGGTCACCGAATCTCCTATTTGCAAGGAGAGGTTGGGTAATTCCATCCCTTTGAGTGCAAGTCGATGAAATGTATCGGATTAAAATTTGATCCAGATCTGTGTGACAAGTATTTTTGTTCTGGTAGGGGGTTAGACCGAACCATAAATGGTTGCCTATGTACTCCTATTGAAGAGGAGATCAGGTCTGCGTAGTTCGAACCTAGTGTAAGAGGTTCAACACTGAATGTGAAAGGCAGATGAGTATATAAGCTTTATTGATGACAAAGAGTGTAGAAGTGTTTTTGTTGTTTTTGTTTTTGTAGAGAAAGGGTAGAAATGTTTTTGTTGTTTTTTATTTATTGCGACCGGGCTATATAAAATATGGTTGCCTACGTACTCCCGTGTATCAGGGAGATCAGGTCGACGTAGTTCGGCCCTCTGGACAAATTGTAGCCGAAGAGAAGTATGATTCCCATGTGCAGGCTATACTGCAGGGAGAAGAAAGTTTGATCCCGTGATGGGGACAAACTGCAGGTATGGAAAAAGTTTGATCCCGTCTTCATGACAAACTGCAAGTAAAAAAAAGTTTAATCCCGTCTTCAGGACAAACTGTAGGTATGAAAGGTTAAATCCCATCTTCAGGATTACCAAAATTGTATGAAAGGTTTTGCAATGAGGTGAAACTAGGCTGCTGGTTTGAAATGTATGTTTCCTTGAGGGGCAGAAGAGTATGTATAAAGGGTTAGAAAACTGGGATGACTGGTGATTTGATGATCCAAAAACTAGGATGTTTACTTGATGGTAACCTCAGACATAATATCATTTCACGGTGTCCGAGTTGATACGCTGTGGAAATTCATCGCCATCCATTTCCTGTAGTCTGAGAGCGCTTCCTGTCAATACCTCCTTGACAACAAACGGGCATTCCCAATTAGGAGCTAATTTTTCCTTAGATTGATCTTGGTTGTCAATGATCTTCTTTAAAACCAAGTCATGTTGTTTAAACTGTCGTAGTCGGACTTTCCTGTTGTAGGATCATGCGATCTTTTGCTGATATAACTGACCATAGAAGATAGCCGCATTTCGCCTTTCGTCTATTAGAGACAATTGGTGATACCTGTCTTGTACCTATGGTCTTCATCCAACTGAGCATCCATCAACACTCTGAGGGATTCCATTTCCACCTCTATGGGGAGCACTGCTTCCATCCCATAGGCTAATGAGTAGGGGGTTGCCCCAGTGGAAGTTCGTATTGAAGTTCTGTAGGCTAATAAAGTCAGAGGCAAGAGGTCAGGCCATCCTTTGTGATTGGCGGACATTTTCTGCATGATCTTCTTGATGTTTTTATTAGCCGCTTCAACAGCACCATTCATCTTTGGACGGTAGATGACGGAGTTAAGGTGTTTGATGTGGAATTTACTGCATAACTCCTCCATCATTCTGTTGTTGAGGTTCTTAGCATTGTCTGACACAATGACCTCTGGTTGTCCATATTGACAGACGATATTGTTTCTGATGAAAGCAATGATGACTTCTTTGGTAACCCTGGGGAAGGTGGCTACTTCTACCCATTTGGTGAAGTAGTCAATCATGGTGAATATGAATCAATGTCCATTACTGGCTGTGGGCTCGATGGGCCCTATTACGTCCATTCCCCACATTGAGAAGGACTATGGCGAACTCATATTGTGGAGTTCCCTTGGAGGGGCGTGGATAACATTCCCATGAATCTGGCATTGATAGCACCTCTTGACGTGATCATCACAGTCATCTTTGAGCGTAAGCCAATAATGCCCTGTTCTGAGGATCTTCTTGACAAGTAGGGGTCCGCTCATATGTGGGCCACATACTCCACCATGGATCTCATCTATGAGCCTCTGAGCATGGTCTTTGTCCAAACATCTAAGGAGACCTAATCCTGCATCTCTTTTGTAGAGTGCATCTCCGCTCATGTAGAATTTTATAGCAAGTCGATGAATCCGCCTCTTTTTAATCAGGCTCGTCTCAGCGGGTGTAGATCCATCTCGCAGATACTCCTTGATATGCTGATACCAAGGGTTTTCGATGTGAGGTAGTTCATCCGATACTTCTCCAACAAAGTTCCCATAAGCTGGGGCCTTTTACAGGGTAAATGTGATGTTTGGCATGTTTTCCTTGTCAGGTATGTGAATCAAGGAGGCCAATGTTGCTAGTGCATCCGTAAAGTCATTCCTATTACGAGGAATGTGTAGAAAAAGAGATTTCTTCGAACTCCAAAGCCATCTATAAAACTTGCTGATGGTAAGGCAGCAAATGTAGTTCCTTGGTTTGATAGATTCCTGTGGATTGTTTGATTACCAATTCGGAATCCCTAAAGACAGTTAACCGCCTGATGCCCATTGAACGGGCAAGTTTTAGCCTCATGATCTGACCTTCATACTCACCGTGTTGTTGGTGCCGATAAAGCGCAATTTGATGACGACGGATCTTTGCTCCCCGCACAGTAATCTAGCTCCGACTTTAGAACCTTCTATGTTAACAGCTCCATCGAAATACATTTTCCATGTGTGGCATGCATCATACTGATGGTGTTGCTGAACTGCTATTACCCCTTCATCGGGAGAATATATTTCTAAGGGTTTGTCATCCCCTGCAGGTGAGGTGTCCAGTTGATCCAAAATTCCTTGACCTTTGATAGACTTTTGCGTCACATAGACGATATCAAATTGCTGTATGATCAACTACCATCTGGACAGCCGACAATTGAGTATGGTCTTACTGAACACATACTTGAGAGGATCCACGCGGGATATGAGATGGGTTGTGTGACCATGGAGGTAATGTTGTAACCTCATAGAAGCCCATGCTAAAGCACAACAAGTCTTCTCAATCAGAGTGTACTTGTGTTCACTGCTGCTGAATCTTTTGCTGAGGTAATAGATATCTCGTTCTTGGTCTCTAACGTCTTTTTGCCCCAGTATACAGCCCATGACATTGTCATTAATGGACAGGTACATGAATAGGGGAACATCATCCCTGGGCGGTACAAAAATAGGAGCATTAACCAGCTGCTCTTTAATGGTAAGGAAGGTTTTTTAACACTCATCGTTCTATTTCATGGAGGAGTTCTTCCTTAACAACTTGAAGATAGGCTCATAGGTTGCTGTGAGTTGAGAAATAAACTTGCTAATGAAGTTGATTCTTCCCAAAAATCCCCGTATTTCCTTCTCTGTCTTAGGAATGAGCATTTCCTTGATGGCCTGGATTTTGGTGGGATCCAGCTCAATCCCTTTGTGGCTGACTAGAAAACCTAACAACTTGCCTGATTTGACACCAAAGGTGCACTTGGCTGGATTCAACTTCAAGTTATACTTATGCAACCTGTTGAATAGCTTTTTGAGATGGTCTGAGTGGTCTTCCTCCTTTCGGGATTTGACAATGATGTCATCTATATAGATCTCTATCTCTTTGTGCATTAAATCGTGGAAAAGAGCCATCATGGCTCGCTGGTAGGTTGCCCCGGCATTGATGAGACCAAATGACAACCGTCTGTAGCAGAATGTTCCCCAAGGTGTGATGAAAACAGTTTTCTCACGGTCCTCCTCAGCGACCATAATCTAATGGTACCCTGCAAAGCAATCCAAAAAGGAGTACATGCCGTATTGAGCAATATTTGTCAATGAGAATGTGGATAAAGGGTACGAGAAAGCTATCTTTAAGGCAAGCTTTGTTCAGATCCTGGTAATCCATGCAAACTCGCACCTTTCCTCCTGGTTTAGGCACGGGAACAATATTGGATATCCATTCCGGATATGTAGACACCATGATAATGCCAGTTTGAAATTGTTTCACAATTTCCTCTTTAACCTTTAAACTCCACTTAGGTTTCAATCGCCTGAGCTTTTACCTGATTGGCTTAAATCCCTCCTTAATGGCAAGGCGATGAAGGATAATGTCAGTGGAAAAACCCACCATATCGTTGTGAGACCATGCAAACACATCCTGGAATTGGGTTAATAGCGCAACCATGTCATTCCGTTGGTTTGGGGTTAGGTCTAAACCAATCCGGATTAGCTTAGGGTTTTCTAAGGTTCCGAGATTGAAAGAAGTGGTTTGATCAAGGTTGGGTTTAGGTTTGTCTGCGACCCATTCCTTAATCTCCTAAGGTGTCTCAATGTCCTCTTGTATTTCCATCAAGTCTGAGTCCAACTTTGCATCAAAGTTACAGTCCTTGTGGAGAAAAGGCACCTCATCAGCAAGTACATGCACATCTAAATTCAGAGTCCTGAAACAAAATATGCTTTCACTTAATATATAAAAGCTGTTTAATCATAAAAAGTGTTAGCATGTCTTGATAAAATGATTGCTATCATCAGAGATATAAAAGTAAGCAATTAAAGTTATCTACAGAGCAGAGGGATTTCTGCCCATTTTACCCTCGTCGACCAATGCATGGAGTGCTGCTCCAATTGTCGAGGGTAAAGTCCTGATGGACTGCAGTGATGGAGGGGTTGTCATCGTCCTCCTTTTCCCGAATGATAACCATAACATCTGGGCAATCATCGTCTGGGGTGTATTTGTTTGTATGTTCATCATGGACAATGATGCGTATGCCTGACATCATTAAGGCAATGTCATGTTTACGTTTCCGCTCCCTTTCTTCCACTTCGGGATCAGGAATCAGGACCTCTTTTGCTTTGAATGGTACTAGTTTGGGAAACAGCATAGCCATAACATGGGTTGACACCTTTACCGGAGACTGTATCAACTCATGAGGTGCAGGTGGAGAAAATTGTCGTGTGGCGGAAGCTTGAGGAACCTGCTTGTGATTATGAGGATTCTTATGGCTAGAACTGGATGAATAGCCTAGTCCGGATGTACCAGTTTGACTGGACACTTGAATAGGGTTCTTAATACCCTGCTAATTTTTACCAAGACCTTGTCCAGGCTGATGACCCAATGACATCATTTCTTGAGTAACTGACATAACCTCGGTAGAAATCTTAGGTACGGGAAGTGGTGCTCGAATAGGATGGTATTGCGTGTTACTCACTTCCAAAGTATGAAAACTGGTCGGCTCAACTTCTGAATTGAAGCTGATGAGTGGTAGATCTCTTTGTTAAGGACATTCCGGCTCAGCGTTGATAGTGACTAAGCTATTGTTGACAATGTATTTGAGTTATTGATGTAGTGTAGAAGGAACGACTCTAGCCATGTGGATCCATGGTCTCCCCAATAGCAGGTTGTGTCCTGAATCTATCTTGAGGACGTGGAATGATACATTGAATATATTTGGACCAATCTCAATTGGAAGCTCAATCTCTCTGACAGAATTTCGTCGGGATCCATCAAAAGCTTTGATAACCGTATGGCTGCTTCCGATCCTTTTCAGATTGATGTTCATCTTCACCAAGGTGGCATAAGGAAAGATATTCAGAGAGGAACCTCCATCTATCAAAACTCCAGCTAACATATATCTGGAGGATAAAACTGCAATGTGCAATGGCTTGCAATGACTGGTCCCTGCGGGCGGTATGTCGTCATCAGTGAAGGATATCACATTGTTGTTAAAAATGTGATCAACCAGATGTTGAAATTTTTCTACATCCACTGATTTTGGAAAGTAGGCTTCTTCCAAAACCTTCAATAAAATCTTCCTATGATCCTCGGAAGAGAAAACCAAGTCCAGTATTGAGATCTGATGTGGAGCTTCTCTTAAGCTTAAAACCATATTGGCTTCATTATGACCCATAGTGCGGAGGAATTTTTCAATCTTCTCCATGGGAATCTTCCCCTTTGCTTTGAAGGTGGGCTTCATAACCCGCTGAGGAAGATACAGTGGATTTTCCTTCAACACAGTAGTAGTAGTATGAGATGTGGATCTTTCAGCTTCTCCATAATTCCATGGGACTTTGTGTAAGCTGACAACAGGATATTGTGGTCTGAAGGGTAAAGAAATTGGCTTTGGTGCAACCACTTTTAAAGGGTTGTTAGCTCCTTTGAGTTGAATTGCTTGTATGGGAAATGGTTTGACAGTTCTATTATCCTCAACGGATATAACTGCCACTGATCCCTTCTATTTGGTAGGACATGTATTCCCACTTTCGAGTAGCACAGTGTCATCGTCTGCCAGTTGCAGGACACTGCTATCAATTAGATTCTGAATGAGGTGGCGGAGTGCCCAACATTCTTCTGTGATGTGACCGCGAGAATATGAATGATATTGACAAACTCCATCAGAGTTAAACCGTCTTGAACGAGGATTAATTGGGAGTAGAAGGGAGGTAATTCTTCCTTCGTTGATTAGCATTTGAAATATCTCTTCCATAGGTTGGCCCATGTATGTAAATTCCCTTTGATTGGCAAAATCCCGACGGGCTTTAGCATTTGCTCTCTTTGCAACCTTATCCTCCATAGCTTCGCTTTCTGAAGGTGATGGTGGAGCATTCATAACAAAAGGAAGGAGATAGGCATACTCCTAGCTGACTAACTGGCGTGTGACTTGATGCTGATGAGTCACCAGTTCTGCCAATTGCTCAATTTGCTTGGAAAGAGCTTTCATCTTTCGTTCCATAGCAAATTAAAACTTATTAATCCCATCTGTCAACATCGTCTTTGATGGTCTGGGATGATTCGCTGTTAAAATTGGAACTTTGTCCAGCTCTCCAACTGATCAGGTTGACCTCTTCTTCTTTGTGTTGAGGAAGAGGGTTGTCTTGTACATGAGGCTGATCTGGTTTGGTAACCACGATTTCACTGTTGTCTATTAAATCTTGGATCTTGATTTTCAAGGCCCAACAATCTTGAGTATCATGTCTAGGTGCTCCAACATGATAAGCACACTTCCGAGTAGCATTGAAACCCCTCCCATTAGGGTTGGCTGGTGGAAGAAGATGTGTGATTTTCTTCTGAGTAGTCAGAAGAGCAAGAATATTCTCGAGCGAATCCCCTAAGGGTGTGAACGTTCGAGGTCGCTGCATCTCAACCTTTAGGCAATAGAGGATTTGAAGACTGTGCTTGGAAAGGGGAGTAGTTTCTCCTCTGTATAGGCATGTTTTGACTGCCTTTTTGACCTTGTAGTATCAAGGAAACATCCTCCTCTTTCTTTTTATGGACCCTCCGGGGGTTGTTTCCGTAAGATCCGGATTGGATGTGCTCAGCAATTGCTTTAAGAGCGGCTAGGTCTTGAATCTTACCGGACTTCAATCCCATCTCAGCCATCTCTCCATGCTTGATCATTTTAGGGAATGGTTTACCAATACCAGCTAAGACTCTTTCATAGAAAGGACCTTCCTGAATGTCTATGAAAGTCATGACCATTTTTGACTCTGTCATGGAAGGAATAACTTGAGCAGCAAGGCGCCTCCACCTTTGAGCATACTCTTTGAAAGACTCATTAGACTGTTTTTTGACCTTGGTAACTGCAGTACAAATCAGAGCCATCCGAGATTGAAAACTTTATTGAGTAAGGAAGGCGTGAGCTAGCTCTTCCCTAAACTATAGATCTTTAAGTCGCCTAACTGTATACCATGAACGGGCTTCTCGATGAGGACTCTTCCGGAACAAAATTTACATTCTGAGCTTCTCATTTTCTGCATAAGATCCAAGTTCTCCAATGAATACCTTCAAATGTGTGTAAGGATCCCCTAATCCATCATACTTCTCAAAGTTAAGGGTTTTGAATTTCTCTGGATAATGAACACCACGGAATATGCAAAGGTCAGCATATGAAACACTTCCATGTGTTCCAATCCCTTTGAGAGCACGGATAGTTTCTTCCATTTGAAGGACCTTCTTCCAGATATCACCGGTGTCTGGATCTCCTTTAAGATGGTTGTTTTTAGGGTCTTTGTTGGTCGTATCCAACTGAGGTTCTGGATTTTGTTTTATTCAAACCTTGTGTCCCTCCTTGTGTAGAGGATTCTGTATGTGTAGGCATCTTTTTACCTTGAGTAGACTGAACCAATTCATTTAGCAGAACAACCAAATCTTTAATTTGTTTACTCAATCCGTCAAATTCTTCTCGAGAAACAGCATTAGACTGGTCAGAAGAAGACATGATTGGCTGTAGGCTCGTGGCCTTTTTGGATTTTGAGCGGGTAACATGCTAAATTGTTTTCCTACAAAAGACTTATGTAGTTTAGTCTTAGGGATAATATAAATGCTATTATGATATGTCCATTTTAGGAATATCATCCTGCAAAAACGGGCGTTATTTGATAATATGTTATGTATGCACAAATATTCTTCATATTTTCCATTACATAAAGATGAACATGGAATGAAATTACAAATAAATGCTTTTACAAGTAATAGAAAAATAGAAAGCATGAAGAGATTTTCCTCCGCGTTTGGTTTATCAGAGGTTGACCTATCTTAGGGTTACTCTCGCGGCTTTTTGGCATGAAGGTCCTCATGGGCATGACAGCCATCCAAGGAAATTCGAACACTGTAAATAATGTACAAGCTGCTTACAGTTGAAAATATTCATCACGGGAACCAAATCTAGATTCAATAGACTGAATCTATGATCACATGATTCCTAGGCTCACATGACACCGTAGTTTATATGAAAAGCAGTAACCAGTTATATATATAAAATCTGAAATATATATATATATATATATACAGACATGATCAACCACCACGAAGCACCTCCATGGGGGATCAAAAATATAAATATATAAAAGCGGTATATATATATATATATATATATATATGGACATGATCAACCACCATGAAAACACCTCCATGGGGGATCGAGAAAAAGTAAATAAAGTCAGTAATATTTATCAACCGCCATGAAGTAAACTCAAAGTGACTAAATGTAAATAAAAAGAAAAGGCCTCAAGTAAACTCCAGCCCGATGAAATATATATATATATGTAAAAGCGGTAAAACATTCTGATATAAAATCTGTGCTCATCGAATGAGTTCGACAACAGTTCATATATATAAGTGTATATATATATTAAAAGCAGTAAACGCTTCGGATGTAAAATCCGGGATCATCAGACAGAGTCTGACAACAGTTTATATAGATATATATTAACAAGTAAACGCTCCAGACATAAGTCTAGGCTCAATCGAGGCATAACTCGATAATGTTAGTCCATATATAAATATATACATATATAAGTGTATATATACAGACAGAAATGAAAACCATGGACCGAAGTCCGGGCATACACACACAACACGACTTTCAATGTGAAGAATAGTGTGTGCAAAGATGAAGAGAAAGGCTTTATAGAGTGTGAGAAAGCTTACAGTGGGCTGCCAAAGCAGGCTTCTATGACTTTAGATGGATAAAAACTCAGCTCCCGCCGGTAAAAATATAGCTATATGTGAGCTAACAGGTGTTTAAAATAAGGAAACACTCAATATGGGGTGTGTACAGAGCAAATTGGACAGGGCTTCCTCGCCTCTTTTTTTTTCTTGAATATGGCCACCCAAGCCCTCTATTTATAGGGGGGAGCCGCAGGTGTACCTGCGGCAGCCGCAGATGCACCTGCCGCTGCCCGGGGTGCCCCAAGCTTCGTGAGTCCCGTCGTCTCGAAGTACGTGAACTCATACACTGTGATGTCCGCTCGAACTTGCAGAACTTCAATCCGAGCATCCGAACGAGGTATACAAGACCATATTTGGACTACTTTTGTCGAGAGTTACGCAATGACATGGAATTAGAGGTTGTACGAAGTCAGGAAGAGGGGACCATGGCCATGGTCTTCAAGCTTCAAATTCTATCCGGTGTGCTGCCACACATAATAGTCACTCGGGATTGGAACTCCTTGGCTCTTGTGGGTCATTGTTGTGTAGCAATGTATGTATGAAATGTTGAGACGGTGCGCTGGGGTTGAGGTGGCAAGATGACAGTTTGACTCATCACTGGGGTTATCTCCGGTTTGGGCTGATAGCAGACGTTGCTCAGGGTTACATCTGAGATTGTACTGCTGCAAGTGTTTGAATTCCGCAAGGTCATCTGTGAGTGTGCCTGTCTTCCCGGTGTTAGCTCTGGGTCTTTGGTATGAGTGCCTCGGCAGGAGGTCTGAGATTAAAGCTGATCGCATCCCTTTGAAACAAGCATTTCCGAAGTTATCGCCGAAACTGCAACAACATTCCTTGGGGTTATCTCCGAGGTTGGAATTGATACTCCTGGTGTGTGTTCCGGGATTGAGACTGAACTTCTAGTAGTATCCGGAATGGATGTGAGCTTTCTTCCAGGGTTATCTCCGAAAGACGAATCTGCCCTCTTGCAATGTCAGTAACATGTGTGTAGAAAATTTCGAGTGTCTACAAGGATTTTAAGAATATTATAGACACTCGAAATTTCACATTTCTGTTACTAACCATGTAAGAGCACATAATTATCTTTCTCCTCCAGAGAAAACCATGGAATTCAAAATCATCAAACTAGAACCCCGGCGACAGTATCAGAAAATCATCAAACCAAAATCACGGCGACAACACCAGGAAATCATCAAATTAACCCCCGGAGACAATCCCGAGATATCAAATCAACTTTTGGAGATAACCCCTGTAAGGACCGAGAATTTTATATAATTATATATGTAACTTTTTTTTGAATAATTTTTTTTTAGAAAGTACTTGTACCATATAAGTGAATATGTGTGACGCCCCCAAAATAGATATACATCACCCATTCTAAGTCCCCAAATACATGGTATAAAACTTAAATACAAACTTAATTTATACAGCTGTTATGTAAGACCCCAACTTTTTATTAATAAAATTGAATTTCCTCTAATTATTATTTTGAATAATAAGGTGTTAATTTGATATAATGCTTTGGTTATGGGTGAAATGTGCAAATTTTGCAAAATAAGCAAGTGGTTATAAAATATTCATTTTGTCGGGGAATATTCATTTGGTCATGGAATATTCTTGCTGTCGAGGAATATTCGTACGACGACGCAACCATTTGTGGGCCCCATAACGGAAAACAGTCGGATGAAGAAAATGACAAGTTTAAGTTTTTATAAATAACTACGTAATTGTTACCGTTAACACTGTTGGATTACCTGGTGGTTAAAATACAGTAATACGCGTGGTTGCATAAAGAAAGCTAATACCAGTATTGCACAATATTTTGAATTATTGATTATTACATAAGAAGGCACTACTCAATAATTGTTACGGAACTCATCGCTCAATATTTTATTTTATTGATTCAATAATTGTCATATTGATATTTTATATTATTGTTGTTTCAATAATTGTCATCGCACATTATTTCCCATTATCAGATCAATAATTCATATTATTTGAATAATATTATTAGATAGCATTATTGACAATGTCTAAGGAAGTTCTGTCTAGGAAAGGGGTTTGGTCACCTAATTGCGTGCCAATAAGGAGAAATCCTTATCGGAAAGTCCCCTCTTTCCTGGGAACGACCTGGTTGTCATAATTGTAATTCTGTAATATTATTTGTGAATAATTAATTATTGATTTATATGATAAGGAAATATTTATTTTATGTGGACATAAATGATGGATAGGAAAATATTTATTTTGTGTGGATATAAATGAAGGAATTAAGGCTAAGGTGTTTTATCAGTATTTTATCGGAATGGAGGTATTAAAAATCGTCCGTATACGGATTTCGGGCATTTTTCGTTTGGAATTTGGAAAAACTTATAGCTACAAAGTTATAAAGAATTCGATTTCCTATGGAATGGACATAAAATCGTATTTTTTTGATAAAGGGCTATTTATTATGAATTATTGAAGTTTCGGAAAATAAATATTTTTATTAAAATTATGGGTGGGACCCACTTTTGTCCTTTGTTAATAAAATGTGCTGAATTAAATTTCAAAGGTGGAAGGCTGATTTGGTCTTGGCATGCGTAAGAAGGAAAAAAATAATAATATTATTTTATTAATTTAGTCTCCTTTGGCGTTCTAGCATTTTCCTATAAATAGGTGCTTAGTTAGAATTGAAAATCACACCAGAAATAAGTTTTCTCTCTTTATATATTATCGAGCGTATTTTGTGAGCATTTAGATACTTTGAGAGTTGCTATTCAGTGCCAGTTCCTTCGGCTTTACATCCGATATTCTAGTCAGAAGTACTGTTCTTTTGAGGTAAGGGATGTTATTTTCTTCGTAAATGATATTATTTTTCTCAATATCATTATGTTGAAATATTGATATGTATTTTATTGTGGAATTTCTACCTTATTGTGTCGGGGTTACTATTCACGTATACGATACTATTCACATATACGACACTATTTACGAATATGACACTATTCTCCAAAAAATGAAATTTTCTCTTTTTTGTCCAAGATGTCTATTATGGTCACTATCTTTGATTGTATCCATGTTTTGATCTTCATTCTTGAATTTTACTCCATTATTGTTTATTATGAAGTATTTTTAAACTTGAATTATCTAAAGTACAAATCTCTAATCTTTGTCCTTTTATCTCACTGGATTCGTTCTCTAAAATGTTTTTCATCATCCTCAGTCTTTAATGGTGATACTTGATGAATATCTTTGGCCTGTAATGAAAAGATGAATGATTACCTGATGAATATCTTTGGCCCGTAGTGCAAAGATGAATATTTGATGCAAGATGTATTGATTGATGTTACAGGGATAAAATATTGATGATGGACTTTTTAAATTCATAGAGGATAGTAAATTTCATTCTCTACTTAACTCTTCTAATGAATTGTTATTTCCGCTGCGAATATTGATCTAAAACTGGTTGTCCATTATATTTTATCTGATTTGTTGAAGGCTAACGATAAATTGTTGTTCTTTATCTTAGTCATAATATTCTTTACTGGGCTAGTTGAGCTCACCCTTTTCCTTTTTGTTCCATTTTTCTTCTCAGGAGGTGAGAATATAGCAGGAACCAGTCGGGGTATAGAGTGATGGTCCTAGACAGTTGTTTTAGTAGTCCTCACTATTTTTGTAAAATAGTGTATCAATAATTGTAATGAGGACTTTATCTGAGTGTGGATATTATCTAGAAGACAATATTTGTATTTAAACTCACAGTATATGTGTTGTCGTATTTTGCACGATAATTGTATTAATGAAGTTGTATTTGTTTCTGTTTCATGTATTTAGCGACTCAGAATGGGTGATGTATACCTATTTTGGGGGAGTCACATGTTAAGTGTCGTGCAGAATACGACAAAACATAAGCTGTGAGTTTTAATACAAATATTGTCTTCTAGACAATATCCAAACTCAAATTCAATCTCATTACAATTATTATCACACTACTTCACAGAATAGTGAGGACTACTAAAACAACCATCTGGACCATCAATCCATTCCCCGACTAGTCCCAACTATATTCTCATTTCCTGAAGAGAACAATGAAAGAAAAGGGTGAGCTCAACTAGCCCAGTAAGAAATATTATGACTAAGATAATGCAAAATAAATTATCCTTAGCCTTCAATAATATAACAACTAATAGAATACAATAGACAACAAGTTTTAGATCAACAATCTAAATGAATAAGCAATCCATTAGAAGAGTCAAGTAGAGCATGATATCTACTATCTTCTATGATTTAAAAGTTTAATCATAAATTTTATCGGCCGAGACTCGACTTTTAATAAATAATCCACATCATCAATTATCCATGCACTCAGGCCAAGGATATTCATTAGTATCACGACCACGAATTATCCATGCACTACGGGCCAAGGATATTCGTGTTTTCACCTATGGTCATGAACATGCCAAACAACAATTCATCTTTGCACCCTTGGCCGAAGAGAACGCATGGTTATGATTATACCAAGACCTGTCGCTGAGACTCAGCTTAATAATTCACATCACTTGTAACATTACAGGTCATGATTACACTGAATAATTCCTGGTCACAATCATACCAATCTGTTGGGAAACTGCATATTTTGATTTGATGTTTAAAGTAAATGACCATGAGTTTATGTAAAGTCCTTCAAGGAATATATGTACAAGGACTTAGTGATAGATCAAATCTGTTAAGTTGATCCAAGCTTTTAATGTTTATCATTCTGTAAATGAATGTATTTATGAGGAGATCAAAGATGTTAGGTTAATCTATGTCTTGAGATGTAATAGATAGGCTTCAACAAAATCGTAGTCTATTGAGCTGAATGAGATTTTGTAGAAGCCAAGGAAGAATCTTAGAGCATCGAGGATCGTAGTGTGTCTGCCTTGAAGGGCCTCTCCGGAAATCGTAGAATGGTCCAAACGTTTGCCGAGCCAACTCATAGATCGTAGTGTGCTCTCGAAGACGTAGAGTCTGCAAGACAAGCAAGTGAAAATTGTAGTGTGCCAAGTCCTTAAAGAGAAATCATAGTGCTCTTGTTTGTTAAGTATCAGATCAAGCGTCAAGGTGGCAAGACACCACGATCAGAGTCGTAGAGTATTATATGTCTGTCAGAAGCATCGAGCCTTGCCCATTTGTTTAAAGATAAATCCCAACAAATGTGGAATGAGTTATAAACGTTGAAGTCCTCACCAGTCCCAATGACACAAAAGATATCCTTAGTATACAACAAAGAAACGTATTGAAAAAGCTAAGGAAAGTACCATGGGTAAGAGGAAAACACCTTTTCAGGTGTTAGGCGAGATGGCAGTCTGCTGTGTCAGTGGGCCAGAATACTAATCAGAAGATGTGCAGAAAAGTCTCTATCAAAGTTCAGAAATGTCAAACGCATTTAATGCTTCTAACGGATATCTTCAACGGATACATTTCAAGGATCACATATATGCAAAACATCTGCAAATGAAGTGTAAACAAGTATTAAAAAAAACGCTGAAGAACACTCAACTCTCAACTCTACGATCTGAAAAAGAAAAGGCTTGCTCAACTACTCAGTTCTTTCAAACAAGAGCTTAACGACAACTGAGTAGCATCAATCAAGAATTCATCAACTACCAACCAAGTGAAGTAAGAAGTTCCAAGTTAGAAGGACTTGAAGAGTTCTAAGTGAACTGTGAAGAACCAAGTCTGCTGAACTTGAAGAGTTCAAAAGTGAACTAAGAAGTGCCAAGACTGCTGGTCTTGAAGGAATTTGTGGGATTCAAGAGTTGTAAAGATATCCTTAGTGGATTTCCAACTCAAGGAGTAGTAGAGTGGACTAGGAGCTTTGAATGCTCTGAACCACTTAAAATCTTTGTGTCTCCTTTAACTGCTATAACTGCTATAACTGTTACAACTGCCTCACTCTCATTAACTTACTATATCTTAAAAGGAAATCAAACAAATCTTAATTCCGCTGTGCTTAGATCATTCTCGAAACCAATAAGCATTTTGAAAAGAAAATTTTAAAATATCTATTCACCCCCCCTTTCTAGATAACTATTGTGCCTCTGGGAACTAACAATTGGTATCAGAGCACGTTCTATCAAACAACCTACAAAGCTTAATTAGATCCAATGGCACATTTGATAAGAGAATCAAAGACTGAAGGAGGTAGCAAGCCACCTATGTGCAACAAAGTCAAATTCGCCAACTGGAAAGTTCGGATGCAAGCATATATGGATTCAATAGATTAAGATCTATTTGAAACTGTTCAGAATGGGCCCTATGTTCCTACAAATCTTGCACCAACTCCAGACGGCCCAAACAGAATACAGATTAAAGTCAAAGAAGAATGGACAGACAACGAAAAGAGAGCTGTTCAACTCGATAAAAAGGCCAAGAACATTTTGTTTCAATCTTTAAAAGATGATCTATTCGAGAATGTGGTCAATAGCAGAACAACAAAGGAGGTTTGGGAAGCATTGCTAATCATGCATGAAGGAACTGAAGAAGTCAGAGAAAATAAGCAATCTCTTCTGACTTAGCAATATGAAATGTTTGCACACATCCAAGGAGAAAATGTTAGTTCCACCTACGAAAGATTCAACACACTGCTCAACTCTGTACGAGCCTATGGAAAGGTCTATCCAAATAAAGATCTCATCATAAATTTCATGAGAGCCTTACCTAGTAAGTGGGATGCCAAAACACTACTATCAGAGAGTCAAAAAATATCCATGAAATGACTGTTCAATAGCTATATGGCAATCTTCTTACATATGAACTGGAGCTGACTCAACGAGAAGAAACCTTATCTGAAGGAAGAAAGAAGGATAAAGGAGTTGCTCTCAAAGCAACTGACAACATCTCCAAAGTCAACACTGAAAATGACTCTGACTATGATGAAGATGATGATGAAGACTTTGCAATGTTGGTAAAAAGACTCAGAAGGTTCATGCATCAAGGCAAAATCAGCAAACCTAAGAAGTTCAACAACTACAACAGCCAGGAACAAATAAACGACTCATGCTACAACTGCAAAAAGCCTGGCCACTTCATTGCAAACTGCAACAAGCCTCTCAGAGAAGAACTTAAGAAAAGATCACATCCAAAGAAGGAATTCAAAGGCAACAAAAGGCCTCAGAAGAAAGACAAAGGTCTTGTAGCTGAAGGATCGTGGAGTGACTCAGACAATGACTCAACTCCCGAATCTGGAGATGATGAAGACCCTCAAATGGCAAATCATTGCCTGATGGCCAAGCATGCAAATGACCAAAAAACTCCAACATTCATTAAGTAAGTATAGATGAGGTATTTGACTTTAACTCTCCTGATGTAGACATTGATGATTTAAGAACTGCACTGCATGGCATAACATCTGATCTGTATCAGTACATGAAATGGTTATGAGTTTTGTCTAAAGATTATTCACTTCTTCAAAAGGAAAAAGAGAAAGTTCAGGAAGAACTGGAAACAACCCTTCTAAGTACTGACTCTCTCTCCAAGCTTGAAGCTAAAAACAAGCTTTTAAAACAGACAAATGAGCTTAATGCATAAAGAGAGTCAAGTCTAACCTCTAAAATTGAGGAAAGGACAGTCTCTACATAGAACAAATCCTCTCCAACCATGGACTCCCTGATCTCTAGCCAGAGAAGTGTCTCTGACAGAACTTGATTAGGCTTTGGGGAATCCATCTCAGAGCCATGTGTGGAAAAGGCAAAGGAAACTAGCACTAGTAATGCTTCAAGTTTTAATAGAGGCATTATATTTGTGAAATCCTCACAGAAGGAAGAACCGGTCCAACCTTGCTCTTCTGAGTCAATCCACATTCCAAGGAATAAAGGATCTCATGCTGACTTGGGTTTCAAAAAAGAGAAGAGTAACCCAACCACTATTTTCCAACCTCGAAGGATCGTAGAGTCGAGTAAAATCAACTCCACGAACCAACTGGGAAGGAAAAATAGAGGAAAGGTACACTCATTTCAAATCATGAAATACAAGGACATACGGAAGAAGGAAAACCAGTTTAACAGAAGGATGACTAATAACCCACAAAAGTCCAAATGGAGGAAGAATACTCATACACACACAAGCATGCATCATATTAGATGTTTTATGTGCAATAAGGTTGGTCACAAGGCTGCAATATGCTGGTATAATCCTACTCATGTGAAACCCAAAATCAAGCAGATTTGGGTTCCCAAGGGTACTAACAAAGTAGGACCCATGCAAGTATGGGTACCAAAATGAGAGTTTCATCTTACCACAGGAACCAAGCTCCACGATCACAACCTGGTATCTGGACAGTGGATGCTCAAGGCACATGACAGGGAACAAAGCCCTTCCGCCATCTTTGGAGATAATGGCTCTAGCAAAACAAGAGGATATGGCTCAGCTGGAAATGATGCAGTGTCTTTCAGCAAAGTAGCCTATGTGGAAGGACTACAACACAATCTTCCGAGCATAAGTCAACTCTATGACAAGGGTTATCAAGTAACATTCCTCAACAATCAATGTCAAGTCAGAGATCTAAAGACATCCATCATAAAGCTGACTGGAACAAGAGAAGGAAATGTTTACACAGTAAATCTTGGTCAACTAAGCTCAGACGAGACAATATGCTTTCTGGCTAAAGCATCTGAAGAAATGAGCTGGCTATGGCATAGAAGACTGTCTCATCTCAACTTCAAGAGCATGTCTAAACTGGCCTCAAAGGATCTAGTTGCAGGCTTGCCCAAGTTCAGCTTTATCAAAGAAAGGCCTTGTAATGCCTGTCATCTTGGAAAGCAGACTATAAGCTCATTTAAGAGCAAGACTGCAAACTCAATTGACAAACCCCTGAAGTTGCTTCACATGGATCTATTTGGGCCAATTCCAACAACGAGCCTTGGAGGGAAAAGATACTCACTAGTCGTAGTGGACGACTATACCAGATTCACATGGGTGTTCTTTCTAACCTCGAAAGATGAAACAAGTTCCCAACTGATCAAGATGTTCAGACTAGTAATGAACGAGAAAGGGGAGAAAATTAAGGCTATAAGGAGTGATCATGGCAGAGAATTCGACTTCTCTGAAATGGACCAATTCTGTACAGATAATGACATCAGTCACAACTTCTTAGCTCCACGAACTCCTCAACAAAATGGAGTAGCTGAAAGAAAGAACAGAACGTTAATAGAGGCTGGAAGAACTCTACTAGCAGTAGCCCATCTGCCTGAGTATTTCTGGGCAGAACCTGTCAACACTACATGCTACACTCGGAATAGATCACTGATACACTCTACGATTAAGAAGACTCCCTACGAATTATGGAAAGGAAGAAAGCCAAATGTCAGCTACTTCCATGCATTTGGTTGTGCATGCTACATTCTCAACAATGGAAAGCAGTATTTGACAAAGTTCCAACCCAAGTCAGACAAAGGAATTTTTCTTGGGTATGCCACAGACAGTAAAGCCTACAGAGTGTTCAACAAAAAGACACTAAGCGTTGAAGTCTCAATCCACATCATCTTCGATGAAACAGACTTGGACAAAACTATGTCTCAAGACACTACGAATGATAATTCAGACACTACGAACGAAGTCTTCGAGCTCAACACCACGATCGTAGTTCCAGAAAATGAGATCATTGAACAAGAAGAGGAGATCATAGAGAGAACTATGCAAGACAGCGAACCTCCACATCAAGAAGCTAAAATTGATCTGGAAGGTCTTAGACAAAAAGGCATCAGGACAGATGTTCCAATAGGAAATAGATGGGCAAGAGATTACACTCAAGATTTAATCATTGGAGACCCAAATGAAAGAGTCAAAACAAGAGCTGCCACCCAAAATAAGTGTTTCTATCTGAGCTTTCTGTCAAAAATGGAACCCAAAAAGATAGAAGATGCCATGGAAGACTCCCGCTGGATAGAAGCCATGCAGGAATAACTAAATCAGTTTGAAAGAAGCAAAGTACGGAGATTAGTTCCAAGACCAAAAAGTCATCCTGTTATTGGCACCAAGTGGGTTTTCAGGAAAAGATGGATGAAGATGGAGTAATAACCAGGAATAAAGCAAGACTAGTGGCCAAGGGTTACTCTCGGGAAGAAGACATTGACTATGATGAGACATTTGCACCTATTGCCATACTAGAAGCCATCATAATATTCCTTACCTTTTCTGCTCATATGAAGTTCAAAGTCTTTCAGATGGATGTCAAAAGTGCTTTCCTAAATGGTGAACTTCAAGAAGAAGTATATGTAGAGCAACATCCAGGTTTCATCAATCCATCTCTTTCTAATTATATCTATAGACTAGACAAAGCCTTATATGGTTTTAAACAAGCACCTAGAGCATGGTATGAAACATTAACTAACTTTCTTATTGAAAATGAGTTCACTAGAGGTAGAGTAGATACCACATTATTTCTTAGAAAGCATAAAGACAAAGTCTTATTAGTTCAAATATATGTTGACGACATTATTTTTGGATCTACTGATGAAAAGTTATGCAAGAGATTTTTCAAGCTTATGCAGAGCAAGTTTGAAATGAGCATGATGGGTGCGCTGAACTTCTTCCTTGGACTACAAGTAAGGCAGACTGATGAAGGAATCTTCATAAACCAAGCCAAGTACATCAAAGACTTACTAAAAAAGTATGGCATGGAATCAGCCTCTCCCATGAAAACCCCAATTGCTCCAACAACCAAGCTTGACAAAGATGAAAAAGGTAAAAGTATTAACATAACTCAATACAGAGGTATGATAGGCTCTCTTCTATATCTGACTGCCAGTAGACCAGACATAATGTTTGCAACATGCACATGTGCTAGATTTTAAGCTAATCCTAAGGAATCACACTTAACTGCTGTAAAAAGGATTTTCAGGTACCTCAAGGGCACACCTCACTTGGGGCTTTGGTATCCCAAGGAGTCCTCATTTGAACTAACAGGATATACAGATGCTGACTTTACAGGTTACAAAATAGACAGAAAAAGTACTAGTGGCACCTGTCAGCTGCTAGGAAACAGACTTGTGTCCTGGTTTAGCAAGAAGCAAAACTTAATATCTACTTCAACTACAAAAGATGAATACATTCTTTGCTTTCAAACCATCGTGCTTTCGAGATCCTCTGGATGAAAAATCAGCTAGCAGACTATTGGTTTGAATTCAAATCTATACCTGTTCACTGTGATAACACAAGTGCCATAGCAATAACATATAATCCTGTCATGCATTCTAGGACCAAACATATAGAAATAAGGTATCATTTCATTAGGGATTATGTGCTAAATGGAACCATATCTTTACAATATATCCCTACTAAAAATAAACTAGCTGATGTCTTTACAAAACCTCTAGATGAATCCAGGTTTAACAAATTAATAAGTGAGCTAGGCATGCTTAATTTATAACCATGAAATCTATGCTCTAGTTTGTGCTAACCATGCAGATATAAAGGCTATGCTCGAAATCATAGACATGACCAAAGGAAGTCCACGATCGTAGAGCTGTAGTGAAATGAAACTCAACGATCGCAGTGCTGACTCAACGATGGCAGAGCTCCATCAATAGAACAAAGGAGCATCCAGTGATGACAAAGTTCAACAAAACAAAGCAATCTCTCTAATAAGCGCCTCAGGAACAAACCTAACCCTTGATTCAATCCATGAGGTTAACCCTTTCTGAGCTACTTTAAACTGAGAAGAAGGCTAAGTCCAAAGTTCATCACAAGGACACGGGCAGACTAAACGATCGCAGAACAGACTCGACGAATGCAGAGCAGACTCGACGATCACAGTACAGACTTGACCATCGCAGTGCATACTCGACGATCATAAGGACTACCTCAACGATCGTAGTCCTCCTAAAGGACACATTAGCTCAGAAGGAGCTAAGGGCAAATTAGTAAATTCCTCATCAGTTAAATTCATAGGGCCAAGTAGAATTTGACACATGTCCCATTAAGCAAATAGAGAGAGGGAAGTTACAAGTATAGTTTGAAAACACCATTTTGAAATCAGAAGTTCAAAAACCTCATCTCTCTTTCTCTTTCTACAAGAGGAAACCCTAACTTTTCGAAAAGCTCAAACAACCATACTCATTGCAAAGAAATCAATGGCAGCCTCAAATTTCATCTCTGGGTATAGACTCTATTTCGATGAGTTCACGACAGCTGATCCCAAATTTCTCAAAACTCTATCTCTAATAAAGAAAGCTGGTCTTGAAGAGGCTCTGGGTACGAGCACGTGGATCTACCCTAAGCTAATAAAGGAATTCTACAGAAATGGTGCGTTCGAGAATGACATCATCACTACGAGGGTCAGGGACGTGGAAATCAAGCTCAGGGCTGAGGACATAAATCTAGCCCTAGGTTTTAAATCGAAAGGGTTTTCGTCCATAGAGGGGATCGATTTCCATGAAGGACTTAAGAGAATACACCACAAGAAGTTTCCCACTGTCAAAGGATACAAGAAGAAAGAGTTCCCTTAGAGGTATGAATTCTTGGCAGACATTGTTGGAAAATGCATATGCTGCAAGAGCTCCGACCATGACTCTATAAATGAAGTGCAGCTCAAGCTCATGACAGCCATAAGTTGTGGGATTCAACTCAACTATGGAGCTCTACTACTTGACTGGATTGGGAAATGGATACTAAGCTCGAAGAAATCAAAGAACTCTGGAAAGATGCTCTACGGGTGATTCATTAGCATCATTCTACAGTCTGCTTTGGGAGATAAAATTGGGGATGATGAAGGCAAATCCATAAATCCAAATAGAAGAATGACTCAACAACTGTTTGAGATCTGGAAAAGAATCCAGCAGAGAATGTAAGAATGATGTCTAAGTCCAGTGGAAAGACTAGTGATGTAAAGGAATCAGGGATTCCAGGAAATATGTCTGTTGTCAAAGAGATTGAAGAAGAAGAGGAAGAGATCAACAAAGAAGAACCCATTGCTTTAGTCAGAAAAAGCAAGGGCAAGAGAAAGCTGAAGGCTCAAATGACAGAGGAACCCCAGGGGTCAACCACTTATGTACCTCAAGAATATTCTGACATTGAAACTCTGAGGATCTTGAGAAGGAAAGAACAATAGGCTGAGGCAGATGAAGATAGAGCTACCATCTCTCAGCTGCTGAAGAAGAGTAAACACAGTCACAAATCCAAGAGGCCCTCTGTCTCTTCGATCATAGAGACCAGACATGACAACTCTCCCAAAGAAGTTGTTGCAACAGATTCTCAATTTGATCAACCAATAAGAGCTGAAGCTGGAGAAAGTCCTAAGGCTGTGGCTCAGTCCAGGAAACCAAGAAGGAAATTGGTAAAAAAGTACATTCTTGTCAATAAAGAAGTACTTAAAGAAGAAGACAAAAAGGTAGTCACTGAGAAGGGACTATCCGAAGCAAGACAAGAGGACATAGCTCCAGCTGAGGGGGAGCCATTTGAAATGCAAATGGATGATCATGTTGAGGGGGAGCCTCATGATATCCCTATGTTAAAAGAAGCTGCTCCTGAAGAGAATGAGAGAGCCCCAGAGCAAGAAAGTCAAAAAGAGGTAATTGATGTAGTGGAGTCGTCAAAAGAAGACAGTAAAGAAGAAGAAGAAGATGATGAGATAGAAATTATAGATGTGGGTTGTGATGGGTATAGGAGAGCCAACTACAATCATATATTTTCCTATCTACCCATGATGCCCTTCCATAGAGCTCAAATTCTCAACTCCTGGGATCACATGTTCTGGAGCTTCAAAGCATATCCAGCAATCTCAATGCTAGCTCATGGATTTCCAGGCAACCTTAACTTTGCTAGAAAGCTGATCACAAACGACCCTTCTTCACAGAATGGGCATGAGGTACAATCTATCCCAATCTCTTTCAGAAGTAATCATTGTCCCCCATCATTCTTCAACCAATTGTATGAACTGCCAAGATGGTTGGAAGTGATTCTACATCCACTTAATCAATTCCCAGTTACAAAATCCCAATATTTTATAACTGATGAACCAAATTTGCCCAACTCTATTTTGATCCAATCTCCTATCATCTCTACGATTACTGACTCGAGCTCAATCGTAGAGTCACAAGCTCAAATTGAAGAGTCACCTCCTCATGAAGTCCAAACACCAACCCCTCCATCAGATATTCCTTCCTCGTCCTCAAATGAATATTTCAACCTTGATTCTGCTCTCTACACCTTGCAAGATCAATACACAAGGGCCCCTCCTCCCAACAGTCTGCAACTCATTGAACTCATTTCGATCTCGCCACCAAAACCGAAATTGTCAAGAATGACCAAGAAAGTGACCAAGGACATCGAAGACAGTCTTGAAGATCACACTGAACTCGTTCAAATGAGACTGACTAATATGATCAATGCTGCCAATGCTCTCCCAGGCACCCTAAATTCTGAGCTCACAAAGCGACTTAGGGAAATCATAAAAGAGATACTTCAGAGCATAAATGACTGGGATTAGATCCACTTTCAAGCTGCTAAGAGACATAGGGATGATGTTCTGATCTTATAGAAGACTCAGGAATCTCAGAACAACCTTATGATGAACAACATCACAAATCTACAAACTACATTGAAAGAATTTTAAGAATTCTCCATGGGCCAAATGAAGTAGACCGACAATATTCTGGCCATCCTCCAACAAAGGGACGCTCGATCTGATGCTCTCATTCAAGAGAATCGTGAAGACATTGCTCAATCCCAAAGTTAGCTGAACGAGCTTATTCAAGGCATGACTCGTCTATCTAAATACATTCGAACCCTTGATGCTGACATAAAGGGGGAGAATAAAGGGAAAGGAGATCAAGGTAAGGGCAGAGGCAGAGGCACATTCTTAGCTCAATCATCAAGGAGTCCTCCTCTAAGGCAGTCTCATCATCAGACTCCACGATCTGGCCATCAAAATCAATGATCTGATCAGCAGATAATTATCATGGCTCAACCATTAAGGAGTCAAGGGCCTACTCCCAGCTCATAAGAAGTGACCACCACAGGCCTAAGAATGCCAATTGGAGATCCTGCATTCATGAATAGGCATGATCATAATGAAAGACTAAGTCAAAGTGAGCTGGAAGATATAGCAAGAAGAGACGAAGCGAGCAGGAAAAGAAGAGCTGAGGAGTATGCCAATCCTCCACGAGGCAAAAGGCTGAAGAAATAGAGATAAGTTGAAATTTAATTCCTATTGATGTAACTGAACTTAAATGTAATATCTATCTTCAAACATTAATAAATTCATGCTTATTCTCTAGAAATTTTAGTTGCTCACTGAAATATTAAGTCATATTTACTTTCTAGCAATTACATCTAGAAATTGATAATCATGGCACAAATCTCATGGGTTATGTTAACATCAAATAGGGGGAGATTGTTGGGAAACTGCATATTTTGATTTGATGTTTAAAGTAAATGACCATGAGTTTATGTAAAGTCCTTCAAGGAATATATGTACAAAGACTAAGTGATAGATCAAATATGTTAAGTTGATTTAAGCTTTTAATGTTTATCATTCTGTAAATGAATGTATTTATGAGGAGATCAAAGATGTTAGGTTAATCTATGTCTTGAGATGTAATAGATAGGCTTCAACAAAATCGTAGTTTATTGAGCTGATCGAGATTTTGCAGAAGCCAAGGAAGAATCGTAGAGCATCGAGAATCGTAGTGTGTCTGCCTTGAAGGGCCTCTCTGAAAATCATAGAATGGTCCCAACATTTGCCGAGCCAACTCAGAGATCGTAGTGTGCTCTCGAAGACGTAGAGTCTACAAGACAAGCAAGTGAAGATCGTAGTGTGCCAAGCCCTTAAGAGAAATCACAGTTCTCTTATTTTCTAAGTATCAGATCAAGCGTCAAGGTGGAAAGACACCACGATCAGAGTCGTAGAGTATTATATGTCTGTCAGAAGCATCAAGCCTTGCCCATTTGTTTAAAGATAAATCCCAACAAATGTGGAATGGGTTATAAACGTTGAAGTCTTCACCAGTCCCAATGACACAAAAGATATCCTTAGTATACAACAAAGAAACGTATTGAAGAAGCTAAGGAAAGTACCATGGGTCAGAGGAAAACACCTTTTCAGGTGTTAGGTGAGATGATAGTCTATTGTGTCAGTGGGCTAGAATACTAATCAGAAGATGTGCAAAAAAGTCTCCATCAAAGTTCAGAAATGTCAAACGCATTTAATGGTTCAAACGGATATATTCAACGGATACATTTTAAGGATCACATATATGCAAAACATTTGCAGATGAAGTGTAAGCAAGCATTGAACAAAAACGCTGAAGAACACTCAACTCTCAACTCTACGATCTGAAAAAGAAAAGGCTTGCTCAGCTACTCAATTCTTTCAAACAAGAGCTTAACGATAACTAAGTAGCATCAATCAAGAACTCATCAACTACCAACCAAGTGAAGTAAGAAGTTCCAAGTTAGAAGGACTTGAAGAGTTCTAAGTGAACTGTGAAGAACCAAGTCTGCTGGACTTGAAGAGTTCAAAAGTAAACTAAGAAGTGCCAAGACTGATGGTCTTGAAGGAATCTGTGAGATTCAAGAGTTGTAAAGATATCCTTAGTTGACTTCCTACTCAAGGGGTAGAAGAGTGGACTAGGAGCTCTGAATTCTCTGAACCACTTAAAATCTTTGTGTCTCCTTTAACTGCTATAACTGCTATAACTGTTATAACTGCCTCACTATCATTAACTCACTATATCTTAAAGGGAAATCAAACAAATCTTAATTCCGCTGTGCTTATTAGATCATTCTCGAAACCAATAAGCATTTTGAAAAGAAAAAAATTAAAATATTTATTCAACCCCCCTTCTAGATAACTATTGTGCCTCTGGGAACTAACAATTGGTATCAGAGCAGGTTCTATCAAACAACCTACAAAGCTTAATTAGATCCAATGGCTCATCTGATAAGCGAATCAAAGACTGGAGGAGGCAACAAGCCACCTATGTGTAACAAAGACAAATTCGCCAACTGGAAAGTTCGGATGCAAGCATACATGGATTCAATAGATGAAGATCTATTTGAAACTATTCAGAATGGGCCCTATGTTCTTACAAAGCTTGCACCAACTCCAGATGACCCAAACAAAATACAGATCAAAGTCAAAGAAGAATTGACAGATAACGAAAAGAGAGCTGTTTAACTCGATAAAAAGGCCAAGAACATTTTGTTCCAATCCTTAGAAGATGATTTGTTCGAGAATGTGGTCAATAGTAGAACAACAAAGAAGGTTTGGGAAGCATTGCTCATCATGCATGAAGGAACAAAAGAAGTCAGAGAAAATAAAAATCTCTTCTGACTCAACAATATGAAATGTTTGCACACATCCATGGAGAAAATGTCACTTCCATCTACGAAAGATTCAACACACTGCTCAACTCTCTACGAGCCTATGGAAAGGTCTATCCAAATAAAGATCTGATCATAAAGTTCATGAGAGCCTTACCTAGCAAGTGGAATGACAAAACCACTACTATTAGAGAGTCAAAAAATCTCCATGAAATGACTGTTGAACAGCTATATGGCAATCTTCTTAAATATGAACTGGAGCTGACTCAACGAGTAGAAACTCTATCTGAAGGAAGAAAGAAGGATAAAGGAGTTGCTCTCAAAGCAACTGACAACATCTCCAAAGTCAACACTGAAAATGACTTTGACTATGATGAAGATGATGATGAAGACTTTGCAATGTTGGTAAAAAGACTCAGAAGGTTCATGCGTCAAGGAAAAAACAGCAAACCTAAGAAGTTCAACAACTACAACAGCCAGGAACAAATAAACGACTTATGCTACAACTACAAAAATCCTGACCACTTCATTGCAAACTGCAACAAGCCTCTCAGAGAAGAACTCAAGAAAAGATCACATCCAAAGAAGGAATTCAAAGGCAACAAAAGGCCTCAGAAGAAAGACAAAGGTTTTGTAGCTGGAGGATCGTGGAGTGACTCAGACAATGACTCAACTCCCGAATCTGGAGATGATAAAGACCCTCAAATGGTAAATCTTTGCCTGATGGCCAAGCATGCAAAGGACAAAAAGAACTCCAACATTCATGAAGTAAGTATAGATGAGGTAGTACTCTGGGTGAAGTACCCGAGTGAATAGTACTTTGGGAATAGTACCCCATGAATAGTACTGTAATAACCCGATATTTTCTATATAATTAAATCAAAAATTTTGCGTATAATTTTTTTTATTTTAAAGATGAGAATGCGTGCAAGGTAATGTGTATGTATTTATGGGATGAATATAAAATATATTATTACATGAATGATTACAAATAATTTTATTTTAGAATGATTGATCATTATAAAGTATATTCTTATAATAATTAATTTTATAGTAGAAATGATTTATTATTTATTTTCCATGAAAATATGGTTTTATATTATTTAAATAATATATGAAATGATTATTAGAAATGATTATTTTATTTAGATTAATTATTTTAACTTAATTAATAATGTTATATATGAAAGATAAATCAGATATGGAATCCAAACTCTAATTTTGGATTTTGATCAAGGAAAGAGAATAATAATATAATATTATATTTATTTCAGTACTATAAATATGTACAGTATGTTTGTAGACTGGTAATTGGTCAATTATGGTACAATGTTAGAAAACCTTAGCAATACTGTGTTAAACCCTAATTTGAAACTCAATTATGAGTTCGAGACTGTTATATAACTGTGTTTTATGATTTATGTTGTATATTATATAATTTTATGATTAATTAGGTAAACCCTAATTAATATTTAGAAACCCTAGTTTCAAGCTGTTAAACCCTAATTTCTAAAAATTAGAAAAACCCTAGTTTTAAGTTGTTAAACCCTAATTCAAAAGTCGAATACAAGCTTAAGACTGTTATATAATCACGATAATGTGATTAACGACTGGTATTATAGATATTAACCCTAATTAGGGAGAACCCTAATTTTCAAAACCCTAATTGGTAAATAGAAACCCTAATTTCCAAATTTAAAACCTTAATTGCTAAGTTATTAACCCTAATCGTTTAATTATAAAGCTTAATGCTAATTAGGGGACTTTAAACCCTAATGTTCATATATAATATAATTAGAAACCTAATCTAATTAAGGAAACCCTAATTTTTATTTTTGGAAACTAAATTTTACATTTGTATTTTTCAAACCCTAATTAAAAAAATCCTAAAACATCTTTATGCCAAACCTTAGGGTTAAACCCTAATGATTGGGACTAGTTACTATAAAGCCATTAAATTTGCAAGCCTAATGTCCATTATGCCCTTTTTACACATTCTTTATTAAGTTTCTTGCAAATCTTGCCATATATGTAGTGGTTGAACTACCCTAACAACCCCATGTGCTCAAAATAATTAGCCATTAGCCACATATCTCAGCCAACTTCATTGTATATCAAGATATATATAGATCAAGAGAGAGAAATTCTACTAACTTGGCTCATTTGCTTACAAACACTCAACCCATTTTTCTCTCACCCAAACCCACGAAAATTACTAGCATTTCAGTCCCATAAACAAGCCCTACTACTTCCATAAACAAATCAGTAGCTAAGATTCAAGATTTGTTCATGTAAGGTATAAAACCCTAACTTATAATCTGACCCTTGATCCTATGTTAGATGTTAGTTTTTTTTGTGTTAAACATGTTGTTAGTAGTATATAATGATGATCTGGGTTGATAGATGTTAGATCCATAACATTTATAGGCTCAGATTTGGTGTTTTCAAAAAATTTGGAAAAAATTTATTTTGTGTTCTGACAACGAATGTCAGAGGCTGTAGATCTCTCTCTGTTTATGATTTTGTGTGTTTTATGTTTTGGATTTGTAGTCTGCTATGAGATCTATGATATAGAACTTGAATCAAGCCCAAATCATGTGTAGATTGTTAGTTATTAAGGGTTAATCGTTGATTACATCGATTATTGTTTGTTTCTCAAGCAAATTTAAATTTGCCCGAGCATCGCCGACAACGCATTTTTCTGGCGCTTGATCTTGTTGCTGTTAAGTGTTTTGATCATGTTGTTGTTATATACTTGTAGACTGACATGATTATTACATATCTATGCCTTTATATTACCCAGATACTGAACAGAATCGAATTTAGTGATGGTCAAACATAGGTTGACGAAACTGCTCAAGAACATTTCTGGAAAACCCAAAAATGTTCAAGAATAGTTCCTAGAAGGTACTTTGATCGGCCATGATCTCTTAGATATTTTATTTTTATAATGATCTGATAATATATAAATGTTCCCTGACATCCGGACTACAAGATAGAACCATTACATCATACAAAGCAAGCTTGGAAAACATTGATTTAAAGGCTCAAAGTAGGTACCTTCAATTCTGGAAAATCCAGAAATGGAAGAACACGCCTGACATGATTTTTGGAGGCTCAACTCTCTTTTGTTTTATGATGTTTGTTCATGTTTGTTGTTGAATCATGTATTCTTGCACGAGTACTACACGATCTGACCAAGATCATGCCCATCATCATCACAGTTTAAAAACTATTGTTGGTCAAACCTCCTAACTCTCGTTAACTGCACATGAGTTTCTGGGTTTCATCAAGAACATGAAGAACACCTATAGCGACGGTTCTGTTGCTATAGAAAGTCTTTAACGACACTTTATTTCTAAAATTAATTATTTTATTAAATAAATAGAGAAAATTAGTTTTAAATTATTAAAAATATAAATTAAATTACTAAAAATTATTTTAAAGTCTGAAAATTAATTTTTAATAATTTTAATATATTTCATAAATATTTAATATTTTTGAAATATTAAAGCTATTTAATTTATTTAATTATTATATTAAATAAATTATTTAAAAATGATTTTAATACTTGAAAAATTATTTAAAATTATATTATAATATAAGAAAATATTTTAAGTTATTTTTAATGACTTTTAATATTTTGTGATGCAATTCATTAATATATTAATATTAATGATAATTAAGTTATTTAATAAATATATTAAATGAATTATGAAAAATAGAATTAATGATTTAAAATCGTATATAAATGATTTTAATATTATAAAAATCATTTTAAATAAAATTAAGGTGTTTAAAATATTTGAAGTTATACAAAAATAACATTTTAATATTTAAAGATAAATTTCATTAATAATTTAATATTAAATGATATTTGATTTATTTAATAATTATATTAAATAAATAGTTTAAAAATGGTTTTATTAATTTAAAAATCATTTAAGGGGGATATAAATGAATTAAAAATATTTTAAGTTATAATTAATAACTTTTAATATTTTGATAAGTTTTAATATTTTGATAAGTAATGCATTAGTTAAAAATGATTTTAAATGTTTTAAAAATCATTTAAGGGTAATATTAATACTTTAAAAATATTCTAAGTTATTATAAATAACTTTAATATTTTGGCAATAGTTTCATTAATAGTTTAATATTAATTAAATATTAATGATAATATAATTATTTAATATTTAAATTATTTAATAATGATTCTGATGTTTGAAAAATCATAAGAAATTATAATAATTGTTTAAAAATTATTATAAGTCGTTTAAAAATAATTTGACCGATGTTTAAGTTATTTAGAACTTCAGTGTAGAGTCTTAGACTCAATAATTATCCAATAAAGCCGTCGGTACACCGACATATTTCAGAAATTGATCTAGACTTAGATAAATTATCTATATATATGTCTGTTTGTGATCCAAGGCCTGTTAAACATGTGTGATAATGTGATTAGGTTATGTGCTGACTGCAATTAGCAGTACTATGAGTTATGATATGTATTTCTAATCGATAGAATAATCTTGTTAATGATAGGTCTCAACATAAAAGATAAAACTAAGTTGCGTAATTGTAAGCAGCAGACTAGACAAGTATCATACCTTTGCATTTACTTTATGCAATGGATATAAGTAAGAAAGTTTCAGAATTATATTATCATTGTGCCAAAATATTAACTCTATTGTTATCGATTATGTATCCGATCATTAATTATCAATACAGTATTATTGTATAATTCAAATATTTATTCTGTTCATTAATTTCTAAATAAGGTTATACAAGTGTCCTCACTTGGATAATCATTGTATTTAATAACATGTTGATATATACCTATTGATCTCCAGTATGTATACATTAATTAAAAGTCGTCTAAGTTATTTGACCCAGCTAGACACAGATTTAGATATATTGTTGAACATGATAAAACTTTATTGTATCCAACCGAATTGCTTTGGTTTGGATTCCCAACTAAGTATGAACATCCCAAATATGAAAAAACTTTTATGCGCCCAAGGCGGAAAAGATGAACGATAATATCGTTCTTGCATGTAGTATTGATCAATACAGGGCACATTGGGATGATCACCCTCGTGCTCGTAAGTTATGACGGTTTACAGATGAAGTTCTGTTTAACATTTTCGAAAATAGAAAATAATGTTCATAGTCTGTCGACTAATCTCCAGTTATAGTCAGTACGTAGTTTCAAAATTTTGATATAGAATTAATATATTGTTATTATTGGTTCAACTTACTTCAAGCTTGTTGATTAGATTCGTTGTAGAAATGTGTCATTTCAAAAACAAAACAATTACTTCTTTCAACTAATATTTATTATTTTTATTACTTGCTGGGCACTCAAATGCTCATCCTTGCTTAATTTAAATGTTTTCAGTTAAGTGTGAACAACCAGGAGGTTCGATCAAGGACAAGGAAAAAGGAAAGCAAATAGAATAAGTGTTATGGTATTCTATGTAATAGTATGACTTTATTAAGACAGTGATATTTATTATTATCATGTATTGTAATGAGTGTAGTAAAGGTTGCGTACTTGGGATTAGACTCTGATAAATGTAAGTTCAGTTTGAAATTCATATTATTGTTATTATTATTAGTATTATTCTACTCAAAGAAATGATATCGTAAAACATCGAGTTCGGGTTTCAAGTACCTGATTTTGGGGGCGTTACAAATACTCCAGCATGAAAAAGTTAAAACTTATCAAGAATGCTCAAAATAATATTTCCATGAAAAGATACTGGATGAAGTGCAAATATCAAGAATATTCTACTAATTTCATGGAGTATAGAAGCCAAAACTTAACAAAACGAGTGTAGAATTCGAAATTTGATATAAAATAATATTACTAACACACTACAAAGTATGAAAGAAAATATTATTTCTTACGAATATTGAACAAAAATAATATCCCTTACGACTTTTGAACGAAAATAATATTCCTTTTGAATATTGAATGAAAATAATATTCCTCACGAATATTAAACGAATATAATATTTCTTGCGAATATTAAACGAAATAAAATTTCTTACGAATACGAAAAATAATATCGTAAGCGAATATGAAATAAATAATACCCCTTACTTTAAAAAGGAGAGTATTCCAACTGGTATAACGGGGATATTCTTGAAGAAAACTTGCACTGTTTTCTACACTCAAAGCTTTCTTAAACTCTCTAAAGAAATACGCTCAAGATTATAGAAGAAGAATTCTCTGATTTTGGTGATTTTCTTTTCTAAACTGAGCATCCTATTTATAGGAGAATGGAAATGATACTATTTAAATATCTTAATCACGGACACACAGAACGAATTCACAGGCGAATTCGTTTGGCTGAAACGTTTGATTTTCTGATTTTATTATGCAGGACTATGCAATAAAATATTCTAATAAAACAAAAACTTTAATATATATATATATATATATATATATATATATATATATATGCTTATAATTCACACACACCATCACCATCTTTTCTTCCCCCCCCCCATTTCACTCAGATATAACATACGTACTGCACGCCCAATTCCCTCTCTTACAAGGCATTATCACCCCCACCCCCTTTTCTTTTCCCACCACACATACACACATTCACCTGCACACACCCACCTTTCACTTTCTCACCCACATGTCACTTTCACACACATCCCACTCACACATATAATATATATATATATATATATATATAAATGCTGAATAATTTTCTACCGATTATTTTGAAAAATGAGCAAGTGGGGGTCTATATAATAAGCAAAATTTACGACAAATACTTCATAAAAATCCTCTCAATATTTTTAACAACATTTATTCATCATTATTATAACTCGCAATATTAACAACTAGATTGTTCCCAGGAAAGAGGGGGCCTTCCAATAAGGATTTCTCCCTATTGACGCGCAATTAGGTGACCAAACCCCTTTCCTCGATAGAACTTTCTAGACATTATTAATTATGCAAATAATAATATGAATAACTTGTCATCTCAATTATTGATTTAAAAATATAAATATTATAACAATAATTGAATCAAATAACGTGAGATACTATGCAGCAATTACTGTAGCAATAATTGAATAAAAATGAGTGACTTCTTACGTAAACATCAATAATTAATATCGTGTGCTACTATGCAACCACGCGTATTACTTTACTTTTACCACCGGGTATTTCAACAGTTTAACGGTAAAACTTTCGCCGTTATTTTTATAAAAAGGTATTTCTGTCATTTTCTAACTCCGATAATAATTCCGTTGTGGGGTCCACCAATGATTGTGCCGTTGTACGAATATTCCCTAATAAAACCAATATTCCCTGACCAATCGAATATTTTATAACAACTTGCATACTTTGCAAATTTTATAAATATTACCCACAACTATAACATTATATCAAATCCACACCATAATATTCAAAAAAAATATTTCAAGAAATAAAATCTTTACTCATAAAATTTGGGGTCTTACAACCTCCCCTTCTTTTGAAATTTTATCTTCGAAATTGACGTACGTACCTGGTATGTCGAAGAAGTGAGGATAACTCATTTTCATTTCAGATTCTAACTCTTGAGGTATAACCTTTGAGCGTAGAATATGTTTGTTCTTATCCAAGATTTTAACAGGTATCTCCTCATACGTCAAATCTTCTGCTATCTCATCTAGTTCTAATTCAATAATGTGGTTCAGGTCATCCACATATTTACGTAACATCAATACGTAAAAAATGTTATGAACATGTGATATATTTGGCGGTAAAACGAGTCTATAGGCCACAGTTCCTACTCGATCGAGAATTTCAAATTGGCCAATTAAATCGAGGGTTGAGATTTCCTCTCTTCATCGACTCTTGCTTCTAGAATAATGCCTTCTTGAACCTTCTTCTTCACATTCATCAGCTCTGAGTCTGTAGCTTGAGCGGCTTTAACTTTAAAGTCGGTTCTACTCGTATATTTTTTATCATCACGTGGTTCCCTAAAGTCTTTAATTATATCTCCATCATTTGTAAGTTATACAAAATGAGTCTTTGTATTAACAATATCGCAACTCGTAACCGCATATGATTTTTTACTCAACGCGTCAGCTACCACGTTCACTTTTCTAGGATGATATTAAATGATATGGTCGTAATCTTCAATAGCTCGAGCCAACGTCTTTGGTGCATGTTACGTTCATTTTGGTTGAAGAAATATTTGAGGGTTTTATACCGGGTTCAAGATCGATACAAAATTCTATTTCACGCTCTGGGGGTAGGCTAGGAAGTTCTCCAGGGAATACATCAGGAAATTTATTAATGATAGAAATATCATTCAAAACTGTGACTCTCATCCAAGACTTGGATAGCATGTCACATTGATACCTATCAACTTGCCACCATTATTCATGGCGTCCCCTACAGAAAATTTGGCTTCGGTGCATTCCACACAAGGAAGTCACCAACAAAAGGCTTGGGGCTCTTTACTTATGTCTTTATATGATAGTGATTGACTTTAGTGATTTGGTGGCTTGAATTCGCATAATATGTGACGCCCTCAAAACAGGTATACATCACCCATCTTGAGTCGCCAGATACATGGTACATAACTCAACTACTAACTTAATTATACAATTGTCGTAGAAAATACGACAAAACATAGCTGAGAGTTTAAACACGAATATTGCCTTCTAGACAATATCCACACTCAATGGAGTCCTCATTACAATTATTATCACACTATTTTATAAAAATAGTGAGGACTACTATAGCCACCATTTCGGACCGTCAATCCATTCCCCGACCAGTCCCAACTATATTCTCATTTCCTGAAGAGAACATTAAAAGAAAAGGGTGAGCTCAACTAGCCCAATAAGAATTATTATGACTAAGATAATGCAGAATAAATTATCCTTAGCCTTCAACAGTATAACAACTGATGGAATATAATAGACAACAAGTTTTAAATCAACAACTTCAGCGGAATAAGCAATCCATTAGAAGAGTCAAGTAGAACATAATGTCTACTATCTCTTCTAGATTAAAAGTCCATCGTTAATAATTCATTCCTGTAATACTCAACAACAGTTGTTTGTTATACCCAAGACAAAAAGAACTATCATCACCTGTTTTCACCTAAACCACCAAAGATTATAGTTAAATCCACAATTCATATTTATAATCATATAACTCAACAGTTTCTCCTTGCCACAAAGGCTTAATAGAACGTTTACTCAATATCCTTACCCCAAAGGCTAAAGATATTCAAATATAATAACAATGATCATACCAATCAGATGTCTACCTTTGCACTACGGGCCAAAGATATTCCATTATAAAACCAATGGTCATGATCATGCCAATCAATTGTCTGTCAGTGCACTATGGCCAAAGACATTCAACTGTTAACTAATGGTCATGATCCTGCCAATTACATCATCGAATTATCCATGCACTACGGGCCAAGGATATTCATTATTATCACCAGTGGTTATGATCATGTCATACACCTGTCCATCTTTGCACGTAAGCCAAAGATATACACCTATAAAACCAATAATCAACAGTCCATCTTTGCACGTAAGCCAAAAAATATACAACTGTAAAACCAATAATCAACAGTCCATTTATGCACGTAAGCTACAGATGACTTTCATCACAATATAAGCATGAGGATGATGACAATTATATAGGCATTAATCAAACGAAATCAAGGATAAATATTAAAGACTTTAAATTTATCCAGAGTTTAAAAATATCCAAATTGTCAACATGATACTGCTTTGTGGAGTAAAATTCATGTACCAAAAATAATTTGGACAGAAAAGAAATATATTTTTCGGGTAAATAGTACCCCGTAAATAATAACTCATGAATAGTAACTCATGAATAGTAACTTATAAATAGTAACTCGTGAATAATAACTCATGAATAGTAACTAGTGAATAGTAACTCGTGAATAGTACTCCATATTTGTACATAGTACCGTATACATAAATAATGTCATATACGCAAATAGTGCCCATATACATGAATAGTGCCGTATACGTGAATAGTAATCCCGACACAAAAAGATAAAGGTTCACAATAAAATTCATATCAATATTTATAACACCTTAATCCAAATGTTATAAATCACTTAATAATCTCATAATCTAATATTATTAATATTACCACAATATTTTAATCATTTCTTAAACTTATAAATAATTTATTTTAATTGTTTACACTTTACTAATTAATGCATTAAATCATCCTAAAATGACAAACTCATAAGATTTCATCACCAATAACCAAAAATCTCATCAAAAATCTGCATATACCTTATATAGGATTCTCAAGCTATAAAATCCTATTTTCTAATTTTCTTACTTCACATAACATATTTAATTCATTTACTCATAACTAGTCCATTTTCTTGAAAAATACCAAATCAGCACAAATAAATTTTCTTTTCTGGGATTTAGCAGAATATAGTCCCATATTGAACATATATTTTTCTCAAAATTTTTAAAATTCATTTACTATTTTTCATATGGTTAAAACTGCCGAATATTTAGACATTTATCAAAAACTGTACTTTTGTCCAAAAATTCCGAAATTTACAGGGGATACTGTTGTTATATAGATGTACTTCCAATAAAAATTTCACCAATTTTGGAGTTAACCACAAGGAGTTATAAGGGTTTACTTTTAAATTGTCTTTTCCCATAAAATTCATAACTCCTAATCTATACATCCAAAAATTACCATTTTTGGACACAATCTCAAAAACTCATCAAATTATCATTTCAAATTTTTTCCAGAATTTTTGAGGGTCGAAAAAACCCTGGCAGAAACCCCTTACTTACAACGGTTGAACGAAAATAATATTCCTTACGAATATTGAACGAAAATAATATTCCTTACGAATATTAAACGAATATAATGAATATTGAGCGATAATAATATTCATATGAATATGAAAAATAATATCTCTTCAGAATATAAAAAAATAACCCTTACCTCAGAAGAAGACTGGATACTGGAGTAGTGAAGTAGCAGACTTCGCTTCTTCTTTCTCTCTATAGCTTCTCTCTCTATAGCTTCTATCTCTATAATTGCTCTTGTGAGACTTAGTGAATTGGTGAAAAATGAAGGAAGAATGAGTTTCTATTTATAGGAAAATATAGTTTCAATAATTGCATATTTTGGGGCTCGAAATATTACAGTATAATACCTTCCTCTTTTTCTTCATTTTTAATTTAGTCCTGCAAGTATTATCAAACTTGCACCACCTCCCCTAATAGTAAATCATGTGAATCAATAGTAAATCATGTGACTCAATAGTTCTAAACATGTGAAAAAATTAATTATAGTATAGTACCTTCATCTATACCTCCATTTTTAATTTAGTCATGCAAGTATTATCAATCTTTCACCAACTCCCCTAATAGTAAATCATGTGAATCAATAGTGCACACATGTGAACACATAGTTATAAGCATGTGAATTAATAGCAATTAATTGCTCATTTATCCGATTAATTACCCAATTGGTCGATATACCCTCCAGACATCAATTATTATCGAAATAAATGTCGATTTCCACTAACACTAATAATTACCACATAATGGAACTATCAATTTCATCTTTAATCAGCACGAACTTATTCATCATTAATATTATAATTCATAATATTTAACAACCAGGTCGTTCCCAGAAAAGAGGGGGCTTTCGGATAAGGATTTCTCCTTATTGGCACGCAATTAGGTGACCAAACCTCTCCTTGACAGAAGACATTATCAATATTGCAAATAATAATATGAATAACTTTGTTGTCTCAATTATTGATTTAATAATATAAAATATTGTGATAATAATTGAATAAAACCGAGTGACTTCTCATGTAAGCATCAATAATCAATACTGTGTGTTACTATGCAACCAAACGTATTACTGTACTTTTATCACCGATTATTTTATGACAACTTGCTTACTTTAAAAAATTTCAAATATCACCCTTAACTTTAACCTTTTATCAATTTAACCATTTACTAAATAGAATAATTATAAGAAAATTGAATACTTTCATTTCATAAAATTCGGGGTCTCACATAATAGGTTGGTTAGGAAGGCTAACAACCTTATGAAAATAATCAATTGTAGCATGATGAATAGTTAACCAGTCAATTCCTAAAATCACATCAAAGGCAAGTATTTTCAAAGAGATAAGATCGACAGGTAACGTGAAAGTGTCGATTTGAACTAAACAAGATTTATAAACAGTGGAGGTAACGAAGGTTTCTCCCAATGGAGTTTCAACACATAAGTCAATGTCTAATTTCTCAAGAGTCAAGTTCAAACGTTGAACACAACTAGGTGAAATAAAAGAGTGGGTAGAACCGGTATCGAATAAGGTATAGACTTCGCAAGATTTTATGATTAACTTACCCGTGATAACTTCGTTTGGGTTCCTCGACAAACGCTCTCACTTAAACTACCGGCTTTGACTTATCAAGGACATTCTTTGGCGTCACTATCCCAGCTGGACTTGACTTCACTACACGACAAAATCGAGCTAGGTGACCTTCTCTTCCATAATTGAAACACACTTTGGGTTGCTGCGTACAGTTTGGACAGATGTGTCCCTCTTGTCCACATTTGAAACACACGACCGGTGGTTGTTCTTCTTCCTTGGAAACGGGTGCCGCTATTTTTTCATCATTGTTGAACCTTCTCTTCTTGAAGTTGTTCTCACTTAGTTCACCTTTCCTATTATCCTGACCATGATTACCACCGAAGTGGTTTCCATTTCTGGCATATTTATTCCCTCCACATTTGTTGTCATCGCTTCGATGACTGCTACCACTGGTATTATCGATTTTCTGACTGCTCTCTCTTGGTTGGGTTGTCTCATTATCGTGTTCCAATAACTGAGCCATATTCACAACATCTGAATACAAGCAAAGTTTATGAGAAATGAGGTATTGACGTATTTTGGGTTTCAAACCTCGCAGAAACATTCGCGTCATTCTCTCCTCATTATCTACCAAATGGGATGCAAACCAGGATAACTCCGCAAATTTAGCCTCGTACTGCGATATGGTCATATTGTTTTGCTCCAGCTTGATGAATTCAACCTCCTTCATGTGACGAATACTTTCGGGAAAGTACTTGTCATTGAATAATTCTTGGAACTTCTCCCAAGACATCTTGAGTGCGGCAGGCTGGCTACGTTTTACAGATTCCCACCAGTAATCTGCCTCTTCACGCAACATAAAGGTGGTGAAGGGAACCTTTTGCTCCTCTGAGAATTCCAAGACATCAAATATCTTGGTGATCTGCTTTATCCACGTCTCTACCTTAAGTGGTTCTGGCTTTCCCAAAAACTCCGGTGGTCCCAACTCCTTGAATTGCTTAGCGGTGTCCAGCCATGAGTTGCCATTGACTCCGCCTGCATTATGAACACGAGTCTCTCTCGTTTGGTGTTGCATGAATTCTAAAAAGTTCCTAAACATACCAACGTTCATCATTTGGTTAGTGTTGTTGTTTACATGAGGATTATTGCCTTCCTGATGCACATTATCCTGGGTATTGATCGTTGGTGACTCAACGGTCTCACGTGCTTCATTGCTTATCTCAACATTTTTAGATGTCATTTTCAAACACTGCCACAAAACAAGGGTTAATTGACAGGCCACATATTATCCTTATATTTTGACCTACCAATTAAATAACAAATAAGCTTAGGTAGGTCATACTAGCGAAGGAATTACCCGTCTCTCCCCTCCTAGTTCTAGCCTCAAATCTCAGCCAGGGATCATATCCCTAAGCTTTGATACTAACTGTGACATCCCCAAAATAGGTATACAACACCCATTCTGAGTCGCTAAATACATGGTACAGAACTTAAATACAAACTTAATTTATACAACTGTTAAGTGTCGTGCAGAATACGACAAAACATAAGCTGTGAGTTTTAATATAAATATTATCTTCTAGACAATATCCAAACTCAAATTCAATCTCATTACAATTATTATCACACTATTTCATAGAATAGTGAGGACTACTAAAATAACTATCTAGACCGTCAATCCATTCCCCGACTAGTCCCAGCTATATCCTCATTCTTAACTAGCCCAGTAAGAAATATTATGACTAAGATAATGAAGAATGCATTATTCTTAGCCTTCAACAGCATAACAATTGATAGAATACAATATACAACAAGTTTTAGATCAACAAATGCAGCGAAATAAGCAATCCATTAGAAGAGTCAAGTAAAGCATGATATCTACTATCTTCTATGATTTAAAAGTTTAATCATAAATTTTATCGTTGAGACTCAGCTTTAATAAATAATCCACATAACTGAATTATCTATGCACTACGGGCCAAGGATATTCATTAGTATCATGACCACGAATTATCCATGCACTACGTGCCAAGGATATTCATGTTTTCACCAATGGTCATGAACATGCCAAACAACAATTCATCTTTGCACCCTTGGCCGAAGAGAACACATGGTCATGATCATACCAATAATTTGTCGCTGAGACTCAGCTTAATAATCCACATCACTGGTAACATTACAGGTCATGATTACACCGAATAATCCATAGTCATAATCATACCAATCAATAGTTCATCTTTGCACCCTTGGCCGAAGATGACTTTCATCGCAATATAAGCATGAGCATGTTGACAATGATATAAAAATTCAATCAAACAAGATAACAGATAAATATTAAAGATTTTATAATTTAATTTATCCAGAATTCAAGAATATCTAAATTGTCAACATGATACTGCTTTGTGGAGTAAAATTAAAGAATAATATTATATCAAAAAAGATTTAGACCGAAAAGAAATCAATTTTTGTCATGAATAGTACTCCGGGTGAATAGTACCCGAGTGAATAGTATCCCGTGAATAGTACTTCGGGAATACTACCCCGTGAATAGTACTCCAACAAGAAAAAGTTAAAATTTATCAAGAATGTTCAGAATAATATTTCCATGAAAAGATACTGGATAAAGCGCAAATATCAATGATATTCTACTAATTTCATGGAGTATAGAAGCTAAAACTTAACAAAATGAGTGTAGAATTCGAAATCTGATACAAAATAATATTACTTACATACTATAGAGTATGAAAGAAAATATTATTTCTTACGAATATTGAACAAAAATAATATCCCTTACGACTTTTGAACGAAAATAATACTCCTTACGAATATTGAATGAAAATAATATTCCTCACGAATATTAAACGAATATAATATTTCTTGCGAATATTAAACGAAATAAAATTTCTTACGAATACGAAAAATAATATCGTAAGCGAATATGAAATAAATAATACCCCTTACTTTAAAAAAAAGGAGAGTATTCCAACCGGTATAAGGGGGATATTCTTGAAGAAAACTTACCTTTGTTTTCTCTACACTCAAAGCTTTCTTAAACTCTCTAAAGAAATACGCTCAAGATTATAGAAGAAGAATTCTCTGATTCTGGTGTGATTTTCTTTTCTAAACTGAGCATCTTATTTGTAGGAGAATGGAAAGGATACTATTTAAAAATCTTAATCACGGACGCATAGAACGAATTCACGGGCGAATTCGTTCGGCTAAAACGTTTGATTTTCTGATTTTATTATGCAGCACTATGCAATAAAATATTCTAATAAAACAAAAACTTTAAATAATATATATATATATATATATATATATATATAGAGTCCGGATCCTATCCGGACTCCCGCATTTTCTTAAAATGCAGAATTTTTTTTTTGCTTTTTTTTTAAAACAACTAATAAAAAAAATAAAAAATTATGGAACTTGAATTTTTACATAATACAGTGTTTTGGGTGTGATTTGGATACATATAACAAAATATATGTACATGCGATGCATGCGCATCGTATATACATTTTTTGGTATAGGTATCCAAATCACTCTAAAACACTATATTATGTAAAAATTCAAGTTCATAATTATTTTTTTTTAGTTGTTCTACAAAAAAAAAAAAAAATTGGGTCCAAGATTTTATCGTGTCCTAACTCCTAGGACTGATCCATCTTATATATATATATATATATATATATATATATATATATATATATATATATATATATATATATTATAATTCACACACACCATCACCATCTTTTCTTTCCCCCCATTTCACCCAGTATATAACACATTCACACACCAATTCCTCTCTTATAAGGCATTATCATCCCACCCCTTTTCTTTTTCCACCACACACACAGACATTCACCCACACACACCCACCTTTCACTTTCCCACCCACATGTCACTTTCACACACATCCCACTCACACACATCATACTTACTTACACACATGTAATATATATATATATATATATATATATATATATATATATATATATATATATATATATATATCTTTGAATAATTTTCTATCGATTATTTTAAAAAATGAGCAAGTGGGGGGTCTATATAATAAGAAAAATTTATGACAAATACTTCGTAAAGATTGTCTCAATATTTTTAACAATATTTATTCATTATTATAATAACTCGTAATATTAACAACCAGCTCGTTCCCAGGAAAGATGGGGCTTTCCAATAAGAATTTTTCCCTATTGACGCGCAATTAGGTGACCAAACCCCTTTTCTCGACAGAATTTTCTAGACATTGTTAATTATACAAATAATAATATGAATAACTTGTCATCTCAATTATTGATTTAATAATATAAAATATTGAAACAATAATTGAATCAAATAACGTGAGATACTATGCAGCAATTACTGTAGCAATAATTGAATAAAACTGAGGACTTCTCACGTAAGCATCAATAATTAATACCGTCTGCTACTATGCAACCACACGTATTACTATACTTTTACCAATTTAGTATTTCAACAGCTTAACGGTAAAACTTTAAATAGTTATTTTTATAAAAGATATTTACATCATTTTTTAACTCAAAACAATTATTTAGTTATCGGGTCCACCAATGATTGCGTCGTTGTACGAATATTCCCTGATAAAATGAATATTCCCCGACCAATCGAATATTTTATAACAACTTGCATACTTTGCAAAATTTATAAATATTACCTACAACTATAACATTATATCAAATCCACGCCATAATATTCAATTTTTTTTTTCGAGAAATAAAATCTTTAATCATAAAATTTGGGATCTTACAATATGCGAATTAAGCAAGATAGTTAATTTATTTAATTTAAGTTAACTAAATTGAATACTTAATCAATTTGATTAAGGAAGAGTAAGATAAGTTATGTTAAAAATTAACATAGCTTGAATGTTAACCTTAAATGGTAAATTAAAAAGAGTTACAAATCTTTAAGTGATTAATTATTTTATGAATTATAGAAAGTGATTATATGAATGTGTAATAACTTATCAAGCTAATTAAGGCTAATTAATTTAATGAATTATTAGAACAAAAAGGAAAGTCAAGTAATAAGTATTTATTAATAATGATAAATGTGTTATGGATTATGTAAGTAAGTAAATAAATATATATTATTTAATATATATATTTGTTTAGCATATAAAGAGAGTTAAGAATAAAATTTTGTAACCTTACATATATTTTAGGTGTGCGAATAAAATAACCTAAGGGTTATAATACGGAATAATGTTAGTATTTAAAATATATACTTACCCTAAGAGATTTATTTTATATATCTCAATTAGATAATTTTATAACTTAATTAAAGCAAGTCTAATTGGGTTATAAAATTTAAGGTACATGAGTAATTATTTAAATTACAAATGTGGAGAAATGAAAACTCTAATTAAATAATTAGGGTGAGATAAAATTAAAAAGTATTGGACCTAATTTATATTCATGGCCCAAATATTTTTATTAGAAAGCTCAAATGATTTAATTAGGAAGCCCAAGGGATTAAATGAGTAGAACAACTTTTAGCCCAATTGTTAAGGGACTTTTTGGACATTTGATTAAGATAAATACTACATTAAAAATTAAACTAAAAATGGGGGATAAGGTTGCCAAATTTTCGGCCAGGAGAAGGATAACCCATGTGATGTTAATCATTATCCTTATCCACTAACCCATATGTCATCCACTTAATTAGCCATCATGATTACCCAAGATTCCAAGCAATGGATAAAAAATTAAAAAGAAAGAAGTATTAGACAATTATTATAGATACATATTTTATATCTATACAACTTCCCAACAAAAAGCTATTATCTTTCTCTCTCATCTCATTTTCTAGCTTTACCAAACAAAACAAAATACAAAAGAAGAGAGAGAGAGAGAGAGAGAGAGAGAATTCGGTTGGGAGAGGAAGAAAGGAGGGGGCCTTGAAACTTTATGCACCCAAGGATTAGATCGTATTTTGGAAGGAAGAGAAAGATTACTTTTAGAACAAGGTAAAACTTAAACTAGTTTATTTTCCTTTTGTTTGTTTGATTTTGATGAGATAAAGGGTTATTGTTCTAAGTTTAAAACCCTTGATCTACATGATTTTTATGGTTGGATGTTTAGATCTTACCTATTCGGGTGTTTAAAACTTGATCAAAAGGAAGGAAATGAAAACTAGGTTTTTAAAAGCTAGAAAACCCTAATTTCTTTTCACTTTGAATGTCTACCGTTTTAGATCTACACTTTTGTTTTGCGATCCGTCAAAGGGGGTGCTAGATATATAAGTTAACTACTAAACTCAAGTGGTAGTACTCATAAATAATGTTTTTACAATTCATGGTGACTGTTTTTGTCAAAATAGTACATATTTTTCAAAAACAGGGAAGAAAAAGTTGTTGACCAGTCACTTCCAGGGGATGTTTCGTCATTTTTTTGTACTTCAAAAATTTGGAGAAAATTTGGAGTGATAACATGGTATGTTATCTGAGTCCTCTAAAAATATGAGAATTTTTAGATGTATAGAATGAGAGTTATGGATTTTACGGCCAAAGACTAGTTTTAAAAGGATGCATGAATAACTTGTTGTGGTGAACTCCAAAAATTATGAAATTTTTACAAGAAGTATATATATATACAAAGCTTCGATTTATGAAAAATGCGGCAATATTTTACTTGGACCATTTAAAAATAGTAAATGAATTTCAAAAATTCTAGGAAAAATATATATCCATAAGGGAACTATATTCTGTCAAATCCCAGAAAAGAGACATTTGTGGAGATATTTTGGCATTTTTCATGGATGGGCTTGAGTTATGAATAAATAAGAATAATTAATTATATGATGTTAAAAATTAAGAAAATAGGATTTTATGGCTTGAAAATCCTTAATATGATGAAATTAGGTTTATGGAGGATGTCTTGTTCAATGTTGTCGAGATATTATGTTTATGACATTTTAGAATGATTAAATGAATTAATGAGTAAAGGAAAATAATTAAAATAAATTGTTTATAAGTTTAATAAATGATTAAAATATTATTAAAATGTTAATAATATTAGATTAAGATATTATTAAGTAATTAATAATATTTAGATTAAATTTAAATTAAAATGATTAATAAAATTAATTAAGGATTAAAATATTATTAAATGATTAATTATATTATGGGATGAGTAAGATATTATTAAATAATTAAGAATATTATGTGGTGAGTAAGATATTATTAAATGATTAATAATACTTGTGAATGAATAAAATATTATTAAGTGGTTAATAATATTGAAAAGGAATAAAATATTATTAAGTGATTAATAATGTTAAGAAATGATGAAATATTATACGATAATAATATTATTAAGGGATGATAATGTTACTAATGTGTTAAGGTATTATTTGATTATGTGATTACATGTTAGATAACTTATTATGGAATAATGGTATAATAAGTGAGATATGTGGTGTTAATTGATAGATCAATCTTATTAATGATAGGTCTTTCAAAAGAAGTCATATTAAATTGTGTAGCAGTAAACAACGATCAAGGCAAGTTTCTATACTCTTTTATTGTGCAAGTATCTAAACCTTCCGCACTACTTTTATTTTGTGCAAACAAGTATATGTTATGCAAGTATCCTTACTTTATCGGATTTCATTCGATTCATTCGTTGTTTACAAGCATCTCATTACAGTTTTCATATGATTCATATATAATCAAAATTTTTATGTTCTTTGTAAGCTAAGTTTAGTTATGCAAGTGTCCTCACTTGTATAAATTGCTATATTTGAACAAGTTTTGATACATACTATTGAATTCGGTATGTATACATGGTTTAAAAGTTGTCTAAGCTATTTGACTCGGCTAGACATAGTTGTAAATGTATCATTGAATATTATTGTTTATGATAAAGTCGTCCGATTGAATTGCTTTGGTTCGGACTCCAGACTGAGTATGAACATCCCTAAATTGGGAATTTTTTATGCGCCAAAGGCGGTTATGATGAATGCGAATATCTTTCCATTATGTAGTGTTGATCAATACAGGGCATAACATGCTGATCACCCTCCGTGCCCGTAAGTCATATTGGTTTGCAGATGAATTTCTGTACAAACCTTTTCAAACTTTAAAATAAAATTTCATGGTCTAGACACTTCTCAGCATCTATAGTCAATACGTAGTTTCAAAAATGTAAACAATTTAACATGTTATTCAACATTGTTTCAGTTTACTTCATAACTATTGATTTGTTATAGAAGTATACCTTAAAGAAAACATTTATTTCTTTCACCTGATGTTTATTATCTACTATTACTTGCTGAGTAATTAAATACTCATTCTTGCTTTGAAATTAAATGTTTTCAGCTAAGCGGAATCGGGTTGAAGGTTCGGGCAAGGACAAGGGTAAGGAGAAGCTGATTGAATAGTTGGAAGGCGTTATATGTAATAGTTAGAAGTTTTTAATATGATAATATATTATATATGATGTAATGAAGTACTTAAAGGTTATCGTACCTGGGGATTAAACAACTCTGATATAATCTTTTTAAATATGTAATATATTTAGCAGTTTGATAAAGGTATCGTGTATCACCAAGTACGGGTTACAAGTACCCAAATTTGGGGGCGTCATAACCCTAAAGCATCAAATCAATCCCCGGAGACAACCATGAGGAAAAACAGAATCAGTTGTGATCAAACCTCGAAAACAATCCCGGGAGATAGCCAAAAGCCCCGTCAACCCTAGAGACAACCCCCGGAAGGGCAAAATGGTCATTTTGACTAGTCAATTTCAACAAACATAAAATAGATGGAAATAGGGTTGCAAAGAGCCATTGTAGCATTTTCTGAGATCAAACTACGCAAAATAATTCAACAGACTTCCTGCGAAGACCCAAAGATGCCAGTTTGGTTATGGACCCATCTTCCTAGATTCAAAAAAGGGTAAGCCCTATGTCATAGCTTAGCTCTCGGAGAAAGATTTCTGGAATGGTATGGCACATTTCTATCAAATTTATGGATTGAAAGTTATAAACATTTTAGCGGACAACACATCGATCGAGATTGCACATACTTCGAGGCAACGGGACCCATTGGGCCTTTCCATAGGCAAAGCTACAGAATCTGTAGGTGTACCAGTGCAAGGCGTGGCTTTATATACAAGCTCTCCATCAGCTTTTAGAAGAAAAAGAAGAACAAAAAAGAGAGAAAGAAAGAGAGAAAGGGAGAGATTTCACGCCAAAAATCGCTTGAATCTTGCTTTCAAAACTGTAGACCTCAATTGTAAGCTTTCATATACATATCTATCGTAACATATCAAGTTTTCACCGGTGGAAATCGAGTCTAAGGGCGTTTAAAGCTGTTCGATCGCTATTCTCGTGCAAAGCCGTAAGGTTTTTTCCAATTTTCATTTTTCTTGCTTCTATACATATATATGAGTAATATATATGCATATTAGTTAGTTTTACAGTTTAAATATCGATTCTTTACTTTTCCTTGCATCATTATATATATATATATAGTTAATCATTGTGATTAAATATCGTTTGTAAATGTTCATTTGAGGTAAATCTGCAATATTTAAAGTTTGCTGACTAGATTTATATAAATCTAGCCATATCTAGCTTTTAACCGATTCAAAAGTGTTGAAACTAGAACCGTTGAGCTAGAATGACTAAGATTTAGTTAAATCTAGTTTTCTTTCTATTTTGTAAATATTTGGCAATCACGGGACCCTAGATCTGTGTCTAGAGGAAACGTGGAGCTTGGCTACGCGCATACAAGGATTTAACTGGTGAATCTCTTATTTTGCAACGTCTAGAGTTAAATATGAATTTTATTTTAATTTATCCATTGTGTAAGCTTTCAAATAATATTCTGTGAGCCTAGGAATCAAGGGATCTATGGTTAAATCCATGAACCTAGATTCGGTTCCCATAATGGACATGTTCGAGTTGTATAGTTAGCTTGCAACCCTTTGTAAATGTAAATAAAGGGGACCTTAAAAAGGTTATCCGGATTTAAGGTCTCAACATAGTAAAATCTTTGATTGTGGTGTTCGGGTCACTTTGATTGTTTTTATGCCCATAAGGAGCCCGACACTTATATGTATATTATTTTGTCGAAGATGCTTCGCATCTCAAGAAGAAAATCAAAATAAGCCGAATATGAAAGAAAATAGAAGTATCGAAGTCCTCGATTCCTAGTCGAGCAAAGAATTTGAAAACCATTATGTTTTTAAAATATCATTTCAATATATATCTTGCCTAAAATGAACTTTTTGTTAAATTAAGTCCTTCGTACCTAAGCGTAAAAGAGGTACATTACTACTTTCAAATGACGCACTTAGGCCCAATTAACTGCAACCCACACAAACACATACACAAATTATGGAACAAAAAGCGTGGTAACCGTGTTTCATGGAAGTCGGGGGGGGTGCCCCCGCTTAATCAAGCCCCCGAACTCTATGAATCTCAGTTTCCAAGACCAATTAAATAGAGTCCAATAATTGGGACATATTGCAAAACCTTTCAAAACTCGGTTGAGTTGGTGCAATCATTTAACTCATACCAACTGACGATTCTGTCTAATTCGGACCAATAAAATTAAAAATCAGATAGCAGAATTAGCTGTCTTCTTAAAAGAATAAAGCAAATGTACTCAGGGTAAACAAATACCCACTCACCCAGAGTCCTCGGAACAAGGTGGCAGTCAGGGTACTGACAAGAAAAAGGAAGAAAAGATTCTGGAATTTCAAAACAATGAGAAAACTAACAAAACCCCTGAAATCATCAATCTCAAAGAAGATCGAGATATTGGTGATATACGAAAGAAAGTCCAGCAAATGGAAGAAACAATCCGATCAATTAAAGGAACTCGGGCATTTAGGAGTGTTAACTACTCAGACCTCTGCATCTTTCCAGGGGCTCGGTATCCAGACAAGTTCAAAATTCTGGATTTTGAGAAGTATGATGGATTGAGAGATCCTTACACCCATTTGAAGGTGTTTATTGAAGAACTTAGATCTAATGTAGAGGATGAAAAGATGAGAATGCAACTATTTCAGAAGAGTTTGACCAGAGAGGCCAGAGCCTGCCCGACTAGAAATTTCCAAAATTCACAGCTAGGAAGAGCTAGCCCATATCTTCTTAAATTAATACAGCTTCCAGTCACAAATGACTCCAGACAAATATCAAATTACCAAAGTTAAAAAGCAGAATACTGAGTCATTCAGAGAATATGTCAAAAGATGGAGACGTATGGTTGCTCAAGTTAATCTATCAATGATAAAAACTGAGATGGTAATAACCTTCATCGACATACAAGAAGCTCCGTTCTCAGAAATGATCAAACATGGAGAAATGGCTGAGATAGGGTTGAAGTCTGGAAAGATTAAAGACCTTACTGCGTTAGAAGTCATAGCTGAGCACATTCAGGCTGGAAATTATGGGAATAATCATCGAAGAGTTCATAAAAAGAAAGAAGATGATCTATCCTTGGTACTACAAGGTCAAACTCAGAGGGGAAACCAAAACTTTCCCGTTCAAAAAAAGAATTATTCCCCTTTCCAAACATCTGCACAACCTTCAAATCCTACGTTCCAAAGAACAAGAAAGGATAAACGTCTAAGGGCATTTATACCCTTAGGGGATTTACTTGAGAATATTCTCAAACTTCTGACAGCACAAAAGAAAATTGCTCAGCTCCTTCCACCAGCTATTCCAAGTGGGAAGAATTTTGACCCAAGCAAGAAATGTGTTTATCATTCTAGGGTTCTAGGCCATGATACCCAAGAATGTTGGTCTTTAAAGCACACGATCCAAGACCCGTGAGATCTGTTTAACAAAACCAAAGCAACCACATATCCAAGATAACCTTTTGCCTCAACACAATGAGGAAGGAGTTAACATGATCAGTACAAGAAGTGTAAAAAATTCCAAATACCTTTAGTACATTGGGAAAGCATTACAAACAACCTAAGATACCCTAGCGAAGTTGGGTTATTCCGAAGGATGGTCTTCAATCAAGCATGAAATGAAGTTTATCAACGAACAAATTGGTCAACTGGCAGAACTGATGGTATATCAACACCAAATAACTCGACAGCTGATCAGTCAGGGGCAAGCAAATCTAATCTCCATTGTAACAAGGGATCAACAATGATTCTAAGAGAATGAAACTTGGGAAGAAAAACTTGTAAGGAAAGCTAGATCCCAGGTTGGTCGAGAGTATAAGGAAAAAAATAAAGTTCACTCCTTTAGGTCAAGCAATGGAGGAGATCTTACAGATGTTGATCAATGAAAGGAAGATCATAGAACTGTTACTTCCAATCAATCTCCGTTCCAAGAGATTTGATGCTTTAGGGATATGTCAATACCACTCCAACACTCTTCGTCATGACACAAAAAATTGTTGGGCACTTCGTCACCTGATCTAGAATATGATCGACAGCGGTGACCTGCAAATGGTAAATAGCGGTGTTACCTTGCCTGAAGAAGAGGATATATTTCCTCCTAGAACACAAAGATGGACCAAAAACTTGTTGGGTAAAATCTAATTACGCACAGCACGCAAGTATACGTGGTCAACAAGTAATAAAGTGAAAGTAGAGTATCGTTCCCACAGAGAATTATTTAATAAAAATCACCCAAGTACTAACCCATGACCAATTTAATCTTATTTAAACAAATGATTTAATAATTTAATTTAAAATAATTAAATAAACTATTACTAACTATCCCTAGAATGAAACAAGATATTGAAGACTTGAGATTACAATTTCACTTATTATTACATTTAAATCAACACACTTCCTATTAAGCCAAATTATTTATACTGGATTGTTAAGCAAGAACACGAAAGTGAAATATGGCCATCTCTCAATGCACCATACTCATATTATATCAAATCAAATCCACATATGATAGAATCAATTTGAACACCCTAATTAACTAACCCACTATATTTCTATGTGAATTACAATTAAAAAGGGTTTAAGTTCAAGTTCTTATTAGACTACATATGGTGTAAAGGCATATCTCTATCCTAAACATGAATCATGAATTCCATCTATGCAGAAATCACAAACACATGCTATCATGATCAGATCTAAATCTATACTTCATCTCTCGAGTTTATATAGATTATCACGGTAATTGTTAGCTAGGCAATTAAGCAATTCATCACAAATCATAATAGACAATCCAAATATAGCTAATAAGACTAACAAAGAAGCATATCAAAGTAAACTACACAATAAGATCCATAGTAATCTCAAAATAGAGTTTAATTCATAAATAAACTAGAATCCATCATCCACAATTGACTAAGCATTAAAAGATACAAATAAATAAGAAAAGAAATTAGAATTGAGATAAACAAATCTGCATTCTCTTGCTTCCAATTTGATTCTCCAATGATAATCAATAGCTTCAATCTTCAATTCTAATCTAATCTAGGGTTCCTAATCTATAAAAAAAGTAAAGAATTCAATAATAGAAATATATCACAAGAAGGATTTAATAGACTCTTAGAACTAGCCTCCCAATCCAAGTTAAACTCAAGTAATTATAGTTCTAATAGGTATCCTAGCAAGTTAGGCCACTAAGAATCCTATTCTAGCTCAATTTGGACATCAAATAACATAATTTGACTCAATTCTCGCCTCCTAGCGCAGTTAGCGCCAATCTGGGCCATTCTGGCGCAAATGATAGCCAATGCGACCTTGAAAATCGATCAGGTAGTCTTTGTCAATATGGCCTGGCAAGCATCGATATATGCTATTTTCTACTGCGATGTTCTTTGGTAAAATAGGCATAACTTTTGATTCGCTTGGAGTTACGGGGCCTTCCACCTATCAAATCGAAGATATCGACGAGATCTACAACTTTCATTCTTTTAGCTTTGACAAATTCGAATTCGATCAAAGTGGAAATTGGGCTTGAAGTAGATGCTATGTAAATGGCAAGCATGACAACTCTTAGTTTTGATCTTCATTGATAAAAAAGCCATAACTCTCACATCCGAGCTCCTATTGGGATAATTCAAGATGTTCTGGAAAGCTAGGAAGTAGAGCTTCCATAAAATCCAAGTTTCAAGCCAAGAACATGCATCTAACTTGGTGTTAAAAGTCCTTCAATATTCCCTTCTTGCTCTTACTTGCGTATTTTAGTCCAAAAGATGTCCGAATTGCTTTCCCTTGCTTCTTCATGCCAATGTCATGTCATAGCCTACAAAATAACATAAAATGTATGAAAAGTAACTAAAAACATGAATATAAGCAACTAATTCAAGTAACAGATACCGGATAAGTAGGTATAAAACCTACTTATCAGAAGTTATAGCAGTCATATCCTCTGAAGGAGATTTGCCTACAACACCTCTAATAATTCAAGGCAAAAGGGACCAAAGAGGAAAGAATCCTTTGAAAGTGTCTGTACTAGAACCATTGATGTTGTCATTCAGGCCGCAATATCCCTTAATCAGCTTGAAAAGAGTCCCATGGAATTTTGGGGAAAATGAGGGATCAACATTAAATGACACCGCGACGATATCAACGGAAAACCCGATGTATTTACCTCAACGAGTGATAAAGCCAATCACTAAGACTAAGGGGAAATTGCCCAAGGAGAAAATTAAAGAATTCCTCTGCAAAATAGGGCATAATGAAGCCAAGGTAGTGCATAGATTAAGGGAGGCACCTCAATAGATATCCATTCTGGACTTGGTATTTTCTTCTGAGGATCATTACAAAATCTTAATACAAGTGCTAGAAGAAGCGTATTTACTGAAGGCAGTAGATACAGAAAAATTATGTCACTTGATAGGTCACATTTTTAACAACAATGTGATATTTTTCACTGATGAAGACATACCAGTGGAAGGAACTGGTCATTGCAAGTTATTGCATATAGTAGTGATATCCTCTGGGTATTTGATAGGAGAAGTATTGATAGATGAAGGATCTTCCTTGAACATATGTCTCTATGACACTTTAGAAAGAATGAAGATCAGTTCAAATCAAATCCGAAGAAGCCACATAATTATAAGATCCTTTGACGGGTCTCGATGACATGTTGTAGGAGAAATCAAGCTTCCAGTGGAGATTGATTCGCATACCTTCTACATATCCTTCCAAGTGTTGAATATTACCACATGATATAATCTATTATTGGGAAGACCGTGGATTCATATGGCAGGAGCAGTCCCATCCACTCTTCATCAACAAGTCAAATACATCATCAATAAAAAAATTCGGTCACCGTCAATGCCGAACCAGAATACCCAGTTTGTGTACAAGGTGACATGCCTTTAATCAACCTCAACGAAGGAGTTGAGCCAACCAGTTTTTAAGCCTTCGAAGTGAGCAACACTCATTATCAATCTATCGGGGCTCTAGCCTTAAAGCCAAAGATTTCTTCCGAAGTGATGTCCGTCGGTAAGAAAATGACGTTTTTGGATTTTTGTCCCGACAAAGAGCTAGGAAAGAATCATCAAGGGATTAAACATCCAATCCATATACCTAGTCAGACAGGAAAAGCTGGATTAGGCTATGGATTTGATCACAAGAACCCGCACAAACATCATCTGGGTCAAGCATCCACAATTTTACTACAAGATCTCACGGATGCAGGATTCGTGAAGCTAACAAGGAAAATTTCTGTGGTTGTATCAGGAATGTTGATTCCTAAGGTTAAGCCAAACATTGAAAAGAAAATCTAGTTTCCTGTTAAGGAAAGCAAGGAAAGGAATGAAAGGTTCTTGTAAGAAGTGCAAGATCGGTTGGCAAAGATGCATTTTTTGGCACATACAAAGGGTCTGAATGAGGATATCCCAGATGATGACTATTCAGAAGATTAAATCCGGATCCATCATATAAATAGGGCCAAAGAGAACCACTCAAATGAAAATACTGACTTTGGTATGAGTTCAGTCATGGTCATTATCAAAGAGGAGGAGGATGTCAACCACCCCTTTATCACAACTGTCAACAAAGACCTGACCCTAGACAACGGGAACAACACTCCTTGCATCTGTCGCAAAGGGTAAAAGGGTAAGAGGTCCATCTGCCCTGAAGTGTAGATATTATATACTGCTTACTTTTGTTGCATAGTAATAGCAGTTACTTTTGTCATTAATCTTTTATATATTATTAAGCAATTTCATATAATAAGCGAAAGCGTTTTGTTTTCAGGACTCCAAACTTGGATTTATTTAACCTTGCTGATGAATTGCCAAGTCACAACAGTGAATACGACTTTGATGTAGAACTGGACTTTGGCTTGATGGGGATTGATCAAGAGGAGATTGATAAATATGAAGTGCCTGAGGAAATCAAAGAATGGGTCGAAGACAAACCCAAACCAAACCTTGATTAAACCACCACAGTCAATATCGTAACCTCAAAAAATTCTAAAGAAATCCAAATAGGAAATGACCTTATCCCAAACCAAAGAACAGACTTGATTGAACTCCTAACTTAGTTCCACGATGTGTTTGTATGGTCACATGAAGACATGATTGAACTGTCTACTGATATTGTCATTCATCGACTACCCATTAAAGAGGGATTTAAGCCTGTCAAATAGAAACTCAGGAGACTAAAACCTAAATGGAGTTTGAAGGTCAAAGAAGAAGTTTTCAAGTAATTCAAAGCAGGCATTATCATGGTGTCAACTTATCCTAAATGGTTATCTAATATAGTTTGTGTACCTAAGCCCAAAGGGAAGGTACGAGTATGTGTAGATTATCAGGATTTGAACAAGGAATATCTCAAAGATGACTTCCCAATACCTTTCATCCACATACTGATAGATAACACAACACAATACAACATGTACTCATTTGTTGACTACTTCACCGAGTATCACCAAATCATGTTTACCAAAGAAGATAGAGAGAAAACAGCCTTTATCACCCCTTGGGGAACCTTTTTTTTATAGGCGATTATCTTTTGACCTTATCAATGCTGGTGCTATGTATCAATGAGCCATGATAGCCCTCTTTCATGACATGATGCACAAAGAGATAGAGGTTTATGTGGATGATATCATCGTCAAGTCCAAAAAGGAAAATGAATACACATGCCATCTCAGAAAGCTATTGTAAGGGACGTTATTTCTTATTCGTAAGGGACGTTATTTCTTTTATATTCGTAAGGGATGTTATTGTTAATAAATTTCCTGACGTATTCCCTGAAGAACTTCCTGGCCTACCCCCAGAGCGTGAAATTGAATTTTGTATCGACCTTGAATCTGGTACAAAACCCATTTCTAAAGCCCCATATCGAATGGCTCCTATTGAACTTCAGGAGTTAAAAACCCAACTACAGAAATTGTTAGACATTGGTTTCATTCATCCTAGTACGTCTCCTTGGGGTGCTCTTGTTCTATTCGTGAAGAAAAAAGATGGAAGTATGCGACTTTGTATTGATTATCCGGAGTTGAATCATGTCACCATCAAAAATAGGTACCCGTTGCCTCGCATTGATGACCTGTTTGACCAATTGCAAGGAGCCAAATTCTTTTCAAAGATTGATATTCATTCCAGAGATCATCAGTTGAAGATTAAAACTGATGACATTCCAAAGACTGCTTTCAGAACGCGGTACGGGCATTATGAATTCCTAGTCATGTCTTTTGGATTGACTAATGCTCCTGCTGCCTTCGTGGATATGATGAACCGAGTATTCAAGGAATATTTGGATCATTTTGTGGTTGTCTTTATTGATGACATCCTCATATACTCCAAAACCCGTGAAGACCATGAGCAACACTTGAGGTTGATACTCCAAAAGCTTCGTGAAAACAAGCTATATGCCAAGTTAAAGAAATGCGAGTTCTGGCTTGAGGAAGTTGCATTCCTTGGGCACGTAATATCAAATCATGGAATATCTGTTGACCCGGCAAAGATTAAAGCAATTCAAAGCTGGGAGCAACCTAAGTCAGTGACCGAAGTACGTAGCTTTCTCGGCTTAGCTGGTTATTATCGGAGATTCGTATAAGGGTTTTCTCGAATCGCTACTCCATTAACTCAAATTTAACTCGAAAAGATACAAAGTTCGATTGGAGCGAGGAATGTGAGAAGAGTTTTCAAGAACTCAAGAGAAGACTCATTTCAAAGACTGCTCGACAATACCATCGCCTCGGAGGGATTTGTCATCTACAGTGATGCTTTAGGCAAAGGGTTAGGATGTGTTCTCATGCAACATGGGAAAGTCATAGCCTATGCCTCACGACAACTCAAAGAATATGAGAGGAATTATCTTACTCATGATCTAGAGTTGGCAGCAGTCGTTTTTGCGCTTAAAATTTGGAGGCATTACCTGTATGGAGAAAAGGTGGAGATTTATACGGATTATAAAAGCCTCAAATATTTCTTCACTCAAAAGGAACTCAACATGCGGCAACGATGATGGCTTGAGCTGTTGAAAGATTATGATCATACCATCCAATACCATCCTGGAAAAGCGAATGTGGTAGCCGACGCATTGAGTAGAAGATAATATGCGGGTACGAGTGCGATATTGTCAACGCAAAGGCCCATTTTGTATGGCTTACAAAGGATGGAGATAGAGTTAAAGACTCCAGAGACCCATATAATGATGGCGAATATACGAGTAGAACCGACTTTAATTGATAAAGTTAAAGCTGCTCAAGTTACAGACCTGGAGCTAATGCGTATAAGGAAGAAAGCACACGAAGGTGCTATTTCGGAAGCAAGAATCGATGAAGAAAGAATACTTCGAGTCAACTCCAGACTTTATGTTCCTAATGATTCTGACTTGAAGTATAAAATCATGATGGAGGCGCACAACACACCGTTTGCAATCCATCCTGGGAGTACCAAAATTTATCGTGATCTTCGACATACATTTTGGTGGAGCAATATGATGAGAGAGATAGCGGGGTTTATCTCAAGGTGTCCAACTTGTCAACGAGTCAAGGCAGAGCATCAAGTGCCAAAAGGTCCATTGCAACCACTTGAAATTCCAGAATGGAAGTGGGAGCACATTACCATGGATTTCGTTACTGGTCTTCCCAATGTTTCTCAAGGCATAGATGCAATTTGGGTCTTTGTTGATAGATTAACCAAGTCTGCTCATTTCTTACCGATATGAGAAACGTTTACACTTGAACGTCTTGCTCGTATGTACATAAACGAGATTGTAAGATTGCATGGTATGCCAGTATCCATAATTTCTGATCGAGACCCAAGATTCACTTCAAGATTTTGGGTTAGTTTGTAAAAAGCTATAGGCACAGATTTACGATTTAGTTCGGCATATCATCCTCAAACGGATGGGCAGTCGGAAAGGACTATTCAAACCCTTGAAGATTTATTAAGACTCTGTGTCCTCTTTAAGGGAAGTTGGGACAAGTTGTTACCATTGGTGGAGTTTCCTACAATAATTGTTATCAAGAAAGTATTGGCATGGCTCTATTTGAGGCGTTGTATGGAAGAAAGTGTCGTTCTCCAGTATGCTGGGATGAGGTGGGTGAAGCAACATTGTTGGGACCGAATTTGGTACGTATGACTACGGAAAAGATTCAAACGATCTGAAAACGTATAAAAGCCTCACAAGATCGACAAAAGAGTTATGTTAATCTTTATCGAAAGGACGTGGAATTCAATATTGGATACCATGTGTTGTTACGTGTTGCTCCATGGAAAGGAGTTACGAGATTTGGAAAGAGAGGAAAGCTCAATCCTCGAATCATTGGCCCATTTTTAATCCTCGATCGAGTAGGAACTGTGGCCTATAGACTCGCCTTATCGCCAAGTATGTCTCATGTTCATAACGTTTTTCACATATCTATGTTACGTAAATATGTGAAAGACCCGAACCATATTATTGAACTAGAACCAGACGAGATAGAGGAAGATTTAACGTATGAAGAGTTACCTATTAAAATCTTGGATAAGAAGGATCATATTCTACGCTCCAAGGTTATACCTCAAGTCAAAGTTTTGTGGAGAAACCACGATGTGGAAGAAATGACCTGGTAGTTAGAATCTGAGATAAAGTCAAGATATCCTCACCTCTTCGATATACCAGGTACGTACCCTAATTTCGAGGATGAAATTTCATATGAAGGGGAGGTTGTAAGACCCCAACTTTTATGAATAAAGAATAATTTTCTCGAAATATATTTTTGAATGTTATGGTGTGGATTTGATATAATGTTATAGTTGTGGGTAATATTTATAAATTTTACAAAGTAAGAAAGTGGTTATATAATATTCGATTGGTCGGGGAATATTCATTTTAACAGGGAATATTCGTACAACGGCACAATCATTGGTGGACCCCACAACGGAAGTATTGTCGTAGTTAGAAAATGACAGAATTATCATTTTATAAAAATAACGGCGAAAGTGTTACTGATTAAAAGCCGTTGAACTACCCTTAGTAGTAAAAGTACGATGTCTGGCGTGGTTGCATAGTAGCACACGGTATTGATTATTGATGCTTACGTGAGAAGTCACTCAGTTATACTCAATTATTTCTACAGTAATTGTTGCATCATATCTCTCATATTATTGATTCAATTATTGTCATAGTATCATCTGCATAATATGTTATATTATTAAATCAATAATTGAGACGACAAAGTTGTTCATATTATTAAATTTCAATATTTATAATGTCTAGAAGTTCTGTCAAGGAGAGGTTTGGTCATCTAATTGCGCGCCAATAAGGAGAAATCCTTATCGAAAAGCCCCTTCTTTCTTGGGAACGACCTGGTTGTTAAATATTGTGAGTTATAATATTAATGATGAATAAGTTTGTGTTGATTAAAGATAAAATTGATAGTTCTATTGTGTTGGAATTATTAGTGTTAGTAGAAATCGACATTTATTTCGATATTAATTGATGTCTGGAAGTTATACTGACCAGTCGGGTAATTAATCGGATAAATGAGCAATTAATTGCTATTAATTCATATGATTATAACTATTTGTTCACATGTGTGTACTATTGATTCACATTTTTGTACTATTAGGGGAGTTGGTGCAAGATTGATAATACTTGCATAACTAAGTTAAAAATGGAGGTATAGTTGAAGGTACTATACTGTAATTCATATTTTCACATGATTATAACTATTGATTCACATGATTGAACTGTTGATTCACATTATTTACTATTAGGGGAGGTGGTGCAAGTTTGATAATACTTGCAGGACTAAATTAAAAATGAAGAAAATGAGGAAGGTATTATACTGTAATATTTCGAGCCCCAAAACGTGCAATTATCGAAACTATATTTTTCTATAAATAGAAGCTCATTCTTCCTTCATTTCTCACCAATTTACTAAAGCTATAGAGCAATTATTATAGAGAGAAATTATAGAGAGAAAGAAGAAGAGAAGTCTGTTACCCCACTATTCCAATATATAGTTTTTTCTAAGGTAAGGGGTATTATTCTTTCGTATTCATGAAGAAAGTTATTTTCTTTCAATTCTCGTAAGGGTTGTTATTCCATTCTTTGTTATTATGTTGGAATAACTTTGTCATGCTGAGTACCGCATACATGGTGAAATTCTTACATTATTCCGTTCTTTATTATTTTTTTGTTAATAACTCGTTATGCAAGCGATTATCGCATGCCCGTGAATTTCGTTGTTATTCCATTCTTTATTAAAGGAAACACGGATTCTCTTTCCTATTCACAAATAAACTCTTTTATTTTGAATAATATGAAATCTTATTTCATATCTAAATAAACTCCTTTATTTAAAGAAATAAGGATTCTCTTTCCTATTCACAAATAAACTCCATTATTTTGAATAATATGAAATCTTATTTCATATCTAAATAAACTCCTTTATTTAAGAAAAGATCAATTTCAACTCCAATTAGTTATCATGGAATCCAATTCCAACTCTAATTAGTTAGCATGAAATTCTAATTTTAAAATTAAAATAAACCTTTTATTTTAAGATTAAAATAAACTTTTATTTTAATATTAAAATAAAATTTTATTTTAATTATAAAATAATTAAAATATTATATATATATATAATATAATTAATCATTATAAATATATATATATATATATATATAACTAAACCGAATTAACATACTAAGTATTCATGATTCAAGAAATGCTTATAAATATATATATATATATATATATAAATATAATTCCATGTAATCATGTTGCAGTAACTTAACATACTAAGTTACTAACCATGTAAATCAATATATATAACCTCATTAAGCATATATAGCTTTCATGATTCCACCAGAATATACATAAGTATCTTATATATATAAAAGCGTATGCCACCCATAAAATCACATAAATATCAAAACAGGTTTAACGATTTTTTATTTTTTTTTTATACAACAAAATTATGCCCAATTAAATTGTTCTAAACACATATCAACATATATATTAAATAAAACAATTAATAATTCGCATAAAGGTTTGGCTCTGATGCCACTGTTAGGTTTGTAATATTCATGAACGCAATCAAATTGCATAAAATAAGCGAAAACGTGTAAAAATCAGAGTTTAAAATTTTTTACAAACCATAAACCCGGATCACCCTTTATGCACAATTATTAATTAAACGAAAAAGAAAGAACAAGAATCATACCCTTGAAGATCCAAGCTTCCTCAGGTACAAGTTCACCTCCAATCCTTTTCGCGTTCAACTTGAATCCACCGGGTTTGGTTCCTTCCTTTGATCAACGTTAGCCACCCAAATGTTTGGCCTCTAGAGGTGATCCACCAAGGAAGAAGAAGAATTCAAGAAGATGGGTATTTGGCAAAACCCTAGTTTTCTATCTCTATAGAAAAGGCGTACTCTCCCAACTATTGGAATTATGTATTCACGTGTTGTGAAAGTGCCAACCCTTTCACCCATAATAAGACTCCTCTTATTTATAGATGTGGGCAACCCATCTTAACAATTAAGAAATTGGGTTTTATTTTAATTAATTAAATTCCTTTAATTAATTAGGCTCCCAATCATATTAGGAATAATTAATTAAACTCTTTTAATTAATTTGCCTCCTAATCCTATTAGGATATTTGAGAGTACTTTTAGTAATTAATTCCCAAACTCATTTAGGAATTAAATAATAGTAATTATAATAATATTAATAAGACTCCTCTTATTAATTTATATTTAATATTTCTAAAATATTAAATAATAAATATTAAGCTATTTAATTTATTCTATCACCATAGATTAAATTAAATATACTTAACATATTATTACGATTATGCCGTTAACTTCTTAAATAATTATTCTTCCTTTTATGGTGTGACCCTTTAGGTTCTCCATATTAAACCGGTTGTGAATAAATCAATTAGAACAATTCTAATCTTATTTAAATAAATAAATTAAACTAATAATTTATTTAAATAAATAATATTTATTCTACAATAGGGATAAGCCTCCCTAGCGATCAACGACTTTTCAGATAATATAGATTTCAACATTAATCATAAAATAACCTTTGAGTAAATAGTTACCGCATAATTCAATCCTTCCACCATACAATGTCCCAATTAAATATAAGACATGGAATTTCATCGAAGTCTTATTTTATTTAATTATATGTATTTCGACTCTTAAATGCACAACTCCAAATAATGCAAATTAGAAACTCCTTTCTAATTTCATTACGCCTTATGCCAAGGACTCTTGAGTTGTCATTTATCGAATCACATAGACATTTCTCTTCTTTACTAGAAGTAGTAGATTCTTTATTGATCATACATTATCTCCATGTACAGCTTATTATACCCAAGCATACCCTTTGATATGCCCTAAGGGTCTTAAGGAATAAGTCAAAGTATAACTCATCATACACAAGATACTAAGATGATCTCAAGTCCAAGGATCACTTGTACTACTATCACTACAGGAATTCCTATTGACAGGTAAGTAAAACTCCATTAGGTATTCCTTAGCGAGCCACGTTCAGTGAACTTATTCTCTAATAAGCACCTACATACTTGCTTTAGTGTCTCCACACAAATGATCATGAGATCAATCATCCTCATCCAATGAGCAAGCAACCTTTGTACCAATCTATCCGGATTCACTAATCCCCAATTTAGTAATCCAACGATTGGGAACTATTTTAGTTTTAAGCTTTCTAAGAATTTAGATCTCATTAGAATGATCATCATCATTATTCTAAAAGCATTGCTTAAAACTATAGGTTTATCACATATTATAAAACAACATCATGTAGATAATTAAAAGCCTTTAATAAATTAATACTTTTTATTAATAAATGAATAAGATTGTTACAAAGTATATGCTTTATCATCAAACATGATTGGCTTTTATGCATACTACTTTCAATCTCCCACTAAAGCCAATCGTCATGGTATCTCATACCCTTCTTCTCTAAGTGACGATTATCCTGCTGTTGGATAAGCTTCAGTAAATGGATATGTAATGTTGTTCTTGAGAGTCCACTATCTCTATAGTGATTTCCCATCTTTTATTGATTCTTATAATCAAATGAAAGTGACACAACACATGTTTAGATTCAAGATGAGACTTAGGAACTATTCCTAGTTCTGTAATGAACTTTTAATCCAAACAATCAACTTGCAGCTTAGTTTACAGCTATATACTTTGTCTTTATCACTAAACCAACAACTCTTTGCTGTTTGGAACCTTTCCAATTCACTGCACCACTGTTCAAGGTAACCCTTTACCTTAAAGTGGATTTTCTGTCATCTTGGTCTGTCTAAAAAACTTGAGTCTGTTAAGCCCTCTAGTTTTAATTTAGACCCACCATAAATATTATCACATCTTTAGTGCTAGTTAAGTACTTTAAGATATTTTTCACTGACTCATAGTGAACTTCTCCAGAATATAACAGATTATCTTCAGGTCTCGTATATTTCATTGTATACATGATAGTTACTCATGCGATCTCTCTTTTAGGAGTCTATGGGGACTATTAAGAGAGATACACTCTAGGGCTCATCAACATGAGATATCTCTTGGAGTTTTCCATGCTAAACGACTTTAGCATCAAATGAATATACTTTCCTTGGGTTAAGCCGAGCATCCTTTTAAATCTATCTATATATATTTGAATCCCCAATTAAGATACTCTTCCCAAATCATTCATGGAGGAATGTTTAGACAACTTTATCTTTACTGATTCTAGCATTGGCCTGCCATTCCGTATCCATAGTATATCAATATATAATACTAGAAATGTCACGACGCTCCCACTAACCCTTTTGTACACACTTGGTTCATTCTTATTTTTGATAAAATCAAACTCTTTTGATTGTCTCATCAAAACGAATGTTCCATTATTTAAGAAACTTGCTTCAATTCATTTCTCTGAGTGTCTACAACTCTTCCCTCATCGTATGTAACTCTGGATCATCATCTTCTATGATGCGTACCTCATCATCATCATCCATGATGAATCCATACCTCCTAGGTATCTTCGGTACTATTCCAGATTTACGATTCGGTTGTTGTACAATAGGTCTATCTACAGGTTCCTCTTATTTGACTTATAGTGTTTTGTGGTTCTTGAACTCTTCAAGATCTATTATCCTCCCACTAGCCCCTTCAATGATAAACACCTTTATCTTAGAAGGCAGCGTGTTTCGCAACAAACACCTTTTGCTAAGTAGGATTATAGAACACATGCCCTAAACTTACTTTAGGATGTCCCACAAATCTGTACTTGTCAAATCTTGTCCCAAGCTTATCCTTTGAAACTTTTTCACATAAGTTGGACAACCCCTTATCTTAACATACTTAAGATTAGGAATCCTCCCTGTCCATAACTTTTATGGAGTCTTGGGGCCGGATTTCGAGGTTACCCTTTTCGTAGATATGCAGCCATTTCTAGGACATGACCCTAGAATGATACTGGAATGTCGGTAAAATCATTATGGACCGCACCATGTCCAAATAGGTACGATTTTTCCTTTTAGATACATCAATCAATTATTGCGTATCGAGAGGCGTCCATTATGAGAAAACCATTTGAGATGATCTAGAAACTTATTGCACAAGTATTTATTCCTTGATCTAATCAAAGAATCTTAATACTTTGCCAATTTGTTTCATTTCTGAATTCTTTGAACCTTTCAAATAATTCACAATTGTATTTCATCAAATAAAAACATTCAACTCTTTGAATGATCATCTCCTTTTCTTATACTAGTTTGTTCAATTTGAAAAATATATTTTTCACGTAAGTCAAGTATACTAAATCCATTAAGTAATATTCCAGTTCTATACAAAACATTATTATTATAAATAGAATAACAATTGTTCTTAATTATAATACCAAATTTCATTGTCCAACAACAAAATGAAAATAATGTTTCTAACGAGAACTGGAATACAATAACAACTTATTGACTTAATAGATTTGCCCGAAGGCTTTGCTAAACAATAAGTTTTTATGGCTAATGTAGCAACCTTTACTTCATTTTCCATATATAGGATTACTTATCTTTGTTTAGGTTTCTACTTCTACTTGGTCCCTTCATAAATCTATATTTATGATAACCAAAGTCGGTATCCAATACCCAAGTAGAACCTTGACTTAAAGAAAAAATTATTTTAAATCATGAACAAAATTGTATTTATAAATCTAAAACTTCACTAAGCTTCTTTGGTTAGCCACTGCAAGGTGCTTCTCGCAGTTTCTTTCCAGTGTCCATGCTTATTGCAGTGGAAGCAAACTCCTTTGTTATCCGTATCAGTTTTGTTCTTATTATCCTTTGTTTTTGCCTTTCTATATACCTTCTTTGAATCGTTCTTCTTTTCAGAAGATCCTTTGGCCCCTACCAGTAAGACATGGTCTTTCTTGGTTGGAAAGTGACTCTCATCATTTTTCAATATGTTAAGCAAATCAATGAAGCTGATACCTAGCTTGTTCATATGAAAAATTCACAACAATTGTGAAAGGAGTCCGGGAGTAAGTGCAAGATCAAATCTTGGCTCAACTCTCCATCCATGACAAAACCTGTTGTCCTAATTGATCAATCAAATTGATAATGTTAAGGACTTTTATCTGTACTATAGTGTCATCGGTCATTCTAGATCGGAAGAGCTCCTTAGATATCTGATATCTATCAGTCCTACTTTCCTCACCATCAACTACTCGACGTGCAGGAGTATAGTAGGAGCATCCATAGTTTCATGCTGACGCTGAAGCTCGTTACTCATGGATGCAAACATGATGCATTGAGCCAACTGTGCATCATATTGCCACTTTCTAAAAGTAGCAATCTTTTTCTCAGAGGCATTGTCTACAACCATTGCAGGGATAGGCGTATTAAGGACATAAGATAACTTTTCAGCCGTGAGAACTTTTCTCAATTTCCTTAACCAATCCGTTTAATACGGTCCAGTTAAATAACATCTAATATGTTTCGCAGTGATAGTAATTTAGACATTGTAAAATTCTGTAAATAAATTTATAATTAACAACATTTTAACATACATTCTTTTATTAATTACCAAAATAATTTAGGTCTTGTTTTAAATTAGTATCTCCCACTATTTTCTTCAAACTATATTACCCTCAATATATATAGTTCAACAAAACCTAATTAAAGATTTGCTAGTGAGAATAAGGATCCCATTTCAAATGTATATAGCCTTGTGGTGACACAACAAACTATATATAAATAAATAGGTGGACAACTCTTGTCAATTACATCAACTATGCAACTCCTTGTATTTTACCTCTTAGATCATAATGGTCAAGTGTGTGCACATCCGAACTAAAATGATCCAAGTTAAGTCCAACCTAGCACTCCATATATTCAAAAAAGAAAAATATCATCCTTGTGGTGACACAACAAAACAATACTGTTCAATTTTTTTTATAAACATCAAATGTGATAAATTAACATCTTAAATACTTAATACTTGTCTTGTGGTGACACAACAAACTCATATTAAATATTTAATACTCTATTAATTTTATTATGCTAGAAGGCGACGTTCGATATTCAAATATCTTTGAACGCTTGGGACTTAATATAAAAAATTTGAGGGATTTATTATTAATTTGTCTCATCTTGTTTAGCGCGCATGCACATATATATATATATATATATATATAAAATACGCGTCATATTAATGAACATGTGAAGCATGTTTTTTTCATAATATATATATATATATATATATATATATATATATATATATATATATATATAGTATAAGCATGCACATATAGAATACTATATTCTACCCGGATTGATTATGGACTTTTATTCTAGTTTGGTTCACTAGAGCCACCAAGTGAACCAAAAGGTCAAACCCTAGGGGTGCAAGAATTAATATTTAAATATAACTATTACATTTAAACCCGGGCTCCATTACAAACGGATCTTCAAGCGCTCCTTGTTCCTTGATCTCCAATTCTTCAAAATTAATTCTAACTATTCCTATTACAAAACTATTTAAAATAAATAGAAACCTTGATCAGCAGTCAAGGAGAAGTACATAGGAGGGAAATAGAATTTTCATTAAGAAAAATTAGAGAAGACGAGGTACGCATACCCCATTTAATAAAACTCATACATTCATGCATCCAACTAAATAAAATCCAATCACATTGGTCAATAGTCCATAATCAATCCCATTTATTATCATACATATCACCATATGTATCAATAAATAACATTCATCTCATGAATAATAAACATTTAATATATATATAGATATCATTTAAAGGGCAAATTTAGTTACTATAAAATCTAATTTTGAATCAGAATAAACTCTTTTATTTTAATCCAAATTTAAATCAAAATAAAACTATTTTATTTTAATTTATCCAATTTTGAATAAAATAAACTATTTTATTTTAATCAAAATAAACTCCTTTATTTTAATTAATTATGGAATCCAATTCCATGTAAAAAAAAACTCCTTTATTAAAGGAAACACGGATTCTCTTTCCTATTCACAAATAAACTCTTTTATTTTGAATAATATAAAATCTTATTTCATATCTAAATAAACTCCTTTATTTAAGGAAATTAGGATTCTCTTTTCTATTCACAAATAAACTCCTTTATTTTGAATAATATGAAATCTTATTTCATATCTAAATAAACTCCTTTATTTAAGAAAAGATCAATTTCAACTCCAATTAGTTGTCATGGAATCCAATTCCAACTCTAATTAGTTAGCATGAAATTCTAATTTTAAAATTAAAATAAACCTTTTATTTTAAGATTAAAATAAACTTTTTATTTTAATATTAAAATAAAATTTTATTTTAATTATAAAATAATTAAAATATTATATATATATATATAATATAATTAATCCGTTATAAATATATATATATATATATAATATAACTAAACTGAATTAACATACTAAGTATTCATGATTCAGTAAACCGTTATAAATATATATATATAAATATAATTCCATGTAATCATGTTGCAGTAACTTAACATACAAAGTTACTAACCATGTAAATCAATATATATAACTTGTTAAGCATATATAGCTTTCATGATTCCACCATAATATACATAAGTATCTTATATATATAAACTGTATGCCAGCCACGCAAATCACATAAATATCAAAACAGGTTTAACGATTTTTTATTTTTTTTATACAATAAAATTATGCCCAATTAAATTGTTCTAAACACATATCAACATATATATTAAATCAAACAATTAATAATTCGCATAAAGGTTTGGCTCTGATGCCACTGTTAGGTTTGTAATATTCATGAACGCAATCAAATTGCATAAAATAAGCGGAAACGTGTAAAAATCAGAGTTTAAAAATTTTTACAAACCATAAACCCGGATCACCCTTTATGCACAATTATTAATTAAATGAAAAAGAAAGAACAAGAATCATACCCTTGAAGATCCGAGCTTCCTCAGGTACAAGTTCACCTCCAATCCTTTTCGCGTTCAACTTGAATCCACCGGGTTTGGTTCCTTCCTTTGATCAACGTTAGCCACCCAAATGTTTGGCCTCTAGAGGTGATCCACCAAGGAAGAAGAAGAATTCAAGAAGATGAGTATTTGGCAAAATCCTAGTTTTCTATCTCTATAGAAAAGGCGTACTCTCCCAACTATTGGAATTATGTATTCACGTGTTGTTAAAGTGCCAACCCTTTCACCCATAATAAGACTCCTCTTATTTATAGATGTGGGCAACCCATCTTAACAATTAAGAAATTGGGTTTTATTTTAATTAATTAAATTCCTTTAATTAATTAGGCTCCCAATCATATTAGGAATAATTAATTAAACTCTTTTAATTAATTTGCCTCCTAATCCTATTAGGATATTTGAGAGTACTTTTATTAATTAATTCCCAAACTCCTTTACGAATTAAATAATAATAATTGTAATAATATTAATAAGACTCCTCTTATTAATTTATATTTAATATTTCTAAAATATTAAATAATAAATATTAAGCTATTTAATTTATTCTATCACCATAGATTAAATTAAATATACTTAAATATATTATTACGAGTATCTTGTTAACTTCTTAAATAATTATTCTTCCTTTTATGGTGTGACCCTTTAGGTTCTCCATATTAAATCTGGTTGTGAATAAATCAATTAGAACAATTTAATCTTATTTAAATAAATAAATTAAACTAATAATTTATTTAAATAAATAATATTTATTCTACAATAGGGATAAGCCTCCTAGCGATCAACGACTTTTCGATAATATAGATTTCAACATTAATCATAAAAGAACCTTTGAGTAAATAGTTACTGCGTACAATTCAATCCTTCCACCATACAATGTCCCAATTAAATATAAGACATGGAATTTACACAAGTCTTATTTTATTTAATTATATGTATTTCGACTCTTAAATGCACAACTCCAAATAATGCAAATTAGAAACTCCTTTCTAATTTCATTACGCCTTAACCAAGGACTACTTGAGTTGTCATTTATCGAATCACATAGGACATTTCTCTTCTTTTTACTAGAAGTGGTAGATTCTTTATTGATCATACATTATCTCTATGTATACGACTTATTATACCCAAGCATACCTTTTGATATACCCTAAGGGTCTTAAGGAATAAGTCAAAGTATAACTCATCATACACAAGATACTAAGATGATCTCAAGTCCAAGGATCACTTGTACTACTATCACTTTCTGAGAATTCCTATTGACAGGTAAGTAAAACTCCATTAGGTATTCCTTAGCGAGCCACGCTCAAAGGAACTTATTCTCTAATAAGCACCTACATACTTGCTTTAGTGTCTCCACACAAATGATCATGAGATCAATCATCCTCATCTAATGAGCAAGCAACGTATGTACCAATCTATCCGGATTCACTAATCCCCAATTTAGTAATCCAACGATTGAGAACTATTTTAGTTTTAAGCTTTCTAAGAATTTAGATCTCATTAGAATGATCATCATCATTATTCTAAAAGCATTGCTTAAAACTTTAGGTTTATCACATATTATAAAACAACATCATGTAGATAATTAAAAGCCTTTAATAAATTAATACTTTTTATTAATAAATGAATAAGATTGTTACAAAGTATATGCTTTATCATCAAACATGATTGGCTTGTATGCATACTACTTTCAGAAGTATCATGTTGACAATTTGGACGTTATTGATTTCTGGATAAATTAAAATTATAAATCTTTAAAATTTATCCTTGAACTTATTTTATTAAAATATTATGTCATTGTCATCATCCTCATGCTTATATTGTGATGAAAGTCATCTTTGGCTTACGTGCATAGATGGACTTGGTATGATTATGACCAGGGATTATTCGGTATAATCATGACCGTAATGTGATGAATGATGTGTTAAAATTCCTCATTGACCTGTAGTTCATTGATGGACAGTTGTTGGTGTGATTATGACCAGGGATTATTCGGTATAGTCATGACCATTGATGATTACATGAATATCCTTGGCCGTAATGCAGGGATGATTCAATTTTATTTATTAAGCTGAGTCTCAACGATAAAGTTGATGAAAAACTTTTTAAATCATAGAAGATAGTAGATTTTATACTCTACTTGACTCTTCTAATAGATTGTTTATTCCACTGTAGTTAAACTTGTTGTCTATTATATTCTATCGGTTTAACATTGTTGAAGGCTAATGATAATTTATTCTCGCATTATCTTAGTCATAATATTTCTTCGGGCTAGTTGAGCTCACCCTTTTTTCACCGTTCTCTTCGTAAAAATGAGAACCTAAATGCCGGACTACTAGTCGGGGAACGGAGTGATTTCTAGAGATGATAGCATTAGTAGTCCTCACTATTCATTAAATAGTGTGACAATAAATGTAATGAGGACTCCATTGAGTGTGGATATTGTCTAGATGACAATATTCTTATTAAAACTCTTAGATTATATTTTGTCGTATTTTACACGACTATTGTATAATTAAGTTGTATTTGAATTTTGTTCCATATATTTGGCGACTCAAGATGGGTGATGTATACCTGTTTTGGGGGCGTCACAGATGCTATGCTTGATTTGTTGTCTCGCTTGATTGGGGGCTCATAAAGTAGCTTTTTTCATCATTATAATAGCTTAGCCACTTTTGTCATGTACAAGGCATTTTGTATATATCAAAACAACATATATAACAAGGAAATATATTCTATCTCACTTCCCTTTTGGATATGTTTTAACTTTATTTGATAATTGTCGTATTCCTCCATGAATTGCTATATATATATATATATATATATATATATATATATCCCGAACTTCTCCCTGATGGACTGACCTTGAGATTTCATAGGGTCTCTTAAAATGGGTCGTTAATCTTTAGGCTTTTCTGGTGTACCAGCTTTCATGTTTTACTTTTGGTGTCTTGGGACTAGTCTTTTGATATTGTTGAGGTTTAGGCAATGTGTTTGGCTTTCTTTCGAGGGTTCGATTGCACCATAAATGGATGCCCACATGTTCTCATGGATGAGAGATCAAGTCATTCGTAGTTCGGCTTGGCTTGAATGGTTTAAAGCTGGTACTTTGTGCAGGGAGAGAAATATTCTAGGAATTTAAAAGGTGTTCGATTTCAAGGGTTTTTGGAATTTTTGGTTTGGTTTGATCGCACCATAGATGGCTTCCTACGCACTCCCATTAATAGAGGGAGATCAGGTAATTCGTAGTTTAAACCCATGCGATAAGACTTGATTATTTTTTTTAGACCAGGATGGTGGTTTGCAGGCATTTCAGACATAGTACATTTTCACGGTGTTTGAATTAATAAGCTGGGGAAATTCTTCGCCGTCAATTTCTTGCAGTCTTTGGGCTCCTCTTGACAACACTTCTTTGACAATGAAATGGTCTTCCAAGTTTAGGGCAATTTTTCCTTTGGCTACTTCTGTGACACTCCCAAATCTAGGTACTTCATTCCCATAAGACTTGGTATTCACTTTTCATGCATTCATATCTAACTACCCAAATATAGTAGAATTTAAACCATAAATCCTTCCATCAAAAGGGTTATATCATTAAATCAATAAGTCTCCTAGGTTATCTAACCTTTAACATAAATGAAGTGCGAAAATAAAATAAATTACATCACATCATTTAAAAATAAAGTTTATCATCATGACATTAAATAAATTACAAGTCTTCATCACTTGCTCATTTTTCCTTTTTCTTTTGCTAGTGGTAGGTTCATCGACCTTCTCAACCCTAGTTGCAATAATTATATATATGCCCTTCGTACCATGTATTGTGCACAAACATCTAAACGCATCACGTAAAATAACTCCCCTATGAAAGGGGTGTTCTTCTCAGTTTTAGAGTACAAGTTTGCACCAAAGAAAATTTGGTTTGGATAAGCTTCAAGGGTAATTTAGAGTTTAATGATCATCAACTAAAGGATTAGTTGAATCAACAAAGTTCGATAACACTACGGTTGATCAATAATAACATAATATGGTACAAATATGAATCATAGGTAAACCAACTATATATCAAAGTCAGGCTTAGAAATAAACTAGAAAGCATAAGCATTGTGTAGTACAATTAACTTTGCTTGAACAATATTAAGCTAAGGCTATGATCTTGTCAAATAAGAGAATTAAGTTATAGAACATGTATTAATGAATAACAAGCTGAAAACAAAAACTTTCTCAATATGACAATAAGATTACAACTTGAGCAAAGTAAATGAAATAAGACAACTCATCATTAGAGATTATAGTTCAAGAAGTTGCATTCATTATAAAAAGAATGAAACTAAAGAACCTTGTTTAACTATAAACAAGTTAGAATAAATCAACAACGATTAGAATTCAAAACTTGCTCGAATAAAAATTAGGGTTATAGCTTGCTCAAATAAAGTTTAGGAACAAAGGACTTGCTCAATCAAAGTTTAGGGTAAGGAATTTGCCTCGTGCGTAAGCTATAAATTATAACTCACGTTCGCCTTCCACTTTCCAAAATAGAAATCACTTTTAGATAAACTTGTTACTTTAATACAAGTTTCAATTTACATTATATACACTTCAGAAATCTCAAGTATTAGATTTAAAACACTTATTTACTACTTCACGTTTTCAATCACAACATATCGTTTTCATAACTTACTAATTTTTATTATTTTTCTTACAACTTTAAAATTACTAACGACATGATACAAATCTGTTTTAGTCTCTTCATTACATTTTCATCACATTAATAACTCATTAGACTAGGTTACCATGGGTCTTTAAGGTCTGCATAACTAACAGGCACTCACCGCCTCGTCAGTGCAGGTATGGCTCACTAAGGCTATATTTAAGCTTGGGATCGTAAGCAATACTGATCAAGAAGATAGCTACGCCATTTCTGGCCTTGACACTAGCGCAGCTGCGCTAGTTCGTAGACATAAACCATGCAGTCTGTTTCCAGTACTCTGTTTAGCCCAACTATCACGTATTTCATCCACAAAACAGTAATTTAAACATACCAAAATGGTATAGAACTCATATAAACATGGTTCCTCACATATATACTAACTTAGAACAATTAAACAACAAATTCAATCAATTTAAATCCTTGAATTCCATGTTTTTGCATAAAACTTCATTTTTTTTATTTCTTTGACAAAAATTAACACTGTGGTCACAATTCTACACCAAATTAACTCGTTCAAATTGCATTCTCTTTGTTTCTTAAAGAACTAACATATTCTAGACTCAATTTGCAGTTTAGTTCACAAATTAACTACCATTTTTTGTACTTTCACAAGCCATATATATAACCATATGCACTGTAAATAATTTTCTTTCTTTTGAACGTAATTAGCACACCAATTCCTTGTCTAGATGCTAATTCTAACATCACAAATACACATAAACATAATTAACACTTTATACAACAACAATTCATCCAATTTAAATTCACAGGAAATGGAAAACTAGTGAACAAAGAACATTCATGTATGTAATATTAAGGTTTTGGAAGTATACCTTCAATTGCTTGGTAATCCTTGCTAAAACACAAAGAAATTCTTTGGAATTCTCAGGAATCCTTTTCTCAAACTCTCCCTCTAATTCTCTGTATACCCCCTTCTCTTTTCTTCTTAGTATCAATATAAGCCAATTTCTTTTACGTAAAATAAACTAAGACCAACACACAAAACCAAACGTCTAAAACCAACGTTTTAATAATGATACTAATAAATTATCAGTTATAATAATTTAATATATTTTATTTATATTTTTATTTATTTATTTTTTTAATTCAAATTCAAAAGTCATAAGGTTTTGTTTGGCAAAAACACATTTAAAATAAAGATTTGACATCTTTAAGCCTTGTTTGGTTAAATCCATTTAAAACTACTTTAATTTATTTCAACAAACCATTTATACTATAGTTTATAGTCCCATATTATTTATTTGGATTTCCATATCCAACCTTAACTGAATAAATAAAAACTAATTACAACATATTTAATAAATTCTCCACTTAACCAATTACCACAAAATTATAATTTTATTATAATTTTATTTAATAAATTCACATATCACTTAATTACTAAGTTAAAACAACATTCTAGCAACTCTCTAATTATTAAATTAAATTAGAGTATTTTCACATAAATTTATTTCACCACTCTTTTATCTTAATTAAATTAATTTTTATAACTCATGAATTATTTACTTACTAATAAATAATCCAACAAGTATCTATTAACAACAACCACATAAATAAATTAAATATTTATTTAATTTAATAAATATTTTGAAATTACAAAAAAATTCCGGATTGTTACATCCTTCCCCCTTACAAGGATTCTGTCCCCAGAATCACAACTCAAACAATTCATTCGTCTCAACTTCTTGATTGGAGAGGACCCTTTTCAATACCAGGTCATTTTCTTTAAATTATCGGATTCGAACCTTTATTGTAAGATTGAACCATCCTTTGTTGATATAATTAACCATGGAAAATAGTGGTCGCTTTTTTCTCGTCTATCAGAGATAGCCGGTGGTACCGTTCTTATATCCATTGGTCTTCTTCTATCTGGGCATCTATCAACACTCTTAATGATTCCATTTCCACTTCTATGGGGAGTACTTCTTCCATACCATAGACCAATGAATAAGGGGTAGTCCCTGTAGAAGTGTGCATCGATGTTCTGTAGGCTAATAGAGCCAGAGGCAATAAGTCTGGCCATCCTTTGTGATTGGCGGACATCTTTTGCATAATCTTCTTAATATTCTTATTGGTCATTTCAACAACACCATTCTTCTTGGGATGATAAATGACGGAATTAAGATGTTTGATATGGAATTTGCTACACAATTCCTTCATCATTTGGTTGTTCAATTTTTTTGCATTGTCTGACACGATCACCTTCGATTGTCCGTATCGATATATCACATTGTTTCTAATGAAATTGATAATTACCTCCTTTGTGACTTTGGGAAAAGAGGCAGCTTCTATCCACTTGGTGAAGTAGTCGATAATGGGGAAAATAAATCAATGATAATTACTGGCTTTGGGTTCTATTTGCCAGATCACATCCATTCCCCACATAGCAAAGGGCCATGGTGAACTCATACAGTGTAGTTCGTTTGGAGGAGAGTGGTTGACATTTCCATGAACTTGGAAATGATAATATCTCCTGACGTGATCATCACAGTCGGCTTTGAGAGATATTCAATAATGCCCTATTCTTAATATCTTTTTGGCAAGTAAAGGATCGCTCATATGTGGACCACAAACTCCACCATGGACTTCATCCATAATTATTTAGGCTTGATCTTTATTTAGGCATCTCAAAAGACCTACTCCAGCATCTCTTTTGTAGAGTCTATCTCCACTCAAGTATAATTTTATGGCCATTTTATGGATCCGCTTTCTTTCAGTTTGACTTACCCCAACTGTCGTAGATCCATATCGAAGGTATTCTTTAATATCCTGATACCAGGGCTATTTGATGGGAGGAAGTTCATCTGATACTTCTCCAATGTAATTTCCATATACTGGTGACTTCTGGCTTGCCAATTCAATATCAGGAATTCCTCTCCTATCAGATATGTGGATCAAGGAAGTCAATGTTGCCAATGCATCCACGAAATCATTTCTATTTCGAGGGATGTGGATGAAGGTTATTTCTCAAACTCCATAGCCATTTTGATGACCATCCGATGATAGGGTAGTAGATGCAACTCTTTGGTGTGTTATGCCCCATTGGTTTGCTTGATGACCAGCTCGAAATGTCCAAAGACTGCTAACCGTTGGATACCCATGGATTGGGCTAGTTTCAATCCCATTATACAGCCTTCATACTCGGTTGTGTTATTGGTGTTGACAAACTATAATTTGATTTCCATGGGATAATGTTCTCCCAAAATAGATACAAGAATTGTCCCTGCTCCTGAACCTTCTATGTTTACAGCTCTATCAAAGTACAATTTCCAGAATTGGTCGGTATCTTCTTAAGGGTTTTGCTGAATTGTCATTATTCCATCGTCCGGGAAATAAGTTTCCAAAGGGTCAAAATTCCCTAATGGTGCTTTAGCCAATTCATCTGCAATTCCTTGACCTTTAATTGACTTTTGAGTAACGTAGATGATATCAAAATTTTGAAGGTTCAATTGCCATCTGGACAATCGACAATTTAACATGAGCTTGCTGAATATGTATTGTCAACGTCGGGATTTTTATTGTTCCCTTTTATGTTCTTGTCTTTTGGTGTTCTCATGTTAGGTGAGATTTGTTTGAAAAAACAAGTTGTGAAAAGTTCCGACATTTATATGTCGACAATTTGACTGTAAGAGTCGCCAGTTGGTTTTTTTAAATGGTTGTACCAACACAATCGAGAAAAGGTTTGCACATTGACCCAGTGATGTGACACTGCTAAACAGGTCTGTAAAACCGATATTCATTAGGGTCCGGGGACTTGCTTATGCGGAGGGAAGGTGTTAGGCACCCCCCGACATCCGTGTTACCACGGTTACTGCCACTTTTTAATTAAATTGTTATATAAATGTTTGTGTGTGTGTGTGGGTCAATGTGTAGTTATTTAGAAGTAGTGATATGCCTTGTTCACACCTATATACACAGGATTTAAATTTATATAAAAATTCAATTTTAAACAAGATATAGCAATAATGTTTTGTAAAAGAGGTTTTTCAAACCCTGTGCTCAATAGTAATTGAGGCCTTTGATACTTCCATTTTATTAAATGTTCGATTTGATTGCTTTTATTTTTGAGATGTGAAGCATCTTCGAGAAAATAATATATAGCAGTGTCGAGCTCCTTATGGGCATGAAAACCATCTAAGGAAATTCAAACACCGTGAATAATTTACAAGCTGCTTACAGCTGAAAATGTCCATCACGAGAACCAAATCTAGATTCAATAAACTGAATCTGTGATCACATGATTCCTAGGCTCACATGATGCTGCAATTTATAAAAGCAGTAAGCAGTTATATATATAAAAGGTGTATATATATATATATATATATATTTACCGCTTTTATATATATATTTATATATATTTACCACCACGAAGCACCTCCACGGGGGATCGGAAATATAAATATATAAAAGCGGTATATATATATAGACATGATCAACCACCACGAAGCACCTCCAAGGGGGATCAGAAATGTAAATAAAGCAATAAATATGATCAACCGCCACAAAGTAAACTCCAGGCGGGACTAAATGTAAATAAAGCAGTAAAAACGATCAACTACCACGAAGTAAACTCCAGGCGGGACTAAATATAAATAAAGCTGTAAAAGGCCACGAAGTAAACTCCAAGCCTAATAGAAATGTAAATATATATATATATATATATATATATATATATGTAAACGCACAGGATATATATCAATCCCGACTCGATTTATTATTTCAGTGATTTATCGCTATATATATATATATATATAAAAGCAATAAATGCACCGGATGTAAAATCCAAGCTCATCAAACAGAGTCCGACAATAGTTTATATATATATATATACAAAAGAAAGTAAAATCCACGGACCGAAATCCGGGTATACACACGCAACACGACTCTCAATGTGAAGAACAGTGTGTGCAAAGATGAAGAGGTAGGCTTTAAAGTGTGTAAGAAGGCTTACAGTGGACTGCCAAAGAAGACTTCTATAGCTTTAAAAGGATGAACACTTGGCTCCCGCCGGTAAAAATATGTCTGAATAACAAGTGTTTAAAATGAAAAAGCACTCAATTTAGGGTGTGTACAGAGCAAATTGGACAGGGCTTTCTCGCCGTTTTCTCTTGAGATATGGCCACCCCAAGCTCTCTATTTATAGATTTCTCTTGAAATCATGCTGACTCGCAAAATGTACAACAACCGGTTGCCAGGTGCCCCGTGCTCTGTGGGTCTTCTTGCCGCTTGAAATCGTCGTGCACACGTGCAACGTGATGTCCGCTCGAACTTGCAGAACTTCAATCCAAGCCTCCAATTGAGGTATATAAGACCTTTTACAGAGTGCTGTTGTCGAGAGCTATGCCATGACATGGAATTAGAGGTTATCAGAAGTCAGGAAGATGGGACCATGCCCTTGGTCTTCAAGCTTCAAATTCTATCCAGTGTGCTGCCTTGCGTAGTAGTCACTCGGGATTGGAACTCCTTGGCTCTTATGGGACATTGCTGTGTAGAATGTATGTTAAATAGTTGTGTTTGAGATGGCGCAATATGGAATCGAGGTGGAAAAATGACAATTTTTCCCCTCACCTGGGTTATCTCTGGTTTGGGCTGATAAAACAGTCGTTGCTCAGGGTTATCTCTGAGATTGGGCTACTGCAAGTACTGGACATCCTCAGGGTTATCTTCGGGTTTAGAGCTGAGTGTCTCGGTGTGAGTCCCGAGGTTGAAGTTGACTACATAGGTTAAAACGAGCATTTCTGGGGTTATCTCCGGAACTACAACTACCCTCCTTGGGGCTATCTTCAAGGTTGACATTGTCTTTCCCGATGTTGTTTCCGGGACTGAGACTGAGTATCTCAGGGTTATCTCCGAGATGAAATGACCTTCTCCAATGTGATTTCTGGTATTGGAACTACATGCCTCGAGGTTATCTTTGAGATTGGAACTGAAACTTCTGGTATTATTTCTGGGATGGAGTTTGAAACTTCCAGTGGTATTTCTAGGATTGAGTTGAGCTGTCCTCCAGGGTTATCTCTAAAAGATGATTCTGCCCTCCTGCAATGTTAGTAACAGGTATGTAGAAAATTTTGAGTGTCTACAGATGCCCCTCTTTATCATATTCATGCAATGCAATGGCATGGATAGGATAAAGAATACTAGACACTTGAAATGCAACAAGATAATCATGATGCAATGTACAACAACATGATGCAAATGTATTTGGTTTTGTTGGATTATTTTCCAACATGGTGGGATGATTGACGGCTCCCCTTAACTTCTACCGGTGTTGATAGTTATTACTGACAACCCTGATAAACTATCTTGGACTTGCAATCCAATTCTCTTAGGAGCTTCCAAGATCTTAACGTTGGGGTTATCACCAAAGTCCTTAATTCTTGATACAGACTTCATATTGAAGATGCATCTCTCATGTACAAGAGATTCTGTGGGGATAGAGCTTTGTCTATTGAGGATGTGTATAACATATTCCATCATCGGTCTTCCACGATGAGGATGTTCTTCCCTGGTTTGTACCACCAGGTCTTTCCGCTGCTCTGTTGGAGTTACTGCCAACAATCGATGTTGTCAAGGTTGCCTGACCTTAATTGGCATGTGCATCAATGGATGAGATCCCTACTAGGGATAATGTCAAGGCTGCTTGACCTTCGTTGACGTGTGCATCAACGGATAGATTATATGAAAACCCGCTGGGGAAAAGGTTTTAGGGCTACGACCTTGAATTGATGGCATCGGACCTTCGTGAGGTATTACCTAATGTAGTTTGCAATGGCTAAGAACATTGGTATAGTGTACCCTGTGTTTGGGCGAATTCTAATGAGTGATACGTAAAACCACAACTTGACCTGTGAAAACTAGGATTTTAAGCTATTCTGCTTAATCGCATAGTGTTTTTATTCCTGATTTGGTCTTTTTAGCTTGTAAGAACTCCTTTGTAACTCGAACTAGATTGAGCCAGAGGGGTGGGCACCATTCTCGCTATATCTTTTGATAGGCCTCTGTTAGTTTTTGGGCGTCTATGCCCCATTTCCCTATATTTTTAGTTGTACAAAGATGTATTAGATGATGATGTACTTAGGAATGTATATACTGTTATTCCCTACATCATATTGTCATCTCTTGTTTATCATGCATGTAGTATGTTATGCATATATATGTATGTCCAAAGATATTCAGCATTGACCCCTAGATGGTCTTATGACACGGCCCGTACAGATGTCTTCTTCGAAAGTTAGCCGTATTGATCATACCCCACCAGTATTGGTGACATCCCGTCTAAGATCGTGGTATGATAGTATGTCACCTTCAGACAGGGTGATTGTAGATCAGTTATTGCAGCATACTATGACTCTCCTGATGTTTCAGGTTCCCACAGGCTTTATAGAGGGTATGCTGAAGCATTGGATATCGGAGAGGCAGGTTTTCTGATTTGGTATCCATGAGTTAACTCCTACTTTAGAGGAGTATGCACGGTTGACAGCGTTGTCCTTAGATAGACCTTGCACGCGGATGGCTATCGACGACATGAGCCGTCAGTTTATGACCCTCACCGGGTTAAGGCGTAGAGTTGTGCAGGATGAGATCACATCCGGCCACGTGGTATCCCAGCATTTTCTGATGGACAGATTTGGCTTAGAGGATAGCTATATATGGCATTCCAGATATTTTACCATGCCGGATGATCATTGGCATTTATCCAAAGTAGATGTACTACTACTATGTGTATTGTCATATGTATACATGCCACGGTACATGGATGAGTTGGACATTGGTGTCATTATAGCAGTGAGAGCTCTCAGGGAGGGTCACACCATTGTACCGATGATTGTAGCAGAGACGTTGAGATCGGCTACATATTGTAGTTCCTACCCTGCAGGGGTATTCACAGGTAGTTCGGTCATATTATACGTGTGGTTCATGTCACACTTGAGACCGATTGGCACATTCCGACGGCACGGGTATTGTTTTACCCATGAGATAGCCATGTCGTACTCCTATCAGCTTGTAGAGTGTATAGAATGTGCATCTAGTCGATTTTCCTGGCAGGGATTGGAGATCCATTTGATATATTATAGTGTACAGGGCTTTGTTCACCCTACAGCTTCATCACTCATGCTCCGGGAATGGATTATCTCCCTCTAGCTGGTTTAAGGGGCATGAATACTTACCACCCACTGGTCGTGATGTGTCAGTTTGACCAGTTCCAAGATTTCCATCCTTTTAAGGGGGCATTGAGTCAGCGTTTGGCTTCCCGCCATTTGTCAACAGAGGACAGATCCATGGTGTATACCTGTTGGGATCAGCGTGACCTAGCTGCATTTTCTGTTAGCCATCCGGGCCATTCTGCAGAGTATTCTGCATGGATGGAGACAGAGAATACATCTGTAAGACCCCAACTTTTTATATATAAAATTGAATTTCCTCTATTTATTATCTTGAAATAGTAAGGTGATAATTTGATTTAATACTTTGGTTATGGATGAAATGTGCAAATTTTACAAAATAAGCAAGTGTTTATAAAATATTCATTGTTGTCGGGGAATATTCGTTTGGTCATGGAATATTCTTATTGTCGGGGAATATTAAATGCGATTTATGTTGAGCCATTTAGGGGCCCATAACGTAATAATAAGCTTCTGATGAAGAAAATGACAAGTTTGAGTTTTTATAAATAATCGCATAATTATTACTGTTTAACACTTTTTGAATTACACGGTGGTTAAAATACTGATGTCTGGCGTGGTTGCACAAAGAGCATTACCAGTATTACACAATATTTTTGAATTATTGATTCTTACGTAAGAAGGCACTACTCAATAATTGTTACAATAATTCTTGCTTCAATATTTTATTTTATTGATTCAATAATTCTTTGCGTTGATATTTTATATTATTGTTGTTTCAATAATTGTCATTGCACAATATTTCCCATTATCAGATCAATAATTCATATTATTTGAATAATATTATTAGATAATATTATTGGCAATGTCTAAGGAAGTTCTATCTAGGAAAGGGGTTTGGTCACCTAATTGCGCACCAGTAAGGAGAAATCCTTATCGGAAAGCCCCCTCTTTCCTGGGAACGACCTGGTTGTCATAATTGTGATTCTGTAATATTATTTGTGAATAATTAATTATTGATTTATATGATAAGAAAATATTTATTTTATGTTGACATAAATGATGGATAAGAAAATTTTTATTTTGAGTGGATATAAATGAAGAAATTAAGGCTAAAGTGTTTTATCAGTATTTTATTGGAATGGAGGTATTAAAAATCGTTCGTATGTGGATTTCGGGCATTTTTCATTTGGAATTTGGAAAAACTTAAAGCTATAGAGTTGTAGAGAATTCGATTTCCTATGGAATGGACATAAAATTCGTATTTTTCTAATAAAAGGGCTATTTATTATGAATTATTGAAGTTTCGAAAAATAAATATTTTTATTAAAATTATGGGTGGGACCCACTTTTGTCCTTTGTTGATAAAATGTGCTGAATTAAATTTCAAAGGTGGAGGGATGATTTGGTCTTGGCATGCGTAAGAAGAAAAAAAAATAAAATTATTTTATTAATTTAGTCTCCTTTGGCGTTCTAGCATTTTCCTATAAATAGGTGCTTAGTTAGAATTGAAAATCACACCAGAAACAAGTTTTTTCTCTCTCTCTATATATTATCGACCGTATTTTGTGAGTATTTAGATACTTTGAGAGTTGCTATTCAGTGCAAGTTCATTCGGCTTTACATCCGATATTCAAGTCAGAAGTACTATTCTTTTGAGGTAAGGGATGTTATTTTCTTTGTAAATGATATTATTTCTTTCAATATTGTTATGTTGAAATATTGATATGAATTTTATTGTGGAATTTCTACCTTTTTGTGTCGGGATTACTATTCACGTATACGACACTATTCACAAATACGACACTATTCATCGAAAAATGAAATTTTCTCTTCTTTGTCACAGATGTTTATTATGGTTACTATCTTTGATTGTATCCATGTTTTGATCTTCATTCTTGAATTTTACTCCATTATGGTTTATTATGGAGTATTTTTAAACTTGAATTATCTAAAGTATGAATCTCTAATCTTTGTTCTTTTGTCTCACTGTATTCGTTCTTTAAAATATTTTTCATCATCCTTAGTCCTTAATGGTGATACTTGATGAATATCTTTGGCATGTAGTGTAAAGATGAATGATTACCTTATGAATATATTTGGCCCGTAGTGCAAAGATAAATAGGTGTTGAGATGAACATGACCAACTGGTGATACAAAGGAATATCTTTGGCCCATAGTGCAAAGATGAATATTTTATGAAAGATGTATATTGATTGATGTTACAAGGATAAAATATTGATGATGGACTTTTAAATTAATAGATGATAGTAGATTTCATTATCTACTTAACTCTTCTAAGGAATTGTTATTTCCGCTGCGAATATTGATCTAAAACTGGTTGTCCATTATATTTTATCTGATTTGTTGAAGGCTAACGATAAATTGTTATTCTTTATCTTAGTCATAATATTCTTTACTGGGCTAGTTAAGCTCACCCTTTTCCTTTTTGTTCCATTTTTCTTCTCAGGAAGCGAGAATATAGCGGGAAGTAGTCTGCGTGTGGAATGATGGTCTTAGACAGTTGTTTTAGCAGTCCTCACTATTTTTATAAAATAGTGTATCAATAATTGTAATGAAGACTTATCTAAGTGTGGATATTGTCTAGAAGACAATATTTGTATTTAAACTCACAGTTTATTTGTGGTCGTATTTTGCGCGGCAATTGTATTAATGAAGTTGTAGTTGTTTCTGTACCATGTATTTGGCGACTCAGAATGGGTGGTGTATACCTATTTTTTAGGGGCGTTATACTGGTATCGTCGAGCTTAGGATATGGTCTCTGGCGGAGATCGGGGAATAGAACTAGGAGGGGAGAGACGAGTAAATCCTTCGCTAGTGTACCCTAAGCTTATTTGTTGGTCGGTCAGAATATAGGGTTATTATATGGTATGTAATTTTCTTTAATTAACCCTTGTTTTGTGGTAGTATTTAAGAATGTCAGCTGAAAATGTTAACAATGGAGTGAATGAGACCGTGGAGACACCTCTAATCACCAACCAGGATAATGTGATGTCAGGCGAAGAAGAAATTAGAGATATCCATGTGGTGAGTGAAGAATTAATAGTTGCACCCGAGCTAGTCGCAGAGGTAGCAACTGAGAGTGAGGAAGAAGAAGAACCTGAGGAGAATTTATTAGAAGATTTTTTTGATCAAAATGTAGAACTGCAAGATCGTATTCGTGAGTTAGAAGAACATGTTGAAGAACGACAGGCGGTCGTGGAGCAAAGGGATGCAACAATTCAAAATTGTGTTACCCGATATGTGATGCTTGAACATAAGAACTCTTTGGCAGAGTGTAAGATATTAAAGCTGGAATCTAAGAATTCAAATGTCAAGGATCAGCTGAAAGAAGAAACAACTGAACGAGTGAGAATGGAGGATGCATGGGTAAAAGCCGCATGACGTGTTGATATTGTAGAAAGAGACGTCCAATCCAAAAAGGCTAAAATGGATGATGTGTATTTCTCTTTTTGGACAGCAATTGGGAGAACCCAACATCGAGATTTGAATTATCCTGTACAGAGCGGTCAACCTCAATTCGATATGGATCAAAGATTGATGATTCAGATTATGAATCAGAAGTATGACGAAGCAGTTGAGGGTGGAATATGCCCTATAGAAAAGTCAATTCCAACGGTAATGATGACACCAAATGCTGCCAAAGACAAGTCAAAGCCGGGTAGTTCAAGGGAGAGCGTTTGTCGTGACTGGCCAAAATGCGAGAAATCCGAACGAGGTGATCACGGGTTAGTTAATCATAAATTTTTACGAAGTTTATACCTTACTAGATACCGGTTCTACCTATTCTTTTATCTCTCCTGCTTGTGCTCAACGTTTAAACTTGACTCCAGAGAAATTAGACTTTGACTTATCTATTGAGACTCCGTTAGGTGAAACTTTCATTACATCCACTGTTTATAAATCTTGCTTGATCCAAATTGGCACCATCACATTACCTGTTGATCTTATCTCTTTAAAGATACTTGCATTGATGTAATTTTAGGGATTGATTGGTTAACTACTCATCATGCTAAAATTGATTATTTTCCTAAGGTTGTTAGTTTTCATATTCCTAACCAACCTGTTATGAAAATTCAAGCAACCAAATCACTAAAGTCAATCACTGTCATATCAAGCCATAAAGCCATTCATTTATTAAAAAACGGATGTCAAGATTTCTTAGCCCATGTTATGGACTTGAACAAAAACACGTCAGATTTGAATAATATTTCTGTTGTTAGTGAATTTCCTGACGTATTTCCTGAAGAACTTCCTGGTCTACCCCAGAACGTGAAGTTGAATTCTTTATTGACTTTGAACCTGGTACAAAGCCCATTTCTAAAACCCCATATCGAATGGCTCCTATTGAACTTCAGGAGTTAAAGGTCCAACTACAGGAGTTGTTAGGCATCAGTTTTATTCATCCTAGTACATCTCCTTGGGGTGCTCCTGTTTTATTGGTAAAGAAGAAAGACGGGAGTATGCGACTTTATATTGACTACCGAGAATTTAACAATTTCACCATCAAGAATAGATATCCCCTACCTCGCATTGATGACCTGTTCGACCAGTTGCAAGGAGCACAATTCTTTTCAAAGATCAATCTTCGCTTACGGATATCATCAATTTGAAGATTAAAAGCGAGGATATTCTAAAGATCGCCTTCGAAATCGATCAAGACGGCATTATGAATTCTTAGTCATGTCTTTTGGATTGACTAATGCTCCTGCTGCTTTCATGGATATGATGAACCGTGTATTCAAGGAATATTTGGATCAGTTCGTTGTTGTCTTTATTGATGACATCCTCATCTATTCCAAAAGCCGTGAAGATCATGAGCACCATTTGAAGCTGGTACTTTAAAGGCTTCATGATAACAAGCTATATGCCAAGCTGAAGAAATGTGAGTTCTGGCTTAAGGAAGTAGCATTCCTTGGGCACGTGGTGTCAAAACATGGAGTATCTATTGACCCGATGAAGATTGAAGCAATACAAAGTTGGGAGCAACCAAAGTCGATGACCGAAGTGCGTAGCTTTCTGGGCTTAACTGGTTATTATCAAAGATTCATGGAAGGATTTTCTTGAATTGCTACTCCGTTAACTCAGCTGACTCAGAAGGATACAAAATTTGTATGGAGCGAGGAATGTGAGAAGAGTTTCCAAGAGCTTAAGAGGAGACTCATTTCGACACCTGTTCTAACAATACCATTTGGTTCTGATGGATTTGTTATCTACATCGATGCTTCAGGCAAAGGGTTAGGATGTGTTATCATGCAACATGGGAAAGTCATAGTCTATGCCTCGCGACAACTCAAAGAATATGAGAGGAATTATCCTACTCATGATCTGGAGTTGGCAGAAGTCGTTTTCGCATTAAAAATCTGGAGACACAACCTGTATGGGGGAGAAAGTGGAGATTTATACGGATCATAAAAGCCTCAAATATTTTTCACCCAAAACGAACGTAACATACGCCAAAGTCGTTAGCTCGAGCTGTTGAAAGATTACAACAATACCATTCAATACCATCTTAGAAAAGCGAACGTCGTAGTTGACGCGTTGAGTAGAAGATCGTATACGTTTACGAGTACGACATTTTTAACACAAAAACCCATTTTGTACGACTTACAAAAGATGGAGATAGAGTTAAAGACTCCAAGAACCTACGTGAAGATGGCGAATATACGATTAGAACCGACTTTAATCGATAAAGTTAAATCCGCTTAAGCTACAAACTCAGAGCTGATGAATGTGAAGAAGAAGGTTCAAGAGGGCATTATTCTAGAAGCAAGAATCGACGAAGAGAGGAATCTCAACCCTCGACTTTCTTTGTCTATTTGAAATCATCGATCGAGTAGGAACTGTGGCCTATAGACTCACATTACCTCCAAGCATGTCTCGTGTTCATAATATTTTTCACATATTTATGCTTCGTAAATATGTGAAAGACCCAAACCACATTATTACGTTAGAACTAGACGAGATAGCCGAAGATTTAACGTACGAGGAGGTACCTGTCAAGATATTGGATAGGAAAGAGCATATCCTACAAACAAAGGTTATACCACAAGTTAAGGTTTTGTGGAGGAACCATGTTATGGAAGAAATGACCTGGGAGTTAGAATCGGAAATGAAAGCGAGGTACCCTCACCTTTTCGAAACACCAGGTACGTACGTCAATTTCGAGGACGAAATTTCATAAGGAAGGGAGGTTGTAAGACCCTAACTTTTTATAAATAAAATTGAATTTTCTCTATTTATTATCTTGAAATAGTAAGGTGATAATTTGATATAATACTTTGGTTATGGGTGAAATGTGCAAATTTTACAAAATAAGCAAGTGGTTATAAAATATTCATTATTGTCGGGGAATATTCGTTTGGTTGTGGAAGATTCTTGTTGTCGGGAAATATTCGTACGATGACACAGCCATTTATGGGCCCCATAATGGAATAACTGTCAGATGAAGAAAAACGAGAAGTTTGAGTTTTTATAAATAACGGCGTAATTGTTACCATTAATACTGTTGGATTACCTGGTGGTTAAAATACAATATACGCATGGTTGAACAAGTATGCACCAGGTATTGCATGATTTTTTGAATTATTGATTCTTACGTAAAGAAGCACTACTCAATAATTGTTATAGTAATTATTTATTCAATATTTTATTTTATTGATTCAATAATTGTTGCGTTGATATTTTATATTATTGTTGTTTCAATAATTGTCATTGCACAGTATTTCCCATTATCAGATCAATATTTCATATTATTTGAATAATATTATTAGATAGCATTATTGGCAATGTCTAAGGAAGTTCTGTCTAGGAAAGGGGTTTGGTCACCTAATTGCGCGCCAGTAAAGAGAAATCCTTATCGGAAAGCCCCCTCTTTCCTGGGAACGACATGGTTGTCATAATTGTGATTCTGTAATATTATCTGTGAATAATTAATTATTGATTTATATGATAAGAAAATATTTATTTTATGTGGACATAAATGATGGATAGGAAAATATTTATTTTGTGTGGATATAAATGAACGAATTAAGGCTAAGGTGTTTTATCAGTATTTTGTCCGAATGGAAGTATTAAAAATCGTCCGTATGTGGATTTTGGGCATTTTTTGTTTGGAATTTTGAAAAACTTAAAGCTACAAAGTTGTAGATAATTCGATTCCCTATGGAATTGACATAAAATTCATCTTTTTCTGATAAAAGGGCTATTTATTATGAATTATTGAAGTTTCGAAAAATAAATATTTTTATTAAAATTATGGGTGGGACCCACTTTTGTCCTTTGTTGATAAAATGTGCTGAATTAAATTTCAAAGGTGGAGTGATGATTTGGTCTTGGCATGCGTAAGAAGAAAAAAATTTATTATTTTATTAATTTAGTCTCCTTTGGCGTTCTAGCATTTTTCTATAAATAGGTGCTTAGTTAGAATTGAAAATCACACCAGAAAGAAGTTTTCTTTCTCTATATATTATCGAGCGTATTTTATGAGTATTTAGATACTTTGAGAGTTCTTATTCAGTGCAAGTTCCTTCGGCTTTACATCCGATATTCCAGTCAGAAGTACTATTCTTTTGAGGTAAGGGATGTTATTTTCTTCGTAAATCATATTATTTCTTTCAATATCATTATGCTAAAATATTGATATGAATTTTATTGTGGAATTTCTACCTTTTTGTTGTCGGGGTTACTATTCACGATACGACATTATTCACAAATACGAATGTTGATCGATTTCGCAATCAATGAATATGTGCAAGTATACACGGTCAACAAGTAATAAAGTGAAAGTAGAGTATCGTTCCCATGAGAAATTATTTAATAAAAATTACCAATTACTAACTCTTAACCAAATCAATTTTATTTAAACAATAGCAAATTGTGAATTTTCTAATTAAGAAAACTAAATTAACTAATTAAAACTAGGTTACTTTATAAATGAATTCAAATAAATAAAGGCTAAGACTCCAATATCCCTAATTATGAACTATAAACCAATTATCCCAATTATTATATCTACTGAATTGTTAACAGGAATTCTCAAATGCCAAAAGCCCTCTCTCGAGTGATCAATTGCCTTATATTTAACCCAGATTAATTTTGCTATATCTCTATGCAAAACAATTGAATTAAACTCGTTACAATCCCAATTCCTTATGTGTTACATGCTACAAATAGGTATTCTCATTCTATTCACAAACCTAATTATTCACTGTGCAAATAACTAAGTCACATGTCACCATGCCCAGTTCTAACCCTAGAATTCCTTTCTCAATTCCTTCTAGAGTAACACGGTAATTACTGATCAGATAATTAATCAATAAGCACAAAGCAAGATAAACAATTCACTTCAACATAAATAATTAGAATAAATCAAATAATCAATTCATAATCATAAAAAGTTCAATTGAAATCTTAATGAAAGAGTTAGTTCATAATTAATGAATTAAAATCAAGAATCCACAATTGAATAGACATTAAAAGATAAAAGTATGATGAGAGAAGAGAATAGAATCATTCAAGAGAATGATACTCCCTCGCTTCTTTCTCTTGCTCTTGATCTTCAGTGGTCTTCAAGTTGCTTCAATCTCCAAAACTAATAAGAACTAGGGTTATGTTCTAATCTAATGGAATGTTTAATCTAGTCTACTCTATGTAATCTCCTCTTATTTTATGCTTTACATCATGTATTTATAGGTTACAAGTCCAATTTTTAGTTTTGGAACAAACCCAATCCAATTTGGAGTTAAAAATGTGTCAAAATTCGCCCAAAACGCGTCCAGGCCGCACCCAACCTCTTCCCCAATGCTCCAAAGATTGGAACGACGCTTTCATCGCCTCTATAGCGCCTTGCTGGAAAATGAACTAAGAATAGCGCCTCAAACATTGTATAAGTTCGACATTTTCTGCTCCAACGTCCTTTGGGAAAATGACCATAACTTCTTCGTCCGAATTCCGATTTAGATGATTTAAGATGATCCGGAAAGAGGAAAAGTAGATCTACAACTTTAATTCTTTGAGGTTTTCGAAATAAGGTCTGTATCAATACTCAAATTGGCTCTAAAGTGACTGCTTTGTAAATGGCAAGCTGAAAACGCGAATCTAGCCACCCCAAACGTCGATCCATGTAACTTTTGTCCCAATTCCTACAAAACAACATAAAACATGCTTGAATAGACATAAACACTTAATAACTAATCTAAAAGACTTGAAAACAACAATAAATTAAGCCCGAATGTATCCAATTCATGTGTATAAAACTCACTCATCAAATACCCCCAAATTTAAACCTTTGCTTGTCCTCAAGAAAAAACACAAAAGAACTAAAAGTAAACAAAATAACTCAACTAAATGAATGCATATGCATAATCTACTTCCTAATATACATATGAACCGAGTAATAAATCAGTATGATATATAACAACAGGCCTCAAAGATACCATTGGTACTCAAACAATATATCCAATCAATTCAAAATTCATAACTCTAACCAATTAGTCAACCCAAACCAGTCATCACCCATGTTGTTTGTGTGTGTGCTTGTTAACCATTCTAACCAACCACGCTTCAAGATAATCACATAACAAACTTCTTATAAGGAAAATTTCGGTTCCCAATTCAATTACTTTTGTGAACATGACAACTCCTGTTAAAACTAAGCAATTACCAAATCTAAGGGTAAATACAGAGATTTATTTATACTTTTATTCAACCACGAGGGCATTTTTGCTCTTTCTCGTTTTTTTTTTTTTCATGGTCATATTGCAATGTCTCATTCCATTAGGCAAACAATTGCCACCCTTAGCGAGCTTTCAACTAACGACTCCTGCACCATATAAGACCTTAGTATTTAGGTGTTAAGACACACTTCTAAGCGTGCTTTCTGCTCAAGTAACAAAGGCCCCAAACAAAACTAACCCACGATTTTTCTCTTCTTTTTTTTTTTCTGGATTTTCTATTTTTTTTTTCTTCATCAATTTTTTTTAGTATATATATCCCATAGATTCCCCCAAACTCAAGCTTTTACGTCATTCCAACCTTTACCGTCAGTTCACTAATTTCCTTAAATTTTAACAAAGATTTTCCCTCAGAAACAAATTATGAAACCCTTGAACCAAGTGGATTAAATAAGTTAAACTTTAAGTGCTAACCGGTTACATAAGTTTCAGACAGGCTCAGATTATCATCATGATTAAAATTAGAACTCATCATCAATTATCAACACTGTTCAAGTTAACATGCAAAACCAATCTTATCATAGGCCAAGCTAAGACCACACCAACCTATCACATAGATTCATGCAAAAATAAGAAAAAATGCGATTATACTACATGAACACATATATGAAGATGCAAAAAAAAAAATACCATGTATTATATGTAACCTAAAAAAAAACATAATGCTAACACAAAAAAAAAAACTACTATGCAGATAACTAACTATATGCAGTACGACACTAAAATGCCCCCAAACTTAAACTAGACATTGTCCTCAATGACTACAATAGAAAAAATTAAAGCGGAGGACTTCCACACGAAAATAGAGCAATCTTCCTCCTTGTCCGCTAAGTTTGGAGAATAAAGCTAAGCACATGGAACAAATTGGGCACCACACTTGAATTTGACTTGAATAACCTCAGAAAACCATGATAGAAGCAATTTTATTAAATCCTAAATAAATGCAAATTCAAAACTACTAATATAAACTTAATAAAACTAAAATAAAAATTTAACTTGGGTTGCCTCCTAATAAGCGCTTGTTTTATAGTCTCAAATTTGACTTCTTCAATTCTCTATCCAATTCCCTACGAAAATTGAGGAACCCTCCATCCATCGGAAGCAATGTTACTTTTGGGAGGTTCCCATTAGCAAAAACCCTTGAATTGAAGTCACCTATCATGCTCTTTGTAGATAGGATCCCCATTAAGAATCCAAGCAAACCACTAGGTGTTTCCTCCATTATGTCGATGATCGATTAGGGCATTGAAGCTTAATAAACATAATGGAATCTTCCTCTATCTTCTCCTTTTCATCCCACCATGACTCCAATAATCAGACTAGCTCTTACGTCACCAAGAGCTTTGCTGACGACATGACTTCCAATTGGGCATGGTTTTGCAAAACTGCCCGGATTATTGAACTTTGGTGGAGGGTGGCACATGGGATACTAATGAAATTGGCTCATCTTCGTTGGTACTCAAAGTTAGATCTTTGCCGATCTCTTTTTCTTGGTCCCCAAGTCTTTCCTCTCTTTCAACATCTATATCATTTGGCACATCCAGCCAGTGATTTGGTTCGGGCTCACCATCGGTCTCGAATTCATGTCATAGAGCCAAGTGTATTGAAGATGGAAGTTCAACGCATGTCTATCTCTGCCCCAATTGATTTTCCAGATTCTTGATTGACGATTTATGCTTTGTGTATTCAGATCTGTTTTATTTTGTTTCCTTTCGTGTTCCTCGTGTTTCTTTTCGGAAGTCAGAATAAATCTATCCAAGGCTTCTTCCCAACTTGTTTTTCGCCCTGGTTGTTGTGTCTGATTTTGAAACCCGGAATTGTTTTGTTGTCTCGGGACTTGAGCTTGAGCTTGATTGTTACTCCATGAAAAATCCGGGTGATACCCCCAATCATGATGATAGTTGTTGGGATAGACATAATTATTGGGGTAATAACCACCATAGTGTCTTCTATTCGAAACCGATGGCGCATTGATGACTCATATGATTTCCAAAGACAATAATCACAAACCATTGCTACTTGCTGTGTGGATGGTGGACTCCATGTTTCCATTGGTCGAGTCATGTTCGTGTATGGCCATTGATACGCAAAGTCATCCATGGTACCTAAAAAGAGAGAAATATAGGAAGTGAATTAAAAATAAAAATAAAAATATTTAAATTAAGACTAATTTGATTGAAATTAATATTGGTAAATAATTATTAAATTAATTCCCCGACAAACGAAGGCCAAAAACTTGTTGATCAATTTCATGCAATCAATGAATACATGCAAGTATACACGGTCAACAAGTAATAAAGTGAAAGTAGAGTATCGTTCCCACGAGGAATTATTTAATAAAAATTACCAATTACTAACTCTTAACCAAATTAATTTTATTTAAACAATAGCAAATTGTGAATTTTCTAATTAAGAAAACTAAATTAACTAATTAAAACTAGGTTACTTTATAAATGAATTCAAATAAATAAAGGCTAAGACTCCAATATCCCCAATTATGAACTATAAACCAATTATCCAATTATCCCAATTATTATGTCTACTGAATTATTAACAGGAATTCTCAAATGCCAAAAGCCCTCTCTCGAGTGATCAATTTCCTTCTATTTAACCTAGATTAATTTTGCTATATCTCTATGCAAAACAATTGAATTAAACTCGTTACAATCCCAATTCCTTATGTGTTATATGCGGCAAATAGATATTCTCATTCTATTCACAAACCTAATTATTCACTGTGCAAATAACTAAGTCACATGTCACCATGCCCAATTCTAACCCTAGAATTCCTTTCTCAATTCCTTCTAGAGTAACACGGTAATTACTGATCAGATAATTAATCAATAAGCACAAAGCAAGATGAACAATTCACTTCAACATAAATAATTAGAATAAATCAAATAATCAATTCATAATCATAAAAAGTTCAATTGAAATCTTAATGAAAGAGTTAGTTCATAATTAATGAATTAAAATCAAGAATCCACAATTGAATAGACAATAAAAGATAAAAGTATGATGAGAGAAGAGAATAGAATCTGTTGTCAGTAAATCTGATACCCCCCTCTTGCTCTTGCTCTTGATCTTCAGTGGTCTTCAAGTTGCTTCAATCTCTAAAACTAATAAGAACTAGGGTTATGTTCTAATCTAATAGAATGTTTAATCTAGTCTACTCTATGTAATCTCCTCTTATTTTATGCCTTACATCATGTATTTATAGGTTACAAGTCCAATTTTTAGTTTTGGAACAAATCCAATCCAATTTGGAGTCAAAAAGGTGTCAAAATTACCCCAAAACGCGTCCAGCCGCACTCCAACCTCTTCCCCAAAGGCCCTCAAATACAGGAACGACGCCGTATACTACCTTATAGCACCCCGAGACGGAAAATGAATTCAAGAATAGCGCCTTGCAATGTCATTATAAGTTTTGACATTTGTTGCTCCGACGTCCTTTGGGAAAATAGCCATAACCTCTTCGTCCGAACTCCGATTTAGATGATTCAAGATGATCCGGAAAGAGAAAAAGTAGATCTACAACTTTTATTCTTTGAGTGTTTCGAAATAAGGTCTGTATCAATACTCAAATTGGCTCTAAAGTGACTGATGTGTAAATGGCAAGCCGAAAACGCGAATCTAGCCACCCCAAACGTCGATCCATGTAACTTTTGTCCCAATTCCTACAAAACAACATAAAACATGCTTGAATAGACATAAACACTTAAAAACTAATCTAAAAGACTTGAGAACAACAATAAATTAATCCCGAATGTATCCAATTCATGTGTATAAAACTCACTCATCAACGACACTATTCACCGAAAAATGAAATTTTCTTTTCTTTGTCCCAGATGTTTATTATGGTTACTATCTTTGATTGTATCCATGTTTTGATCTTCATTCTTAAATTTTACTCCATTATGGTTTATTATGGAGTATTTTTAAACTTGAATTATCTAAAGAATGAATCTCTAATCTTTGTTCTTTTGTCTCATTGTATTCGTTCTTTAAAATATTTTTCATCATCCTCAGTCCTTAATGGTGATACTTGATGAATATCTTTGGCCTGTAGTGCAAAGATGAATGATTACCTGATGAATATCTTTGGCCCGTAGTGCAAAGATGAATAGTTGATGCAAGATGTATATTGATTGATGTTACAAGGATAAAATATTGATGATAGACTTTTAAATTCATAGATGATAGTAGATTTCATTCTCTACTTAACTCTTCTAATGAATTGTTATTTCCGCTGCGAATATTGATCTAAAACTGGTTGTTTTGTTGAAGGCTAACGATAAATTATTGGTCTTTATCTTAGTCATAATATTCCTTACTGGGCTAGTTGAGCTCACCCTTTTCCTTTTTGTTCCATTTTTCTTCTCAGGAAGCGAGAATATAGCGGGAAGTAGTCGGGGTGTGGAATGATGGTCCTAGATAGTTATTTTAGCAGTCCTCACTTTTTTTATAAAATAGTGTATCAATAATTGTAATGAGGACTTATCTGAGTGTGGATATTTTCTAGAAGATAATATTTGTATTTAAACTCACAGTTTATTTGTGGGCGTATTTTGTGTGACAATTGTATTAATGAAGTTGTAGTTGTTTCTGTACCATGTATTTGGTGACTCAAAATGGGTGGTGTATACCTATTTTGGGGGCGTAACAACATCGGCTGCGGTAGTATCCACATTACCGAGGATTAATTCTGATGATAGGGAGCCTATAGAGGACATTGATATTCCCACGGAGGATGGGCCATTTACTAGGTTACCAATAGCTCTTACAGATTCTCCTAAGACGAAAAGCAGCACTGTGATTCAAAGATTCAAACGATGATTCGGAGTAGAGTCTTCATCTGATGACCTTTGAGAGAGATCAAGCTAGGGCCTTGATGTTAACAGCTCTTGATGGGAGAGACACCGCTCTATTGGAGAGAGATGAGGCCAGATCAGCCAGAGATGTGTTGATTGTTAAGAGGGATGCTGCCCTATCTGCCCGGGATGTGGTCGTTATAGATAGAACTTCGGTGAGATCCCTTACGACTGGCATCCTTGCAGATATGAGTGCATATATTGATGAGCATCATGCCACCATGCAGTTGGCCTCGGATCTGCTAGCTCGTGTAGATACCATTGGGCAGGAGCTTGCAGCATTACCTCCCTTCTTCAGAGAGAGATGCTATATTAGATCTGATAGTCTGCATACATACAGATTCGTAGATAGACTTATATTTTCCTGAACAGACTATCTTAGCCATTTTGTCATGTACAACACATATTGTATATATCAAAGAGCATTATATATGGTAGGGAAATATATTTTGATTCACTTCCCTTTTAGTTGTGCCTTAATACTTGCTTGATATTTGCCTGCTTCTTCAGGGCTTGTGATCTTTATATATTCGGAACTCATCCTTGATGTGTGGACATTGAGACGTCGCAGGATCTTTCAGAATGGATCATTGATCTGTGTGTATCCCTACCCTCTTTGGTGTCTTGGGACTGGTTTCTATATGGAAATGTGTAGAGGGGGGTGACTTTCCATCTCTGAGATTCACCGCACCACAGATGGTCCCCAGTACTCTTATTTGAGAGGAGCCCAGTTAGTTCCATCTCTTATGGATTGGTATTTCTCTTCAAGGAATTAACCGCGGCTTAGATGGTCGCCAACTCTCCCATTTATGGGGAGGCCAGGTTGTGATGCCCCCAAAATAGGTATACAACACCCATCATGAGTCGCCCAATACATGGTATAGAAAGCAAACTACAACTTCAATAATACAATTGTCGTGCAAAATACGACAACACATACTGTGAGTTTAAATACAAATATTGTCTTCTAGACAATATCAACACTCAAATAAGTCCTCATGACAATTATTCAAACACTATTTTACAGAAATAGTGAGGACTGCTAAAACATCTTTCTAGAACCATCACTCCATACCCGACTAGATCCTGCTATGTTCTCACCTCCTGAGAAGAAAAATGGAACAAAAAGGAAAAAGGGTGAGCTCAACTAGCCCAGTAAAGAATATTATGACTAAGATAATATACAACAAATTATCATTAGTCTTCAACAGGGAAAAATCTGATAAAATATAATAAACAACAAGTTTTAGATCAACAAATGCAGCGGAAATAGTAATACGTTGATAATGAGTTCTATTATCTTCTAAGATTTAAAAGTCTATTATCAATATTTTATCCCTGTAACAACAATCAATACACATCTTTAATCAAGTATTCATCTTTGCACTATAGGCCAAAGATATTCATTTGTATCACCGGTTGGTCATGTTCATCTCAACACCTGTTCATCTTTGCATTACGGGCCAAAGATATTCATCAGTTAATCAATCATCTTTGCACTATAGGCCAAAGATATTTGGTAATATCATAATTTAAGACTGAGGATGATGAAAAATATTTTAAAGAAAACGAATCCAGTGAGACAGAAGAACAAATATCAAGGATTCGTATTACAGTTTATCCAAGATCAATAATACTTCATAATAACCAATTGTGAAGCAGAATTCAAAAATAACGATCAAAACATGGATACAATCAAAGATAGTAGCCAAAATAGACATCTTGGACAAAAAGGAAAATTTTTATTTTTTTTGGTGAAGTGCTGTATTCGTGAATAATGTCGTATACGTGAATAGTACCGTATATGTGAATAGTAACCCCGACACAAAAAGTTTCAAATTTGATTAAAAAGTTCAAACCAATATTTTGGCATAATGATATTGAAGAAATTAATATCATTTCGAAAGAAAATAACATCCCTTACCTCAAAATAACGATACTTCTGATCAGAATATCGGATAGAAAGTCGAAGGAAACTTGTACCAAACAGCAACTCTCAAAGTATCAAAATACTCACAAAAATACGCTCGATAATCTAGAGAGAAAGAAAACTTGTTTCTGGTGTGATTTTAAATTCTAACCTAAGCGTCTATTTATAAGAAAATGCTAGAACGCCATAGGAGACTAAATTAATAAAATATTAATTTTTAAAACAATAATTCTACGTATGCTTTCAATGACCAAGACCAGCCACCAACTTTGAAAAATTTCCAGCAGCCAACATGTTGTTAACCAAAGTGGGTTCCACCCATAAATTTAATAAAAATCATTTTATTTTCCGAAACTTCAATAATTCATAGAAAATATCCCATTTATCAGAAAAATACGAATTTTATGTCCTTTCTGCCTGAAATCGAATTCTCTACAACTTTGTAGCTTTGAGTTTTTCTAAATTCCTAACAGAAAATATCCGAAATTCACAAACGGGTGATTTTTAATACCTCCATTCCGACAAAATACTGATAAAACACCTCAGCATTAATTTCTTCATTTATAACCACATAAAATAAATAAATCCATCATTTATATCCACATCAAATAAATATTTCCTTATCATATAAATCAATAATTAATTATTCATAAATAATATTACGGAATCACAATTATGACAACCAGGCCGTTCCTAGGAAAGAGGGGCCTTTCCAATAAGGATTTCTCCTTACTGGCGCGCAATTAGGTGACCAAACCTCTCCTTGACAGAACTTTCTAGACATTGCCAATGTTATCTAATAATATTATTCAAATAATATGAATTATTGATCTGATAATGGAAAATAATGTGCAGTGACAATTATTGAAACAACAATAATATAAAATATCAACGCAGTAATTATTGAATCAATAAAATAAAATATTGAACAGTGATTACTGTAACAATTATTGAGTAGTGCCTTCTTACGTACGAATTACTAATTCAACAATACTGTGCAATACCGTGTGCTACTATGCAACCACGCATATTACTGTATTTTAACCACCAGGTAATCCAAAAGTGTTAACAGTAACAACTACGCCGTTATTTATAAAAACTCATACTTTGTCGTTTTCATTCATCCAATCGTTTTTCGTTATGGGGCCCACAAATGGTTGTGCCGTCGTACAAATATTCCCCGACAACAAGAATATTCCACGACCAAACGAATATTCCCCAACAGAATTGAATATTTTATAACCACTTGCTTATTTTGTAAAATTTGCACATTTCACCCATAACCAAAGCATTATATCAAATTAACACCTTATTAATTTAGAATAATGAATAGAAAAAAAATTCAATTTTATTTATAATAAGTTGGGGTCTTACAATCTCCCCTCCTTATAAAATTTCATCCTCGAAATTGACGTACGTACCTGGTGTTTCGAACAGGTGAGGGTACCTCGCTTTCATTTCTGATTCCAACTCCCATGTCATTTCCTCAATTGCATGGTTTCTCCACAAAACCTTGACTTGTGGTATAACCTTCGTGCGTAGGACATGCTCTTTCCTATCCAAAATCTTAACAGGTACCTCCTCGTACGTTAAATCTTCAACTATCTCGTCTGGTTCTAACTCAATAATATGGTTTGGGTCTTTTACATATTTACGAAGCATAGATATGTGAAAAACATTATGAACACGAGACATGCTTGGAGGTAATGCGAGTCTATAGGCCACATTTCCTATTCGGTCAAGAATCTCAAATGGACCAACAAATCTTGGATTGAGCTTTCCTCTCTTTCCAAATCTTGTAACTCCCTTCCATGGAGCAACACGTAACAATACATGATCACCAATATTAAATTCCACGTCCTTTCGATGAAGATCCGCATAACTCTTTTGTCGATCCTGTGAGGTTTGAATACGTTGTCGAATCATTTGGATCTTTTCTGTAGTCATGTGTACTAATTCTGGTCCCAACAACGTTGCTTCTCCCACCTCATCCCAGCATACTGGAGAATGAAACTTTCGTCCATACAACGCCTCGAATGAGCCATGCCTATACTTGCTTGATAACTGTTGTTGTAGGAGAATTCCACCAGTGGAAAGTACTTATCCCAATTTCCTTTGAAATCTAGGACATAGAGTTTTAATAGATCTTCAAGAGTTTGAATAGTCCTTTCCGATTGTCCGTCCGTTTGAGGATGGTATGCCGAACTGAATCATAAATCCGTGCCCATAGCTTTCTGCAGGCTAACCCAAAATCTTGAAGTGAATCTTGGGTCACGATATGAAACTATGGATACTGGCATGCCATGCAATCTCACAACCTCATTCAAGTACATACGAGCAAGACATTTAAGGGAATAAGTCTCACGTATAGGCAAGAAATGAGCAGACTTGGTTAATCTATCAACAATAACTCAAATCGCATCTATGCCTTGAGAAACTTTGGGAAGACCCGTAACGAAATCCATGGTAATGTGTTCCCACTTCCATTTCGGAATCTCAAGTGGTTGCAATGGACCTTTTGGTACTTGATGCTCCACCTTTACACGTTGACAAGTTAAACACCTCGAGATAAACTTCGCGATCTCTCTCTTCATATTGTTCCACCAAAATGTATGTCGAATATCATGATACATTTTGGTACTCCCAGGATGGATTGAAAATGGGGTGTTGTGTGCCTCCATCATGATTCTATGCTTCAAGTCAGAATTGTTAGGAACGCAAAGTCTAGAGTTGACTCGAAGTATTCCTTCTTCATCGATTCTTGCTTCTGGAATAGCTCCTTCTTGTACATTCTTCTTCATACGCATCAGCCCCAGGTCCGTAGCTTGAGCAGCTTTAACTTTATCGATTAAAGTCGGTTCTAATCATATATTCGTCATCATCACCTGGGCCCCTGGAGTTTTTAATTCTACCTCCATCCTTTGCAAGTCATACAAAATGGGCCTTTGCGTTGACAATATCACACTCGTATTCGCATATGATCTTCTACTCAATGCATCAGCTACTACGTTCGCTTTTCAAGGATGATATTGAATAGTGTGATCATAATCTTTCAACAGCTCAAGCCAACGTCATTGCCGCATGTTGAGTTCTTTTTGGGTGAAGAAATATTTGAGGCTTTTATGGTCCGTATAAATCTCCACTTTCTCCCCATACGGTAGTGTCTCCAGATTTTCAACGCAAAAAACGACTGCTGCCAACTCTAGATCATGAGTAGGATAATTCCTCTCATATTCTTTGAGTTGTCGTGAGGCATAGGCTATGAATTTCCCATGTTGTATGAGAACACATCCTAACCCTTTGCCTGAAGCGTCGCTGTAGATAACAAATCCATCCGAATCAGATGGTATTGCCAGAACAGGTGCCGAAATGAGTCTCCTCTTGAGCTCTTGGAAACTCTTCTCGCATTCCTCGTTCCATACGAATTTTGTATATTTCCGAGTCAGGTGAGTTAACGAAGTAGCGATTCGAGAAAATCCTTCCACGAATCTCCGATAATAACCAGCTAAGCCCAGAAAGCTGCGAACTTCGGTCACGGACTTCGGTTGCTCCCAACTTTGTATTGCTTCAATCTTCATCGGGTCAACAGATACTCCATGTTTTGACACCACGTGCCCAAGGAATGCTACTTCCTCAAGGCAGAACTCGCATTTCTTCAGCTTGGCATAAAGCTTATTTTCACGAAGACTTTCAAGTATCAGCTTCAAATGGTGCTCATGATCTTCATGACATTTGGAATAGATGAGGATGTCATCAATAAAGACAATAATGAACTGATCTAAATATTCCTTGAATACTCAGTTCATCATATCCATGAAAGTAGCAGGAGCATTAGTCAATCCAAAAGACATGACTAAGAATTCATAATGCCCGTACCGAGTTCTGAAGGCAGTCTTTGGAATATCCTCAGTTATAATCTTCAGCTGATGATATCAAGAACGAAGGTCGATCTTTGAAAAGAATTGTGCTCTTTGTAACTGGTCAAACAGGTCATCAATGCGAGGTAGTGGATACCTATTCTTGATGGTGACATGGTTTAATTCTCGATAGTCAATACAAAAGTCGCATACTCCCGCCTTTTCTTCTTTACTTAATAAAACAGAGCACCCCAAGGAGATGTACTAGGGCCGAATGAAACCGGAGTGTCTAATAATTCCAGTAGTTGGACTTTTAACTCCTGAAGTTCAATAGGAGCCATTCGATATGGGGTTCTAGAAATGGGTTTTGTACCCGGTTTAAGGTCAATAAAGAATTCAACATCACGTTACGGGGTAGGCCGGAAGTTCTTGAGAAATACATCAGGAAATTCTCTAACAACAAAAATATTATCCAAATCTGACTTGTCTTTATTCAAATCCATAATATGGGCTAAGAAAGCTTGACATCCGTTTTTCAATAAACAAATAGCTTTGTGGCTTGATATGACAGTAACTGATTTTAGTGGTTTAGTTGCTTGAATTCATATAACAGGTTGATTAGGAATATGAAAACTAACAACCTTACGAAAACAATCAATTTTGGCATGATGAGTGGTTAACTAATCAATTCCTAAAATCACATCAAAAGCAAGTATCTTTAAAGAGATAAGATCAACAGGTAATGTGATAGGGCCAACTTGGATCAAGCAAGATTTATAAACTATAGATGTAACGAAGGTTTCACCCAACAGAGTTTCAACAGATAAGTTAAAATCCAATTCCTCCGGAGTCAAGTTTAAACGTTGAGCACAAGCAGGAGAGATAAAAGAATGGGTAGAACCGATATCTAGTAAGGTATAAACTTTTCCAGAATTCAAGATTAGCTTACCCGTGATCACCTCGTTTGGGTTCCTCACGTTTTGGCCAGTCACGACAAACGCTCTTCCAGGAACCGTTGATTTCGACTTATCCGGATACCGTTGTTGAGTCACCATCCCCCGAACTTGGTTTTGCTCTGTAACAATCCCGAGCTATATGTCCTTCCTTTCCACATTTATAACATACCTTGGATTGTTGTGGGCAGTTTGGGCTGATATGTCCCTCTTTCTCGCATTTGTAACATCTAACTGGCGGTCGTTCTCCTCCCCTAGAATTTGTTGTTGGTGTTAGTGCTGCTGCTGATGTCTTCCCGTCATTGTTGAATCTCCTCTTTCTGAAATTTCCACTTGACTCTCTTCTCCTATTATCATGGCCACGATTACCACCCGAGTGGTTAACGCCTTTGTCCGTATTTTTCCCTCCTCCCTAGTTATCATCGTTCTGATGACTGCTGTCACCGGTATGACCCTGGTTGTCGTCCCTCGGTTGAGTATACTCATTATCTCGCTCTAATAATTGAGCCCTGTTGACAACATCTGAATACATAAAAAATTTATGAGAGATAAGGTATTGACGAATCTCGGGTTTTAGACCTCTCAGAAACATCCGCGTCATACGTTCCTCATTCTCTACCAAATGAGGTGCAAACTTGGATAACTCCGCAAACTTCGCCTCGTACTGAGACACCGTCATGTTGTTCTATTCCAGTCTAATAAACTCTACCTCCTTCATATGACGAATACTTTCAGGAAAGTACTTGTCATTGAACAGTTTCTAAAATCTTTCCCAAGACATGTTAAGTGCGGCTGGCTTGGTACGCTTCACAGATTACCACCAGTAATCTGCCTCACCGCGGAACATAAAGGTGGCGAATGGAACCTTCTGTTCCTCCATGCATCCCAAGACATCAAATATCTTGGTAATTTGCTTGACCCATGTATCTGCCTTAATCGGATCGGGCTTTCCCCAGAAATCTAGTGGTCCCAGCTCCTTGAACTGCTTAGCTGTGATAGACCGTGCGTTGCCATCATTTCCACCCGTATTTTGTACATGAGTCTCCCTCGTCTGATTTTGAATGAACTTCAAAAAGCTCCTAAACATTCCATCATTCATCGTTTGCTCGTTAGCGTTGTTTACAGGAGGAATATTGTCTTCTTGTTGCACGTTCTCCTAGTTTGTGACTAAAGTTTGTTCCACAGTCTCATACACTCCATTGTTAACGTTCTCATCAGCCATTCTTAAATACTGCCATAAAACAAGGGTTAATTAAACAAATTAACATATCACATAATATCCCTATATTATGACCGACCAACAAATAAGCTTAGATAGGACACATTAGCGAAGGATTTACTCATCTCTCCCCTCCTAGTTCAATTCCCCAATCTCCGCTAGAGACCATAACCCTAAGCTTTGATACCAACTGTGATGCCCCTAGAATAGGTATACAACACCCATCCTGAGTCGCCAAATACATGGTACAGAAAGCAAACTACAACTTCAATAATACAATTGTCGTGCAAAATACGACAACACATACTGTGAGTTTAAATACAAATATTGTCTTCTAGACAATATCAACACTCAAATAAGTCCTCATGAAAATTATTCAAACACTATTTTACAGAAATAGTGAGGACTGCTAAAACATCTTTCTAGAACCATCACTCCATACCCCGACGAGATCCTGCTATGTTCTCACCTCCTGAGAAGAAAAATGGAACAAAAAGAAAAAGGGTGAGCTCAACTAGCCCAGTAAAGAATATTATGACTAAGATAATATACAACAAATTATCATTAGTCTTCAACAGGGAAAAATCTGATAAAATATAATAGATAACAAGTTTTAGATCAACAAATGCAGTGGAAATAGCAATCCATTAGAAGAGTCACGTAGATAATGAGTTCTACTATCTTCTAAGATTTAAAAGTCCATTATCAATATTTTATCCCTGTAACAACAATCAATACACATCTTTAATCAAGTATTCATCTTTGCACTACAGGCCAAAGATATTCATTTGTATCACCGGTTGGTCATGTTCATCTCAACACCTGTTCATCTTTGTACTACAGGCCAAAGATATTCATCAGTTAATCAATCATCTTTGCACTACAGACCAAAGATATTCAGTAATATCATCATTTAAGACTGAGGATGATGAAAAATATTTTAAAGAAAATGAATCTAGTGAGACAGAAGAACAATTATCAGGGATTCGTATAACAGTTTATCCAAGATCAATAATACTTCATAATAACTAATTGTGAAGCAGAATTCAAAAATAACGATCAGAACATGGATACAATCAAAGATAGTAGCCAAAATAGACATCTTGGACAAAAAGGAAAATTTTTATTTTTTTTGGTGAATAGTGCCGTATTCGTGAATAGCGTCGTATACGTGAATAGTGCTGTATACGTGAATAGTAACCCCGACACAAAAAGTTCCAAATTTGATTAAAAAGTTCAAACCAATATTTTGGCATAATGATATTGAAGAAATTAATAACATTTCGAAAGAAAATAACATCCCTTACCTCAAAATAACGATACTTCTGATCGGAATATCGAATAGAAAGTCGAAGGAAACTTGTAAATTTAACAAAGAACTCTCAAAGTATCAAAATACTCACAAAAATACGCTCGATAATCTAGAGAGAAAGAAAACTTATTTCTGGTGTGATTTTCAATTCTAACCTAAGCGTCTATTTATAGGAAAATGCTAGAACGCCATAGGAGACTAAATTAATAAAATATTAATTTTTAAAACAATAATTCTACGTATGCTTTCAATGACCAAGACCAGCCACCACCTTTGAAAAATTTCCAGCAGTCCACATGTTGTTAACCAAAGTGGGTCCCACCCATAAATTTAATAAAAATTATTTTATTTTCCGAAACTTCAATAATTCATAGAAAATAGCCCATTTATCAGAAAAATATAAATTTTATGTCCATTCTGCCTGAAATTGAATTCTCTACAACTTTGTAGCTTTGAGTTTTTTCTAAATTCCAAACAGAAAATATCTGAAATCCACAAATGGGTTATTTTTAATACCTCCATTCTGACAAAATACTGATAAAACACCTCAGCATTAATTTTTTCATTTATAATCACATAAAATAAATAAATCCATCATTTATATCCACATCAAATAAATATTTCCTTATCATATAAATCAATAATTAATTATTCACAAATAATATTACAGAATCACAATTATGACAACCAGGCCGTTCCCAAGAAAGAGGGGGCTTTCCAATAAGGATTTCTCCTTACTGACACGCAATTAGGTGACCAAACCTCTCCTTGACAGAACTTTCTAGACATTGCCAATGTTATCTAATAATATTATTCAAATAATATGAATTATTGATCTGATAATGGAAAATACTATGCAGTGACAATTATTGAAACAACAATAATATAAAATATCAACACAACAATTATTGAATCAATAAAATAAAATATTGAACAGTGATTACTGTAACAATTATTGAGTAGTGCCTTCTTACGTACGAATCAATAATTCAACAATATTGTGCAATAGTGTGTGTTACTGTGCAACCACGCATATTACTGTATTTTAACCACCAGGTAATCCAACAGTGTTAACAGTAACAACTACGCCGTTATTATAAAAACTCATACTTTGTCATTTTCTTTTATCCAACCATTTTCCGTTATGGGGCCCACAAATGGCTGCGCCGTCGTATGAATATTCCCCGACAACAAGAATATTCCACGACCAAACGAATATTCCCCGACAGAATTGAATATTTTATAACCACTTTCTTATTTTGTAAAATTTGCACATTTCACCCATAACCAAAGCATTATATCAAATTAACACCTTATTAATTTAGAATAATGAATAGAAAAAAATTTAATTTTATTTATAATAAGTTGGGGTCTTAAACAGGTAGTTCCATCCCTTTGGTCTGAAGTCGATGAAAGGTGGTGGATTGAAGTTTGATCCTAGTACCGTGTAACATGTATTTGTATTTTGGTAGGGGTTATCTTTGAACCATAAATTGTTTCGCCACGCACTCTATTAAAGAGGAGATCGGTCTCATGAGTTCGAACCTGGTGTAAGAGGTTCAACGCTGAATGGTGTAAGGGTAGAAAGGTGTAGGAGTATTTTTGTTATTTTTGGTTTATGTAGAGAAAGAGTAGAAATTATTTTGTTATTTTTGTTTTTTATTGTGACCAGGCCATATAAAATGGTTGCCTACGTACTCCCAGGTATCGGGGAGATCAGGTCGACGTAGTTCGCCCCATGTTCAGGACGATTTGCAGCCAAAAAAGTTTAATCCCATGTTCAGGATAAACTGTGAGGAAAAGTTTGATCCCATGTTCAGGACAAACTGCGAATGTGAAAAAGTTTGATCCCGTGTTTAGGACAAACTGCAGGGGAAGGGTTCAATCCCTGGTGGGATAACCAAAATTGTATGGAGTGTGAAATGAAAGATTTGATGATCTGAAAACCAGGATACTGGCTTGAAGAGTGTGTTTCCCTGATGGGACAAATGGGTATGAAGAAAGGGTTGTGTGTAATAAGGGTTAGAAAACCTGAAATGACTGGTGATTTGGTGATCCAAAACCAGGATGTTTGTTTGATGGTAACTTCTGACATAGTACCATTTCACGATGTCTGAGTTGATGAGCTGTGAAAATTTGTCACCGTCCATTTCCTGTAATTTGAGAGCACCTCCTGTCAATACCTCTTTGACAATAAACGGGCCCTCCCAGTTTGGAGCAAATTTTCCCTTTGATTGGTCTTGGTTGTCAATGATCTTCTTCAAAATCAAGTTATGTTGTTTAAATTGTCGTAGCCGGACTTTCTTGTTGTAGGATCTGGCGATCCTTTGTTGGTATAACTGAGCATGGAAGATAGCATCACTTCGCCTTTTGTCTATTAGAGACAATTGGTGATATCTATCTTGTAACCATTGATCTTCATTCTGCTGAGCATCCATCAACACTCTGAGGGATTCCATTTCAACTTCTATGGGGAGCACTGCTTCCATCCCATAGGTTAATGAGTAGGGGGTTGCCCCAGTGGAAGTACGCATTGAAGTTCTGTAGGCTAATAGAGTCAAAGGCAAGAGGTCAGACCATCCTTTGTGATTGGCGGACATCTTCTGCATGATCTTCTTGATGTTCTTATTAGCCGCTTCAACAACACCATTCATCTTTGGATGGTAGATGACGGAGTTAAGGTGTTTGATGTGGAATTTATTACATAACTCCTCCATCATTTTGTTATTGAGGTTCTTAGTATTATCTGACACATTTACCTCTGGTTGTCCATATCGACAAATGACATTGTTTCTGGTGAAAGCAGTGATGACTTCTTTGGTAACCCTGGGGAAGGAGGTTGCTTCTATCCATTTGGTGAAGTAGTCGATCATGGTGAAGATAAACTGATGCCCATTACTGGCTTTGGGCTCGATGGGCCGATCACATCCATTCCCCACATTGAGAAGGGCCAAGGTGAACTCATATTGTGGAATTCCCTAGGAGGGGCATAGATAGCATTCCCATGAATTTGGCATTGATAGCACCTCTTGACGTGATCATCACAAAATTTTAATAAATTATAATATGGAGAATAAAGATTGTTTGCATATTTATTTGAATATAAATATATATAGTATTGGCATGAGTGTGGAAATTAATTTAATTGATTAAGTATGTGATAATTAAGCAATGTAGCAAAAGTGATGAGAAGCTTAGTTTAAACTTGTGGAATTATGCCTAGTGTGGCAAAGTGGTGAAATGAGAAAGTACTAATTTAATTAATGATGAAATGGATTAAATTAATTAGTACTATTAATAAATAAATAATGTCATTGATTAATTGTTATTCATTAATTATCATGAATAAATAGCATGTGAGAAGAAATCTTATATAATAAGGTTTTCATTCAATATAAGATGAGGTGTGACATTGGAATTATTATATAAAACTATATGATAAAAGTAAAAGCTTAACTAATGTAATTTATTAAGTTATGTGAAAAAGAGTCTTATGTGACCCCATGTTTGTGTGTAGGGATATTTAAATGTGTATTCTAGACCTATGAGAGAAAATAACTTTGATTAAATAAATAATTAATAATAAGTGATTATTTTAATATCTGTAGAATTGGAATAGGAAGTAATATTGGTACCCAATTAAATTATATCTAGTCTAGGGTAAATATTATTTGAAATAAATCAATGTACATGGAGTATATGATTTTATGTGTAATGTATGAGTGGGTGTATATGTATGCTCATTTGTGGACAAAGTGTAAAATAAACCTAAGTATGCTAAGTAGTAATACAAATCTTTGAGTATTAGAATGTCCCAAATTGAGTGTCACTCTTTTTTCTTCTTCGTAATAGGCCATTGGCCTAGTCCTCTCTTACCAAACACAAAGCTAGAAAATTATGAGAAGGGGTGGCCTATATGGTACTCTTCTACCAAATCCTTCATAACCATCGACTTCTTCTCCATTCCAATGGTTTAATTCATTGAGTAAAGCTTAGATTGGTCACAAGCTTTCTATAAATGGAGCCCTTCACATTCACAACCATTTTGCTAAATTCTCTGTTAAAACTTCAAGTGTGTGTGAGTGTGATTGGGTGGAGCTTATATAATCTGCAAAGTGAAGCTAGAGTAGCAATTCAACTCCACGAAAGGTAATATTCCTCTATATGTTCTTACATTCAAGTATTTGCAAAGTTCTTAGAAAAAGTACAATAATACTTGTTTTGAGTTGAAAGGTTTATGGTTGAAGCATGCTAGAATGTGTAAATTGATGATAGAAATTGTTGATATGGTTAAATACGAAATCAACGAAAGTAAAACGAAGTAAATTGGTCAAGTAACAAATATGTAATAAAGAGAATCGCTAAATGTGTTAAACTTTGGAAAAAATGACAAAAATCTTGAATTGATCCTTGGATTTAATTGTTTGTATGTTTGGAAGTGTTAGAAGCATCTTAGGGATGTTTCATATCAAGTTTATATCAATTATACATCATTACATTATTGTTTGGTTGGTTGTTGGGTTGAAATTTTCATAAAGGTTCATAGCAGGGGAAAAATTTTCCAAGCTTACGGCGATCATACCATTCCCGGTGAAGATCATCTTTAGCGATATAAAACCCTTCCGATGAGAGATGATTAACGATAGTATACATAACCCAGTTTATAGTGTAAATGCATACATGAGTGGTCTTCTTGATGTTGATTTTGTTGTTTTTTGTTTTGATTGTTTTGATGCAAAAAGTCTTAATTACTTAAATTCAAGAACATACATACTTCTTAAACATGTATCGATGAAATATTGCAAGATGTTTTAGTTGGTTTAGAGTTTGAATTATAACCTTTTGAAAAGAAAAGTTAAAAAGGCGAAAACCATGTTATAAAACCTTACGCCTTTTTGAATCTAACCTTTTGAGCATATGTTTATAGCTTAGTTAGTCTTGTAAATACATATGAAATGTGGACTCAACGTACCTTGCATGTATAGATTGTTAGACATGACATCTTAATATTTGAAAACCAATTGAGTTGAAAACTCTATGACTTATTGTGAACTTTTGAACAAATAGGATAGGATGCTTTATGCCTCTAGAGATAATCGACATGTTCACGCATCTAGTTAGACATTTTATAAACTATGCAAGCATGTGTAGAAAAGAAGTTGTTTGGCAATATTATGTGGTGTAATGAATACTATGGTTAGTGGTTGATATAATGAACTCTTTTAACTTTGAAAGATGGAAATGTATGAGTAACTTTAATAAAGGGTCAAAACTAGCTTAAAGGTTCTTTAATATGTGAAACTAACTTAAAAATACGTAAAGTAAGGGATATTTTGCAAATACAAATAAAAGATGAGCATATGGTACTAAAATTTTTTAAAGGTAAAATCAATGTGAGTTACGCATCTATGAGTTTGAATGTGTAGCCTATATGAATTTAGATATATGTGATGAAAGTATGCAAATATATATATCAAGTGTGTGTGTGTCTAATGAATACCTATACATACATAAATAGGATAACATAGTTCATTGAGGTGATTTTCTAGCTATAAGTGGTAATCAACGCTAAAAGCCAAGTCTCTAACTCTCACACACTTTGGATTTTGTGCGAATTCTCTAACTTTGTTTGATTCTCATATTGAATGCAAGTTTTCTAAATTCTTTACATTGTATATTGTATAACTTCGATAGTTGCCATACTTATATCGAGCAAACATCTATTACTATTAGAAAATCATTTGTATGCCTTAACATTATTACGAGCATTGGACTTATCGTTCATAAATGCATTATAAAAATGTTTAAGCCTTTGATTAAAGCTAGACCATAATCATGTGTTAAGAAAGCTATCAAACCAATCGATTTGAGTGCGGACTCTTGTAAATCTCTTGAGATGAACAACCCTCTTAAAAAGGGAAATTTTATATTGTCGAGGGCAAGCGTGCGCGCACATAGTAGTATGATTAAATGTTATGCATAACATAGGGTACTTTAGGTGATCACTGTTGTACTCGTTTATATTGGATTGCGGATATAATCTTTATTAATTCTAGTAAGAGTTCTTAGTCCTTAGTATTTGCTTTCGATGTTCATTCTTATTGAACCTCGAAATGAATAAATCTTGAAATTTTGTTGATATCCTTGAGTCTATAGTGACACCTATTGAATACTCTTGATATTTCTTGATATCCTTAAACTATCAATTATTATTATACCCTTGAAGATTCAAATGCTATAACTGCTTATTCTCTTGTTATATTAATTGTTGGGCACACTTGTTGCTCATTCTTGTTTCCCTAAAAACATTACAGTTAAGGCAAAGCAAGGCGGTACATCGGGAAAGGACAAGGGAAAGGGCAAGGCTACAGAATAACTTAGTCCTTTAAGTGTAGAAGTATTATTATTATTGTTATGATTATTATGATGTATTTAAGGATGATTAAGTTATGTTTAAGTTTAATCATTTGGATTGTTGTAGTAATGGTTCACGGTACCTTGGCACGCGAATATTTATATTATATCCATGTAAATTATTCTATTATTTTTGTTGTTGATGATTTTTGTATGATATTAGAATTAGCACGTGATGAATCAAATTCGAGATATGAGTGTCTGAATTTCGGGGCGTCACAGGTTGGTATCAAAGCTATAGTTATAAACCTTAGGAGCGAGAGTCCTTAGATTATAACTTAGGAGAACTTAGAAGATAGAGAGGGATGAAACTTATATAGAGTTTTCATAGAGAGTGACTTAGTGTGTTATAGAATATAACTTCATTCTATCTGATGAACTTATGTTATTTAACATTCTAATGGAGTTGTTGTTTGTCTTGTCTTATGTTGGTGATTGTGGGATGGTGACATGGGAGGACCTAGTAGAGTAGTAGAAGAGGAGCCGCGTGACATACATGGTATTTGAGGCACCATCGATAGTGGAGCCCATATCGGCATGGCCCCTATTGATGATGATGACGAGGAGGAGGAGATGGAGCCCTGCAGGAATCGATCCGGAGGAGGAACCTATGGAGGAGGAGCTATGGGGATGAGCTATGGAGGACTCAAGCGAGACTACTTTTGAGGATCGGATGTTGGGAGAGTATGAGGAGCGGATCCTAGAGTTGGGATGTAGAGTGGAGGAGTTAGAGGTGAGGCTAGAGAGAGGGAGTCAGAGTTCGAGGCGGGAAGGGATGAGGACCACCGAGAAAGTTAGTGATGCAAGAGTTGGGGGTGGAGATTGCTCACATGAGGAGGCGAGGATCGAGATGGGAACCTTGTTTCACAGGGCGGTGGCTAGGAATGTAGAATTTTGGCGGGGAAGTTGGAAGAAATGGAGCAGTGATGATGGCGAGAGGGGACGAGAAGGGCTCTCTCAGAACTTCGATTAGAGATGGAGGTGATGGATAGGATCCATTTTGAGGAAAAATGGGAAGAAGCCAATGATAGGGCTAGTGATTTGGAGGATGAGGTGAGATGTAAGAAGGAAGATGAACGGATGGGCTATGTTATGCATACGACCATGGAAAGATTGATTGATGGGGTAAATCACTACCCGACGAGAGCGAGAGACGGACTTCGGCACACCATAAGCGAGATATGGTGGTGCACATTACTCGGAGGAGTACCAGGCGTTGTGGGCCTGGAATGATAGATTAAGTCTAGGTGTTAGAAGTTAGTAGTTGTAGTATTTTATTATGTGATGTATAATTTGTTGTTGTAATCTCGGTCTTTTATGTGTAAGATGTGAGATAGTTGTTAACCCCAAACTTTTGAATTATATTAGAGGGGTAGTATGTTGATGGATGTCCCCATCTTTTGTGATATTAGGGGATAGGTTGTGTCATTTGTAGAAGTATGCTAGAGATAATCATGTAATGTAACAATTTGGCATATGAATATAAATGATCTTATGTGTTATGAAATCTTATTTCTTTTTATGGAGAATTGTTTAAATAATATAATTAGATAATAAAATGGAAGTTTTGTGATGCGAGAAAAATGCCGCCCAGATGTAGATTAAGCTGCACTTAGGAAGAGTCGGTTAATGATGAGAGAGGACAAGTAGATCCCATTCAGAGGCTTGTAGATTTGTTAGGGGAAGCTCTTAGGGGAAAAATGAACCGTACCACCCATTCCCCAAGTAGCTCGATCACAAAACTTCAAGGACTTTAAGGCGTAGGACCTCCAAATTCATGGGTACTCTGAGCCTATCTATCGTAAGCGCAAACATGGATCAAGGAAATGGAAAAAGCTTACGCCATTGCTCGTGTGGGTGAAGACCAAAAAAACGTGTTAAGCTACATATATGATGAGGGAGAAAAAGCAAACTCTTTGGTGGGAAGCAAATCAACGAGAGGGGGGAGAAGGGACTATAACACAGGAAAGGTTTAAGACCTTGTTCTTGAGAATTACTTCCCAAAGAGCATGAAGAATAGGATGGAGGTAAAGTTTCTAGAACTGAAACAAGGGGAGATGGCGGTGGCGCGATCATGCGGCCAAGTTCAATGAACTCGCATGCGATTCATGACACATCAAGTGAACAGAAGAAAGGAAAGCTCGGCCTTTGAACTTGGACTAAAACCTTGGTTGTTCAACAAGGTGTCGGTCCTTCAAATCGACTCGTTAAGCACATTATTGGAGAAAGCGATAATTCTTTGAAGGAGGTAGCGAGGCATTGAGCCAATACAACAAGGAGAAGAAGAACAAGAATGTTGGGGAGAAACTTCGTGGAGGGAGTAGTAGTGGTGGAAGTTATCTGGGGAAAGAGGAAATGGGATAACCGCAACAACAACAACAACAACAATAATAATACCAACAATGAAGCATCAACGATCGAGAAAAGTTATCAAGGAGGGTTTAAGAAAAGAAGTGAAGCTTGCTCAAAATGTGGGAAAAACCATCAAGGGAATCTTTGGAAGGCATGACGTCTGCTACTAGCTATGGCGGGAAGGGCACATTTCACCCAATGCCCCCAAAACCAAAAAAGATCGAGGATGTTTAGCGTGTGGCTCAATGAGCATCAAATCAAGGATTGCCCAAAGAAGGGGAGCGGCGGAGGAAGCGGCCCACGGGGAGAAGCGACAAGTGATGATCGGCGGACCAACATCAATCAATGAATATTTGCCCAGACCTTTAACATGGTATCCAAGACACGATGACTTGCAAAGGACGTGGTGTCGGTATTCTCCCAATCAATAATATAAATGCCTATGTATTATTTGATTAAGGTGCTACCTATTCCTTTATTATACGAAGAATTTGCTAATCGATTAAACATACCCCTGAGCACTTAGAAAATTCGTTGAACATAGAGATTGCGAATAAGGAAGTAATTTAGTAGAGTTTGTTTACCAAAGAGTTGTTGTGTGCGAACATTAGAGGTCACAAACTAAACATAGACTTAATTAGATTAAAGCTGGGAGAGTTTGATGTGATATTAGGAATGGATTGGTTATCCGACCCACACTTGCGATAATCGATTGTAAAGAGAAAAGTGTGAACCTTGGGACCTCAAATCGGTCTAAGGTAGTGTTTTATGGTAGCTCATCGCTCAAGCAATCGTGTTGCCTTATGATGATGCAGGCCAAGAAGTTGTTAAAGAAAGGATGTGTAGGTTATTTAGCCTATATAGTGGATACTCAGAAAAAGGGAGCATAAATGAAAAATATGTCAGTTGTAAGAGACTTCCAAGATGTGTTTCCAGACGATCTGCCTGGTCTTCCACCAGACAGAGAAATCGAATTCATAATAGACTTAGCACGGGAACGACACCAATTTGAAAGCCCCATATCGTATAGCGCTAATAGAAATGAAGGAATTGATGATACAATTACAAGAGTTGCTAGATAAGGGTTACATTCATCCAAGTGTGTCTCCTTGGGGAGCACCAGTGTTGTTTCTAAAGAAAAAGGATTGATCGATGAGGCTCTGTATCCACTATCGGGGAGTTGAGCCAAGTAACCATTAAGAATAGATATCCATTGCCAAGGATAGATGACCTTTTGATCAATTGAAGGGAGGAAAGTGTTTTCAAAGATAGATTTATGAGCGGGTTATCATCGATTTGAAAGTGCGAGAGGAGGACATACCAAAGGCGGCGTTTCAAACTCGTTCTGGACATTCTGAAATTTCTAGTGATGTCATTTGGGTTAACTAATGCTCCATCAACATTCATGGACTTGATGAACAAAGGTTTTCAAGCCATACTTAGATAAGTTCATAGTAGTATTTATCGATGATATTTTGATTTATTCAAAGACTAAGGAAGAGCATGTGAACACTAAGATGGTATTGGAAGCATTGAGAAGGGAAAAGATGTATGCTAAATTTTCAAAATGTGAATTTTGGATGGAGAAGGTTCAATTTTTAGGACCGTGATAGATCAAAATGGAATTTCCGTGGATCCGGCAAAAAAAAGTGGAGGCGGTAAGTAATTGGGAACAACAGAAGCATGCAGAAGTAAGGAGTTTCTTAGGGTTAGTAAGGTACTATCGAAGATTTATCCAAGATTTTTCTAAGATAGCAACTCAGTGACCAATCTAACGAGGAAAGCGATGAAGTTAGGTGTGGACGGACAAATCGAGGAGAGTTTCCAAAATTGAAGAGAGGTTGAGTGAGGCGCTTATATTATCATTACCGGATGATACGGGAGGATTTGTGGTGTATAGTGATGCATCGCATAGAGGACTTGGTTGTGTGCTAATGCGACATGGCAAGGTCATTACGTATATCGTCCACGACGAGTTGAAAGATTTTGAAAAATGATACCTACCCATGACTTAGAGTTAGCGGCGGTAGTTTTTGCCTTGAAGATTTGGAGGCATTATTTGTATGGAGAAAAATGTGAGATATACACGGACCACAAGAGTTTGAAATATATCTTCACATAGAAAGGAGTTGAACATCGACAAAGGAAGGTGGTTGGAATTAATCAAGGATTACATTTGTGAAAAATCTTTTTATCACCGGGAAAAGCAAAGCGTAGTTTCTTGAGCGCTTTGAGTAGAAAAGGAAGGAGAGAATTATTCAAATTGACAACTCAGAGAGGAATTAATAAGAGAAATGGAAAAGTTGGAAATAGAGGTGGAAGAACCAAAAAGAGGTGAAAGGAAAATTATTAATGATGGAAGCTCACTGACGTTATTGGATAGAATAAAGGAAGCACAAGAGAAAAGATGAAGAATGTGAGAAGATAAGAAAAGAGAATAGAAGAAAATGAGGAAGAAAAAGTTCAAAGTAGATAAGGATGGTATATTGAGATTTGAGGGTTAGAGTATGGGTGCTATGCTATAATTAGAGGCGAGAGAGAAAATCTTGCATGAAGCACACAATATGATGTATTCTGTTCATCCGGAGAGGCACAAAGATGTGTCTGGGATCTTGACACCACTTTTGGTGGCCTAATTTGAAAAGAGAAGTTGCGAGTGCGTTAGTAGATGTCTTACTTGTCAAAGAGTCAAAGCGAACACGGAGGCCAAGTGGACTACTTCAACCGCTAGAAATACCAGAATGGAAATGGGAGCACATTATGATGGACTTAGTGGTTGGACTTAGATCACACAGAAGAAGGTTATGATGCCATTTGGGTTATTATGGACCGATTGACAAAGATGACTCATTTTCTACCCATCAAGATCCGATTCAATTTGAACCGGTTAGCAAATTTATATAAAAAGGAAATCGTATCGCGACATGGAGTCTTGGTGTGTCGATTGTCTCCGATCGAGATCCGCGTTTCACGTCAAAATTACGGAAAAGTTTGCAAGAATGAATGGGAACTCGATTGAGATTAAATCTTGCTTATCACCCTCAAACTAACGGGCGAGTGAGCGAACCATACAAACGTTGGAGGATATGCTTAGAGCTTGCGTGATGGACTTCAAGGGCAATTGGGACGACCACTTACCATTGGTAGAATTAAACTTCTGATAATAGCTATCATGCAGTATTGGTATCTTGCCATATGAAGCTCTTTACGGGAGAAAATGTAGAACACCATTGTGTTGGGATGAAGTCGGAGGCGATGACTTTTGGGATGAGGAATTAGTTCAACAAGCGGTAGACGTGGTAACAACGATAAGGGCAGTTAGTAGCGACTCAAGATCGTGAAAAAAAAGTGCGTGGATTTGCATCGTCGAGAATCGAGACTTTGAAGTCGGTAGTTTTGTGTTTTTGAAGGTGTCTCCTGGAAGGAAAGATCAGATTCGAAAAGAAAGGAAATTGAGTCGAGGTTCATAGGACCATTTGAAATATTGAAGCGAGTGGGCGAAGTGGCATACTGAAGTTGCATTACCACAGAATTGGAACACATTCACAACGTGTTTCACATTTTGATGTTATACGTCCATCTGAACTTGAGACTATGAACCGTGATCTCCTACGAGCCTATTCAAGTAGAGAAAAAAATTTAACGTATGAGAAATTCCTATTCAAATACTAGATAGAAAAGAGCAAGCGTTGAGGAATAAAATTATATCTTACGTAAAAAGTGGTTTGGCGAAACCACGATCTGAAAAGAAGAACCACGTAGAATTAGAAGATAAGATCTGAAGGGATTATCCCCATTTATTTGTGTAACCTTGTACAATTCTAAGGACGAAATTCTTATAAGGGGGGAGGATGTAATGCCCGTGAATTTTAATAAATTATAATATAGAGAATAAAGATTGTTTGCATATTTATTTGAATATAAATATATATAGTATTGGCATGAGTGTGGAAATTAATTTAATTGACTATAAGTATGTAATAATTAAGCAATGTAGCAAAAGTGATGAGAAGCTTAGTTTAAACTAGTGGAATTATGCCTAGTGTGGCAAAGTGGTGAAATGAGAAAGTACAAATTTAATCAATGATGAAATGGATTAAATTAATTAGTACTATTAATAAATAATTAATGTCATTGACTAATTCCTAATATCATTAATTATCATGAATAATATGTAAGGAGAAATCTTATATAATAAGGTTTTTCATTCAATATAAGATGAGGTGTGACATTGGAATTATTATATAAAACTATATGATAAAAGTAAAAAACAACTTATGTAATTTATTAAGTTGTGTGAAAAAAGAGTCTTATGTGACATCAAGATGTGTGTGGGAGTAATTAAATGTGTATTTTAAACCTATGGGAGAAAATAACTTTGATTAAATAAATAATTAATAATAAGTGATTATTTTAATATCTATGTAGAATTGGAATAATAAGTAATATTGGTACCCAATTAAATTATATCCTAGTCTAGGGTAAATATTATTTGAAATAAATCAATGTACATGGATTATATAATTTTATGTGTAATGTATGAGTGGGTGTATATGTATGCTCATTTGTGGACAAAGTGTAAAATAAACCTAAGTATGCTAAGTAATAATTGCAAATCTTTGAGTATTAGAATGTCCCAAATTGAGTGTCACTCTATTTTTTCTTCTTCACGTAATAGGCCATTGGCCTAGTCCTCATTACCAACCACATAGCTAGCAAATCATGAGAAGGGGAGTGGTCTATATGGTACTCTTCTACCAAATCCTTCATAACCATCAGCTTCTTCTCCATTCCAATGGTTTAATTCATTGAGTAAAGCATAAATTGGTCACAAGCTTTCCTATAAATGGAGCCCTTCACATTCACAACTATTTTGCTAATTCTCTGTTAAAACTTCAAGTGTGTGTGAGTGTGATTGGGTGGAGCTTATATAATCTGCAAGGTGAAGCTAGAGTAGCGATTCAACTCCATAAAAGGTAATATTCCTCTATATGTTCTTACATTCAAGTTTCTGCAAAGTTCTTAGAAAAAAACACAACCAAACTTGTTTTGAGTTGAAAGGTTTATGGTTGAAGCATGCTAGAATGTGTAAATTGATGCTGAGACATTGTTAATATGGTTAAATACAAAAATCAATGAAAGTTAAAAGCGAAGTAAATTGGTCAAAACTTGAATCCAGTAATGAAGAGAATCGCTAAATGTGTTAAACTTTAGAAAAATGATAAAAATCTTGAATTGATCCTTAAATTTAATTCTTTGTATGATTGGAAGTGTTAGAAGCATGTTAGGGATGTTTCATATCAAGTTTATATCAATTATACATCATTACATTGTTGTTGGTTGGTTGTTGGGTTAAAAATTTTCATAAGGTTTCGAGCGAGGGAAAGATTTTCCAAGCTTAAGTGATCGTCATACCCGCCCGGCGAAGATCATCTTTATATATAAGGCCCTTACCGAATGGTGGAGGAAGATGTTTAACGATAGCTATACACCCCGTGAAGTGTTTTATAGTGTAAATGCCTTGCGGAGTCTTCTTTATTGTGACTTTTTTTGTTGTTGTTTTTTTTTGATTTGTTTGATGAAAAAAGTCTTAATTTAACTTAACTTCAAGAACATACATACTTCTTAAACATGTATCAATGAATAGTTGCAAGATGTTTTAGTTGGTTTAGAGTTTAATTATAACCTTTTGAAAAGAAAAGTTAAAAGACAAAAACCATGTTATAAAATCTTACGCCTTTTTGAATCTAACCTATTGAGCATATGTTTATAGCTTAGTTAGTCTTGTAAATACATATGAAATGTGGACTCAACGTACCTTGCATGTATAGATTGTTAGACATGACATCTTAATATTTGAAAACCAATTGAGTTGAAAACTCTCTGACTTATATTGTGAACTTTTGAACAATTAGGATAGGATGCTTATGCCTCTAGAGATAATCGACATGTTCACGCATCTAGTTAGACATTTTATAAACTATGCAAGCATGTATAGAAAGAAGTTGTTTGGCAATATTATGTGGTTTAATGAATACTATGGTTAGTGGTTGATATAATGAACTCTTTTAACTTTGAAAGATGGAAATGTATGAGTAACTTTAATAAAGGGTCAAAACTAGCTTAAAGGTTCTTTAATATGTGAAATAACTTAAAAATCACGTAAAGTAAGGAATATTTTGAAAATACAAATAAAAGATGAGCATATAGGTACTAAAAGATTTTAAAGGTATAAATCAATGTGATTTACGCATCTATGAGTTTGAATATATATAGCCTATATGAATTTAGATATATGTGATGAAAGTATGCAAATATGTATATCAAGTGTTTGTGACTAATGAATACCTATACATACATAAATAGGATAATATAGTTCATTGAGGTGATTTTACGCTATAAGTGGTAATCAACGCTAAAAGGCAAATCTCCTAACTCACACAACTTTGGATTTTGTGCGAATTCTCTAACTTTGTTTGATTCTCATATTGAATGCAAGTTTTCTAAATTCTTTACATTGTATATTGTATAACCCAATTGTTGCCATACTTATATCGAAACAAACATCTATTACTATTCGAAAATCATTTGTATGCCTTAACATTGTTACGAGCATTGGACTTATCGTTCATAAATGCATTATAAAAATGGTTTAAGCTTTTGATTCGGCTTAGAACCATAATCATGTGTTAAGAAAGCTATCCAAACCAATCGATTTGGTGTGGGACTCTTGTAAATCTCTTGAGATGGACAACCCTCTTAAAAAGGAAATTTTATATTGTCGAGGGGCAAGCGATGCATAATATAGTATGATGATTAAATGTTATGCATAACATAGGGTACTTTAGTGATCACTGTTGTACTCGTTTATATTGGATTGCGATATAATCTTTATTAATTCTAGTAAGAGTTCTTAGTCCTTTGTGTAGTCCCATTGGTAGTCCCTTTTCCACGTTCTCATTTCCTAAAGAGAACAAAGTGAAAGAAAGGGTGAGCTCAACTAGCCCGATGAAGAAATATTATGACTAAGATAATGCAGAATAAATTATCCTTAGCCTTCAACAGTATAACAACTGACAGAATATAATAGACAACAAGATTTAGATCAACAACTGTAGCGGAATAAACAATCCATTAGAAGACTCAAGTAGAGCATAAAATCTACTATCTTCTATGATTTAAAAAGATTTTCATCAACTTTATCGCTGAGACTCAGCTTAATAAATAAACCACATCATCCCTGTATTTTGGACAGGAGCCGCCCTCGCCTGATGTTGCATGAATTGCATAAAGCCTATGATAGTCCCATCATTCATCATTTGATCGTTGTAGTTTACCTGAGGATTATTGTCTTCCTGTTGCATATTATCCTAAGTATTAATCTGTGGTGACTCCACGGTCTCAAGTGCTTCATTCATTATCTCAACATTTTTGGATGCCATTTTCAAATACTGCCACAAAACAAGGGTTAATTAACATATCACATATTATCCATATACTCTGACTAACCAATTAAATACCAAATAAACTTAGGTAGGTCATACTAGCGAAGGAATTCCCCGTCTCTCCCCTCCTAGTTCTTGTCTCACATCTCAGCTAGGGATCATATCCCTAAGCTTTGATACCAACTGCGATGCCCCCAAAATAGGTATACATCACCTATCTTGAGTCACAAAATACATGGTACAAAATTCAAATACAACTTAATTATACAACAGTCGTGTAAAATATGACAAAACATAATCTAAGAGTTTTTATAAGAATATTTTCATCTAGACAATATCCACACTCAATGGAGTCCTCATTACATTTATTGTCACACTATTTAACAGAATAGTGACGACTACTAATGCTATCATCTGGACCGTCACTCCGTTCCCCGACTAGTCCCGACTACGTTCTCATTTCCTGAAGAGAACAGTGAAAGAGAGGGTGAGCTCAACTAGCCCAGTAAGAAATATTATGACTAAGATAATGCAGAATAAATTATCCTTAGCCTTCAACAGTATAACAACTGATAGAATATAATAGACACCAAGTTTTAGATCAACAACTGCAGCGGAATAAGCAATCCATTAGAAGAGTCAAGTAGAGCATAAAACCTATTATCTTCTATGATTTAAAAAGATTTTCATCAACTTTATCGCTGAGACTCAGCTTAATAAATAAACCACATCATCCCTGAATAATGGCCAAGGATATTCATGTAATCATCAATGGTCATGATTATACCGAATAATCCCTGGTCATAATCATACCAACAACTGTCCATCAATGAACTACAGGCCAATGAGGACTTCTACCACATCATTCGTTACATTACGGTCATGATTATCTTAGAATAATCCTCAGGTCATAATCATACCAAGTCCATCTCTGCACGTAAGCCAAAGATGACTTTCATCACAATACAAGCATGAGGATGATGACAATAATATAAGCAATAATCAAACGAAAACAAGGATAAATATTAAAGACTTTAAAAATATCCAAATATTATCCATCACTTAAATAACTCATAATCTAATATTGTTAATATTATAACAATATTTTAATCACTTCTAAAACTTATAAACAATTTAATTTAATTGTTTACACTTTACAAAATAATGCATTTAATCAATCAAAAATTCCATACTCATAAGATTTCATCACCAATGATCAAATCACTCATCAAAAATCTGCATATACCTTATATAGGATTTTCAAGCCCTAAAATCCTATTTACCAATTCTTCAACTTCACATAACATATTTAACTCATATGTTTGTAACTAAACCATTTTCATGAAAAATTACCAAATTAACTTATTATTTTTCTATCCTTTGTCCAAACATATATACATATATTTCATACACAACAAGTATTTTTTTAATTTTTCAAGTCCCTTAAGTATTTTTCAAAAATCAATTTCTAATTAATTCCTTAAGAAATTAGCTACCTCAAGTTTAACTCCAGAAATTCCCAAATCTTAGCAGGATCTTACACATGTTAACGTGAGCTTCCAGATTAAATTTCATGGTCATCGGAGTTATAGAACTTTGGTTATAGCGCTTTTCGTCGAAAAAACCTAAATATTGAAATAGTCATAACTTGCTCATTTTAAGTCGGAATGAGCTCATTTTTGGACAGGAGGTACTTTATACCATATATTTCCATGTCCCAAAAGGCTGGAATTTTTCTCACAAATTAAGCGGATGAAACAGCCCTTACAAAATTTTGGGCAGTAACTTTTTCTCTTTTTTCACTTTTTCGTGCTTTGTTAAAAATAGTCCATACAAAAATCTACAACTCCTCTTTCAGTGATTCCACTAAGAGATGTTAGAAAACTTATCATAATATCCTCCCAAATTTTTCCAGAACTTTTGAATGTCCGAAAAAATTACGAAATTGCAAATGGATTTTAACCCGCCATGCGGTAATCCACGTAAACAGATCATTTTCACAATTTAATAAGGAATGAATACGAAGGATCATTGACCATGCCTGCAGGTAGTCCACACAGACAGGTTATTCCAATAGAATAATAAATAATGGAATAACAGAAGAATGTCACCATGTATACGGTAGTCCGTGTCACGAGTTATTCAACGAATAATAAATAATGGAACCAGTCATGCGTAACGCATGCGATGGATATTCCAACGAAAAATAAAGAATGGAATAACGAAAGACTTCACCAGTATGCGCGATAGGCCGTAATGCATGTGTTATTCCAACAAAATAATAAATAATGGAACCCGTGTCATACGTAATACCTGTGCATGGATATTCCAACGAGAATAATAAAGAATGGAATAACAAGAGAATTTCACCATGTATGCGGTACTTCGCATAAACAGGTTATTCCAACATAATAATAAAGAATGGAATAACAGAAGAATTTCACCATGTATACGGTATTCCGCGTATACGGGTTATTCCAACAGAATCATAAGGGATGGAATAACAATAGCTCTCTTCATGAATACGAAAGAAATAATACCCCTTAAACAATAATAATATCCCTTACCTTAGAATAAAGCTGGATACTAGAATAGAGAGGTAGCAGACTTTTCTTCTTCTTTCTCACTATAATTTCTCTCTATAATAATTGCTCTATAGCTTTAGTGAATTGGTGAGAAATGAAGGAAGAATGAGCTTCTATTTATAGGAAAATATAGTTTCGATAATTGCACATTTTGGGGCTCAAAATATTACAGTACAATACCTCCAACTTTTCTTTCATTTTTAATTTAGTCCTGCAAGTATTATTAAACTTGCACCACCTCCCCTAATAGTAAATAGTGAATCAATAGTTCAATCATATGAATCAATAGTTATAATCATGTGAAAATACGAATTACAGTATAGTACCTCCATGTATACCTCCATTTTTAACTTAGTCATGCAAGTATTATCAATCTTACACCAACTCCCCTAATAGTACAAGAATGTGATTCAATAGTACACACATGTGAACAAATAGTTATATAAGCATATGAATTAGTAGTAATTAATTGCTCATTTATCCGATTAATTACCCGATTTATCAATATAACCTCCAGACATCAATTATCATCGGAATAAATGTCGATTTTCACTAACACTAACAATTCCAACACAATGGAACTATCAATTTCATCTTTAATCAACACAATCTTATTTATCATTAATATTATAATTCACAATATTTAACAACCAGGTCATTCCCAGGAAAGAGGGGGCTTTCCGATAAGGATTTTTCCTTATTGGCGCGCAATTAGATGACCAAACCTCTCCTTGACAGAACTTCTAGACATTGTAAATATTGCAATTTAATAATATGAATAACTTTGTCGTCTCAATTATTGATTTAATAATATATAAAATATTATGCAGATGATACTATGACAATAATCGAATCAATAATATGAGAGATATGATGCATCAATTACTGTAGCAATAATTGAGTATAACTGAGTGACTTCTCACATAAGCATCAATAACCAATATCGTGAGCTACTATGCAACCAAGCGTATTCTCTTTGTTTTTTACTATGAGAAAGTAGTTCAACAGTTTTATCAGTAACACTTCTGCCGTTATTTTTATAAAAAAATAATTCTGTCGTTTTACGACAATACTTTCGTTGTGGGGTCCACCAATGATTGTGTCATCGTACGAATATTCCCTGTTAAAATGAATTTTTCCCGACCAATCGAATATTTTATAACAACTTGCATACTTTGCAAAATTTATAAATATTACCCACAACTATAACATTATATCAAATCCACACCATAATATTCAAAAAAAATATTTTGAGAATTTTAAATCTTTATTCATAAAATTTGGGGTCTCACAATCTCCCCTCCTTATAAAATTTTGCCCTCGAAATTTACGTACGTACCTTGTTATGCCGAAGAGATGAGGATACCTTGACTTCATTTCAGATTCTAACTCTTGAGGTATAACCTTTGAGTGTTGAATACGATCATTCTTATCAAAGATTTTAACACGTATCTCCTCATACGTTAAATCTTCTACTATCTCGTCTAGTTCTAATTTAATAATGTGGTTCGGGTCGTCCACATATTTACGTAACATCGATACGTGAAAAATGTTATGAACACGCGACATACTTTGCGGTAAAACGAGTCTATAGGCCACAGTTCCTACTACATCGAGGATTTCAAATGGGCCAATTAAATCGAGGGTTGAGATAACGCCTTCTTGAACCTTCTTCTTCACATTCATCAAATTTGGGTGTGTAGCTTGAGCAGCTTTAACTTTATCGATTAAAATCGATTCTACTCGTATATTCATTATCTTCACGTGGGTCCCTAGAGTATTTAACTCTATCTTCATCATTTGTAAGTTATACGAAATGGGACTTTGTGTTAATAACATCGCACTCGTAAATGCAAACGATCTTCTACTCAACACGTCCATTACCGTTTTGCTCGTCCACGATGATATTGAATGGTCGTAAACCTTCAACATTTCGAGCCATCATCTTTTGGCGCGCATTATCGTTCGTTTTGGGTGAAGAAATATTTAAGGGTTGAAGAAATGGGTTTTGTCTTTGGGTCAATACAAAATTCGATTTCATGTTCTGGGGTAGGCTAAGAAGTCTTCAAGAATATGTCAGGAAATTTATTAACAATAGAAATATCATTCAAAATTGTGACTCTCATCCAAGACTTGGATACCACATTTAATGAAGGTTTCTCCTAATGGAGTTTCAATAGATAAGTCAAAGTCTAACTTCTCCGGAGTCAAATTTAAGCGTTGAGCATAAGCAAGAGATAAAAAGAATGGGTAGAGCAGAATTATCTAATAAGGTATAGACTTCTCAAAAATTTATAATTAACTAACCCATGCTAACTTCGTTCGGGTTACTAACTTATTGAGAAGTCACGAAAAACGCTCTCCCTGAAACCACCGACTTTGTTTTGTCTGTATCTGCCTTTGGTGCCACCGTCCCAGCTGGACTTGACTTCACTATACGATAAAATCGAGCTAAATGACCTTCTCTTCTTGAATTTCCACTTCTATTATCTTGGCTATGATTACCACCGAAGTGCTTACCATTCTTGGCATGATAATTTCCCCCACGATGGTCATCATTGTTTTGATGGTCGCTTGCCAGAATACGATTATTATCGTGTTGTTGGTCGTTACCTTTTGGTTGTGCTAACTCATTATCGCGCTCCAATAACTGAGCCCTATTCACAAAATCTAAATATAAACAAAGTTTATGAGAAATGAGATATTGACGTATATCGGGTTTCAAACCTCTTAGAAACATTCACGTCATTCGCTCATCATTATCGACCAAATGGGATGCAAACCGGGATAACTTCGCAAACTTAGCCTCGTACTGCGATACGGTCATATTATTTTGCTCCATTGCTTATCTCAACATATTCAGATGCCATTTTCAAACACTGTCACAAAACAAGGGTTAATTGACATATCACATATTATCCCTATACTCTGACCGACCTATTAAATAACAAATAAACTTAGGTAGGTCATACTAGCGAAGGATTTCCTCGTCTATCCCCTCCTAGTTCTTATCTCACATCTCAGCCAGGGATCATATCCCTAAGCTTTGATACCAACTATGACACCCCCAAAACAAGTATACATCACCCATCTTGAGTCGCCAGATACATGGTATAAAATTCAAATACAACTTAATTATACATCAGTCGTGTAAAATACGACAAAACATAATCTAAGAGTTTTAATAAGAATATTTTCATCTAGATAATATCCACACTCAATGGAGTCCTCATTACATTTATTGTCACACTATTTAACAGAATAGTGAGGACTACTAATGTTATCATCTGGACCGTCACTCCGGTTCCTCGACTAGTCCCATTCGTTCTCATTTCACGAAGAGAACGGTGAAAAGAAAGGGTGAGCTCAACTAGCCCGATAAAAAATATTATGACTAAGATAATGCGAATAAATTATCATTAGCCTTCAACATATAACAACCGATGAATATAATAGACAACAAGTTTTAGATCAACAATTGCAATGGAATAAGCAATCCATTAGAAGAGTCAAGTAGAGCATAAAATCTACTATCTTCTATGATTTAAAAAGATTTTCATCAACTTTATTGCTAAGACTCACTTAATAAATAAACCACATCATCCCTGCACCATGACCAAGGATATTCATGTAATCATCAATGGTCATGATTATACCGAAAAATTCCTGGTCATAATCATACCAACAATTGTCCACCAATGAACTACAGGCCAATGAGGACTTTTACCACATCATTCGTTACATTACGGTTATGATTATACCGAATAATCCCTGGTCATAATCATACCAAGTCCATCTCTGCACGTAAGCCAAAGATGACTTTCATCACAATATAAGCATGAGGATGATGACAATAACATAAGCAATAATCAAACAAAAACAAGGATAAATATTAAAGACTTTAAATTTATCCAAATATTATCCATCACTTAAATAACTCATAATCTAATATTGTTAATATTATAACAATATTTTAATCACTTCTTAAACTTATAAACAATTTAATTTAATTATTTACACTTTACCAAATAATGCATTTAATCATTCAAAATGTCATACTCATAAGATTTCATCACCAATGATTAAATCACTCATCAAAATCACGATATACCTTATATAGGATTTTCAAGCCCTAAAATCCTATTTACCAATTCTTCAACTTCACATAACATATTTAACTCATATATTTGTAACTAAACCATTTTCATGAAAATTACCAAATCAACTTATTATTTTTCTATCCTTTGTCCAAACATATATACATATATTTCATACACAACAAGTATTTTTTTAAAATTTTTCAACTCCCTTAAGTATTTTTCAAAAATCAATTTCTAATTAATTCCTTAAGAAATTAGCTACCTCAAGTTTAACTCCAAAAATTCCCAAATCTTGGCGAGGATCTTACATATATTAACGTGAGCTTCGGTTTAAATTTCATGGTCATCGAGTTATAGAACTCGGTTATAAGCGTTTTTAATCGAAAAAATCTAAATATTGAAATAGTCATAACTTGCTCATTTTAAGTCGGAATGAGCTCATTTTTGGACAGGAGGTACTTTATACCATATATTTCCATGTCCCAAAAGGCTGGAATTTTTCTCACAAATTAAGCGGATGAAACAGCCCTTACAAAATTTTGGGCAGTAACTTTTTCTCTTTTTTCACTTTTTCGTGCTTTGTTAAAAATAGTCCATACAAAAATCTACAACTCCTCTTTCAGTGATTCCACTAAGAGATGTTAGAAAACTTATCATAATATCCTCCCAAATTTTTCCAGAACTTTTGAATGTCCGAAAAAATTACGAAATTGCAAATGGATTTTAACTTGCCATGCGGTAATCCATCAAAATGATCATTTTCACAATTTAATAAGGAATGAATCTGAAGGATCATTGACCATGCTGCGGTAGTCCACATGAGACAGTTTATTCCAATAGAATAATAAATAATGGAATAACGGAAGAATGTCACCATGTATCTGATGATCGCGCGTATCGAGTTATTCAACGAGAATAATAAATAATGGAACCCGTGTCATGCGTAAGCGCACGACGAGATATTCAACGAGAAAAATAAAGAATGGAATAACGAAGACTTCACGGGCATGCGATAGGCCGTATGCAGACGAGTTATTCCAACAAAATAATAAATAATGGAACCGAATCATGCGTAATACGCGACGAGATGTTCCAAAGAATAATAAAGAATGGAATAACGGAAGAATTTCACCATGTATGCACGATATAGCGCAAAAAGCGAGTTATTCAACATAATAATAAAGAATGGAATAACAGAAGAATTTCACCATGTATACGGTATTCCGCATATACAGGTTATTCCAACAGAATCATAAGGGATGGAATAACAATAGCTCTCTTCATGAATACGAAAGAAATAATACCCCTTAAACAATAATAACATCCCTTACCTTAGAATAAAGCTGGATACTAGAATAGAGAGGTAGCAGACTTTTCTTCTTCTTTCTCACTATAATTTCTCTCTATAATAATTGCTTAATAGCTTTAGTGAATTGGTGAGAAATGAAGGAAGAATGAGCTTCTATTTATAGGAAAATATAGTTTCGATAATTGCACGTTTTGGGGCTCAAAATATTACGATCAATACCTCCAACTTTTCTTTCATTTTTTTTAATTTAGTCCTGCAAGTATTATCAAACTTGCACCACCTCCCCTAATAGTAAATAATGTGAATCAATAGTTCAATCATGTGAATCAATAGTTATAATCATGTGAAAATACGAATTACAGTATAGTACCTCCATCTATACCTCCATTTTTAACTTAGTCATGCAAGTATTATCAATCTTGCACCAACTCCCCTAATAGTACAAGAATTTGATTTAATAGTACACACATGTGAACAAATAGTTATATAAGCATGTGAATTAGTAGCAATTAATTGCTCATTTATCTGATTAATTACCCGATTTATCAATATAACCCCCAGACATCAATTATCATCGGAATAAATGTCGATTTTCACTAACACTAATAATTCCAACACAATGGAACTATCAATTTCATCTTTAATCAACACAATCTTATTCATCATTAATATTATAATTCACAATATTTAACAACCAGTTCGTTCCCAGGAAAGAGGGGGCTTTCTAATAAGGATTTCTCCTTATTAGCGCGCAATTAGATGACCAAACCTCTCCTTGACAGAACATCTAGACATTGTACATATTGCAATTTAATAATATGAATAACTTTGTCGTCTCAATTATTGATTTAATAATATATAAAATATTATGCAGATGATACTATGACAATAATCGAATCAATAATATGAGAGATATGATGCAACAATTATTGTAGCAATAATTGAGTATAACTGAGTGACTTCTCACGTAAACATCAATAACTAATACCGTGTGTGCTACTATGCAACCACAGCGTATTCTTTATTTACTTCTGACCAAGAGTAGTTCAGCGGTTTAACGGTAACACTTTCGGCGTTATTTTTATAAAAAGATAATTATGTCGTTTTACGACAATACTTCCGTTGTGGGGTCCACCAATGATTGTGTCGTCGTACGAATATTCCCTGTTAAAATTAATATTCCCCGACCAATCAAATATTTTATAACAACTTGTATACTTTACAAAATTTATAAATATTACCCACAACTATAACATTATATAAAATCCACACCATAATATTCAAAAAAAATATTTCGAGAATTTTAAATCTTTATTCATAAAATTTGGGGTCTCACATTAGTGACTGCTCAGTGTTCATTCTTATTGAACCTCGAAATGAATAAATCCTGAAATTTTGTTGATATCCTTCAGTTTATAGTGACACCTATTGAATACTTTTGATATTTCTTGATATCCTTGAACTATCAATTATTGTTATATCCTTGAAGATTCAAATGCTATAACTGCTTATTCTTCTTCCTATATTACTTGTTGGGCAAACTTGTTGCTCATTCTTGCTTCCCTAAAAATATTACAGTTAAGACAGAGCAAGGCGGTACATCGGGAAAGGACAAGGGAAAGGGCACGGCTACATAATAACTTAGTCCTTTAAGTGTAGAAATATTATTACTATTGTTATACTTATTATGATGTATTTAAGGATGATTAAGTTATGTCTAAGTTTAATCACTGGATTGTTGTAATAATGGTTACGGTACCTTAGGACGCGAATATTTATATTATATCAATGTAAATTATTCTATTATTTCTGTTGTTGATGATTTTAATATGATATTAGAATTAGCACGTGACGAATCAAATTTGAGATATGAGTGTCTGAATTTGGGGGCGCCATAGGTTGGTTTCAAAGCTATACTTATAAACCTTAGGAGTGAGAGTCCTTAGATTATAACTTAGGAGAACTTAGAAGATAGAGAGGGAGGAAACTTATATGGAGTTCTCATAGAGAGTGACTTAGTGTGTTATAGAATATAACTTCATTCTATACAATGAACTTATGTTATTTAACATTCTAATGAAGTTGTTGTTTATCTTGTCTTATGTTGGTGATTGTAGGATGACTGACATGGGAGGACCTAGCCGAGTAGTAGAAGAGGGGCCGCGTGACATACACGTAGTATTTGAGGTACCATCGATAGTGGAGCCCATATTAGCATTGACCCTATTGATGATGATGATGAGGAGGAGGAGATGGAGCCCCTACCCGAGGAATCTGATCCGGAGGAGGAGCCTATAGAGGAGGAGCCTATGGAGAACTCCGACGAGACTACTTTCGAGGATCAGATGTTGGGAGAGTATGAGGAGCGGATCCTGAAGTTGGGATGTAGAGTGGAGGAGTTAGAGGCTGCGGCTAGAGAGAGGGAGTCCAAGTTCCAAAAACTGAGGGACGAGGACCACTAGAGAAAGTTAGTGATACAAGAGTTGGGGTTGGAGATTGCTCACCGCAAAGAGGCAGGGATTCAGATGGGAGCTTTGTTTCATAGGGCGGTGGCTAGTAATGTAGAGCTGGCAGGGAAGATGGAAGAAATGGAGCAGAAAATGATAAGCGAGAGGACAGAGAAGGGAGCTCTCCGAACTCAGTTAGAGATGGAGGTGATGGATAGGATCCATTTTTGAGGAAAAATGGGAAGCAGCCAATGATAGGGCTAGTGATTTGGAGGATGAGGTGAGATGTAAGAAGAGGAAGATGAACCAAATGGGCTATGTTGTGCGCACAGCCATGGAAAGATTAATTGATGGGGTAAATCATTACCCGGCGGAGCAGGGACAGACTCGGCACACCATAAGCAAAGATATGGTGGTGCACATTGCTCAGAGGGAGTACCAAAGCGTTGTGGAGCGTGGAATGATAGATTAAGTCTAGGTGTTAAAAGTTTGCAATTGTCGTATTTTATTATGTGATGTATAATTTGTTGTTGTAATCTCAGTCTTTTGTGTAAGATGTGAGATAGTGGTAAACCCCAAACTTTTGAATTATATTAGAGGGGTAGTATGTTGATGGATGTCCCCATCTTTTGTGATATTAGGGGATAGGTTGTGTCATTTATAGAAGTATGCTAGAGATAATCATGTAATGTAACAATTTGGCATATGAATATAAATGCTCTTATGTGTTATGAAATCTTATTTCTTTTTATGGAGAATTGTTTAAATAATATAATTAGATAATAAAAATGGAAGTTTTGTGATCTGAAAAATGCATGAGACGTAGATTAAGCACTTAGAAAAGAGTCGGTTAATGATGAGAGAGGACAAGTAGATCACATTCAAAGGCTTGTAGATTTGTTAGGGGAAGCTCTTAGGGGAAGCAACGAACTAGTACCACCCATTCCCCAAGTAGCTCCGGTCACAAACTTCAAGGACTTTAAGAGTGTAGGTCCTCCAAAATTCATGGGTACTACCGACCCTATCGTAGCGCAAATGTGGATTAAGGAAATAGAGAAAGCCTTCGCCATTGCTCGTGTGGGTGAAGACCAGAAAACCATGTTCACTACATATATGATGAGGGGAGAAGAAAACTACTGGTGGGATGCAAATCAACAGAGGGTGGGAGAAGGGACTATAACCTGGGAGAGGTTTAAGACCTTGTTCTTCGAGAATTACTTCCCGAAGAGCATGAAGAATAGGATGGAGGTAAAATTTCTAGAACTGAAACAAGGGGAGATGACGGTGGCATAGTACGCGACCAAGTTAAATGAACTCGTTCGATTCGCAACACATTAAGCTAACACCAAAAAAAGGAAAGCTCAACACTTCGAACTTGGACTAAAACCTTGGTTATTCAACATGGTGTCGGTCCTTCAAATCGACTCGTTCGCCACATTATTAGAGAAGGCGATAATTACTGAGGGAGGTAGCGAGACATTGAGCCAATACAACAAGGAGAAGAAGAACAAGAATGCTGGGGGAGAAACTCATGGAGGGAGTAGCAGTGGTGGAAGTTATCTGGGAAAGAGGAAATGGGATAATCGCAACAACAACAACAACAACAACAATACCAACAACCGAAGCATCAACCAGTTAGAAAGTTATCAAGGAGGGTTAAAGAAAAGAAGTGAAGCTTGCTCGAAATATGGAAAAAAACCATCGAGGGAATCTTTGGAAGGGCGCACGTCTACTACAATCTATGCGGCGGAAGGGCATTATTTCGACGCTTAATGCCCAAAGAAAAATATCAAGGGATATTTTGTGTATGGCTCAACTAAGCATCAAATCAAGGATTGCCCAAAGAAGGGGAGCAGCGGAGGAAGCGGCCAACATGGAGGGGGCAGCAAGCTGATGATCGGCGGACCACCAACGCCAACCAAATGAATTGCGCCTCGAACCTTTAACATAACTGTCCAAGACGCAGTGACTGCAAAGGACGTGGTGTCAGGTATTCTCCCAATAAATAATATAAATGCCTATGTATTATTTGATTTGGGTGCTACCTATTCCTTTGTGTTTGAAGAATTTGCTAATCGATTAAACATACCCCCTGAACGCTTAGAGGATTCGTTGAACATAAAGATTGCAAATAAGGAAGTAATTTTTGTAGAGTTCGTTTACCGAGACTGTTGTACAAATATTAGAGGTTACAAACTAAATGTAGACTTAATTTCGATTAAACTAGGAGAGTTTGATGTGATATTAGGAATGGATTGGTTATCTAGCTACACTGCGATAATTGATTGTAAAGAGAAAAGTGTGAACCATTAGACCTCAAATCGGTCTAAGGTAGTGTTTTATGGTAGCTCATCGCTCAAGCAATCGTGTTGCCTTACGATGATGCAGGTCAAGAAGTTGTTAAAAAAAGGATGTGTAGGTTATTTAGCATATATAGTGAATACCTAGAAAAAGGGAGTAGAAATGAAGGATATATCAGTTGTGAGAGATTTCTAAGATGTGTTTCCAGATGATCTGCCTGGTCTTCCATCAGACAGAGAAATTGAATTCATAATAGACTTAGCACCGAGAACCGCACCAATTTTGAAAGCCCCATATCGTATGACGCCAGTATAAATGAAGGAATTGATGATATAATTGCAAGAGTTGTTAGATAAGGGTTACATTCGGCCAAGTGTGTCTCCTTGGGGAGCACCAGTGTTGTTTGTAAAGAAAAAGGATGGGTCAATGAGGCTCTGTATCGACTATTGGGAGTTAAACCGAGTAACCATTAAGAATAGATATACATTGCCAAGAATAGACGACCTTTTTGACCAACTGAAGGGAGCGAAGTATTTTTCCAAGATAGATTTACTAACGGGTTATCATCAGTTGAAAGTGCGAGATGAGGACATACCAAAGACGACGTTCCAAACTCGTTACGGACATTACGAATTTCTAGTGATGTCATTTGGGTTAACTAATGCTCCGGCAACATTCATGGACTTGATGAACTGAGTATTTATTGACGACATCTTGATTTATTCAAAGACTAAGGAAGAGCACGCCGAACACCTGAGGATGGTATTGGAAGCATTGAGAAGGGAAAAGATGTATGCTAAATTTTCGAAATGTGAATTTTGGATGGAGAAGGTTTAATTTTTAGGACACGTGATAGATCAAAATGGAATTTTCATAGATCCTGCAAAAGTGGAGGCAGTAAGTAATTGGGAACAACCGAAGACGCCAACTAAGGTAAGAAGTTTGTTAGGGTGCCTTGGGACGCGAATATTTATATTATATCAATGTAAATTATTCTATTATTTCTGTTGTTGATGATTTTAGTATGATATTAGAATTAGCACGTGACGAATCAAATTCGAGATATGAGTGTCTGAATTTGGGGGCGTCACAGTAACCTCATGGAAGCCCATGCTAAAGCACAACAAGTCTTCTCAATCAGAGTGTACTTGTGTTTACTGCTGCTGAATCTTTTGCTGAGGTAGTAGATATCCCACTCTTGGCCTCTATCGTCTTTTTGTCCCAGCATGCAGCTCATGGCATTGTCATTAATGGACAGGTACATGAACAGAAGAACATCATCCTTGGGTGGTACTAATACAGGAGCATTAACCAGCTGCTCTTTGATTTTAAGGAAGGCTTTTTGACACTCATCGTTCCATTTCATGGAGGAGTTCTTCCCTAACAATTTGAAGATAGGCTCACAGATTGCTGTGAGTTGAGAAATGAACCTGCTAATGAAGTTGATTCTTCCCAAAAATTCCCGTATTTCTTTCTCTATCTAAGGAATGGGCATTTCCTTGATGGCCTGGATTTTGGTGGGATCTAGCTCAATCCCTTTGTGGTTGACTAGGAAACCTAGCAACTTGCCTGATTTAACACCAAAGGCGTACTTGGCTGGATTCAACTTCAAGTTGTACTTACGCAACCTATTGAAAAGCTTTCTGAGATGGTCTAAGTGGTCTTATTTCCTTCGGAATTTAAAAATGATTTCATCCACGTAGATCTTTATCTATTTGTGCATTAAGTCGTGAAAAAGAGCCATCATAGTTCGCTGATAGGTTGCTCCGGCATTAATGAGGCCGAATGACAACCATCTATAGCAAAAGGTTTCCTAAGGCATGATGAATGCAGTTTTCTCACGATCCTCCTTAACAACCATAATTTGATGATACCCCGCAAAGCAATCAGCAAATAAATACATGTCGTATTGAGCAGTATTATCATTGAGAATGTGGATAAATGGCACAGGAAAGCTATCCTTAAGGCAAGCTTTATTCAGATCCCGGTAATCCATACAAACTTGTACCTTTCCTCCCGATTTAGGCACGGGGACTATATTTGATAATCATTCAGGATATGTGGACACCATGATGATGCCAGCTTGAAATTGTTTCACAATTTCTTTTTTAACCTTTAAACTCCGCTCAGGTTTTAATCGCCTGAGCTTCTGCCTGACTGGCTTGAATCCCTCTTTAATGGGAAGGTGATGGATGTCGATGTCCGTGGATAAACCCAACATGTCTTCATGAGACCATGTAAACACATCTTGGAATTGGGTTAACAACGCAACCATGTCATTCCTTTGGTTTGGAGTGAGGTCTGTACCAATCTGGATCAACCTAGGGCTTTCTAAGGTTTCGACATTAAATGAGGTGGTTTGATCAGGATTTGGTTTGGATTTGTCTTCGACCCATTCCTTAATCTCTTGAGGTATCTCAATGTCCTCTTGTATTTCCATCAAGTTTGAGTCCAACTTTTCATCAAAATTACAGTCCTTGTGGAGAAAAGGAACCTCATCAACAAGTAAAGGAGCATTTAAATTCAGAGTCCTGAAACAAAATATGTTTTCACTTAATATATGAAATTGTTCAGTCATACAAAAGTGTTAGCATGTACTGATAAAACAACTACTAATACTGTACAGAAAAGTAAGCAGTTAAAGATATCTACAGGGCAGAGGGATTCTTCCTTTTTACCCTTGGTGACAAATGCAAGGAGTGCTACTCCAATTGTCAAGGGTGAAGTCCTGGTGGACAGTAGTAATGAAGTGACGATCATCGTCCTCCTTTTCCTGAATGATGACCATAATGTCGGGACAATCATCATCTGGAGTGTATCTATTTGTGTGTTCATCATGAAAAAGGATGCGTAGATGAGACAATCTCCTGGCGATGTCTTGTTTATGTCTCTGGTCCTTTTCTTCCACTTTGGGATCATGAATTAGGACCTCTTTTGATTTAACCTATATCGGTTTGGGAAATAGCATAGCCATAACATGGACTGGAACCTTTACCAGAGACTGTATAGGCTCGGGATCGGTAGGTGGAGATAATCGCCTTATGGCTAAAGATGAAGGAATCTGTTTGTGCTTGTGAGGAGTCCTGTGACTGGAGCTAGCAGAATAGCCTAATCCAGTTATCCCTTTTTGACTAGGAACTTGAATTAGGTGCTTAATACCTTGATAATCTTTGCCCAACCCTTGTCTAGGTTGATGACCCAATGATATCATCTCTTGAGTGGCCAACATTACCCCGGCAGAAATCTTGGGTGTGAGAGGTGGCGCCCCAATGGGATGGTAATGAGTGTTGCTCACCTCCAGAGCATGGAAACTGACCGACTCAACTTCTGAATTGAAGCTGATGAGGGGTATGTCACCTTGTTCAGGACATTCCGGCTCATCATTAATAGTAACTAGGCTATTATTGATAATGTACTTAAGTTGCTAATGAAGGGTGGAAGGGACGGCTCCAGCCATATGAATCCACGGTCTTCCCAACAGCAAATTATATCCCGTAGCTATTCTAAGCACGTGAAAGGATACACTGAATGTATGTGGACCAATCTCCACTGGTAATTCAATCACTCCAACGACATTTCGTTGGGACCCATTAAAAGCTTTGATAACCATATGGCTGCTTTTGATCCTCTTGGGGTTGATATTCATCTTCTCCAAGGTATCATAAGGACAAATATTCAGAGATGAACCTCCATCTATCAAGACTCCTCCTACCATGTATTCGGAGGACAAAACCGCTATGTGCAACGGCTCGTAATGACCCATCCCTTCAGTGGGTATGTCGTCATCAGTGAAAGATATCACATTGTTGTTGAAAATTTGATCCACCAGATGTTAGAATTTTTCCACATCCACAGATTTCGGTAAATGGGCTTCTTCCAAGACCCTTAGCAAGATCTTTTGTTGATCTTCAAAAAAGAAAACCAAGTTCAGTATGGAAATTTGTTGTGGAGCTTCTCTCAAGCTTAAAATCACCTTGGCTTCGCTATGGCCCATGGTACGAAGGAACTCTTCAATTTTCTCTATGGGAACTTTCCCGTTTGATTTGATGGTAGGCTTCATCACCCGATGGGGAAGATACAGTGGATTCTCCTTCGACACTGCAATAGTTGTATGTGATGTAGATCCTTCAACCTGCCCATAATTCCATGGGACTTTTTTTAATCTAATAACAGGATATTGTGGCCTAGATGTCAAGAGAATTGGTTCTGGTGCAGCCACTTTCAAAGGATTGTCGACACCTTTAAGTTGAATTGCTTGTATTGTGAGTGGCCTGGTAGCGAAATCATCCTCAACAGATATAACTGCTACGCCATCCTTCCATTTTGTAGGACATATGTTCCCACTCTCGAGTAACAAAGTGTCATCATCTGCCATTTGCAGGACACTGCTGTCAATTAAATTCTGAATGAGGTGGCGGAGTGCCCAACATTCTTCTATGTTGTGACCACGAGAGTGGGAGTGGTACTGGCATACTCCATTGGAATTGAACTGTCTAGAATGAGGATTGATTGGAGGTAGAAGGGATGTAATTCTTCCTTCATTGATTAGCATCTAAAATATCTCCTCCATTGGTTGGCCAAGGTATGTAAATTCCCGTTTGTTAGCAAAATCCCGACGGGCTTTGGCACTTGCTCTTTTCGCAACTTTATCCTTCAGTGTTTCACTTTCTGAAGGCGAGGATGGAGTATTCTTGACAAAAGGGAGGAGACTAGCATGCTCCTGACTGACTAATTGGCGTGTGACTTGATGTTGATGGATCACCAGTTCTGCCAATTAGTCTACTTGCTTGCCAAGAGCTTTAATTTTTCGTTCCATCATAAACTGGAACTGCGCATAATCCCATCTGTCAGCACCATCTTTGCTGGTCTGGGAAGATTCAATAACGTAATTGGAACTTTGTCCACTGCTCCAATTAATCATATTGACCTCTTCTTCTTTGTGTTAAGGAAGAGGTTTGTCTTGCACATGAGGTTGGTCGGGTTTAGTCACGAAAATCTTCCCATTGTCGATTAAATCCTGGATCTTATGTTTCAATGCCCAGTAATCCCGAGTGTCATGTCCTGGTGCCCCGGCATGATAAGCATACTTCCGTGTAGCATTGTAACCTTTCCCATTTGGGTTGGCTGGTGGAAGAAGATGTGTAATTTTCTTTTGAGTATTCAGAAGATTGAGAACATTTTCGAGCGAATCCCCTAGGGGTGTGAACGCTCGGTTGCGTCGAACTTCTCCACCCTTTTGCAATGTGGGGTTGGAAGACTGTGCTGGAAAAGGGGAGTAGTTTTTCCTTTGAATAGGCATGTTCTGACTGCCTTTTTGACCTTTTAGTATCAAGGAAACATCCTCCTCTTTCTTTTTATGGACCCTCCGGGGGTTGTTTCCATAAGTTCCGGACTGGATGTGCTCAGCAACAGCTTTCAAAGCGGCTAGGTCTTGAATTTTTCCTGACTTCAGTCCCATCTCAGCCATCTTTTCGTGTTTAATCATTTCAGAAAATGGCTTACCAATGCCAGCTAAGACTCTCTCATAGAAAGGAGCTTCTTGTATGTCTATGAAAGTCATAACCATTTCTGACTCTATCATAGAAAGAATAACTTGAGCAGCAAGGCGCCTCCACCTTTGAGCATACTCTCTAAATAACTCATTAGACTATTTCTTAACCTTGGTAATTTGGTACCGGTCAGGAGCCATTTGAGACTAGAAGTTCTACTGAGTGAGGAAGGCATGAGCTAACTCTTCCCAGCTATGTATTTTAGAATTGTCTAATCTGGTGTACCATCATCGGGCTTCTCCAGTTAGACTCTTTTGGAACAGCTGCATTCTGAGCTTCTCATCCTCAGCATAAGATCCGAGTTCTCCAATGAATACCTTTAAATGTGTGTAAGGATCTCCCAGCCCATCATTCTTTTCAAAGTCAGGAGTCTTGAACTTCTCTGGATAATGAACACCAGGGAATATATAATGATCAGCATAGGAAACACTTCTGTGTGCTCCAATCCCTTTTAAAGACCGAATGGTCTCTTTCATTTGAAGGACATTTTTCCTAATATCACCGGTGTCTTGATCTTCTTTGAGATGGGTGTTTTCAGGAATTTTTTGGTCGTATCCAACTAAAGTTTCGGAATGGTTTTATTCGAACCTTGTGTTCCTCCCTGTGCAAAGGATTCTATATGTATGGGTATTTGCGAACCCTGAGTAGACTGGTGTAGTTCTTTAAGAAGAACAGCCAAATCTGTAATTTGCTTGCTTAATCCGTCAAACTCTTCTCGAGAGATAGGAGCATGATTAGACTGGTCAGATGAAGACATGATTGGATGTAGGCTCGTGGCCTTTTTGGATTTTGAACGAGTAACATGCCCAATTGTTTCCCTATAAAAACTTATGTAGTTTAGTCTTAGGGAATGTATAAAATGTTTACATGCTATCATAATGTGTCCATTTTAGGAATATTATCCTATAAAATGGGTGTCATTTAATAGCATGTCAAGCCTTAATATGCATGTACATATATTCTTCATTTTTTCTATTACACAGAGATTAACATGGAATGAAATTACAATTAATTGAAAATGGAAAGCAAGAAGAGACTTTCCTCCACGTTTGGTTTATCAGAGACTGACCTATCTTAGGTTACTCTCGCGGCTTTTTGGCATGAAGGTTCCCAGATCATCGCAATTTACTTGATGGGAAGTTAATTCGGTGTTTCAACTGGAGCGAATCTAGGTGGTGCCTTTCCTGAGCCTCGTTGGAATTAGTCTCCCTACGAGTCTAGTAATCAAACACCGACAGGATAGCCTCCTGGTGGAAGAACCACACAACATACATTCACATGCAACGTGTATCACCGTTATAGGAATGATGACATGTGCGAAGCACTAATATCACAGATAGATATATTGCAATGCAGTAAGTAAATGCATTCATACACATTCATCAAAAATGTAAATGCAACATCTACATACTAGTATATAACAGTTTTGAAAAGCTTGTAATAGCGGCTTAAGTCCTCTTACTGGTGTCCCCAACAGAGTCGCAACATGTCAACGTCGGGATTTTTATTATTCCCTTTTCTGTTCTTGTCTTTTGGTGTTCTCATGTTAGGTGAGATTTGTTTGAAAAAACAAGTTGTGAAAAGGTCCGACATTTATATGTCGACGATTTGACTGTAAGAGTCGCCAGTTGGTTTTTTTAAATGGTTGTATCAACACAACCGAGAAAAGTTTTGCACATTGACCCAGTAATGTGAAACTTCTAAACAGGTCTGTGAAACCGAGATTCATTAGGGTCCGGGGACTTGCTTATGCGGAAGGAATGTGTTAGGCACCCCCCGACATCCGTATTACCACGGTTATCGCCACTTTTCAATTAAACTGTTATATGAATGTGTGTGTGTGTGTGTGCGGGTCAATGTGCAGTTATTTAGAAGTAGTGCTATGCCTCGTTCACACCTATATACACAGGATTTGAATTTATATAAAAATTCAGTTTTAAACAAGATATAGCAATGATGTTTTGTAAAAGAGATTTTTCAAACCCTGTGCTCAATAATAATTGAGGCCTTTGATACTTCCATTTTATTAAATGTTCTATTGATTGCTTTTATTTTCGAGATCTGAAGCATCTTGAGAAAATAACATATAGCGATCTTAACTCCTCATGGGCATGAAAGCCATCTAAGGAAATTCAAACACCGTGAATAATTTAAAAGTCACTACCTTAAAATGTCCATCACGGAATCAATCTAGATTCATGAAACGAATCATGATAACATGATTCCTAGGCTCACATGATGCCACAATTTATAAAAGCAGTAAGCAGTTATATATATAAAAGCTATATATATATATATATAGAGAGAGAGAGAGAGAGAGAGAGACATGATCAACCACCACGAAGCACCTCCATGGGGGATCGGAAATGTAAATATACAAAAGCGGTAAATATATATAGAGACATGATCAACCACCACGAAGCAACTCCATGGGGGATCAGAAATATAAATAAATCAATAAATACGATCAACCGCCACGAAGTAAACTCCAGGCGGGACTAAATGTAAATAAAGCAGTAAAAGTCCACGAAGTAAACTCCAGGCCTGACAGAAATATATTTATATATATATATAAGCGATAAACGCACAGGATATATATCGATCCCGGCTCAGTTTATCATTTCAACGATTTGTCGCTATATATATATATAAAAAACAATAAATGCACCGGATGTAAAATCCAGGCTCATCGAACAGAGTCCGACAACAGTTTATATATATATATATATATATATATATATATAAGCAATAAATGCTCCAGATGTAAAGTCTAGGCTCATCGAACAGAGTTGGACAACAGTTCATATATATAAGTATGTATATATATATATATATATAGAGAGAGAGAGAGAGAGCAAGGATCAAGAGCATTCTCCTTAAATAGCATTCCTCCTTAAATATCACTCTTTTATTAAAACTACGTCGTTTTGGAGTCTTTTAAAAGAGAGTGGTCCCACTTGCTTTTCTTTTATTTACAAAAATGTCACTCACTACCCCCCTTGTTTTTTTAAAAAAGACTCCAAAACGGCGTAGTTTTAATAAAAAAGAGTGTTATTTAAGGAGGAATGCTATTTAAGGAGAATGATCTTGATCCTTGCTATATATATATATATATATATATATATATATATATATATATATATATATATATATAGACATGAGTCCAGGCTCAATCGAGGCATAACTCGATAATGTTAGTCCATATACATAAATATATATATATATATATATATATACACAAAAGAAAATAAAAGCCACGAACCAAAATCCGGGTATACACACGCAACACGACTCTCAATGTGAAGAACAGTGTGGGCAAAGATGAAGAGAAAGGCTTTAAAGTGTGTAAGAAGGCTTACAATGGACTGCCAAAGAAGACTTCTATAGCTTTAAACGGATGAACACTCTGCTCCCACCGGTAAAAATATGATTGAATATAAGCTCACAAGTGTTTAAAATGAGAAAGCACTCAATTTAGGGTGTGTACATAGCAAATTGGACAGGGCTTCCTTGCCATTTTCTCTTAAAATATGGCCACCCCAAGCCTTTTATTTATAGAGGGGGCCAGGTACACTGCACTTGCTGCCCGGTGCTCCAGGCTCCATGAGTCCTCTTTGTCTCAAAAATGCGTGCACGCATGCAATGTGATGTCCGCTCGAACTTGCAAAACTTCAATTTGAGCCTTCGATTAAGGTGTATAAGACCTTTTACGGAGTGTTTTTGTCGAGAGCTACGCCATGACATGGGATTAGAGGTTGTCAGAAGTCAGGAAGATGGGACCATGCTCTTGGTCTTCAAGCTTCAAATTCTATCTGATGTGCTGCATTGCGTAGTAGTCACTCGGGATTGGAACTCCTTGGCTCTTGTGGGACATTTCTATGTAGATTATATGTTGAATTGTTGTGTTTGAGACGGCAGAATGTGGAATCGAGGTGGAAAAATGAGAATTTTGCCCCTCACCAGGGTTATCTCCGATTTGGGCTGATAAAACAGTCGTTGCTCAGGGTTATCTCTGAGATTGGGCTACTAAAAGTACTAGACATCCTCAAGGTTATCTCTGAGGTGTGCCTGACCTCCTGGGGTTATATCCGGGTTTGGAGCTGAGTGCCTCGGTGTGAGTCCCGAGGTTGAAGCTGACTGCATAGGTTAAAACGAGCATTTCCGGGGTTATCTTTGGAACTTCAACTGCACTCCTTGGGGTTATCTCCAAGGTTGACATTGTCTTTCCCGGTGTTATTTTTGGGACTGAGAGTGAGTATCTCGAGGTTATCTCCAAGATGAAACGGTCTTCTCCGGTGTGATTTTCGGTATTGGAACTACATGCCTTAAGGTTATCTCCGAGGTTGGAACTGAAACTTCTGGTGTTATTTCTGGGATGGAGTTTGAAACTTTCGGTGGTATTTCCGGGATTGAGTTGAGCTGTCCTCCAGGGTTATCCCTGAAAGATGATTTTTCCCTCCTGCAATGTTAGTAACAGATATGCAGAAAATTTTGAGTGTCTACATGTATTTCAGAGGATCCATGCGGGAGCTGAGATAGGTTGTGTGCCCCTGAAGGTAATGTTGTAACCTCATTCTGGCCCACACTAAATCACAACAAGTCTTTTCAATCAACGTATACTTCTGCTCATGGATGCTGAATCTCTTACTCAGGTAATGGATGGCTCGCTCGTTGCCTTTATCATCTTTCTGCCCCAGTATACACCCTATGACATTAGGATTGACTGATATATACATGAATAGGGGACTCTTGTCTTTTAGAGTCATCAAAATAAGGGCTTCAATCAACTACTTCTTAGTGGCGAGGAAGGCCTTTTGACAGTCTTTATTCCACTTTCTGGAGGAATTTTTCCTCAACAGCTTAAAGATGGGCTTACAAGTTGCAGTGAGTTGAGAGATGAATCTACTTATGAAATTGATTCTCCCAAGGAATCCCTGTATCTCTTTCTCTGTTCGGGGTATAGGAATCTCCGTGATGGCTTTAATCTTAGTAGGATCCAGCTCAATGCCTGTGTTGCTTACAAAAAATCCCAATAACTTACCATATTTGACACCAAAGGCACACTTGGCTGGATTCAGCTTTAAGTTGTATTTGCGAATCTTGTTGATGACGTTGGTCTTGCAATGTTCAATGTGCCTCCACTGCTACCTCCCTTATTTCCTATTGTCTCTTCAAGTTTCTTCATAGGGCACTCACGAGCAAAATTATCCTTCGATCCACACGTGTAGCAAACATTCTTCTTGGTTTGACTGCAATTTGGGGCAATGTGACCCTCCTAGACACAGTTAAAGCATACATGTTTCCCCCTTAAGCACACGCCCGCGTGAAACTTCCCGCTGATGAGTGGGATTTATACCCGTGAATCGGATACTTTATGACTTAAATAATTGCCTGAATTCATAGTTTTTATATAGTTTTATATAAATATAGTGTTATTGCGCTTAACTGATGTATTGCAGAGCTTTACAGTGCTTTTCTAGCATTCAGGGGCAAAACGGTCATATTTCTCACACTCGCGCCGTGGCGCCAATGCCTAGCTTATTGGTCGCGCGGCAGGGCCACCGCGCCACCCCCTAGACCTTGCTGATGTCACCTTTGCACCACAGCGCCACTAATGCTTCTTTGGCTCACGTTACAGCGTGAGCTCCATGTCCTTCATTACTAGTGTGGTCTTTGCGGTATGACCAAAACTTATTGGCTCTAGGCCATGCATACCAGTCCGGTTCCCAAACAACCAAAGGCTTGGTTTGACCTGAGAAAAGAAGAAGACTACCATATTAAGGAAAGGGAAGCTCTGCATATAACATATACTCAGTAGATCTGAGACTAGAAAATAGCTTAGATTAGTTATATTTTGTAATTTCTCTTTCTTTCTCTTAGTTGATGTCTGTAAATATAGATTAGGTAGATTAGGGAGAAGTTTTGCTTTTCTTTGGAGCATTAAGATCAGGGAGCTACATGGACTAGAGAGCTTGATTTGAGCAAAATGCTTAGAGATTGAAGGGCTTTGATAGAATTTTTCTTATCTATTTATTGTCTCTGATTTTGTGATCCATAAATGTTGTCTTTATTGCTACTTGTATTTTGTTCAATAGCTATAAATTGAATATTTGCTCTAACGTTATAATGGAACCATTTGTTATTTAAATTGATTGTCTATCTCTTTGGTTGGCACCATATGATTTGGTTCGGTATATTTATGCTTAATGATTCTCGCTAAGACATTAGTGATGATTTTGGTAATTTACATGATATCGACAGAAGGATTTTAGATTTACACCTGAATATATCGGCATGTGATTGTGGGTTTTGACTGCATAAGTTGTGCATAGAATATATATATATATATGTGTGTGTGTGTGTGTGTGTGTGTGTGTGTGCGCGCCACGTGCGACCTATTTGAGAACTTATGCTTAAATCCTCGTTATGATCAACTCGCATAGACATATGTTGGATTGTATCTATCTTGGGCGTTCTTTTCTATTCTATTCACAAACGGGTGGATCTGGAAAGGATATGTTTGTGCATACCTCGACAGGGGTGTATGAGCACTTGTGTGTTCTCGGTCGACAAATTGTCGTGACCATTAAGACCAAAGAGAGAAGGGTAGGTAGTTTGATGAAGCAAGCACGCCAGGTGTTCGATAGAATGCCTGAGTGGGGTGAAGTTGTATCCTTAGCTTGTAATTCCTTCGATACCATTCGTTATCCATTTACTTACTTTGATAATTAGTTATGCTTAGATTAATCACACTTTCATTTACTGTTGTTCGAATAAGACTTTAGCGATACAAAGTCGGTACTTAGTGAATATTAGTGATAGTTCCTCGTGGGTACAACATTCTACTTATCACTGTATTAGTTGTTAGACCACGTATACTTGTGCGTGTTTAGTGATCGGTTTTCCAACCAACAATTTTTTGGCGTCTTTTCCGGGGAATTATTATTCTAATATTTTCCAATATCGATTTCAATCAATTTAGTCTTACTTTGAACGTATATATATATATATATTTCCTTTATTTGTTTGATCTTCCTTTCTTTTTTGTTTTTAAGTTACAGATTATGGACGATCAATGTTATCAATGACCCTATAAGGGGACGACGTAACCAAGCTTGGAAGAAGGACTCGAGAAATTGCAAGTTTAAATTGCAAATGCCTTGAGGGTTTCTGACAATCTAGGGTGTCAGTCCACTCAGAATGCCTATGGTCAGGAACGAGCTGACTTTGAACCGATCTCCTATCATCCAAACTATCAGGGTTATCCAAACACTTGGGACTATAGTAAAGAGCAATATCAAGATCCAAATTACTCTTATCCAAATCAGTTTGACAACCAATCTCCGCCATAATATGAGGTTACATCTCGATCCAATGAGAACTTTTCTAAGTCCTCAACACGAGAAGAAGAGAACAGGCTTGAAGAGCTTCTCACCAACTTTATTGAAAGAAATGAGGTTCGGATGGCAAGCCAAGAAGCCGCATTGCACAGCCTTGAGAATCAATTGGGGCAGCTCGTCAATGCCATCACAAATCCACCGCAAGGCAATCTTCCAGTCATAATTGATCTCGATGATGAAGCAGTAGAGCATTGCACGGTGGATATGCAAGGAAAATGCGATGAGTCTCGCACAGTTGTTGAGGGAGTCATAGTGCTAACTAGCCAACCGGTGGAGTCTAAAGTTGGATACAAAAGGATAAACAATGGTTGTATAGTCGATACTGATCTACAATCAGAAACCACGCTCCCGACTGTGAAAAGCCTGGAGGGCCCGCTAGAGCATGAAGAACGCTTTCAATTTGATGAAACAGGCGAATTAGTGGATAATTCCAGTGGCGAAAGATTCTTTGAGCCAAAGGATGAGTGGATGGATGAAGGTAAGAAGAATGGCCAATCATCCATGTCTGCCAAAAATTTAAAGGAATTAATAAATAGATGGCATGAGATGGCCATTTTCGCCTATTAGCTGGATTGAACGACATCGGTATAGTTAAGTCGATGACTTTAAAACAAGCGCTTGGTGAGGAGGCACCCCCATCTTGGTATAAATTTTATCTGTTTTCCTTTACTTATATCTAGTTTATTCTATGTTTTTCCTTAAACATGTTTTTGGGGCTATTATTTGTTTATTGTATGTAGCGGTGTGTAGCTAGTTGTTATATTGTTTGTAATAATGTATATTTGCTTTGAAGTGTTTTCTGTTATACTTGTCTTGGCATGTACAGATAACAGACAAGGAAAACTCAGAAAATTGTCCTCGCGCCGCGGCGCCAACAAATGTGATGCAACTTGCGTCGCGACGCCATGCTTAATTCCCAATTTTCGCCTCGCGCGCTGCAGCGCCACATATAAATAGCCAGATTACGCCGTAGCGCCATGAAATTATCTCAGCCACTGCTAAATCGCGCCGTAGCGCCAACCACAGAAGGGGATGTCGCGCCGCGGCACCACTAGAAGTTCCCAGCTACTGTTAACTAGCGTCGCGATGCCAATTAACAAAGGCAGTCTCACGCCGCGGCGCCAGTAGCGAGAATTTGATTTTTAAATGCAGTTTTTAGCAAGCAGTTCGGCCACACCTCACCATTTCTCGCCCATATCTCTCGTCAGTCCAGCAAATACGCATCCAGGCAAACCATCCGTGCCCTAGTCCAACACCGAAGCAATCGATCGCGAGGCTTAAACGACCCCCCATAATCTAATCTCGCAGTTTATATAACCAATTTTCTGTTCCAAGCTTATCAACGCATGAATCGGGCTTGAAATCAATGGCACAGGGTTTTCCACCAAGGTATTTTGGGGTTTTCATTCTATCATATACAGTAATTGGTGATTATTGTTATTGTTTAGATTGGTTTTCCTCTGGTGATTTGTGTGATTTCCACTAACGGAAATCGGGGTTAAAACACTTTCAAGCAAGCTCTGTCTAGTTCAGTTTGAAGGACGCACATAAGGTGTTTGAGAAATTGTCTGAACCAAAAATTTGACTGAATTAGGCTGTTTGGCATTGGCTATTACTGGGGTCTACTTGGCCTAAGTTTGGGGGAATTTTAGCACTGCTTAGGACTATTTTTGCATCAAATCAACTAAAATTTTGACATGGCACCAAAGAGACAGTGCCTGAGCGACAGAGGATCCTCATCCGCAGCACCACAGGCCTGGGACAAAGCCAAGTTTGTGAGCGGAGAAACCTGGAAATGGTAAAAAGACTCTTTTGGCTCGCGAAACTTAATTCCTGAACGGGGGTTGATGTGACGCCCCTAAAATAAGTATACATCACTCATCTTGAGTCGCTAGATACATGGTACATAAATTCAAATACAACTTAATTATACAACAGTCGTGTAAAATACGACAAAACATAGCTGAGAGTTTTAATAAGAATATTATCATCTAGACAATATCCACACTCAATGGAGTCCTCATTACATTTATTGTCACACTATTTAACAGAATAGTGAGGACTACTAATGCTATCATCTGGACCATCACTCCGTTCCCTGACTCATCCCATCTATATTCTCATTTCCTGAAGAGAACAGTGAAAGAAAGGGTGAGCTCAACTAGCCCAGTAAGAAATATTATGACTAAGATAATGCAGAATAAATTATCATTAGTCTTCAACAATGTTAAACTGATAAAATACAATAGACATCAAGTTTAACTGCAACAGAATAAGCAATCAATTAGAAGAGTCAAGTAGAGCATGATATCTACTATCTTCTATGATTTATAATATTTGCATCAATTTTTATCGCTGAGACTCAGCTTAATAAATAAACTACTTCCTCGAATCATCCCTACACTACGGGCCAAGGATATTCATTAAATCATCAATGGTCATGACTATACCGAATAATCCCTGGTCATAATCATACCAAAAATTGTCCATCAATGCACTTTCACGTAGCAATTGAGGACTTTACCACATCATTTATAACATTACTGAGTCATGATTATACCGAATGATCCTCGGTCATAATCATCACCGGAGTCCATCTATGCACGTAAGCCAAAGATGACTTTCATCACAATATAAACATGAGGATGATGACAATGATATAAGCATTAATCAAACGAAACCAAGGATAAATATTAAAGACTTTAAATTTATCCAAATATTATCAATCACTTAATAAACTCATAATCTAATATTATTAAGATTATAACAATATTTTAATCACTTCTTAAACTTATAAACAATTTATTTCAATTGTTTACACTTTACCAAATAATGCATTTAATCATTCAAAAATGCCATACTCATAAGATTTCATCACCAATGATCAAATCCCTCATCAAAAATCTGCATATACCCTATATAAGATTCCCAAACCATAAAATCCTATTTTCCAACTTTGTTACTTCACATAACATATTTAATTCATTTACTCATAACTAGTTCATTTTCATGAAAATATTAAATCAGTCCCAAAAATATTTCTTTTCTGGAATTTAGCAGAATATAGTCCCATATTGAACATATATTTTTCTCAGAATTTTTAAAATTCATTTACTATTTTTCATATGGCCAAAACTGCCGAATATTTAGACATTTATCATAAATTGTACTTTTGTCCAAAAATTCCAAAATTTACAGGGTATACTCCTGTTATATACATGTACTACCAATAAAAATTTCACCAATTTTGGAGTTAACCACAAGGAGTTATAAGGGTTTACTTTTAAAATAGTCTTTTCCCATAAAATCCATAACTCTTAATCTATACATCCAAAAATCGCCATCTTTGGACACAATATAGAAAACTCATCAAATTATCATTTCAAATTTTTCCAGAATTTTTGAGTGTCAGAAAAATTACGAAACTGCAAATGGATTTTCACCCGCCATGAGGTAATCCACGTAGACAGATCATTTTCACAATTTAATAAGGAATGAATATGAAGGATCATTCACCATGCATGTGGTAATCCACATAGATAGGTTATTCCAACAGAACAATAAGGAAAGGAATAATTGAAGAATTCACCAGGCATGCGATAGACCGCACAGACATGTTATTCCAACAGAATAATAAATAATAGAACTAGGTCATGCGTAACGCTACGCATATGATATTCCAACGTAATAATAAATACGAGTCATGCTTAAACGCATGCATGTAATATTCGGCGAATAATAAATAATGGAACTAGGTCATGCGTAAGCGCCGCATGTGATATTCCGGCGAATAATAAAGAATGGAATAATAGAAGAATTTCACCATGTATGCAGATTAGATGTAGCAAAGTTATTCCAACATAATAATAAAGAATGGAATAACAGAAGAATTTTACCATATATACGGTAGTCCGCGTATACAGGTATTCCAACAGAATAATAAGGAATGGAATAACAATAGCTCTCTTCAAGAATACGAAAGAATTAATATCCCTTACCTCAAAAGAAGACTTGATACTGGAATAGTGAGGTAGCAGACTTCTCTTCTTCTTTCTCTCTATAATTTCTCTCTATAATAATTTCTCTATAGCTTTAGTGAATTGGTGAGAAATGAAAGGAGAATGAGCTTCTATTTATAGGAAAATATAGTTTTGATAATTGCACGTTTTGGGGCTCGAAATATTATAGTATAATACCTTCCTCTTTTCCTTCATTTTTAATTTAGTCCTGCAAGTATTATCAAACTTGCACCACCTCCCCTAATAGTAAATAATGTGAATCAATAGTTCAATCATGTGAATCAATAGTTATAATCATGTGAAAATATGAATTACAATATAGTACCTCCATCTATACCTTCATTTTTAACTTAGTCATGCAAGTATTATCAATCTTGCACCAACTCCCCTAATAGTACAAGAATATGAATTAATAGTACACACATATGAACAAATAGTTATAATCATATGAATTAATAGAAATTAATTGCTCATTTATCCGATTAATTACCCGACTGGTCAGTATAACTTCCAGACATCAATTAATATCAAAATAAATGTCGATTTCCACTAACACTAATAATTCCAACACAATGGAACTATCAATTTCATCTTTAATCAACACGAACTTATTCATCATTAATATTATAACTCACAATATTTAACAACCAAGTCGTTCCCAGGAAAGAGGGGGCTTTCCGATAAGGATTTCTCCTTATTGGCTTGCAATTAGATGACCAAACCTCTCCTTGACAGAACTTCTAGACATTGTAAATATTACAATTTAATAATATGAATAACTTTGTCTTCTCAATTATTGATTTAATAATATATCATATTATGCAGATGATACTGTGACAGTAATTGAATCAATAATATGAGAGATATGATGCAACAATTACAGTAGAAACAATTGAGTATAACTGAGTGACTTCTTACGTAAGCATCAATAATCAATACCGTGTGCTACTATGCAACCACACGTATTCATCGTACTTTTACTACCGGTGTAGTTCAACGGTTTTAATGGTAACACTTTCACCAGTTATTTTTATAAAATGATAATTACGTAGCTTTCTAACTATGACAATACTCCCGTTGTTGGGGTCCACCAATGATTGTGCCGGTCGTCATTTAATATTCCCAAACAAAAAAGAATATTCCCCGACCAATCGAATATTATATAACAACTTGGTTACTTTGAAAAATTTATAAATATTACCCACAACTATAACATTATATCAAATCCACACCATAATATTTTAAAAAATATTTTGAGAAATTTAAATCTTTATTCATAAAATTTGGGGTCTCACAATCTCCCCTCCTTATGAAATTTTGCCCTCGAAATTTACGTGCGTACCTAGTATGCCGAAGAGATGAGGATACCTTGACTTCATTTCAAATTCTAGCTCTTGAGGTATAACCTTTGAGTGTCGAATAGGATCCTTCTTATCCAAGATTTTAACATGTATCTCCTCATACATTAAATCTTCTGCTATCTCATCTAGTTCTAATTCAATAATGTGGTTCGGGTCGTCCACATATGTACGTAACATCGATACGTGAAAAACGTTATGAACATGCGACATACTTGGCGGTAAAACGAGTCTATAGGCCACAGTTCCTACTCGATCGAGAATTTCAAATGGGCCAATTAAATCAAGGGTTGAGATTTTCTCTCTTCATCAATTCTTGCTTCTAGAATAACGCCCTCTTGAACCTTCTTCTTCACATTCATCAGCTCTGAGTATGTAGCTTGCACGGCTTTAACTTTATCGATTAAAGTCGATTCTACTCATATATTCGCTATCTTCACGTGGGTCTCTAGAGTCTTTAACTCTATCTTCATCATTTGTAAGTCATACGAAATGGGTTTTTGTGTTAACAACATCGCACTCGTAAACGCATATGATCTTCTACTCAACGCGTTAGCTACCACGTTCGCTCTTCCACAATGATATTGAATGGCATGGTCGTAATCTTCAACAGCTCGAGCCAACGACTTTGGCGCATTATACGTTCGTTTTGGTTGAAGAAATATTTAAGGGTTGAAGAAATGGGTTTTGTACTGGGGTCAATACAAAATTCAATTTCACGCTCTAGGTTAGAAAGTCTTCAGGAATAATTCAGGAAATTTATTAACAATAGAAATATCATTAAAACTGTGACTCTCATCCAAGACTTGGATAGTACGTCACATTGATACCTATCAACTTGCCATCGTCATTCATGGCTTCCCATACAGAAAGTCTGGCTTTGGTGCATTCCACAGAAGGAAGTCACCAGCGAAAGGCTCGGGGCTCTTTACTTATGGCTTGATATGACAATGATTGACTTTAGTGGTTTGGTTGCTTGAATTCGCATGATAGGCTGGTTAGGAATACAAAAGCTAACAACCTTACGAAAAGCATGATGAGTAGTTAACCAATCGATTCCTAAAAGCACATCAAAGGCAAGTATTTTCAAAGAGATAAGATCGACAGGTAACGTGAAAGTGTCGATTTGAATAAACAAGATTTATAAACTGTGGAGGTAATGAAGTTTTCTACTAACGAAGTTTCAACCAATAAGTCAAAGTCTAACTTCTCTGGGGTCAAATTTAAACGTTGAGCGCAAGCAAGAGAGATAAAAGATCGGGTAGAACCGGTATCTAATAAGGTATAGACTTCGCAAGAATTTATAATTAACTAACCCGTGCTAACTTCGTTCGGGTTACTCGCTTTTTGAGAAGTCACAAAAAACACTCTCCCTGCAACCACCGACTCTGTTTTGTCCGTATCCGCCTTTGGTGCCACCGTCCCAGCTGGACTTAACTTTGGTGCACGACAAAATCGAGCTAGGTGACCTCCTTTTCCACAATTGTAACATGCTTTGGACTGCATCACGCAGTTTGGACTGATATGTCCCTCCCCACTGCATTTGAAGCATACAATTGGTGTTCGTTCTCCTTCCTTGAAAACGGGTGTTGGTGCTGCTGCCGACGTCTTCCCATCATCGTTAAATCTTCTCTTCTTGAATTTTCCACTTCTATTATTTTGGCCATGATTACCACCGAAGTGGTTACCATTCTTGGCATGATAATTTCTCCCACGATGGTTATCATTGTTCAGATGGTCGTTGCCACCGGTATGATTATTATCGTGTTGTTGCTCGTTACCTTTTGGTTGAGCTTACTCAACGGTCTCATGTGCTTCATTGCTTATCTCAATATTTTAAGATGCCATTCTCAAACACAGTCACAAAACAAGGGTTAATGGAGATATCACATATTATCCCTATACTCTGACCGACCAATTAAATACCAAATAAACTTAGGTAGGTCATACTAACAAAGGAATTCCCCGTCTCTCCCTCCTAGTTCTTGTTGTTAGGTTTGTAATATTCATGAACGCAATCAAATTGCACAAATAAGCAGAAATGTGGAAAATCAAAGTTTAAAAATTTTTACAAACCATAAACTCGGATCACCCTTTATGCACAATTATTAATTAAACGAAAAAGAAAGAACAAGAATCATACCCTTGAAGATCCGAGCTTCCTCAGGTACAAGTTCACCTCCAATCCTTTTCGCGTTCAACTTGAATCTACTGGGTTTGGTTCCTTCCTTTGATCAATGTTAGCCACCCAAGTGTTTGGCCTCTAGAGGTGATCCATCAAGGAAGAAGAAGAATTCAAGAAGATGGATGTTTGGCTAAACCCTAGTTTTCTATCTCTATAGAAAAGGCGTACTCTCCCAACTATTGGAATTACGTATTCACGTGTTGTGAAAGTGCCAACCCACCACCCATAATAAGACTCCTCTTATTTATAGATGTGGGCAACCCTCCTTAATAATTAAGGAATTGGGTTTTATTTTAATTAATTAAGCTCCCTAATCTTATTAGGGATAATTAATTAAACTCTTTAAATTAATTTGCCTCCTAATCCTATTAGGATATTTGAGAGTATTTTTATTAATTAATTCCCACTCTTTTAGGAATTAAATAATAATAATAGTAATAATAATAATAAGACTCCTCTTATTAATTTATATTTAATATTTCCAAAATATTAAATAATAAATATTAAGCTATTTAATTTATTCTATCACCATAGATTAAATTAAATATACTTAACTTATTATTACGATTATGCCATTAACTTCTTAAATAATTATTCTTCCTTTTATGGTGTGACCCTTTAGGTTCTCCATATTAAACCAATTAGAATAAATCAATTAGAACAATTCTAATCTTATTTAAATAAATAAATTAAACTAATAATTTATTTAAATAAATAATATTTATTCTACAATAGGATAAGCCTCCTCAGCGATCAACGACTTTCCGTGATAATATAATTTCAACATTAATCATAAAAGAACCTTTAAGTAAATAGTTACCGTACAATTCAATCCTTCCACCATACAATATCCCAATTAAATATAAGACATGGAATTTCTGTCAAGTCTTATTTTATTTAATTATATGTATTTCGACTCTTAAATGCATTAACTCCAAATAATGAAAATTAGAAACTCCTTTCTAATTTCATTCTCTTTTAACCAAGGACTCTTGAGTTGTCATTTATCGAATCACATAGGACATTTCTCTTCTTTTACTAGAAGTTGTAGATTTTTTATTGATCATACATTATCTCTATGTACAACCTATTATACCCAAGCATACCCTTTGATATACCCTAAGAGTCTTAAGAAATAAGTTAAAGTATAACTCATCATACACAAGATACTATGATGATCTCAAGTCCAAGGATCACTTGTACTACTATCACTACAGGAATTCCTATTGATAGGCAAGTAAAACTCCATTAGGTATTCCTTAGCGAGCCATGTTCAGTGAACTTATTCTCTAATAAGCACCTATATACTTGCTTTAGTGTCTCCACACAAATGATCATGAGATCAATCATCCTCATCCAATGAAAAAGCAACGTATGTACCAATCTATCCCATTCACTAATCCCCAATTTAGTAATCCAACGATTGGGAACTATTTTAGTTTTAAGCTTTCTAAGAATTTAGATCTCATTAGAATGATCATCAACATTATTCTAAAAGCATTGCTTAAAACTATAGGTTTATCACATATTATAAAACAGCATCATGTAGATAATTAAAAGCCTTTAATAGATTAATACTTTTTATTAATAAATGAATAATATTGTTACAAAGTATATGCTTTATCATCAAACATGATTGGCTTGTATGCATACTACTTTCACTTGTCTCACATCTCAGCCAGGGATCATATCCCTAAGATTTGATACCAACTGTGACGCCCCCAAAATAGGTATACATCACCCATCTTGAGTCGCCAGATACATGGTACATAAATTCAAATACAACTTAATTATATAACAGTCGTGTAAAATATGACAAAACATAGCTGAGAGTTTTAATAAGAATATTGTCATCTAGACAATATCCATGCTCAATGGAGTCCTCATTACATTTATTGTCACACTATTTAACAAAATAGTGAGGACTACTAATGCTATCATCTGGACCATCACTCCGTTCCCCGACTCGTCCCAGCTATATTCTCATTTCCTGAAGAGAACAGTGAAAGAAAAGGTGAGCTCAACTAGCCCAGTAAGAAATATTATGACTAAGATAATGCAGAATAAATTATCATTAGTCTTCAACAATGTTAAACTGAGAAAATATAATAGACAACAAGTTTAACTGCAGCAGAATAAGCAATCCATTAGAAGAGTCAAGTAGAGCATGATATCTACTATCTTTTATGATTTAAAATGTTTGCATCAATATTTATCGATGAGACTCAACTTAATAAATAAACCACTTCATCGAATCATCCCTGCATTACAGGCCAAGGATATTCATTAAATCATTAATGATCATGACTATACCGAATAATCCATGGTCATAATCATACCAAAAACTGTCCATCAATGCACTACAAGCCACTGAGGACTTTTACCACATCATTTATAACATTACAGGTCATGATTATATCGAATGATCCCTGGTCATAATCATACCGAGTCCATCTATGCACGTGAGCCAAAGATGACTTTCATCACAATATAAACATGAGGATGATGATAATGATATAAGCATTAATCAAACGAAACCAAGGATAAATATTAAAGACTTTAAATTTATCCAAATATTATCAATCACTTAATAAACTCATAATCTAATATTATTAAGATTATAACAATATTTTAATCACTTCTTAAACTTATAAACAATTTATTTCAATTGTTTAAACTTTACCAAATAATGCATTTAATCATTCAAAAATGCCAAACTCATAAGATTTCATCACCAATGATCAAATCCCTCATCAAAAATATGCATATACCCTATATAGGATTCCCAAGCTATAAAATCCTATTTTCCAACTTTGTTACTTCACATTACATATTTAATTCATTTACTCATAACTAGTTCATTTTCATGAAAATACCAAATCAGTCCCAAAAATATTTCTTTTCTGGGATTTAGCATAATATAGTCCCATATTGAACATATATTTTTCTCAGAATTTTTAAAATTCATTTACTATTTTTCATATGGCCAAAACTGTCGAATATTTAGACATTTATCATAAATTGTACTTTCGTCCAAACATTTCGAAATTTACAGGGTATACTCCTGTTATATACATGTACTACCAATAAAAATTTTACCAATTTTGGAGTTAATCATAAGGAGTTATAAGGGTTTACTTTTAAAATAGTCTTTTCCCATAAAATCCATAACTCTTAATCTATACATCCAAAAATCGACATCTTTGGATACAATATAGAAAACTCATCAAATTATCATTTCAATTTTTTCTAGAATTTTTGAGTGTCAGAAAAATTACAAAGCTGCAAATGGATTTTCACCCGCCATGAGGTAATCCACGTAGACAGATCATTTCCACAATTTAATAAGGAATGAATACAAAGGATCATTCACCATGCATGTGGAAATCCACATAGATAGGTAATTCCAACAGAACAATAAGGAATGGAATAACAGAAGAATTCACCAAGCATGTGATAGACCGCACAGACAGGTTATTCCAACAGAATAATAAATAATGGAACCAGGTCATGTGTAAATGCACAGACATCATATTCCAACAGAATAATAAATAATGGAACCAGGTCATGTGTAAATGCACAGATAGGATATTTCAATAGAATAATAAATAATAGAACCAGGTCATGCGTAAACGCACAGACAGGATATTCCGACAGAATAATAAAGAATGGAATAATAGAAGAATTTCACCATGTATGCGGTACTTCGCATAGACAGGTTATTCCAACATAATAATAAAGAATGGAATAACAGAAAAAATTTACCATATATACGGTAGTCCGCGTATACAGGTTATTTCAACAGAATAATAAGGAATGGAATAACAATAGCTCTCTTCAAGAATATGAAAGAAATAATACCCCTTACCTCAAAAGAAGACTTGATACTGGAATAGTGAGGTAGCAGACTTCTCTTCTTCTTTCTCTCTATAATTTCTCTCTATAATAATTGCTCTATAGCTTTAGTGAATTAGTGAGAAATGAAAGAAGAATGAGCTTTTATTTATAGGAAAATATAGTTTCGATAATTGCACGTTTTAGGGCTCGAAATATTACAGTATAATACCTTCCTCTTTTCCTTCATTTTTAATTTAGTCCTGCAAGTATTATCAAACTTGCACCACCTCCCCTAATAGTAAATAATGTGAATCAATAGTTTAATCATGTGAATCAATAGTTATAATCATGTGAAAATACGAATTACAGTATAGTACCTCTATCTATACCTCCATTTTTAACTTAGTCATGCAAGTATTATTAATCTTGCACCAACTCCCCTAATAGTACAAGAATGTGAATCAATAGTACACACATGTGAACAAATAGTTATAATCATGTGAACTAATAGCAATTAATTGCTCATTTATCCGATTAATTACCCGACTGGTCAGTATAACTTCCAGACATCAATTAATATCAAAATAAATGTCGATTTCCACTAACACTAATAATTCCAACACAATGGAACTATCAATTTCATCTTTAATCAACACGAACTTATTCATCATTAATATTATAACTCACAATATTTAACAACCAAGTCGTTCCCAGGAAAGAGGGGGCTTTCCGATAAGGATTTCTCCTTATTGGCTTGCAATTAGATGACCAAACCTCTCCTTGACAGAACTTCTAGACATTGTAAATATTACAATTTAATAATATGAATAACTTTGTCGTCTCAATTATTTATTTAATAATATATCATATTATGAAGATGATACTGTGACAATAATTGAATCAATAATATGAGAGATATGATGTAGCAATTACTGTAGCAACAATTGAGTATAACTGAGTGACTTCTTACGTAAGCATCAATAATCGATACCGTATGCTACTATGCAACCACGGGTATTAATGTACTTTTACTACCGGGTAGTTCAACAGTTTTAACGGTAACACTTTCGTCGTTATTTTTATAAAATGATAATTCTGTCATTTTCTAACTACGACAATACTTCCGTTGTGGGGTCCACCAATGATTGTGTCGTCGTACGGATATTCCTCGACAAAATGAATATTCCCCGACCAATCGAATGTTATATAACAACTTGTATACTTTGTAAATTTATAAATATTACCCACAACTATAACATTATATCAAATTCACACCATAATATTCAAAAATATATTTCAAGAAATTTATATCTTTATTCATAAAATTTGGGGTCTCATAGTTGAGGCCTGATAAAAAGGATGGTGAACTCACAAACATGATACTTGAACGTCAGTGGGTGAACTTCATAAAACCACCCATATCAGTTGTTGTATATATAGTTCGGGAGTTCTATCCAAATGCCAGTCTAGATGGTCCTGATGTGGTTCAAGTCAAAGGGCGGTCCGTGGCATTTGACAGTTAAGCCATCAATGCACTATTCGTAACACCCAACTATGCGGGCAATGATTATATGCAGCCGGGACTCCGCAGTTATGACCTTAAGGATATCATCAGAAGGCTCTGCAGGCCCGGAACCACACGGAAGAAGAATGATTATATGGGTGAGAAGACTAGGAAATTGCAGTAGAGGCATATCGCTGTAACGCTCGAGAAAATCAAATTTTTATGACAATTAAATTTTTATTTGATTATGTGAATTAAATGAATTTAATTGATTTATTATTGAGGTAATAATCCTTATCTTTCATTTCCATCTCTTTTGATTTTCTTTTATCTTGGAGAATCATAAAATGGGTGGTATATGTCGTGTATAGTGGAATAAAGATGACTTACCATAGATTCAATCTCTATAAGTTATGAGATCGTAAGAATCATAGGGTTCGTTATAGTTTCAAACTATGAAAATATTATTTGTTGAGATCGATTGTTTATAAATGATTGAACTCCATCAATACGTTAATATATGCATCTTTCTTGGTTAGGATGTAGATATGAAATCCATGGAGTATTCCATGAGATTTGGCTTAGAGAACATTAGTAACGAAGTTATAGCGAATTTCACGGAAATAGACGTTAAACGTCGAAAATGTTGAAATTCTGGATTGGGGGTCAAAAGTTGATGTAAGACTTGAAAACTTTATTTTTCAATGTCAACACGTGAGATAGGGTAATTAAGAGTTGTGGGTTCGAGAATCGTCAGATTCTGACTTGAAACGAAGAAAACGAGCATTGAACGCTCATTAACGTTTACGAACGTTTAGAAATTGAACTCAATAGTGAATTTTGAGTTATTGGATTCGAAAGTGTTGAATTCTTATATGAATGCATAGAGTATGTCATTTATGGTGTGTAGGCTTTTGAATGGACCAAATCGAGCTTATAACAAAGAAGTTACGGCCCCGGGAATTTCGCAAAATTTTTCAAAACTGTTGAAATTCTAATCGAGGTCTGCGCCAAGTGCTGCAGACGTAGTAAAACGTATTTACATCCAGTCATGTATGATGTGCATATTTTTAATATCAAGTAAATGGCAATGCATACCATCTGTTTTGAGTAGAGTCTCATGTGCATAGAGAGATCAAGCCTTACCTCAGCTAATCTGGGCGCCAGCAGCTCCATTTTAGTACTAAAGAGGTCAAGTCTTTAAATAGTAGTACAAGACTTTAGATAGTGACTTAGGTTTTGAACTTCAAATGTTCAGGGACCTATAGGGGTAATGTTTGTACACTTCATGAGTGTATTAAAGCTATTCCTATACTAAAGTATATGGTATTTAACTTAGGAGTTGAATGCATGTTAATAGGTTATGAATGATGAACAAAGTTGGTACTTTATCAATGATGTTCGAGTCCAGTTAATAATGTTAGTTGAGTAATGAGCCAGGACGAAGGGTAATAAGTCGAGTTGACTTTATTATTAATATTAGGTTAACTAAGACATAGAAGAGAAAGAAGTTGGTAAAACAATGTGAACATTTGTTTGTTAGCTAATTACAGTGTGCTATGTGAATATATCATGTAGATTCTATAAAGGCTGTGGTCAGTCGATTAAATTATTTGAAGACGATGAAAGGCAAGTTTTCTTAACGCTTGTCTAACTTCCAAGTTAGCCAAGTTTTATGTGATTCGTTGAACTGAATTGCACGATTTGTTTTAAAGAAAGGGTTGATGCCAGATTTTAACTCGGCTAGACTGTTCGTAAGATATAGATTGATTATGTTTCATATATTTCTATATAGAAATGTTAACTCTATCCTATGCCAAGTAATTGGTACGGACGTGAAGGTAAGGTTTGTCTATGAACAAACAAAAGCATTTTTCATCGATTATTCGATGGGCACGCGAGTTTGCCAAAAATATTAAACGTAAATACGTTTAATGAATGAGTGTTGATCAACATAGAGTACTATAGGCCGATCACCTAGAAGTGCTAAGTAAGTAATGCTGGATGTAATGACCTTTAGTCTTTGTGAAATCCTTTTCAAGTATAAAAAGCTAAAGTTATCGTTCATGGTCTATCGAATTTGTTCGTAATTCCTAATCTATTATATACTTTGGGAATTGATGTTATGAACTGTTAAAGTATTATTGTTTCATGATACTTCATAACTATTGTTCAGTTATGTAGGAATTGTTATATAATTCACGAATGTGGTATTACTGTTATCCTTTGTTAAACTTGTTGAGCTGTCATGCTCACTTCTTGCGTGAATTATATAACTGCAGTTAAGGATGAACGTCCTGAGAATGTTAAGAGAGATAAGGGCAAAGCTAAGATGGATGCTTAGGCATTGTGTAATAGATTAGTAAGTTTGTATGTATTATACATTATGAACAACGAATGATGTAACCGGTTTATGAACCTGGGAAGGATTATACTTTGATTGTAATAAGAAGATAGCTATTACCTTTATTTTGTTGTATTTCAATGGAATGATTGTATGGATGTTAGTATAGTGGAGCACCATATTTCGGGTTGGAAGATACCCGAATTTGGGGGAGTCACAGGTTGGTATCAAAGCCTTAGGTTATAAAACTTAAGGGGGGAAGAACCTTAGGTTAATAACCTCGTAAAGAAGGTAAAGTCCGTAGAATGAAATTCAAGTCCAATGAATTATTAAGGTATTGAGATAACTCGGTATCGAAAGATTTAAAAGATGAAAAGTAACCTTAAATAAATTAAATGTGATTTGTGCTTATATTATTGTGTATTATGTACTAATCAACTTGTTGTGTGCTATTGTAGATATCGATTGATAGCTTGATGTATAGAGATATTCACGTTGTGAGTGAAGAGTCAGTGAACCAAGTTGAAATTGTATCAATGCCAATTAAGCGGAGAATACAGATTAGTTGTACTAGAGGACTCAGACATTGAGGAGTACATCTCGAGGAGGAATACTTCTGAAGAGACGATGGGTTTAGCATCATACCTTAATGAGATGTTGGACGTGGAGGAGGAAATGGAGGTGACATCGGTTAATACGGTGATACCTACTCAGGAACCAACACGTCCAGATGCAATGAGATCATTGTATCTGTCTGTGTTGGATAGGAATGTGTATCTACGCACTGTGATAGAAACTCAAAATGAGGAGATAACCGCCCTATATGAGGCGAAGGAATCTGCAGAGGCAGACTTTGAGTTAGAGCACGACGAGAAAGTTCTTATGACAGAAAAAGCACGTGACTATAAGGATGAGGTTCTAGAACTTCAAAAGAAACTGGTTGAAAAAGACCAGAAGATAGCTAGGATGTCATACATCCACGAATGTGCCCATGAGGATTTCAAGCTGAAAATTGCTTGTTATTCTATTGAGTCAGGGCAGACTCGACATACCATAAGTCGAGATATAGTGTCGATTCTGGCAAATCAGAAATATGAGAAAGTCGTTCGACAATGTTAGTAGATCATTAGATCTTTTTGTATGTAGTAGTGACGTAAAGCCCTCTTTTATATAATTAAGGGTAATCTTTTTGTAAATCCCAATTTTTGTAGAAGGCAATCGCGAGATAGTATGTAATAGCTTTTGGCTAAAGAAGCTTGATGTAAATAGTTTTGACTATGAAAGCATATTAATATAATGAAGTTTTTATTTAATGTGCTTGTTGTGGTATAAGTGGTTGTTGTTGATTGAGAATGATAACCGAGTAGTTAAATAGATAATAACAAAGCTTTATTTATTTAATCAGAATTATGCCGCCAAGAAGGAGAGAACGTAACCAAGAGGGCGAGTCTCATAATGAGAATCATGGGGGGTCCTAATAAACCTATGCAAGAGTTCGTTAATTTATTAACGGCTGGATTTAACCAAGTTGGGGGTAGGATTCCTGTAGCTCCTGGGGTAGCAAGAACAACTACGTTTAAGGAATTTAAGAGTGTGGGTCCTCCTGAGTTCCGAGGAACGACGGACCCATTAGAAGCCCAGACATAGGTAAAAGAGATTGAAAAGGCGTTTATGATAACAAACGTAGGTGAGGCGCATAAGACTTCTTTTGCGACTTACATGATGAAGGGGGAAGCCAACTACTGGTGGGAGGCTCACCAGGGTGGGGCTAGGACTGAAGCTGTTACATGGGAACAGTTTAAGGTCTTCTTCGAAAACTATTTCCCTACTAGCATGCAGGGTAGGAAGGAGATTAAGTTCCTAGAACTTAAGCAGGGGGATATGACAGTTCCCTAGTATGCCGCCAAGTTCAATGAATTGGCGAGATTTTCTCCACACCAGGTGGATACAGAGGAGAGGAAGGCACGCAGGTTTAAGCAGGGCTTGAAACCCTGGCTCTATAGTAGGATATCGGTTTTTCAGAGTGCTTCCAATGGGACCATTCTAGAAAAGGCGATTATAGCTGAAGGTGGTGGTGAGGCATTGTCTCAATACCATAAAGAATGAAAGAACAAGAGTAAGTTAGAGGTAGTGAGTAAGGCTGAAGTTGCCAGCGGAAGCGGCAACTTGCCAAAGAGGAAGAGTTTTAACCCCGGGAATACTGGGGTAAAATAGGGATATCCCAAGCGAAGGACGGAAGCATGTAAGACATACGAAAAGACTCACATGGGAGTCTATTTAAAAAGGAAAGTAGTCTTCCACAACTATGGGTAGGAGGGGCATTTGTCACCCAACTGTCCTAACCCTAAGAAGAACCAGTGGTGTTTTGTCTGTGGGTCATTAGACCACATGGCAAGAAATTGCCCGAAGAAGGGTTTAGAGGAAAATAAGGGTTCTGGTAGAGGTAAGTTAGCCATTACTGGACCAACACCATCAGTGGGTAGACCCTCAGCTCGTACGTTTAATATGACCATCCAAGATGCGGTTGCATCAACGAATGTGGTAGCAGGTATCATTCCGGTCAATAAGATAAATTCTTATGTGCTATTTGACTCGGGTGCTACTTGTTCTTTTATAGCTTGTAAATTTGCTAGGCGATTAGGTTTAATCCCTGAGAAGTTAACAATACCTTTAGACGTTAAGGTAGCAAACGAAGAGATAATCCCCATTGAACATATTCATAAGGATTGCTGCTTGGAAATTAGAGGGAATAAGTTATCGGTAGATTTGGTACCGATAAGGTTAAAAGAATTCGATGTAATTCTTGGTATGGATTGGTTGGTTAACCATAAGGCGGATAATAGATTGTCATAGGAAAAGTGAAAACCTTCGCCTTTTTAAGAAAACCAAGGTAGTGTTCTTGGTAGTAAATCACCGAGACGCTCTTGTTGTCTGTCGATGACACAAGCTAGGAAAATGTTGAGAAAAGGGTGTGTAGGTTATCTGTGCCATGTTGTGGATACCCAAAGAGTGAAAACATCCTTGGACCAGATACCTATAGTACAAGAGTTCACAGATGTATTTCTGGAGGAATTACCGGGTAATCCACCGGACAGGGAGGTTGAGTTTGTAATTGATCTGTTACCGGGAATGGCACCAGTTTCAAGGGCACCATACCGAATGGTGCCAGTAGAGATGAAAAAGTTAATGGTTCAATTACAAGAACTATTAGATAGGAAGTACATTCAACCGAGTGTGTCTCCTTGGGGAGCACCGGTGTTGTTTGTCAAGAAAAAGGATGGGTCATTAAGACTTTGTATTGACTATTGAGAGTTAAACAAGTTGACAATTAAGAATAAATACCCGTTGCCCAGGATCGATGATCTATTTGATCAGTTGAAAGGGGCAAAATATTTTTCTAAGATAGATTTGCGCACGGGGTATCATCAGTTAAAAGTAAGGAAGGAGGATGTACCTAAGACGGCGTTCAGAACTCGTAATGGTCATTACGAGTTTTGGGTAATGTCGTTTGGGTTAACTAATGCGCCAGCCGCATTTATGGATATGATGAACAAAGTGTTCAAGCAGTATTTGGACAAGTTCGTCGTAGTGTTCATTGATGATATTCTAGTCTATTCTAAGACGTCAGAAGAACATACAGAACATTTAAGAATAGAGTTAGAAACACTAAGGAATGAGAAGTTGTATGTGAAATCACAAAGTGTGAGTTTTGGCTTGAGAGAGTGCAGTTTCTAGGACATGTTATTGATAAAGATGGCATTTCCGTGGATCCAGCAAAAGTAGAAGCAGTTAATGAATGGGAGCAACCGAAAATGCCAACCGAGGTTCAGAGTTTTCTAGGGTTAGCGGGATACTATAGAAGGTTCATTTCGGACTTTTCTAAAATTGCTACTCTGTTGACATATCTGACAAGAAAGTCGGTGAAGTATGTGTGGACTGAAAAATGTGAGAACAATTTTCAGGAGTTGAAAAAGAGATTAAGTGAGGCACCTGTATTGTCTTTACCCGACGATACAGGGAACTTTGTAGTGTATAGCGATGCTTCGCATAAAGGAGTGGGTTGTGTGCTCATGCAGCATGGCAAGGTCATTGTGTATGCGTCACGTCAATTGAAGGATTATGAGAAGGCCTATCCTACTCACGATCTGAAATTGGCAGCGATAATTTTTGCCTTGAAGATATGGAGGCATTATCTATATGGTGAGAAGTGTGAACTATACACGGACCACAAAAGTCTGAAATATATCTTCACACAGAAGGAGTTGAACATGAGACAGAAAAGGTGGTTAGAGCTGATAAAAGATTATGACTGTGATATTTTATATCATCCGAGGAAGGCAAATGTAGTAGCTGATGCGCTAAGTAGGAAGGGTAGAGAGAAACTGTCAATGTTAACAACTCAGAATGAGTTGATAACAGCGATGACAAACATGGAGATAGAAGTTAAGTTATCGGAGGAGGCGGTGGAAATGTTGTTTTCCATGGAAACCCAACCGACCATAGTGGAACGGGTTAGGGGAGTACAATCGAGCAACGAGGAATGCAAGCAGATGAAGAAGAGGGTAGAAGATGAAGAGAAGACTATGTATACCCTCGATAAGGAGGGATTACTTCATTTTGAAGGAAGAATTTGGGTTCCGAATGATCCCAAATTAAAAGAGGAGATAATGATGGAGGCTCATAGTTCGAGGTACTCGATACATCCCGGTAGTACGAAGATGTATCGAGACCTTCGTCAGAACTTTTGGTGGCCGAACATGAAGAGGGAGATAGCAGAATATGTTAGTAGGTGCTTAACTTGTCAAAAAGTTAACGCTGAACACCAACGACCTAGCGGGTTGTTGCAAGCATTAGAAATTCCAGAGTGGAAGTGGGAGCACATCACAATGGACTTTGTGGTGGGACTTCCAACAACAAGAAAAGGATACGATTCTATTTGGGTGATAGTGGATCGATTGACGAAATCGGCTCATTTTCTACCAATAGGAGTTAGGTATAACCTAGATCAGTTAGCTAAGCTATATGTCAAGGAAATTATTTCTAGGCATGGAGTACCTATTTCGATTGTGTCAGATTGTGATCCACGATTCACATCGAACTTTTGGAGGAGTTTGCAAGAGCAAATGGGAACACAGTTAAGATTGAGTACGGCGTATCATCCTCAGACGGATGGTCAGAGTGAAAGGACAATTCAAACGCTAGAAGATATGTTAAGATCTTGCGTTATGGATTTCAAAGGGAGTTGGGACGAATATCTACCACTTGTGGAATTTTTGTACAACAATAGTTTTCACGCTAGTATAGGCATGCCGCCTTACGGGAAGCGTTGTATGGAAGGAAGTCACGAACTCCATTATGTTAGGATGAGGTGGGTGAGCGTCGGATGTTGGGACTGAGATGGTACAAAGATCGGCGCGGACATATGGTGAAGTTAATACGTACTCGATTAGTTGCTTCTCAAGATAGGCAGAAAAAGTATGCAGATCCTCACAAAGAAAAGAGAGAATTTGATGTAGGATCATTTGTTTTTCTAAAAGTATCGCCTTGGAAGGGGAAGATACGTTTTGGGAAGAAAGAGAAGTTAAGTCCAAGGTTTGTAGGACCTTTTGAGATTTTAAGAAGGGTAGGAGAGGTAGCTTATGAAGTAGCTTTACCTCCAGAAATGGAATGCATTCATAATGTGTTTCATGTGTCAGTGTTGCATCCTTATAAACCAGACTATAAACAGGTAATAGAGTATGAATCTATCCAAATAGAGAAAGATTTATCATATGAGAAACTTTCGATTCAAATTATTGATAGGAAGGAGCAAGTATTAAGAAATAAGGTAATACCTTCAGTGAAGGTGTTATGGAAAAACCACAATACTGAAGAAGCAACGCGGGAGCTCGAGAGTAAAATGAAGGACGATTTTCCTCATTTGTTTATGTAATTATAAACTAAGATTCTAGGGACAGAATCCTTATAAGGGGGAGAGAATGTAATGCCCGAGAAAATCGGATTTTTATGACAATTAAATTTTTATTTGATTATGTGAATTAAATGAATTTAATTGATTTATTATGTGAGTAAGCTATGTGAAGGTCGTTCTATGACCTAGAATGTGCTAATATGGTTAGTAATCTGGCTACGTGCTAGAATTAATTATTTGGAATTTCCAAGACGAAAATATTTGTTTTCCGAGAAATTTCCGTAAAAACACTATTCATCCATTTCTGTTCGGGGAATTATTTTGAAATTCCGAGAAATGCGTAATGATAGAATATAGAGATAAGATGAAATATCTGATAATATTTTATTTATGGTAAACAAAGTTTTTGCTTGCGGACTTAAAACCTAAGGGTTGAGTATATTGATTTCCGAGAAGGAAATGAAGTGTGTAGAAGAATTTCGTTATAGTTAAAGTGAGTGTTATACAATTATGGTACTATTTAGTATCTATGTATAATACGACGAGTAAATAAGAAGTACAATACGATTATTGTACGAGTAGTATATGGAGAGAATACGTGAATTGTATGTATAGAATACGATTCGTATTATAGAATTAAGTTAAGTCTTAATGTTAATTCATTTGAGTTGGTTTATAATTAGCCTAATTCAAGGCCAAATATTAGATTGGTTAAGCCCAATGCAAGAAAACCGAATTGTGGATCGAACCGGTGGGTCACCGAATGGGTAAAACCCATGGGGATGACCCATGGGGTGGTGGGACGGCCACTTGGTGTGCAAGTCAAGCAAATCACTTGGTCACCAAGTATTTTACTTGGTGACGAAGTGTTGAATAGTAAAGAGGTTATGGTAGTTGTCCAAATTGCCCTCCATTATATTTTCCTATAAATAAGAAGCTAGGTTGGTTCATTTGTGAGTTTTTCAATTGCCAACTTAGATTATTTGAGAGAGAAAGAGAGCTAGACTACATAAATCATACACTTTGGAAGCTTTGACTTAGAGTTTTCAAGAGATTTCATAAGAGTTCTTGAGGTAATAATCCTTATCTTTCATTTTCATCTCTTTTGATTTTCTTTTATCTTGGAGAATCTTAAAATGGGTTGTATATGTCTTGTATAGTGGAATAAAGATGACTTACCATAGATTCTATCTCTATAAGTCAGGAGATCGTAAGAATCATAGGGTTCGTTATAATTTCAAACCATGAAAATATTATTTGTTGAGATCGATTGTTTATAAATGATTGAACTCCGTCAATACATTAATATATGCATCTTGCTTGGTTAGGATGTAGATATGAAATCCATGGAGTATTCCATGAGATTTGGCTTAGAGAACATTAGTAACGAAGTTATGGCGAATTTCACAGAAATAGATGTTAAACGTCAAAAAACGTTGAAATTTCGGATTGGGGGTCAAAAGTTGATGTAAGACTTGAAAACATTGCTTTTCAATGTCAACATGTGAGATAGGGTAATTAAGAGTTGTGGGTTCGAGAATCGTCAGATTCCGACTTGAAACGAAGAAAACGAGCATTGAACGCTCATTAACGTTTACGAACGTTTAGAAATTGAACTTAATAGTGAATTTTGAGTTATTGGATTCAAAAGTGTCAAATTCTTATATAAATGCATAGAGTATGTCATTTATGACGTGTAGGCTTTTGAACGGACCAAATCGGGCTTATAACAAAGAAGTTACAGCCCCTGGAATTTTGCAAAATTTTTTAAAACTTTAGAAATTCTAATCTTTGGTTCAGCTGCCATGCATTTTGAGTGTAATCAAAAATGCCGCATGCATGAGCCCGACATGATGTATTTGGCCACTTCTAAATGGCACCGTAGCGCCACTGTTTGAGTAGAGTCTCGCGCCGTATCGCCAAGACCGAAGCCTTACCATCGCTAATCAGGCGCCTATTTCGATCTAATATTATAGAGGCAGCATGCACATGCGAGTGCAAGACTTTGGATAGTGACTTAGGTTTCGAACTTCAAATGTTCAGGGACCTATAGGGGTAATGTTTGTACACTTCATAAGTGTATTAAAGCTATTCCTATACTACCTATACTAAAGTATATAGTATTGAACTTAGGAGTTAAATGCATGTTAATAGGTTATGAATGATGAACAAAGTTGGTACTTTATCAATGATGTTCGAGTCTGGTTAATAAAGTTAGTTGAGTAATGAGCCGGGACGAAGGGTAATAAGTCGAGTTGACTTTATTATTAATATTAAGTTAACTAAGATATAGAAGAGAAAGAAGTTGGTAAAACAATGTGAACATTTGTTTGTTAGCTAATTACATTGTGCTATGTGAATATATTATGTAGATTTTATAAGGGCTGTGGTCAGTATATTAAATTATTTGAAGACGCTGAAAGGCAAGTTTTCTTAACGCTTGTCTAACTTCCAAGTTAGCCAAGTTTTATGTGATTCGTTGAACTGAATTGCACGATTGGTTTTAAAGAAAGGGTCGATGCCAGATTTTAACTCGGCTAGACTATTCGTAAAATATAGATTGATTATGATTCATATCTTTCTATATAGAAATTTGAACACTATCCTATGCCAAGTAATTGGTACGGACGTGGGGGTAAGGTTTGTCTATGAACAAACAAAAGTACTTTTCATCGATTATTCGATGGGCACGCGAGTTTGCAAAAAATATTAAACATAAATACGTTTAATGAATGAGTGTTGATCAACATAGAGTACTATAGGCTGATCACCTAGAAGTGCTCGTAAGTAATGCGGATGTAACAGCCTTCATGATGTGAAAATCCTTTTCAAGTATGAAAATTGAAAGTTACTGTTCATGGTCTATCGACCGGTTCAAAATTCCTAATTTATTTTATACTTTGGGAATTGATGTTATGAACTGTTAAAGTATTATTGTTTCATGATACTTCATAACTATTGTTCAGTTATGTAGGAATTGTTATATAATTCACGAATGTGGTATTACTGTTATCTTTTGTTAAACTTTCTGAGCTGTCATGCTCACTTCTTGCGTGAATCATATAACTGCAGTTAAGGATGAACGTCCTGAGAATGCTAAAAGAGATAAGGGCAAAGCTAAGATGGATGCTTAGGCATTGTGTAATAGATTAGTAAGTTTGTATGTATTATACATTATGAACAACGAACGATGTAACCGGTTTATGAACTTGGGAAGGATTATACTTTGATTGTAATAAGAAGATAGTAATTACCTTCATTTTGTTGTATTTCAATGGAATAATTGTATGGATGTTAATATAGTGGAGCACCATATGTCGGGTTGGAAGATACCCGAATTTGGGGCGCGCCACATCGCAATGCGTACGGCGCGAGAAATTGCGATCTGCATGCAGTGGTAATGGTGAACACCATGCAGAGCATCTACACTGACTATTGTGGCGAGAACGCTGAGTTCACGCCATACCAGTTCCTAGAGCCTCTTGTCTTCCCACCATACCCTCCACCATCACTGCCCATAGAAGTTGATGAGGACGTAGCTGATGAGGATGAAGCTGATGCCGCTGCGGAGTGAGAGATCTTAAGGGAAGCCCTCTTGTATCGATTGTGTTATGTTAAGAAATGAGGGCATTGCTCACTTTAAGTTTGGGGGTGTTTTTGGCTTTTATCTATTTATTTCCGTACTGCCATATTAGGTTACCAGACTTTAGTATTTTACTATGTTTTTATTATCAGTATTGTGTTGCAGTCGTTTTGTATTGCGAGATTATGCTTGGATTTTTATCATTATGGATGTCATGAACTATTTTTGGTTTTATTTATTAATGCTTTGATTATTATTAGCATGATTGTGGTTTATAGCCATCGTTTTGGGGCTTATACAGAATTAGATGTTTGTGCCATGTGAATGGCCTTTTCACTCTATTTTGAGCTGCTATTTAGCAAGGGTGTTATATTTTTCATTAATTTTTTATCATGACTGATGACAAGCACCAAGTAATTTGTCTATCTCTTAGAGTTGCATCAAACATGTATGAGCTAGGGGTCGTTCAATCGATTAGTTTAGACTGTTATTGATTCGTCCTTCTAGCAAGCACCGACTAACTGTGTTAACTAGTTATTTTTTTCGAATTTAGTTCGCGTGTTTATTGCTTTGAGAATTTGTTCACTCTTATAAACTTTCATTTTTACAAGGTAACAAAAGGCTTAGACGTTTATACAATTTTGGATCATGGATTCGTGCATGTTTAGATATATATAAAAAAAAGAATAAATTGATAATGAAGATTGAATATCGAAAGTCTTGCGGTGGGTCGAGATGGAGCGTAAAACGCACTCACCCATAAACGCAGGACCGATATTGAGATGGAACATAAAATGCACTCGCTTTATAATCTTTGGTTCTCATAAAGTCTAATTTGGCTTAAGTTGATTACGTGACCTTTGCTGCTCGAGTTACTAGATTCTTAGGTGTGTTCTACACCTAGTGCCCTAAAGCCGTTTGGCTTGGGAGTTACTGATCAAAAGCTCATTAATGGGTAGTTCTAATTAGCCTAAGGTAATTAAGAACTGTCCGAGTCAGATTTTACTATCTTCATGCTAGAGTCTTTTGATCCTTTACTGCATTTGCGTCTTATTCTTAATGTTTGTTGAATGTTTATGTTGCAGGGTTTGCTTGTTGGTATTAGCAATCGACTGTGCAAACTTATTTAAGCTATAATTAGTTAGGACGGTTGGTCTTCACACACATACAAATAGAATGGAACGAATACAGTCTTACGCTAGAAATAGAATGAACCCTTACTCATGCTTGTGTTTGCCTTGTTCTTTGGGACTAGCTTAGATTGAGATTCGTAGCCACAATGCTAGTATATAGTTTCATATTCCGTTCACATTTTTAATTTCTACTATTATTTTTGTGTTAGATAGTTTGCTCGAGGACAAACAAAGACTTAAATTTTGGGGTATTTGATGAGTGGGATTTATACCCGCGAATCGGATACATTATGACTTAAATAATTGCCTGAATTCGTAGTTTTTATATAGGTTTATATAAATATAGTGTTATTGCGCTTAACTGATGTATTGCAGAGCTTTACAGTGCTTTTCTAGCATTCAGGGGAAAAACGGTCATATTTCTCACACTTTCATGTGCATGGCTGATACCTAGCTTATTGCCGCGCCAGCGCTACCCCCTCGACCTTCTTGACGTCACCTTCGTCGTGTCGCGAAGACCATCGATCTTCTTTGGCTCATGGCTGCAACCTGAGCTCCGTCATCCCTCATTACTAGTGTGGCTGATGCATTTCAACCATGACACGTATGGCTCGCGTCGTCACGGCCAGGTCCGGTTCCCAGACAACCAAGGCCTTGGTTTGACCTGGGAAAAGAAGGAGACTGCTATATAAGGAAAGGGAAGCTCTGCATATAACATATACTCAGTAGATCTGAGACTAGAAAATAGCTTAGATTAGTTATATTCTGTAATTTCTGTTTCTTTCTCTTAGTTGATGTCTGTAAATATATATTAGGTAGATTAGGGAGAAGTTTGGTTTTCTTTGGAGCATCAAGAGTAGGGAGTTACATGGACTGGAGAGCTTGATTTGAGCAGAATGCTTAGAGATTGAAGGGCTTTGACAGAGTTTCTTCTTATCTATTTATTGTCTCTGATTTTGTAATCCATAAATGTTATCTTTATTGCTACTTGTATTTTGTTCAATAGCTATGAACTGAATATTTGGTCTAAGGTTATAATGGAACCATTTGTTATTTAAATTGACTGTTTTATCTCTTTGGTTGGCACCATATGATTTGGTTTGGTATATTTATGCTTAATGATTCTCGCTAAGACATTAGTGATGATTTTGGTAATTTACATGATATCGACAGAAGGATTGTAGATTTACACCTGAATATATTGGCATGTGATTGTGGGTTTCGACGGCATAAGTTGTGCGTAGAATAGATATATATTTGTGCGCCACGTGCGACCTATTTGAGAAGTTATGCTTAAATCCTTGTTATGATCAACTCGGATAGACATATGTAGGATTGTATCTAGCTTGGGCATTCTTTTTTGTTCTATTCCCTAACGGGTGGATCTCGAAAGGATATGTTTGTGCATACCTCGACAGGGGTGTATGAGCACTTGTGTGTTCTTGGTCGACAAATTGTCGTGACCATTAAGACCAGAGAGAGAAGGGTAGGTAGTTTGATGAAGCATAGCATGCTAGGTGTTCGACAGAATGCCTGAGTGGGGTGAAGTTGTAACCTTAGCTTGTAATTCCTTCGATTACCATTCATTATCCATTTACTTTCTTTGATAATTAGTTATGCTTAGATTAATCACACTTTCATTTACTGTTGTTCGAATAAGACTTTAGCAATACAAAGTCGATACTTGGTGAATATTAGTGATAGTTCCTCGTGGGTACGACATTCTACTTAGCACTGTATTACTTGTTACACCGCGTATACTTGCGCGTGTTTAGTGATCGATTTTCCGACCAACACCCGCATGTAGCACATGCTTCGAACTTTTTCCTCTGCTAGTTACCTTACTGGTTTCCAGAACCCACATTTCCATTCCATTTTCTCTTCAGGTTATTGTTACCATTTCCACTACTCCCACCACCATTCTTACCTTCACCCTCATTCTTCTTCTTTCTCTGTTCTTAATTGTACTTTGTCATAGCCTCGCCTCCTCCCTCAGCGAGAATTGCCTTCTCAAGCACCGCTGCGAATGTCTTCAGCTGGAATAGGGAGACCCTACTGTACAACCAGGGTTTCAGTCCCTACTCAACTCTCCTCGCCTTATGCTCATCTGTGTTGACTTGATAGGGCGCAAACCACACCAATTCGTTAAATTTTGCGGCATACTCCGATACCATCATTGATCCCTGCTTCAGTTCTAGAAACTGTACCTCCATCTGATTCTTCAAACTCTCTGGGAAATAGGTCTCGAAGAATATCTCCTTAAACCTATCCCAAGTCATCACCTCTTGTCCTCCTCGAGTTTTATTGGCTTTCCACCAATAACTAGCCTCTACTTTCAACATGAATGTTGTAAAAGCAGTCTTCTGATTCTCACTTACTCTAGCTACATCATATACTTTCTCTATCTCCATAATCCAAGTCTATGCCTCAACTGGATTCATGGACCCACGAAATTCTGGTGGTCCCACTGCCTTGAAGTTTTGGTTCGGTATATTTATGCTTAATGATTCTCGCTAAGACATTAGTGATGATTTTGGTAATTTACATGATATCGACAGAAGGATTGTAGATTTACACCTGAATATATTGGCATGTGATTGTGGGTTTTGACTGTATAAGTTGTGCGTAGAATAGATATATATTTGTGCACCTTGTGGGACCTATTTGAGAACTTATGCTTAAATCCTTGTTATGATCAACTCGGATAGACATATGTAGGATTGTATCTAGCTTGGGCATTCTTTTTTGTTCTATTCCCTAACGGGTGGATCTCGAAAGGATATGTTTGTGCATACCTCGACAGGGGTGTATGAGCACTTGTGTGTTCTTGGTCGACAAATTGTCGTGACCATTAAGACCAGAGAGAGAAGGGTAGGTAGTTTGATGAAGCATAGCACGCCAGGTGCTCGACAGAATGCCTGAGTGGGGTGAAGTTGTAACCTTAGCTTGTAATTCCTTCGATTACCATTCGTTATCCATTTACTTTCTTTGATAATTAGTTATGCTTAGATTAATCACACTTTCATTTATTATTGTTCGAATAAGACTTTAGCAATATAAAGTCGATACTTGGTGAATATTAGTGATAGGTCCTCGTGGGTACAACATTCTACTTATCACTCTATTACTTGTTAGACCGCATATACTTGCGCGTGTTTAGTGATCGGTTTTCCGACCAACACCCATATGTAGCACATGCTTCGAACTTTTTCTTATGCTGGTTACCCTGCTGGTTTCCAGAACCCACATTTTCATTCCATTTTCTCTTCAGGTTATTGTTACCAGTTCCACTACTCCCACCACCATTCTTACCTTCACCCTCATTCTTCTTCTTTCTTTGTTCTTGATTGTACTTTGTCATAGCCTCGCCTCCTCCCTCAGCGAGAATTGCCTTCTCATGCACAGCTGCGAATGTCTTCAGCTGGAATAGGGAGACCCTACTATACAACCAGGGTTTCAGTCCCTACTCAACTCTCCTCGCCTTACACTCATCTGTGTTGACTTGATATGGCGCAAACCTCACCAATTCGTTAAATTTTGCGGCATACTCTGATACCATCATTGATCCCTGCTTCAGTTCCAGAAACTGTATCTCCATCTGATTCTTCACTCTCTCTGGGAAATAGGTCTTGAAGAATATCTCCTTAAACCTATCCCAAGTCATCACCCCTTATCCTCCTCGAGTTTTATTGGCTTGCCACCAATAACTAGCCTCTACTTTCAACATGAATGTTGCAAAAGCAGTCTTCTGATTCTCACCTACTCTAGATACATCAAATACTTTCTCTACCTCCATAATCCAAGTCTGTGCCTCAAACAGATTCATGGACCCACGGAATTCTGGTGGTCCCACCGCCTTGAAGTCCTTAAATGTCACAGCTTGATTCTGCGGTTGATTCTGTAACGCACCCGTCAATAATATCACTAACTGCTGAATGGGGTTAGCTTTGGCGTTGTTATTGTTGGTAGATCCCTCAAGGGTTCTTTGTCGAGGTTGACGTCTTCTTGGAGGCATTATCTGTTAAAATACACTCATTAGATTATTACTCAATTCCTTTAAGTATTTTCTACTTAACTTGCACACCATATAAAAGAATATCACGTAATACATAACACTTTGAATAAAATAATAACTTTTATTCATTCATAATCTTTTAGAAAACATAAGAACAATAGCATCACTGATATTTACATTACTTTCCTGAACTACTAAAGTTCTAGGATAACATCATCATTATATCCCATAGGGTACATAATATTTGGGATTTACATATTATTTATTATATCATTAATCACATATCAATTACATTTATGAAGACCTACTAAAATACTGCATAGCCTTACGACGCTCTTCTTCTATAATACGGAACATTGTTCGGCGATCTAATATGTACGATGGTAGCGTCTTGAACTGAATCGGATAACCCATGACCCGATCTTGAGTTCAATTGATCACAGTGTTAAAAACACTATATATCTCTTCCATCTTGATCTTCTTTACATGTACATCTCTCTCTACTACTCCGGCTCGTTTAGAAGCTTCTTCGTACGCATCTTCAGCTCTTGCCCTCTTAGTACATTCTTCCTTCAGCATGTTCTTCAGGTCTGCAATCTCCTCTATTAGTTGCTCGTTTCCTCCTTTAGTATGGACCAGCTTCCCTTCGACATTACTCAGACGTTCCTCTAGATCCTGGATCTCGTTGTCCTTCTGCGCCATTGAGGTCTTTTGTTCAGCTACTATCTCTCTCAACTCCTCGACGGTATCCTGAAGTTCCACATTGCGGTCGTATACTTTGTTGTACATACGGGCAGCGATCGAGTTTAGTGGAATCTCTTCCTCCTCTTCCTCTTCATCCTCATTCGACTGTGGCAGCTCCTCAGGGTCTTCCTCGTCCATCTCTATCTCATCATCCTCAAGGCTCCTCCTCTCTAGGAATCTGGGGTCCTTCATCCCTAGCATGACTGGATTCTCCTACATTAGCCATCTTGACAACAACATTTTTTTAATTACTAATCATTAGTACTCGACACTCACGGGCACATAAGTTGTAATCACATAAGCATATAAGTATTTTATTACTTCTTCCTTAAAACTCGATAAGAGTTTATCACCACTATCTTTTCAAAGGTTACTTCCTAAGGCTTTTCCCCACCTAAGGTTCATAACCTAAGGCTTTGATACCAACTTGTGACACACCTAATTCCGGGTACTTTATTTCCACCAGATTTGGTGCTCAATTTATAATAACATTCATATCTAACTACCCAAACATAATAAAGTTTAATAATAAACCTTCCCATTAAAGGGTTACATCAATAAGTTCAACAAAATCTCCCAGGTTATCTAACCTTTAATTACAAACATCATATGCAGAAAATTAAATAATTACATCATAAGATCTAAAATAAAGTCCAACAACATAAAAGCTAACGGGTTTATAAGTCTTCAATACCTACTTATCTTCCCTTTCCCTTTACTGGTTGTAGGTTCATCGACCTTCTCAACTTTAGCTGTAATATTTATATAAGCAAGAGTGAGCAAACAATGCTCAATTGAAATGACAATGAATAAACATCATATCAATTGCTAAATGAATAGGCTCAATAGAAATGAGTAAGGTACTTCATCACTAATAATCAGGAACAGAATGTGAAATATATTACTGAGGGTCAAAAGACCACGAACTATGTCCATAGTTATAAGTATTCTTTCAACTTAAACTTTAACAGTCATAAGACTATAAGGACTCATCATACTTATGGTGATCAGCCCTTCGTACAATGTATTGTGCACAAACATTTCAACGCTATGCGTAAATTATCCCTTGTAATAGGGTTGTTCAACTCAGCATTTAGAATACGAGTCCGCACCAAAGTAAGTTTGGTTTGGATAAGTTCCAAGGTAATTTAGAGTTTAACGAACATCAACTAAGGATTAGTTGAATAAAACGTAGTAACAATGCGCTATGTAATAAGTCATAAATGAATCAAAATTTCATAGTAAGGTCATGCTTTAGGAATGAACTAAAAGCATAAAAATTGAATAATATAACATACCTTGCTTAAACAATGTGAAGCTAAGGTTAGAATCTTGTTTAGAATTGAGTATTTGAGCATGCATACAAATAGTAAATTGAACGATACAACTTGTTCAACATTGGAGTATCAGAATTTAAAAACTTTCATGTCAAATAACAAGTTAAAGATTAGAAAATCTTGCTAAATATTAAGAGGTAGAGTTTATAAACTTGCACAATATAATTAAAGTTATGAAACTTACTCAATGAAAATTTAGGGTTAGAAAACTTGCATTGCGTGTAAGCTAGACCGTAACAGTTTGATTCACAATATCCTAAACACATGTCATTATGAAACAATTAGTCACTACAGATACTCTGTATACAAACAAGTACCTATTTCATATATGGCCTGATTTTTAACCACATAGTCAAGTTACATTAGTAACAAAACTCGTTAAATGTTAATTATATGCTCATTCTTAGCACTATAATATCATAATAACAAAATTACATTTTTAACAGTCATAATATTGCATCATATCAACAATTACAGACTATGTGTAAAAGAAAATAACTTTCTGGTCCATTCGCTTCATAGTACTGTATTTCAGCCATTACCGCTTATTTTGGGGTTGTATAGCCATGGCGGTGGCTTGATGATCATGCAAGTGCGAGGCACATGCCGGGGAGTGGCGCTGTGGAGCGATCTTTGGCGTTACTGGCCGATGCCTAGGCCAGTAGTGACGCCATGGCCTACGGGATCGATTCCAGGCTCTCGACTTTAACAATCGAGGACGCATTTAATACGAGCAAAACACGAAGAACAAAACAAAGCTATTTTTTAACTGTTTAACAACTGCTAGCACCTAAATTAACACGTATAATTTACATAAACTACACATAAATGTTACCCATCATATATATACTGATTTCAAAACAAGTAAACCACAATTTCAGAAAAACTAAATCCTTGAATGCCATGATTTAAACCAAAACTCCATTTTTGACATTGTTTGACAAAATTAACACTGTAACCACGATTATACACCAAATTGATTCATTCAAACTACGTTTTCTTCATTTCTTAACATCTTAACGTATTCACACTACTACAAAATAGTAAATAGACAACGCGAAAAAAGCGTTGTGGTTTCAGTTAGAAAAACGTCGTGGTTAAATGTGTCATCTATTTGACACCCTTACACAACGTTTTTAAAACATTGTAGTTAAACACATTTTACAACGTTTTTTTAAAAAACGTTGTAGATTTGTTTTTCATAAATTAGCAGATGCTTAAAAACGTTGTAGAATATATGATTCCACAACCTTTTCTAGATAAAAATGTTGTAGTTTAATATATTATACATCATTTAGGCATATTTACACAGTTTTTAAAATGTTGTAGATTAAAAAAAAGGAAGAAAAAAAAATTTGTGGTTCACCTACATTACCAATACACCTGCAATATGCTAATGCCTGAAAGATTAAAAGAGTTGTAACTTCAATCATTTATCAAAGATTCCAAATAATCCAACCACACAATTAATTTAGCATTTGCAAGGATACATATTTAGCTACTATAGTCTATACTATTCAGTCAATTATTTTGACATTGATGCACCAGAAGTATAACAATTATTGCAAAGGTTCCTAGTTTAGACACTGATGACATCACCGAGTCCTGAAAGTGATTTATTGATGCTCTGAGTTTCCTTTAGCTGACTACCAGTAGACCCCAACTTCTTCACTCTTTCAGAACCAGCGAGGTCTACAAAACTTAGCTGCACAGGAGAATGCCGTTAGATTTTCCAAGCAATTCGTGCTCTTTCAGAAACAAGAGTTCACTGTGGATGGGTAGGAAATGTTGTTGCTTTACAATCCTAAGCACTTCCTCCTTCAAAAGTAAAATTCACATTTACCTCGTTTCGCATTTAATTAAAAAGAGAAATATAGAAATTAAATTGTTTAAATTGCATCAAGTTCAGATGTACCAGCACAAAGTGACTGGTTAATGGGATGAAATAGAAGCATTTAAGAAATGAAAGAAGCAAGATTAGATGAATGCCGATACGAATCTTACCAGTTTTGCACGATGAGCATGACCAGAAGTGTGCAGCTGCTCATTCTTACCCATCACTATAGTTGATCCAATCTCTGATATGCGGTTCAGCTTTTTCATTACTCGAGTCTCATTACCTGGGATCACCTATAAAGAACACCGAATAAGCAATTGTGCCCATTATAAAATTAATTTCTTAAGACGTGTAGACTACAAAAATCAGTGAAGCCAAACATCTGGAAAGAGAAGACTAGGTCTTTTGGGGAACTATACTAAGTGGATGTAAAGGCAGTCAACAATCAAAGTAGTCATCATAAGCAATCAAAGAATGTACAATAAAGGAGGTGCCACCAAGGGATAATGCATGTTCTGCCGCTTCTTTTCTCATGAATTCTATGTGAGCTGACCTGCTTAAGCACAGTAACTTAGTATAGCATGACTACAAAGTCCAAGACAGACATGGTTTAGAAAGTAAATCAGAACTTGCATATGGGAAACCTCACCCTTTTGGTTGCCCTGTCCCTGCATCCGTCAAAATAACCACTTTTAGAACGTCTCCAAATTTGTTGAAGTGCCGAGAAAGACTCTCCTTGGTGGCAGCAAAATGAACCTGTAGAAAAAGGAAACCTAAAAAGGATCACATTTGATACCGCAACATATAATCATTAATAAGTGGATCAATTTTAAAGGAAATTTTGACGGTAGTTACTACTACTTTCTCAGTTCTCTAAGAAGGAACACTTGCAATTGTATGTCAGCCTCTCATCCCTTCGGCTTTCCTCCTCCTACAAAGAGATGAAAAATAAAGGGTGAATAAACCAGCTGAAATTATAATGCTTATGAACAAACTAAGAGGTATATGGAATGCAGGAGCAAAGACTGAAGAAAGTTACTGCTCTTATTCTTGCAAACAAAAATTCAAATATTTGTGGTGTCATTCCACGATTGAGACTGAGCTTGATTCCACTGCTCCTCACAATTGTCATATTTGGCCCGAAGTCTGCTTCATATTGAACACAAAAGAATAATAGTAGTTTGCTGTGTGCTTTCTTTTTGTAGCAGCCAGAGGGCTAAGTATCACCATTTATGAGATCAGCTTAGAGTCTTATACAAACTAACTCTTGGACAATATAGAAAACCTAACAGCTTCGTATTACAATTGAGAAGTTATATAAAAACTAGGATAAAATGATAGAAAGGTAAAGCAAAACTAACAATGCAGAACTTTTCAATAAACTGAGAAACACCTTTGACATAACACCTTCTTTCCCAGCTCTAGTGCAATATCGTAAGTTCCAAGAGTAGCAACAACCTGCAGTCAATCCATAACGAAGAAGCAACTCATAATTGATATAATGGCCCATCTAATGGCATCCATTTATTTCTTTCTAAAATCAAAATAGCCTGATGGCTGGTCGGACAGCAGAACAAAAAGATTAAAATATGTTTCTCAAAACATATAAAGCTTTTTCATTTCAAAAGAAGTATCATAAAAAAATCAAACAAGACTCTTTTCGTGGAACAGAGCTAGTATACACCAGGACAATCAAACAGACATATATTTGTTCTCAAGAAAAATAAGAGATAAATAAATAAAACAGACATATATTTGACATATCAGGCAACAACAATTTCAAATTTATTCAATTAGTTTACTAACACCCTTTAAAACTCGCTAACAAATGAACAAACAGTTGGTGATACCTTATCATAGTCAGCTTAAGGAAAAGAAACCAGAAGAAAGGAGGAAGGCAAAAGGACAAAAATTTTAAGGGTGTATGCATACCTTATCATAGTCAGCTTCGAGCTTGATAAGTGGTGCAAACACATTTTGATACTGCAACAGAAACAAGAACAACTTATCAGTAAAAAATCCCAGAGAGATAATAGTGGCAGCTGCTAATCCCTCAATAACAGACATATATATAGTTTCCAAGCTATAACCAACAATGATGTGGCAATTCATTCTGCTCTATAAAGAATAATAAATTTATAGCACATAAAATTAAGTTGCAACCCTTACGTTCATTAAGAAACTTCATTATACGAAATCAAGTAAACAATTTACCCAGATTCACCTATTGAGACCAATTTATTATCAGTCTCTTTCCAAATAATACTTGTGCAGCCAAATCATTCAAAGAATAAAGAGCACTACTTGTACTATGTTGACCTTTTTTACAAATATTAAGGTCTACACAGGACATAATTCGACCAAAAAAATAAACCAGTACTTTTTTTTCAAAATAATTAAATCTTTACAGTTTGATATTCAAAAAATATCATCAAAAAATATAATGCAAGTATGTCCCATACAAAATAGGAAAAGAAAAAATCAACAGAAAAAACTGCACACTTATTTAGGATGGAGGATCAGTATTAACGTATAAAATTTTCAAAATAATTAAAAGGATAAGAGTATACAAGTTAACAATAGCCCAAATCATAATAAAAACACAGTTATAAAGCGCATAGTAAAATCAATTACGAAATCCAAATCCCAATTTGAACCCACAACATAATTTTGTATATAATAGATTAATACTTAATTGAACATCGTCATAAAAGAACAGGCTTGAATTTATCATAAAATATGTAGCCAATTATATAAAGATTCCACAAATTATACTAGAGAAAATCAGAAATCATAAAGTAAAGGAGTAGAATTCAACTTACCAACCAGATCACACCAGCGAAACACTTTAATTCACCAATCGATAAAGCTTTTCACGATAAATTACAGACACTAGAATAAAAAGGAGAGAGACAGATCAAAAAAGCAGGGCTTAAGCAGGGTTTTGTATAGAGCCGGGTGTAGAGAGAGAGCGTCAGCCATAGCAAAAACCCTAGAATTTTGTGTCTGACCGAACCCGACCAGACCAGACCAGTAGTCAAAGGCGTTTTCTGATCTTCTCTAGCTCGAATCAAAATATCTCCAACTGAAACATCGTATGTGCCTCCTCAGCTGATGGCCACAGTGGTCGCCGAAGTTTGGATCGTAGGAGAGTAGGAGAGCAGGGCACCCACTTCGTAGAGAGAGAGAGAGTACAGAGATAAGAGAGAAGAAAATAGATTTTTTTTAATTTCAAATTTTCATTTCCGCGTCTTTTTTTTTTTAGCTCCGTGTTTTTCTTGATACATAACGTTTTAAAAAAAACGTTATCAAGTTAAAATCAAAAAAATATCATTTTAAATAGATAACGTTTTTGTATATATATCTATAATGTTTTTTTAAAAAATATTGTAAAAAAAAATCACAACGTTTTTTAAAAAATAGTATAGTTTAAGTGTTGTCTATTAGGTACTTTGTACTGGTGTCAAGGTTCAATTTATCTATTCACTCACAATCAAATATCAATTTTGGTACTCCTACAAATCATGTTCATACATATGTTCACTGTAAAATCATTTTCTTTCTTTTAAATGTAATTTAACATAAAATTCCTTGTCTAAATACAACTCTAACATCATAATTATATACAATCACCATAAACAGGTTGTATAATAGCAATTACAGAAAAATTGACTCCACAGAACATAGAAATTTTAAGTAGTAAACATATGTGTGTGTGTGTGTGTATATATATATATATATATAATATCAAGGTTTTGGAAAATACCTTTTCTTGTCTTGACCAATCCTTTCTAATAACTGAAATCTCTCAAGTCTCTCTCAACTTCCCTCTGTATTTTCTTCCTTCTTTTTTCTTAGGATTAGCAACTAAATCTCATGCGTAAAACAAAACTGATAGCTGCGAATTAATGATGATCGTGCATCTTAAAACGATAGTATGCGTACACTAAAACTGATAAGCTATGATAAGCGTACTTAATATAACAGTTACAAGAATATAAACGTATACTTTATAAATATATATTTTATTTATTATTTTGATTTATTTTATTTATTCTATTTATTATAATTAAATTTCAAAATCCAAAAATCCAAAAGTCATAAGGCTTTGTTTGGCAAAACTCTTTAAAAATTAAAGACTTAATATCTTTAAGCCTTGTTTGGCAAAAACTAAATTAAACTCCTTTAATTTATTTTAATAATCCCTTTATAAAGATAGTTTATTTTCACACTTTTATTACCAAATTAAATTAAAAACATTATAATAATCTATTTAATCCATATCAACTCTCTAATTTAATTATTAAATTAAATTAGAATATTATCTCATAATAATTAATTTTTTTCACTCATTAATTATTTATTTAACAAATAATTAATCAAATCAAATCAAATTAAACAAATATTTATTCAACAATAACACATCAATTAAATGTTTCAATTAAATATTTATATAATTCAATAAATACTTAAAATTATAATTTAAAATTCTGGATTGTTACAAATCTTCTCTCCAATGCTCTTGCTCCAAATTAGCTTCAAAGATGTTAATTGCCTTGCAAGATCCCTCAATCTTGTTGTTTGTTGTTAAAATATATGTTAAGACACGTATTCCGAATCTAATTTCATTCACAATCGAGTTCCAAGTCGTCCCAAACACTAATCTTCACGTTGTTGTAACATTTGAAACCAAGTAGGAGACTTCTCTTCCCCGTACCCCCGCCTCGACGGATGTAACAACCCAATATTTTCAATAAGAAATTTTGCGAAATTTTATATATATATATATATATATATATATATATATATAAGGTGAGAATATATGCAAAAGTAAAGTATATGTATATATCTTATAAATAAAATTATTTATTAGATGTAACTAATTTTTTTAGAACTATTGATTATTATAGATTATATTCTTATAATAAAAATATGTTGTAATAAAAAATTTATTATCTATTTTCCATGAAAATATGATTATTGTATATATATAATATGGATATTATGATATGTATTTATTATATTAGTTAAGCTAATTATTTTAACTTAACTAATAATGGTATCTATGAAGGTTATGTTAGATATGAATTCAAAACCCTAAGTCTAGATTTTGAATAAGGAATGAGAATAATAATATAATATTATTTATATTTCAAAGAATATAAACATGTACGATATGTGTGTAATGTTAATGTGTGGAATGTTATAGTAAAACAAAGACAAAATCCTAGCATTATTGATATAAACTATAAGATGAGTCAACTATGACTGCAAGGTTTGTTAAGTTACGTGTTATGTAATTAATGACCATTATTATGTTTAATGTTAATTAGGTAAAATCTAATTAATATTTAGAAACCCTAATTACTAAATTAGAACCCTAATTGCTAATTTATAAACTCTAATTATTAATTTAGCAAGCTTAATAGTAATTAGTAGATTATAGAGTCTAATTTGCAAGTCTAAAGTGATTAGGAAACTTAATTTAATTAAGGAACCCTAATTCACCTTTTTAGAAGCTAGGATTTCCATTTTTGCCCTTAATACATAATCCTAGATTTAGAGCTTAGGAAACCTTAGGGTCAAACCCCAAGGGTTAGAATGAATTGTCAACTTTGCCACTAAAAGTAAAAACTAAATGACCAAATTGTCCTTCTTATATTATTTAATAGATAACTTGTATAGGTTGCCATAACTTTAGTTGGTAAACCAACTCAACCTAGCCATGTGCCTATAAACCAAAAATCTCAGCCATCTTGCATCACAAGTACACTAGATTCAAGTATTATATAAGATCAAGGAGAGAGAAGTTGCATAAATTAGCTCATTTTACTTACAACACTCAACCAAAACCCTCTCAACTTCAAACATCCGAAATTCTCTTGCTAGACCAGTCCCTAATCAAGCCCCACTAACACTTATAGCAGATCAGAAGTCAAATTCAAGATCTTGTTCAAGAAAGGTAAACCCTAAGCCAAGAAAATTTAATCATGTATGCTATGTTAGATTTGATGTATGAATGTTTAAATATGTTGTATAAGGTGTGAATCAGTGATCTGGGTTGCTAGATAGTGCATCCATAACATTTATATGCTCGAATTTAAGTTTTTATAAAATCTGGAAAATTTTCAAAAGTGGTCTAGCAACCGAATGTCAGACCACATAGATCTTTATCTGGTTATCATTTTTGTTGTTTAAATTTTTAAACTTGTAATATGTTATGATATCTTTAATCTAGAACTAGAATCAGGGTCAGAGGATATGTAAATTTCATATTATTCTTGGTCAAAACCGTTGACCGGGCATGACCAGATGAATTCTGGAAAACCCAAAAATCATTTTCCAGCGTCTGACAAGATTTTTAAGGCTCCAGATCTGTCAGGTTTTTGTAATGTTGTTCTTATTGTTGTAATAAAGCTGTGATATGTTATATAGACTGCATGATAAGGCCTTTAGAAGACATAAATCTCAAACTGAAGGGATTCAGTGGCCGGTCAAAGTAGCTTGGTCGAACACAGTTCAAGTTTTCTTGGTAACCCAAAAAACTGATGAACATGTGTTCTGACATAGGTTGACCGACACAGATCTTGTTGCTATAATGTTGTTAGATGGGTTTTATGTAATGAATCTCTTACTTGACATGAGGACTACATGCTTGAACCGTTAGAACACCATAACATCAACCAGAACCTTAATAAATTTAAGCCTCAAAGTGTACCCTTGAAGCTGACTAGGTTTTTGGGTAACCCAGAAAACCCAGGAAGCTCTGACAGTGAGTTTGATGGGCTAGATCTTCTTGTTGTGCTGTGTTATGACTTAGATGATAGTTGGATCTTGTAGTGTTACAACAATACTACAATACTAGTGTCTTAGTTAGCTCAAATCATGTTTAGACAGAGAATGAGAGGAGGTCAAACAAGACACCTTGATCACTGTCTGTCAGTGTTCTTGAGCCTCAAGAACACCTAAGGCGACACTTTCATCATCCGCTAAAGGCTATAAATGATGCAGACTTATTAAATTTAATTATATTAAAATCTAAAAATCATTTAAAAATAGAAAAAAATTTATAAAAATTATAAAATCAATTTTAAAAATTATTTTAAGTTATAAAAATTAACTTTTAATAATTTGACATATTTTTCATAAATATTAATAATTATTTGAATATTATTGATATTTAATTTATTTAATAAATGCATTAAATAAATTAATTAAAAATGATTTTATTATATTAAAATCATTTTAAATGATAATAAAGTATTTAATAATATTTTAAGTTATAAAATGTAACTTTCAATATTTTAATATAAATTCTATTAATTATTTAATATTAATGATACTAGATTTATTTAATAATTATATTAAATAAATTAGTTTAAAAATAATTTTAATATTATAAAAATCATTTTAAATGAAAAATAAAGAGTTTAAAGATATTCTAAGTTATAAAATATAACTTTTTAAGATAAATTTTATTAATTATTTAATATTAATGATGTTAGATTTATTTAATAATATTATTAAATAAATAAATTTTTAAAAATGGTTTTATTGATTTAAAAATCATTTAGAAAGGATATACATGGTTTAAAGATATTTTAAGTTATTATAAATGACTTTTAATATTTTAGTGAATAATACCTTAATATTTAAATATTAATGATAATTGTTTAAAATGATTTTAAATATTTTAAAAATCATTTAAGGGTAATATTAATACTTTAAAAATATTTTGAGTTATTATAAATAACTTTAACAATGGTTTCATTAATATTTGGATATTATTTAAATATTAATGATAATAGAATTATTAATATTTAAAATTATTTAATAATAATTTGAGTTTGAAAAATTATGATAATTAATTTGAAATTATTATAAGTCGATTATAAATAATATGATTGATGTTTAAATTATCCAGGATAATCTTTAAGATACAGATTAGAGTTTTATTAACAAATAAACTCGATAAGTACCCGATAAAGCCGTCAGTACACCAAAATGCTATCGAATTTTATCTGAACCTATATAGTTTAACTGTATAAGTGTTTGTTTGTGTCTTAATGATTGATATAACTATGTGACAATGTGATTAGGTTATGTATTGACTGTAAATAACAGTATGATGTGTTATGATATGTTATTCTAATCAATAGAACAACCTTATAAATGATAGGTCATTGAATTAAAGATAGAACTAAGTTGTGTAAGCAGCAGACCAGAAAAATATCTGAACCCTACTCTTATTGTGCAAGTATTTTTACCCTTGCATTTACTTTATGCAATGGACACGTATAGGCAAGTATCTGAATTATCTTTTACTTGAGCAAGAATCATAACCTTTGCATTTACTTTATGCAATGGACACGAGTAAAAAAGTTTCATAATTATATTATCATTATGCCAGATTATTAAACTCTATTGCTATTAATTATGTATCCAATTATTTATATTCATACAAGTTCCCAAACTTTATTCGTTCATTATTTATCAGTACCGTATTACTATAAGATTCAGATATATACATATTATGTTCATTAAATTCTAAGTATGGTTATATAATTATTGTACATGTTGATACATACTTGTTGATTTCCAGTATGTATACCTTAATTAAAAGTCGTCTAAGCTATTTTACTCGGCTAGACACAGATTTAAGAATATCATTGAACATAATAAAACCCTAATGATATCCAACCAAATTGTTTTGGTTCGGATTCAGGCTAAGTATGAACATCCCGAATCTGGAAAACTTTTGTGTGCCCAAGGCGGATATGATAAACGAGAATATTGTTCTGGTATGTAGTATTGATCAATACAGGGCATAACGGGCTGATCATCCCCCATGCCCGTAAGTTATGACGGTTTATAGATGAAGTTCTGTTAAACCTTTTCAAAAATTAAAAACTATGTTCATAGTATGTCAGCTGCTCTCTATTTATAGTCAGTACATAGTTTCAAAAATTTGAAATAGAATTGATATGATGATTATAATTATTTCAGTTACTTCACAACTATTGCTTCGTTGTAGAAGTGTCACTCAGAGAAAACATTTAATCCTTTCAGCTAATGTTTATTGTTTGCTATTATTTGCTGGGCACTCAAATGCTCATTCTTGCTTAATTTAAATGTTTTCAGTTAAGTATGATCAACCAGAGGGCTCTGCCAAGAACAAAGGGAAAGGAAAGATGTCAGAATAAGTTTGTGTTATCTTATGTAATAGCTAGACTTAAATAAGATGATGATATTTATCATCTATCATGTAATGAAATGTTTTAAGGTCGCGTACCTGGGATTTAGACAACTCTGATATGTAAATTAAGTTTGATATTTATGAAAAAATTATTATTATTACGCTCAAAGAAATGGTATCGTGAAGCAATGAATTCGGGTTTCAAGTACTTGAATTTTGGGGCGTCACGGGTTGGTATCAGAGCTTTAGGGTTAGAAACCATAGGTGGGGGTAGACCTTAGGCTATAACCCTAGAGTAGAGAAAAACGTTGGAAGTACAAATAACTCATATAGAGTTTAAAAGGAGATGAATCGAATAAATTCATCGACAAACAAAAATAAAAGATAACATAAATAAAACTATTATTTGCTGTGTGTATACACTATATGCTAATCAGGATACTTTATGTGTGTAGATGTCAGGTGTAAAAGGCTTATTATATGCTTATAACGTGAAGAAGGAGCCAATATCAAAGCCTATAGCTGAAATAGAGGCTCACGTTGAAGATAACCTTAATGAGGTGATCATTTTGGAAAATATAGTACCGGACCCAGAAATAATGGAACTAACAGATAGTGATTCAGACACCAAAGTTGGAGCTGATCAAGCATCAACTGAAGTGCAGAATCTGAGGAACAAGGTTTCTTCTCTGGAAAGATTATGGGAGATAGAAAAGATACTAAATAGCCAATTGCGAAAGGCATTAATCGAAATGATGGAAGAACAAGATAAGCTTAAGATACAAATTGATCAGATGGGAGCCAAATTAGCAACACATCATGTACAGCTCCAAGCGAGAAGGGAAAAAGAAAGATAAAAGACCACAACTTAGGAAAATCCAATAATAACCAAGGGAAAAAGATATGTAATATTTGCGGCTGTGAGGGACATACCTCTCCTCATTGCCGCGACTTTAAGAAAGGTGCATGTTTTATTTGTGGGTTGGAAGGTGATCAAGCGAAAGGTTGTCCAGAATCAAGAAAGAGGTGTAGGAAATAGGTATAATTAGTATTTGATTAAGTATATTTGGTAATGTACATGTGTATTATAATAATCCCAACTTTGGTGTAAGTTGTGGTAGCGATTCCCGACTTTTATGGTCACAAAAATATGTCAGATGTTTAAAGCAGTATGTGTTATGCTATGTACTATGACTTAGTTGAATGAATATGAATCTATGTTTGATTAAGGGAATAAGTTTGAAATATTAAACTTATACGATAAGGTTTAGAATGTAAGTTAATAAAATATAGATTTTGTTTTATTTAACCAGAAAATACCGCCAAGATGACAAACTTGAAACCAAAGGGCAGAAGAATCTGTCAACAATGCCGGAGGACAACAACCAGACCTGATGCAAAATTTCGCGGACATAGTAGCTCAGGCCATACAGAATGGAATGACAGCGGCGGGAAATCAGCCAAATAATCAATTTGCGAACTTCAAGGATTTTAAGGCCGTAGGACCGCCCCAATTTAGAGGTACCACTGACCTGATAGAAGCCCAAACTTGGGTTAAGTAAATAGAAAAATCCTTTGTAGTCTCTAAGGTAGATGAGGGGCAAAAGACAGCTTTTGGCACCTATATGATGAAAGGAGATGCGAATTTCTGGTGGGAGGCAAATCAAGCTAGGGAAGGTGAAGGAGTGATAGCATGGACTAGGTTTAAGACTGTAAAGCCCCCGAATCCAGGTACTAGAAATCCGAACTCGGTGCTTCACGATACCATTTCTATGAGCGGGATAATACTAATAATAATAACATTAATATAAAGATCAACTTAATTTACATATCATCAGAGTTTAGTCCCCAGGTACGAGACCTATAATACATTCCTTACAATACATGATAATAAATAGATATCATACTTATATTAATAAAGTTAACTATTACATAAAATAACATTGCACTCATTCAGCAACCTTTCCTTTCACTTTATTCTTAGCCGAGCCTTCTGCTTGTTCATACTTAGCTGAAAACATTTAAATTAAGCAAGGATGAGCATTTGAGTGCCCAACAAGTAATAACAATTATATATATATAAGCTGAAAGAATTTAAATGTTTTCTTTATACTACCCTTCTACAACAAATCAATAGTTATGAAGTAATCTGAACCGATAATAATAACATAACAACCCTCTTTAAAATTATTGAAACTACGTACTGACTATAAATAGGGTTAAGGTGACATACTATGAACATTGTTTTTATTTTCCAAAAGGTTTAGCAGAACTTCATCCGCAAACCGTCATAACTTACGGGCACGGAGGGTGATCAACCCGTTGTACCCTGTATTGATCAATACTACATTACAAGAACGATATTATCGTTCACTCTGTCCACCTTGGATGCATAAAAAGTTTTCCCGTATAAGGGATGTTCATACCTGTCGGAGTTCCAAACCAAAGCAATTCGATTGGGTAATAATAAGGTTTTATCTTGTTTAACAATAATCTATAATTCAACATATATATATATACGGGTAATTGACAAAGGTGTAGCGACATGTGATTAAATGCAATGATTATCCACGTGGGGACACTTGTATAACCATTTATAGAAATTAACGAACAGAATATATATCTGAATTACCATATACTAACATGTTGACAATCAATGAACGTATATAATATAGGATTAATAATCTGTACAGTAATAATATAATTCTAAAACATTCTTACTCATGTCCATTGCATAAAGAAAATGCAAAGGTAGGATATCTTGCACGATCGCTGCTTTGTTTACACTGTGACTTAGTTTTATCTTTTATATCACGACCTATCATTAATCGGATCATTCGCTTTTATTAGAACAATATACTATAACATACAAGATCTTGATTTCGCAATATGACACATAACCTAATCACATTATCACACATGTTCAATAGTTATTGCATCACAAATAAACATTAATACAGTCAAAATATCTAAGTCCAGATCAATTTCTGAAATATATCGGTGTATCGACAACTTTATTGGATAATTATTGAGTCTAAGACTCTATTCTGTAACTCAATATCTGTAAATATCAGTTATATTATTTTAAATGACTCAATAAATATTTATTAATTTATCACGAATTTTCAAACACCGAAATCATTATTAAATGATTCAAATATCAAATAATTCTATTATCATTTAATTATTATTTAACTATTAATGAAACCATTGCCAAAATATTGAAGTTATTTATAATAACTCAAAATATTTTAAAACATTTATATTACCCTTAAATGATTTTTAAAACATTTAAAATCATTTTAAATAATTACCATTAATATTAAAATATTAATGTACTATTTCTTAAAATATTAAAAGTCATTAAGTATAACTGAAAATAATTTTAATTCACTTAATATTATTAATCTTGATAATATTTAATTCACCTCTTAGTATTATTAGTTCACTAATAATACTTTTTTTTCGCTTACTAATATTATTAACATAATATTTTAATACTTTACTAATATTATTAATCGTCTTAATAATATTTTAATCATGCATTAATATTATTACTTTAATAATATCTTACTTATGCTTTAGTATCATTAATCAATTAATAATACTTTTATTTATTTACCAATAGTATTAATATTTTATTCATTTACTAATATTATTAATTATTTAATAATATTTTATTCATTTATTAATGTTATTACATTAATAACATTTTATTTAATCTCGAATATTATTATTTACTTAATAATATTTTAATCATCCAATAATACTTTAATTTAATATTATTAATCTTTTAATAATATTTTAATCTAAGATTAATATTTTAATCTAATATTATTAATCATTTAATAATACTTTAATCATTTATTAATGCTTAAATCAAATATTATTAACCATTTAATAATATTTTAATGAAGTTTTAATCTTAATATTTTTATTTACTTAACAATATCATATTCTAATATTATTAATATCATAATAACATTTTAGTAATTATTAGATCAATAAACAATTTATTCTAATTGTTCACCCTTTATAAAACCACTTATTTAATATCCATAAAATGTCATAAATAATATTTCTTATTATAAATTACCAAAATGCCCTAAAATAGTCATAATATTATATATTAGGAGTATTCAAGCATTAAAATCACATTTTTTCTTATTTAAGACATCATTTAACTATTTTTTTATTTATTTATAACTTCATCATTTTTAGGAAAAATATCAAACTGATTCCAAAAATTCTTCTTTTCTGGTTTAGACAGTATATAACCCAGCAATGATCGCCAAATTTTTTTGGAATTTTTGAAAGTGATTTACTAATTTTAAAGTTCCCAAAACACTCGGATCTTGCTTCATTTTTCATAAATCGAGTTTTGCTCAAAAAAATCTAAAATTTTCAAGGTATACTCTCATAACATACATGAGCATACTGTAAACTTTTCAGAATTTTCCAGTGTACACACTGAGAGAAATTCGGGTGTTAATATTTAGGAGTCCTTTATGGAAATAGCCATTACGCACAACCTATAAATCAAAACGCATCCGTTCTTTTTCCTACACGTAGATAACTTCTTAAGGTACCTCTGTGATTTTTCCCAGATTTTTAAAAGACTTGAAACTGTCCGAAACAACCCTAAGAAAAACGGGGACAGTAGCTTTTTAGGGTTTCAAAATCTTACTTCTCTATGTGGACTGTTTTGGGGAAAATAGCCCCCATGGCTTCACTACTTGCTAGATTTGTGTTCTACCACTTGGGTTTACTAGATAACTCATGTATCTAGCACCCCCGTTCGACGGATCACAAATCCAAGTTGTAAAACTTGAGTTACACAAGATTTAGTAGAGAAAAAACAAGAGTTTCACCCCTTGGAGAACATATGCTCATTTCCTTCCTCTAAATCTATAGTCTAATACACAAGATAATAGTCCTACACATGAGACATATAGAACTAGGGTACTTTGAGTATTAGACCATAAACCCATACATGTTGAGGTAAAAACCAAAAATAGAAGGAGAATAAGTAAAAGAATGGAAGAGAACCTCACCTAGTTTTCTTTGCTATCCTTCTTGTTCTTCCAAAGTAGGTTATGAATTTAGGAAGCATGAACAATAACTCCTCTCCCTCTCAAGAAAACCGAACCCCTCTATCTCTTTTCTCTCTTTGTATGCTGCTAGCTTGGGAGAAAAATAGAAGAAGGAGAATAGGAGAAATGAATTGATCTAGCAAATAAATGTTGTGATTAAACTATTATCCTCCATAATTTTGTTGTCCCTTGGATAAAAGGCTTCACCTTATCTCTTCCAATTAAGCCTAATCATGTGATTAAGGGTGCTAAGTAGATTATCAACCAATGGGAGATTGAAACACTTGTACTTGATGTAAGAGTTACTAATTAAGGAACTTGATTAGCATAATTTGTTGCCTAAAAAGGCCTAATTTGGCCGGTCACTTTGCCCCATTATCTCGTCCATTTTGTTTTTATTTTAATGCACAAATTTGATTAATCAAAAGTCTAAAATACCCTTAATCAAGTGGGCTAAGTATTGGTTTGCATTTTATTTCTTTTGGGCTTCTCCTTTAATTGTTTTGGGCCATATAATCAACATAGTCTAACAATTTTAATATATGCTACCCAAATTGTTTATTTACGGTTTCCATTCCCAATCTTATGAAATTTAATTACTTATACATATGACATTAGCTCATAACCTAATTAGGTTTACTAGAAATAGGTTTAAAATTATTAGTCACTTGAAAGAACAAGATTATCCACTTAAGTTAGTATACATATTAAATACTAACCTTTCCTTATTACCATAACCCTTAGGTTATTTAATTGTCTCACCTAATGTATAATTAGGTTACGAAGCTTTCATTTAGGGTTTAAAATAAAATAAAATTAGTTTCTAAAATTTGTAATTAGGGTTTCACATTTAATACAAGGGTTTGTCACATAACACCATAATTGACCAACCCTTATCCATCCACATACATACAATACATATTTATAAAGATCGAAAAATCAAAATATAATTAATATTATATTATTATTCTCATGCTTTTGATCAAAATCCAAAAATTAGGATTTGGATTCCATATCCGATTTATCTCATCATACTTAACATTATTAATTAAGCTAAAAATAATTAACTTAATAATCAAACAAAATTTATATAATAAAATAATTATTATAATAATTCAAAAAAAATCAATTCATATATTATATAAATAATATATAATTATATTTTCATGGAAAATAATTAATAAAAACATTTCTACTATAAAATTAATTATGATAAGAATATAATTTATAATGATCAATAATTCTAAAATAAAATTATTTGAAATCATTCATGTAATAAATATATCACATAAATACATACACACATTATCTTGGCACATATTCCCCATATTTATTTTAATAAATAAAAAAAAAAAAATTATACGCAAAATTTCTAATTTATTTGTATAGAAAGTATCGGGTTGTTACAAAGACGCTATTCTTCGAGAATTATTTCTCGGCTAGTGTGCAGGCTAGGATGAAGGTGAAGTTTTTGGAATTGAAGCAGGAGAACTTGACAGTTGCGGAGTATGCCGCAAAGTTCAATGAATTAGCTAAGTTCGCTCTGCACCAAATGGATACGGAGCCTAGAAAGGCTAGAAAGGCAAAAAGGTTTACGCTAGGCCTAAAACCTTGGCTCTACAATTAGGTGGCGGTGTTGCAGATCAATACGTTTGTCGCACTCTTAGAAAAGGCTATCATAGCTGAAGGGGGAAGTGAGGCCATAAGCCTCTACAATAAGGAGAGAAAGAATAAGGGTGAGGGAGCCGGGAACGTAGAAGTTGGTAGTGGAAGTAGAGGTGCAAAAAGGAAGTGGAGCAATGTTGGGAGTGTCCAAGTCAAGAAGGAAGGTGTGAAGAAGCAGGCTGTGCAGTGTAAGAATTGTGCGAAGAATCATTCAGGTTAGTGTCTTAAGGGTAAGTTTGTATGCTACAAGTGTGGGCAGTAGGAACATATATCTCCTAACTGTCCCAATCATAGGATGAGCAATGAGTGTTTTCTGTGTGGATCCACGGAGCATAAGGTGAAGGACTGTCCAAAAAGGTGAATGGATATAGGGAGTGTGAATGCGGGAAAAGACAGAGGAACATTGGCAATAAATGGACCAACTTCGACGAAATCAACCGCAAGAGTCTTCAACATGATGGTTCAGGATACCGTAGCAGCCGAGGATGGAACTTCAGGTATTATTAGTATGAATTGTATTTTTGTGACGCCCTCAAATCCGGGTACTTTTTACCTCAGATCTGGTACATCATTTCTATAACTATTGCGGAAGATATAAACATAAATTATTTATACATTAAACTTTTACACATCATTCCCAAGGTCTGCAACCTTAACTAAATACATACCTTCAATAACTTAGAAGATTTACAATGCTATTTTCGTCATAAAATTTAATAGATCTAACTGCAACATAAATTAATCTTTCACTTTGACTTTGCTTATGTCTTTATTCGAGCTTTCATCTAAATCTTAAAATTTGATCATGATATAGCAAGGGTGAGCAACAAATTTGTCCAACAAGTTTAAATACAATGAAGATATATCATGATTGAAAACAATGAATAAGCTTTCAAGTTTTCAACAATATAATAATTGTGGAATAACATGAATCAAGTTTGAATAATTACATAACTGAATCAATAATGTTTGAAGGTCAACAATGACCATGAACAATTTAACTGAACCTTATGGTAATGAAGGTGACAAGCCTTTCATACCTGATGAACATATGCAATATGCACTAAGTGCGAATCAATAATCAGTATAGACGTGAAGAGTCGGCAACAATTATTCACTAACATGCTTTGAACATACAACTCATGTTTTAGTTAGGGAAACTTGCCTGATTCGTTGACTACTGCTACACAATTTAAGTTAACTTCTTTTGTAAGACCTATCATTAATAAGATTGGTCTTTTAATCAACATATCATACTTTGTATCATAATACAATTACTTTATCAATCAATTATCTAACACTTAATCACATAATTAAATATTAGATAAAACCGTACAACATTAGCATTATTATCATCCTTTGATAATTCTTCAATCACTGTATCATATACATTATGATTTATCACTCGCTCTTTCATTTCATAAGTTATTCTTTAACATCTAATAAGTCAAATACTAATCCAAAGAACTCGGATTCTAAATCTAACAACCAAATTTCTAATTCAAAGAACTTTGGATTCACTGAATCCATCAATCCAAATGCATCCGGATTCTAAATCCTTCAATTCAGTAAGCCTCTTTTCAATCCAACAAGCTGGATTCATCAGATTTTCTAATCCAGCAAACTGGATTCACAAATTACACAATCCAGCAAGCTGGATTCCATATCCTTTTCATGAAAATACCAAATCAGTTTATTATTTTTCTATCCTTTTTCCAAACACATATACATATATTTCATACACAAAAAGTATTTTTCCATAATTTTCCAACTTCCTTTGGTATTTTTCAAAAATCATTTTTAGTCATTTCCTTAAGAAATTAGCTACTTTACGTTTAAGTCCAGAAATTCCCAAATCTTGGCGGAATCTAAACATGTTAACGTGAGCCTCCAGTTTAAATTTCGTGGCCATCGGAGTTATAGAACTCCGGTTATAGCCGTTTTTGTCGGAAAAACCCAAATATTGAAATGGTCATAACTTGGTCATTTTAAGTCGGAATGAGCTCATTTTTGGACAGGAGGTACTTTATACCATATACTTTCATGTCCCTAAAGGCCGGAATTTTTTTGACAAATTAAGTGGCCGAAAATGCCCTTTTAAATTCATGGGAAGTAGCTTTTGTTATTTTGCAGTTTTAGACTCCTTTGCTAAAACTTAAATAAAATGAGATCTATAACTTTAATCAACGATCCGTCAATTTTTTTGGATTCTTATCTTTTCGATCTACAATTTTCATCTATCACAATTCATATTTGGACATGTTAAGCTCCCGGAAATTAGCCCGGAAGTGGCTGGTCAAAACTGTTGCTCTTATAGTTTTCTTAGCTTTGAGTAGTTTGGGATAAATTCCATAACTTGCTCATTTTTCAACCTAATTGAGTGATTCCAAAGGGGTTTTATCCTTAATACATAGATCTAGCATTCCAAGAAAATAAATCACAAATATCCATCATAGATTTCAAAAATCAAAAGCTAGATCACACTTTCAAGTTTAAGCTTTCCGGAAAATTTTATTTTTCTATTCGTTTTGATTCCAACCAAATGAACACCCAATATGGGTAGATCTAAACATAAAACACTCATCAACATGGATACCCATAGTTTTTGAGTTTATAAACATAAATCCAAGCTTTGATTTACAAAAATCCAACTAATATATATATATATATATATATTAGTTTAGGAAGTTACCTTTTTCCCCAAAATCTTTCTTCTCCTTCTTCTTCTTCTTCTTCTTCTTCTTCTTCTTCTTCTTCTTCTTCTTCTTCTTTTTCCTTAATGGAGGATCTTCTCCATCTTTTTCTCTTCAAGGGCTGCCGATCTCCCTTCTTTTTCTCTCCCTCTTCACCGAATTCTATCTCTCTCTTGTCTCTCTCTATTTCCTTTTCTTTTTGGTTAGCTAAACTAGGAATGAGATGAAAGAGAAATATGATCCAAGTGTTGGAAAAAAATCTATAGATATATTTGGTATATCTCAACACAATCTATCAACATATCTCCTCTCTCTCTCTTAATTATGCAATGTTACTTACAAGATTAGCCAAATGTTGTGGCTCCATACAAAAGATGACACCTAGCAAATCTTGTACATATCTTATGAAAATGTGGAGCATGAAATGATGATACAGATCTCCCCTTTCCTCTCTTAATCATGGCCGGCCATGTGGCCATATTATCCTTCAAAAATTGATTTCTTTCTAATTCTTATTTAGCATACCAAATGTCCAATATGCCCCTCCTTAATTGGGTTTAAAGTTGGGCTTCTAAATTACTTGTTTGGGCTATGAAAAATTATTATAGTCCAACACTTTTAATATTATCATTCCATATTTATTTAATTAGGATTTTCATTTCCTCAATTATAACATAAATCCTTACTCATGCACATTTATTTATTTAACCCAATTAGACTTACTATAATTAGGTTATAAAATTAATTAACTGAGATGTATAAAATAAATCTCTTAATATTAGTATATATTTATATACTAATATTCTACCATATTATAACCTCTTAGGTTAATTAATTATCACACCTAATGTATATATTAGGTTACATAACTTATTTCTTAATTCACTTGAATTAATTCTATGACCACTAAATAAAAGTAACCCTTTAGGTCATTTAAATCTTATACCAAATTTAAATAACTTATTTAAGTTATACAATTTATATTTTATAATTAAATTTAATTTCCTCTACCCCTTCATAAATTGTTTTCAAACAATTTATTTATATAATTAAATATATAATTTAATATTTTCAATCATTTATTCAAATATGAATTTAATTTACTAACTGCTTTGATACCAATATTCATATTTACATATTGGATATCATCTCATATTTTTGCTTTACCTCCTTTGGTATAATATTAAATATTATACCATTATTTAAATAACATATTTCACTTCTCACACTAATTTTGACTTTTGTCCATAAAAAGTCAAATATTAACTTTGACCAAAAGTCAACCTTTATACATTTTGTGTTTACTGTCCATTCTGACTAATCTTGACGTTCCGGACGCAACCGAGCAATCCATGCTTCAAAATTCTATCTCTAACTCAAATTTTGAGTTTTAAATTACTCCCTTCTTATTGCTAATCATATTAACTAACGACTTTATACTTATTCAAATTCTTATTTGCTAGTCAAGGCCAAAGTTCAAGCTATGTTAATTACTAACATAGTTTTATCTTGGTCCTTATATCATTAACTTAATTCATCACTCTTCTTGCTAAAATATATATAGCACCTTACTAAGTATATATATATATTTCTATACATATACTCATCTTTGTTTAATCTCATAGCATCTCTTCATGAAATCTTATCTTCTTAAGAAAATTTCCATATGTACTTATATAACATTTCTTAGACTATTCAGTTCACATCGAATTTACAGGTATCGTAATACCTTATTCTTGATATTCCTTCAAGTACATATTAATTCATTTCTAGGGTTTTGAATTTTTGTAACCCATATTTTCTCTATTCTCATTAGAATAGCAAACCATATAGGTTTTACTTGAACATTTTAAATAAATCCTCAAATTCTTATCTAGGTTTTATTCTTTAACCTTTACTCTAATCCTTCGAGATTTTATAAATTTTTGGGTTGTCACATTCACCTCTTCTTCTAAGAATTTCGTCCCCGAAATTAAAGCATACTAATCTCTGCTCATTTTCTTAATCAAAACTAGGTTTTTAACTTAACCTTTACAATTTCCTCCTTCGAGGATTTCTCATCTATTATCACATTTCACCATAATTACTCACTAAGAGTTTACATCTTCTAAACATTCATCAAAACTAGGTTGTCATAATAACCTTTATTCAATCATCTCAGATTCTACTCGTACACAACGAGTTCACACTATTTCATATCCATCATCACATTCTACAACAACACTACTCTAAAGAGTTTAAAATATTTTCATATCTGTCCGAGGGATCCTAAAAACTATGAACTTTGAGGTTTAGGGGTATTTCTACCTGCTACCTCTTTCAACTATGAAAGAAAGGTACTCTACCTCTGAAACATTTCTTTAATAGGTATGTTTATAATCACGAAGAAGGTAAACTACCGATTCGGGTACTTTAGATGATCAGTCTATTGTACCTTAGTAATCAGAACGACTATATGCGTTCTTAGATTGGAATATTTTATCCAATTAGTATATCTCCATTTTTAGGGTTATTCACCTCAGACTCATCATAAGATTCCGCACCAAAACAATTTGGTTCGGCATAAGCTTTCAAAGAATACTTTGAATTCCATAAACGTTTGTCTAGCTGAATCAAATAGCTTAGACGCATATCAATAATTCGAATTTCAATCGAAACATTTCTAGCCAAATTCAGTTGGCAATAATTTATCTTTAAAATTCTTAAAATCATTTTGATGTCATGATACCGCACTTTATATACAGTCCGTTTGAGGATTCCATCATTTTGTGACTTTGTCATACTACATCATACTATAGTGGGCTGACAATCTTTTAGATCACATCCGACACTAAGTAACTCTGCATTGATAACTCCATCATTTTTATCATATTTGCACCAGGTTGCATGATGCATTAATGATATAAAAATACATTTTGATCATTCAAATCATTTTTCATCTAGCCGAATCAATTAGCATAGACTCTTCTTTAAACCGTTCAAAACCATTAAAAATAATCTTTGGTGTCATCATTCCACAACAGGTAACGATGTGTTAGTGGCTTGAAGTCCACACCTACACACTTTGTCACTATGTGTTGAGGATAACAAAAATTCATTTTGTGACGCCCCTAAATCTGGGTTACCTGACCCCCGAATTTGGTGCTCACGATCCACAATATAATAATATCTAACTACCCATTCATTGATGGATATAAACTTACATAACATTAATTAAAAGGTTAACAACATTATCCCAGGTCATCTAACCTTAACATTACAAACTTACCCTTTAGATATACAAAAAGGGTTTACAAAATAACATAATAAATATGCTTAACATAAAACTACTCCAGCACTATGCCTTTGCCTTTATTCTACTTAGCCCCGCTGGCCTCATCGTTCCTAGCTGAAATATTTTATTTAGCAAGGGTGAGCAACAAGTTTGTCCCACAATTTAAGATATACAATAAATGATATATATATATATATCATGAATAGAAGAGTCTAGCTTGTATAGAACTTCAGCAACAATCAAACGATTTCGAGATAGCGGAATAATAATTCAATCTCAATAATAAAACTTTCTACTATCTCATACTGAATAACATATCCGAGATGAAAGAGTATAATTCTTTCAAAGATTCAATAATATTCAATTGAATTAACAATACTGCATCAATATTTAATAATGTGGGATATACCCAGATTTCATGCTGAGTGATCACAGAGGATCATGAACTAATAGAGGAATCATTTAGTTATTAAAACTAAATTACCACAAGAATATAAATTAGTTATAAAAACTAAACTATACTCTTCTGCAAGTACCTAGACTGGCCAACTCCTTTGTACCCTATATTATGCATAATACTCAATAATAGCGCATTGGTCGATTTACGACATTAAAATTTGTTCATCTCAGTCTTACATCACGAGTTCGTACCACAACAATATGGTTTGGATTACTTTCAAAGAAATACTATGATTTCAATAATTAATAAAATACTAATCTAGCCGAAATCAATGGCATAGATCTTCCAATAACAATTTAGTTCATAATGAATAGAACATTTCATGTTTTAAGAAATATTAGTCTCGCCTAAACAATTAGCCGAGACATGATTTATATGTAGTTCAAATTATAGAACAAGATTCAATTACACTACATACGAATTATAAAAATCATTACAGATGTGAATAACTATCAATAATTATTCACTACCATGCTAGAAAAATAGTAACTCAAGTTGAGTTAGGAAACTTGCCTTTCATGTTGATTACTGCTACACAATATAATTAATTGTGTTCGTAAGACCTATAATCAATAATAACGGTCTCACAATTAGTACAATCATTTATAACACACAAAACTGTAATTCACGGTCAATCTTCCTCCTAGACACATTACCACATAGCCATATCAGTGTTTATAACCTATATAAACACTTAACAAGTCTAATTAGTTCAGTTCGGTTGGACTTCGGTCTATTCTCGGTGTTTTGGTCACCCCATCCGATAATTAATACAGTTATTGTCAATTAAATTCGATTTCTAAGCTTCAATATTATATTAGATAAGTCAATTATCCTTTATAACATTTTTTGGAAGCTTTTAATAATTTATAGACAATTATTTTAATTTATAATAATTTTTCAAACACCGGAATCATTTATAAATGATTTAAATACTGTCTAATTCCATCATCATTAATATTTAATAATATTAAAATATTAATGATATATATTTGCCAAAATATTAAAGTTATTAAATATATTTAAATCACCAATATTATATTTAAATGATTTTTAAAGTAATTAAAATCATTTTTAAATCATCACCATTAATATTTAAATATTAATGAAATTATCAACCAAATATTAAAAGTCATTAATTATAACTTAAAATATTTTTAAATCATTTTTCTCATTTTTAAATAATTTTAAATTAATAAAATCATTTTTAATTCATTTATTTAATATAATAATTAAATAAATCTAACATCATTAATATTAATTTATTAATGGAATTCTCCAAAAATATTAAAAATTATATTTTATAATTTCAAACATTTTCTAATACTTTATTCTTATTTAAAATGATTTTTAAATCCATAAAATCATTTTTATCTTATTTATTTAATAAACTAATTAAATAAATTAAATACCTTTAATATTTAAATATTTATAAATATTAAAGAAAAATATTCCAATTGGTCAATAATTATTTTTCATAATTTAAAATAATTTTTAAAACCATTTTTAATAATTTTTATAATTTATTTTTATTTTTAAATAATTTTTAGAAAATTAGAAAATAAATATATTGAAAACCGTCGCTATAGGCCTTTAGCGACGCTTGACTGTTGTCTTAGGTGTTCTTGGCTCAAGAACACTAACAAAGTCAGTATTCAAGATGCATGGTTTGACCGAATTTTAATCTCATCTCGATATGTTACTGTGTCATGTTTAAACGTTGATCTTGTTGTATGTATACACCACTACAACTATCAACCAACAGATAGGTCATACATCAACACAACAACGAGATTCGAGCTTCAAAAACTCTTGTCAGACATTACCTTAGTTTCCCCAAAAACCCAGAACTTCGTCTGGTCACTTTCATGCCCATTTTAATTTAGGTTATGGTCATTAGATAGGTGGTTTCGTGGTTCATACATGCAGTACTCATGACATAGAACAATTATACATCAATAGACCAGTCCAACTATAATGAAATCACAAGATATAACATGGTCAAACCTTGTCAGAATCATTCCTCAACCAGTTTCTGGGTTTTCCAGAAACGGTAATCATGATCGACATGCCTAGTTTGACCAACTACTACGCTTGATCTACTGCTTATTTGTGGAATCTAAAGCCATGTAAATATATTACAGATAATCGGCTACACATTGATTACAACAACAACAACAATAAACAACATAACAACTGACAAATCTGGTCCTTGGAAAGTATTGTCAGACGCTGTTCATGTAATTCTGGGTGGCCCAGATTTTAATCGGTCAATGTCGGTCAACGGGTTTTGACCGTTAATAAAATGAAATCTATCCATTCAATCATTGTGATTCCACTTCCAGATTGAAGACAACATAACAAGCTACCAATAACAACTTTAAAACAACACATATCGTATACGAGAAAGGATCTATGGACACTGACATTTCTTGTCAGACCACATTTCAAACTCAAGAATAGTTTGTGAAAAACTTAGTTTTTACCCACTTTGATGCTATGGATCTATGTTATAACAACATAGATCATCATAAAACATCATCTATCAAAGATCTAAACACATAAACACATATTTTTTCTTAGCAACTTGGATCAAAAATAAAATTAGATTTATACCTTCTAGCTTCAAATCCTTGATCTATATCTTCCTAATAGATCTTGGTTGATCAAGGGTCTGTTTAAGTGATTGGTCTACTTGAGAAATTCGGAGGTTGAGAGAGAGAGAGAGAGTTTGTTGAGTGTTTGATAGAAAAATGAGTAAAAGTCAAGACTTTCTCTCCCTTTAATCCTTCAAATTAGATACATTGAATGTATGTAATGCAAGGTGGCATGCTAGATCAAATTGTATATTAATTTTCTAGCACATGGTTAATACCTAACATGTTGAGTCATGCAATTTCTAGAAAAACTTTAAGCTTACAAGTAAGGGCATTTTGGTCTTTTGCAACATGATTTTAATGGCATACTTGACATTTATCAAACCCTTAGGGTTTAACCCTAAGGTCCTAACCATTAGGTTTTAAAATATTAGCTTCCAAAAAATTTTCAATTATGATTTTCAAGATAGAAAATAAAAATGATAAAAGATAATTAGTGATTACTAATTACATTAAATGTTATCAATCACCTTAAGGTTTACTAATTAGGATTAGGGTTGCCTAATTAGGGTTTAGGAATCCTGGATTTAAAATTAGGGTTTCCTGTCGTACAATTAGGGTTTTAATCAGATATTTGGTTTTCTAAATTGAGAGATTAGGGTTTCTAATCCCTTATTAGGGTTTACAAAGTATAAAACCCTATCCGCATCAATTATTAGACATTAAGTCCATACAGTACACATATCCACAAATACTTTTCAATATAATTATTTTAATTATATTTTCTATTGAATCCCTATCCGAACTTAGGGTTAGGGTTTTAAAAACTATTAAGCACAACTCTACTCTAATTTTATCAGTTAATACACATATTGACCATTTCTCGAGACTCATATTACAGATACACAGTACAATATTAACATTCAATGCCAATATTAAAAAAAAAAATTATTCATAAAATTTGGATTATTCAAAATCCCGGGTTATTACATTCACCCCTCCTTAAAAGGATTCCGTCCTCGGAATCACCGCTTTCTTATTCTCTACAATCTTTTAAAGTTGTAGCATCAATTCATTTTATTAACACAATATTAATTTGTCTCTTATATTTTAACGTGGGACTTGGATTTATAAAAGAAAACCATTCACAACGATATATAACTAAGATTACTCGCGTAATTTAAATTTTTAAACAAAATCGTTACCTACTACCACCTCCTGGGCAGCCTCCATATCCTGCGCCATCATGTTGAATGTACGGGCCGTTGGTCTTCCTGACTGAGAAGGTCCTTTGATCGCCAGTGTTCCACTGCTGTTTCCTTTATTGTTGCTTCCTTTTTCTGCATTCTTCTTTGGACAGTTACGAATTTGATGTTCTAACGATCCACATGAAAAACAACCTGATATCTTCTTTGGACTTGGACAATTTGGAGAGATGTGTCCCTCTTGTCCACAGTTAAAATACACCCATTTTCCCTTCAAACATACTCCTGGATGCTTTTTACCGCATTTGAGACATGGCTCACCTCTCTTTCTATTATCTCCTGACTTATCTCCAGAGTCATTATTGTCCTTCCATTTGCGCTTATTAGAATTACTTCCTCCACTGCTACCTCCTTCATTCGTTTTTTTCTTCTTCTCTGTATGATACCTTGACACAACTTCACTTCCTCCTTCGGCGATGATTGCTTTTTTCAACAGGGCCAAAAATGTTTTAATCTGCAACACGCTTACCTTGCTATATATTGTCGGCTTCAGTCCATTCTCAAACCTTCGCTACTTTTCAGACCTCGGTGTCCACCGATGTGGAGCAAATCTATTAGTTCGTTGAATTTGGCGGCGTATTCTGCAACCGACATATTCTCCTACTTCAACTCCAAAAACTTTACTTCCATTCTTGCTTCCATACTTTCGGAGAAATAATTTTTGAAAAATAATTTCTTAAACCTTGTCCAGGTTACTACTGCTGTACCGGCTCTCGCCTGATTTGTCTCCCACCAATAATTACTTCTCCCTTCATTAATTATGTTGCAAAGGCCTTCTTCTGCTCTTCTGCCACTGGCGCAACGATGAATGCTTTCTCCATCTTCTTCACCCAAGTTTGGGCTTCAATTTGATCCGTAGTCCCTTTGAATTCAGGCGGTCCTACCGCTTTAAAGTCCTTAAAATTTGCCAATCTATCAGTTGGCTGATTTCTCACTCTTCCTCTTGCAGCTGGAGCTCTATTTTCCATAGCTTCGACTATCATATTTGCTAAGTTTTGCATTTGGTCAGCTTGACCTCCTTCATTATTTACCGACTGCTCTTCTCTTTGATTTTGATTCTGTCATCTAGGCGACATGATCTGATTTAAATAAAAATCTTACATTAATTCTTTTCTTCAAAAATTCTTAATACAGTAAGCATTCAACACATATTTCTCATATAATCGTGCATTTTATTCAAATAGCACATAGTACATTTAGTACTTAACACATATTACTATCCCTTGTTAATAAATATCAGGATTAACAACACAACTTTAAACAAAAGTTGTAATTCTCGAACTTTACACAGAAAGTTGAAATTCTCTATTCACACATAGCTATTCCCAGTTCGTCAAACTTACCACACTTATGAGTTCAGAAACTTGCCACAATTATATGAATGTATGAACTTATCCTAGTCAGACCTTTGGTGTCCATTCACTAAGGGGTTCAAAACATTTCACATAATTATGAGTCATGAACTTACCATAAGTATGAGTTTTAAGAACTTACAAAATAATCTTAATCTTATATTCGTATAGAAAGTAAAGATTTCATTCATACAAACATATCATTGCATTTATATTCATGCAAATAATACATAGTACTTTTCAGTACACTGCACATACTACTACAAACGGTTATTATCCCTTTGTGACAAACGTTGGGATTCATTACTACAACTTTACACAAAAAGTTGAGAGATACAAAAGTTATCTCCTATTCATACCAAAGAGAATATTATACTCCAAAAGATTATACTCCTCACACTTAATCTTTCTTCCTTTTAGGAAAATTCTTAACCCTATGATACATTCCACCACATGCAAAACATCCTCCTTTCTTTGGTTTAGAAAAATTTGGTGATAGATGTCCTTCCTGACCATAATTGTAACACACATTCTTACCCCACACTTGCCATATACATTCCCACAAATGGTTCTTTCCACACTTTCTGCATACTAGTTTCTTATTTGAATGTGAATTCTCTGTGTTGTTGTCATTGTCATAGTTCTTTTTCCTTTTATTACCGTTGTTTTTCTTACTTACATCTTTAGATGATACACTACACTTAACCCTCATTCTATCGACTTGTGCCTTCTGATTATTTTATTCTTCTATTATCTCGTGTAATGCTCTTTCTGTCTTTCATAATTCCTCCAGAATAAGTACTTTAGTCCTTGAGTCATGAACTTCTGCAGATGCTTGACCTTCTTCGATTGCTACTTTGCCTTCTTCCCCGTCTTTGATCTTTATTTCTAGCTCCACCTTTGTTTCTTTGGAATATACTTCTTCCTCTTCATCCAGCTCCATCTCGGGGTACTCGTCATGATCACTTGCTAGATTTACCGCATGTTCGTCTCTTAAAACTTCCTCAACTGACTCACTCTGAGTTGGCACCTCAGCTAATGACATTGGTACAACAGTCGCGGGCATCTCCATACTCATCTTATCTTCTCCCGACATCTTACAATCAGTTTGAACAACTTGATTAGTACATCACCAGTACGAAATTCTTACACTATGAGTTCTCATATCTCACTGTCAATTCGTTTTATCAAACTCTCACTTAATACTCTAAATGAGTATTCTCTATCACGCTTATGGTTATAATCCTAGTGTTTTCCCCACCCCACTTAAGGTTTATAACCTACAGCTTCGATACTAACATGTGATGCCCCCAAATCTCGGTTACCTGACCCTCGAATTTGGTGCTCACGATCCACAATATAATAATATCTAACTACCCATTCATTGATGAATATAAACTTACATAACATTAATTAAAAGGTTAACAACATTATCCCAGGTCATCTAACCTTAACATTACAAACTTACCCTTTAGATATACAAAAAGGGTTTCCAAAACAACATAGTAAATATGCTTAACATAAAACTACTCCAGCACTATGCCTTTGCCTTTATTCTGCTTAGCCCCCCGGGCTCTCATCGTTCTAGTGAAATATTTTATTTAGCAAGGGTGAGCAACAAGTTTTCCCCGCAAGTTAAGATATATAATAAATGATATATATATCATGAATTGAAGAGTCTAGCTTGTATAGATCTTCAGCAACAATCAAACGATTTTGAGATAGCAGAATAATAATTCAATCTCAATAATAAAACTTTCTACTATCTTATACTGAATAACATATCTGAGATGAAAGAGTATAATTCTTTCAAAGATTCAATAATATTCAATTGAATAAACAATACTGCATCAATATTCAATAATGTGGGATATACCCAGATTTCATGATGAGTGATCACAGAGGATCATGAACTAATAGAGGAATCATTTAGTTATTAAAACTAAATTACCACAAGAATATAAATTAGTTATAAAAACTAAACTATACTCTTCTGTAAGTACCGGGAGTGGCCAACTCCTTTGTACCCTATATTATGCATAATACTCAATAATAGCGCGCATTAGTCGATTTACGACATTAAAATTTGTTCATCTTAGTCTTACTTCACCAATCCGTACCACAACAATATGGTTTGAATTACTTTCAAAGAAATACTATGATTTCAATAATTAATAACAATACTAATCTAGCCGAAATCAATGGCATAGATCTTCTAATAACAATTTAGTTCATAATGAATAGAACATTTCATGCTTTAACAAATATTAGTCTCGCCTAAACAATTAGCTGAGACATGATTTACAAGTAGTTCAAATAATAGAGCAAGATTCAATTCCACTACGTGCGAATTATAACAATCATTACAGATGTGAATAACTATCAATAATTATTCACTACCATGCTGGAAAAATAGTAACTCAAGTTAAGTTAGGAAACTTGCCTTTCGCATTGATTACTGCTACACAATATAATTAATTGCGTTCGTAAGACCTATATCAATAATTTCGGTCTCACAATTAGTACAATCATTTATAACACACAAAATTATAATTCACAGTCAATCTTCCTCCTAGGCACATTACCACATAGTCATATCAGTGTTTATAACCTATATAAACACTTAACAAGTCTAATTAGTTCAGTTTGGTTGGACTTCGGTCTATTCTCGGTGTTCTGGTCACCCCATCCGACAATTAATACAGTTATTGTCAATTAAATTTGGTTTCTAAGCTTCAATATTATATTAGATAAGTCAATTATCCTTTATAACATTTTTTGGAAGCTTTTAATAATTTATAGACAATTATTATAATTTATAATAATTTTTCAAACACCAAAATCATTTATAAATTATTTAAATACTGTCTAATTCCATCATTATTAATATTTAATAATATTAAAATATTAATGATATATATTTGTCAAAATATTAAAGTTATTAATAATAACTTAAAATATTTTTTTAAATCACCAATATTCTATTTAAATGATTTTTAAAGTAATTAAAATCATTTTTATATCATCACCATTAATATTTAAATATTAATAAAATTATCAACCAAATATTAAAAGTCATTAATTATAACTTAAAATATTTTTAAATTATTTTCTCATTTTTAAATGATTTTTAAATCAATAAAATCATTTTTAATTCATTTATTTAATATAATAATTAAATAAAGCTAACATCATTAATATTAATTTATTAATGAGAATTCTCCAAAAATATTAAAAATTATATTTTATAATTTCAAACATTTTCTAATACTTTATTCTTATTTAAAATGATTTTTAAATCCATAAAATCATTTTTATCTTATTTATTTAATACACTAATTAAATAAATTAAATAACTTTAATATTTAAATAATTATAAATATTAAAAAAAAAATTCCAATTGGTCAAAAATTATTTTTCATAATTTAAAATAATTTTTAAAACTATTTTTAATAATTTTTATAATGTATTTCTATTTTTAAATAATTTTCGGAAAATCAAAAAATAAATATATTGAAAACCGTCGCTATAAGCCTTTAGCGACGCTTGACTGTTGTCTTAGGTGTTATTGGCTCAAGAACACTGACAAAGTCAGTGTTCAAGGTGCATGATTTGACCGAATTTTAATCTCATCTCGATATGTTAATGGGCCATGTTTAAACGTTGATCTTGTATTATGTATACACCACTACAACTATCAACCAAAAGATAGGTCATACATCAACACAACAATGAGATTCGAGCTTCGAAAACTCTTGTCAGACATTACCTGGGTTTCCCCAGAAACCCAGAACTTTGTCTGGTCACTTTTATGCCCATTTTAAGTTAGGTTATGGTCATTAGATAGGTGGTTTTGTGGTTCATACATGCAGTACTCATGACATAGAACAATTATACATCAATATACCAGTCCAACTATAACGAAATCACAAGATACAACCTGGTCAAACCATGTCAGAATCATTCCTCAACCAGTTTCTGGGTTTTCCAGAAACGGTAATCATGATCGACATGCCTAGTTTGACCAACTGCTACGCTTGATCTACTGCTTATTTGTGGAATCTAAAGCCATGTAACTATAGTCCAAATAACTGGCTACACATTGATTACAACAACAACAATAAACAACATACCAAACTGACAAATCTGGTCCTTGGAAAGTATTGTCAGACGCTGTTCATGTAATTATGGGTGGCCCAGATTTGAATCGGTCAACGACGGTCAACGGGTTTTGACCGTTAATAAAATGAAATCTAGCCATTAAATCACTGTTATTCCACTTCCAGATTGAAGACAACATAACAAGCTAGCAATAACAACTTTAAAACAACACATATCGTATACGAGCAATGATCTGTGGACACTGACATTTCTTGTCAGACCACATTTCAAACTCAAGAACAGTTTGTGAAAAACTTAGTTTTTACCCACTTTGATGTATTGGATCTATGTTATATCAACATAGATCATCATAAAACATCATCTAGGAAAGTTCTAAACACATAAACACATATTTTTTCTTAGCAACTTGGATCAAAAATAAAATTAGATTTATACCTTCTAGCTTTAAATCCTTGATCTTAATCTTCCTAATAGATCTTGGTTGATCAAGGGTCTGTTTAAGTGACTGGTCTACTTGAGAAATTCGGAGGTTAGGAGAGAGAGAGAGTTTGTTGAGTGTTTGATAGCAAAATGAGTAAAAGTCAAGACTTTTTCTCCCTTTAATCCTTCAAATTAGATACATTGAATGTATGTAATGCAAGGTGCATGCTAGATCAAATTGTATATTGATTTTCTAGCACATGGTCAATACCTAACATGTTGAGTCATGCAATTTCTACAAAAACTTTAAGCTTACAAGTAAGGGCATTTTGGTCTTTTGCAACATGATTTTAATGGCATACTTGACATTTATCAAATCCTTAGGGTTTAACCCTAAGGTCCTAACCATTAGGTTTTAAAATATTAGCTTCCAAAAATTTTTAAATTATGATTTTCAAGATAGAAAATAAAAAATGATAAAAGATAATTAGTGATTATTATTTACATTAAATATTATCAATCACCTTAAGGTTTACTAATTAGGATTAGGGTTGCCTAATTAGGGTTTAGGAATTTCGGATTTTAAATTAGGGCTTCCCGGCGTACAATTAGAGTTTTTAACTGTACATTTGGTTTTCTAAATCTAAGATTAGGGTTTCTAATCCCTTATTAGGGTTTACAATATAAAACCCTATCCAGACAATTATTAGACATTAAGTCCATACAGTACATATATCCACAAATACTTTTCAATATGATTATTTTAATTATATTTTCTATTGAATCCCTATCCGAACTTAGGGTTAGGGTTTCAAAAACTATTAAGCACAACTCTACTCTAATTTTATCACTTAGTACACATATTGACCACTTCTTGAGACTCGTATTACAGATACACAGTACAATATTAACATTCAATGTCAATATTAAATAAATAAATAAAAATTTATTCGTAAAATTTGGATTATTCAAAATCCCGGGTTATTACACATTTTTAAAGGCACATCAGTGCAAATTTAGCTTGATTTCAAAAACTTCGAAGTCTAGCATAGCTAGAAGATTTGGAATACCTATGCTTCCATCATCAACTTCACTTTCTCTAATGATCCATTGCTTAATAATTTTATTTATTTCTATCATCCTTAATTCTCCATTCACAACTTTCCTATACCTAGTTCATCAAACTTACCACACATTATGAGTTCAGTAACTTGTCACAATCATATGGATTTAAGAACTAATCCTAGTCAGACCATAGTCGTCCATTTGCTAAGGGGTTCATAACATACCATATGATTATGAGTCATAAACTTACCATAAGTATGAGTTTTAAGAACTCGCAACTAACCATATATTCTCTACCTATTCGTTATACACATGAGAAAAGAATCACCTTATCAACATGCATATAGCAAATAGCGCGACATCAGGTTCTAATGATTATCAATGTAAGAAACTAAGTGGTTGTCAAACCAAATTCGGCCACTAATCAATATAGGAAGCTAAGCGGACAATTCCCCGCCCATACAAAGAATTGGTCAACCTAACCACTATATCGACAAGGAAGCTAAGTGATTCTAAAACCAAGTACAAATTCCCCGCCCATACAAGGAATCATACAACTCAGCTGCTGACCTGAGTCCTCAATTGAAATCCTGCATAATTCTAACTTTCTATTTTCTTAATATGAATTTTCTTTTAATCCGTATCTAAACATTTACCACTCTTTTCTGAGTTTACATCGTACCATTTCATAGTACCTTCTCTTTATAGCGTCAAGCTATATCATTCCAATCACCTAACATATCATATGTTATTCAACAATTTAATCTGATCACGTCGTGATCTTATTTCGTAATCATTTCTCCTTATACTTACGATCGTTTTATACTATGATCTTCTTATTCTTCTCTTTAATCATATTATATTATGATTTTATTTACACTTTTCATCTTATAAACATCGTCTATTTAGTATCACCTTTCATCTCTATTACTGGAGTCAGGTAACTCCAGATTCTTATCCTTATATCTCTTCAAGATTCTTCTCTGAATCTTATTTATCTTCATCTTTACTTAATGACGAATTTCCAAAAATTCATCTCTTATCGCTTAAACTCTATTCGAGTTTATTACTTATCATCCTCGCGATTATAGCCTAAGGTACGCCTACCTAAGGTTTATAACCTACGGCTTTGATACCAACTTTGACGCCCTCAAATCCGGGTACTTTTTACCTCAGATCTGATACATCATTTCTATAACTATTGTGGAAGATATAAACATAAATTATTTATACATTAAACTTTTACAACATCATTCCCAAGGTCTACAACCTTAACAAAATACATACCTTCAATAATTTAGAAGATTTGCAATGCTATTTTCGTCATAAAATTTAATAGATCTAACTGCAACATAAATTAATCTTTCACTTTGACTTTGCTTCTGTCTTTATTCGAGCTTTCATCTAAATCTTAAAATTTTATCATGATATAGCAAGGGTGAGCAACAAATTTGTCCAACAAGTTTAAATACAATGAAGATATATCATGATTGAAAACAATGAATAAGCTTTCAAGTTTTCAACAATATAATAATTGTGGAATAACATGAATCAAGTTTAAATAATTGCATGACTGAATCAATAATGTTTGAAGGTCAACAATGACCATGAACAATTTAACTGAACCTTATGGTAATGAAGGTGACAAGCCTTTCATACCTGATGAACATATGCAATATGCACTAAGTGCGAATCAATAATCAGTATAGACATGAATAATCGGCAACAATTATTCACTAACATGCTTTGAACATACAACTCATGTTTGAGTTAGGAAAACTTGCACTGATTAGATTGACTCTTCGCTCTGCATTTAAGTTAACTTCTTTTGTAAGACCTATCATTAATAAGATTGGTCTTTTAATCAACATATCATACTTTGTATCATAATACAATTACTTTATCAATCAATTATCTAACACGTAATCACATAATTAAATATTAGATAAAACCGTACAACATTAGCATTATTATCATCCTTTGATAATTCTTCAATCACTGTATCATATACATTATGATTTATCACTCGCTCTTTCATTTCATAAGTTATTCTTTAACATCTAATAAGTCAAATACTAATCCAAAGAACTTTGGATTCTAAATCTAACAACCAAATTTCTAATTCAAAGAACTTTGGATTCACTATCCATCAATCCAGCCAGCTGGATTCTAAATCCTTCAATTCAATAAGCTTCTTTTCAATCCAGCAAGTTGGATTAATTAGATTTTCTAATCCAGTAAGCTGGATTCACAAATTACACAATCCAGAAAGCTGGATTCCATATCCTTTTCATGAAAATACCAAATCAGTTTATTATTTTTCTATCCTTTGTCCAAACACATATACATATATTTCATACACAAAAAGTATTTTTCCATAATTTTCCAACTTCCTTTGGTATTTTTCAAAAATCATTTTTAGTCAATTCCTTAAGAAATTAGCTACCTCACATTTAGGTCTAGAAATTCCCAACTCTTGGCGGAATCTTACACATGTTAACGTGAGCCTCCAGTTTAAATTTCGTGGCCATCGAAATTATAGAACTCCGGTTATAGCCGTTTTCGTCGGAAAAACCCAAGTATTGAAATCGTCATAACTTAGTCATTTTAAGTCGGAATGAGCTCATTTTTGGACAGGAGGTACTTTATACCATATATTTTCATGTCACAAAAGGCCGGAATTTTTTTGACAAATTAAGTGGCCGAAAATGCCCTTTTAAATTTCTGGGCAGTAGCTTTTGTCATTTTACAGTTTTGGAGTCCTTTACTAAAACTTAAATAAAATGAGATCTATAACTTCAATTAACGATCTGTCAATTTTGTTGGATTCTTATCTTTCCGATCTACAATTTTTATCTATCATAATCCATATTTGGACATGTTAAGCTCCCAAAAATTAGCCTGGAAGTGGATGGTCAAAACTGTTGTTCTAACAGTTTTCTTTGCTTTGAGTAGTTTGGGATAAATTTCATAACTTGCTCATTTTTCAACCTAATTGAGTGATTCCAAAGGCGTTTTATCTTTAATACATAGATATAGCATTCCAAGAAAATAAATCACAAATATCCATCATAGATTTCAAAAATCAAAAGCTAGATCACATTTTCAAGTTTAAGCTTTTCCGGAAAATTTTATTTTTCTATTCCTTTTGATTCCAACCAAATCAACACCCAATATGGGTAGATGTAAACATAAAACAATCATCAACATGGATACCCATAGTTTTTGAGTTTATAAACATAAATCCAAGCTTTGATTTAAAAAAATCCAACTAAAATATATATATTAGTTTAGGAATCCAAGTAAATTACTCCCTTCTTATTGCTAATCGTATTAACTAACGACTTTATACTTATTCAAATTCTTATTTGCCAGTCAAGGCCAACGTTCAAGTTATGTTAATTACTAACATAGTTTTATCTTAATACTTATATCATTAACATAATTCATCACTCCTCTTGCTAAAATATATATAGCACCTTACTAAGTATATATATATTTCTATACATATACTCATATTCGTTTAGTCTCTTAGCATCTCTTCATGAAATCCTATCTCCTTAAGAAAATTTCCATATGTACTTATATAACATTTCTTAGACTATTCAGTTCACATCGAATTTACAGGTATTGTAATACCTTATTCTTGATATTCCTTCAAGTACATACTAATTCATTTCTAGGGTTTTGAAATTTTGTAACCCATATTTTCTCTATTCTCATTCGAATAGCAAACCATATAGGTTTTACTTGAAAATTTTAAATAAATCTTCAAATTCTCATCTAGGTTTTATTCTTTAACCTTTATTCTAATCCTTCAAAATTTTATAAATTTTCGGGTTGTCACAATTTTTGTATATTTGATTTTTCTTAAATATAAGTAAATTATGTTATAAAGAAATTTTGAATGAGAAATTTGAGTTCTGTTAGAAATTAAATTTCTGTAGAATTAGATAAACAAGCTTTTTGTTGAGTAGTTAAACATCAGTTCGATCGAGATCTACTTGAAATGACTACGTATGCTATTTGCCCTAGTGTCTATAGGTTTTAAAGCGGCGATTCTGGGGACGAAATCCTTATAAGGGAGGGTGGATGTAACAACCCAATATTTTCAATAAGAAATTTTGCGAATAATTATATATATATATATATATAAGTGTGGGAATATGTGCAAAGTAAAGTATATGTATATATCTAATAAATAAAATTATTTATTAGATGTAACTAATTTCTTTTTAGAACTATTGATTATTATAGATTATATTCTTATAATAAAATTATGTTGTAATAAAAATATTTATTATTTATTTTCTATGAAAATATGATTACCGTATATATGATACGGATATTATGATATGTATTTATTATATTAGTTAAGTTAATTGTTTTAACTTAATTAATAATGGAATCTATGAAGGTTATGTCAGATATGAATTCAAAACCCTAAGTCCGGATTTTGAATAAGGAATGAGAATAATAATATAATATTATTTATATTTCATTAATATAAACATGCCTGATATGTGTGTAATGTTAATGTGTGGAACAGTTATAGTAAAACAGTACAAAATCCTAGCATTACTGATAAACTATAGTACAGAGTCAACTATGACTGTAAGGTTTGTTAAGTTATGTGTTATGTAATTAATGACCATTATTATTTTTAATGTTAATTAGGTAAAACCTAATTAATATTTAGAATCCCTAATTACTAAATTAGAACCCTAATTGCTAAGTTATAAACTCTAATTATTAATTTAGCAAACTTAATAGTAATTAGTAGATTATAGAGTATAATTTGCAAGTCTAAAGTGATTAGGAAACTTAATTTAATTAAAGAACCCTAATTCACCTTTTTAAAAGCTAGGATTTCCATTTTTGCCCTTAATACACAATCTTAGATTTAGAGCTTAGGAAACTTCAGGGTTAAACCCTAAGGGTTAGAATGAATTGCCAACTTTGCCACTAAAAGTATAAACAAAATGACCAAATTGTCCGTCTTGTATTATTTAATAGATAACTTGTATATGTTGCCATAACTTTAGTTGATAAACCAACTCAACCTAGCCATGTGCCTATAAACCAAAAATCTTAGCCATCTTGCATCACAAGTACACTAGATTCAAGTATTATATAAGATCAAGGAGAGAGAAGTTGCATAAATTAGCTCATTTTACTTACAACACTCAACCAAAACCCTCTCAACTTCAAACATCCAAAATTCTCTTGCTAGACCAGTCCCTAATCAAGCCCCACTAACAATTATAGAAGATCAGAAGTCAGATTCAAGATCTTGTTCAAGAAAGGTAAACCTTAAGCCAAGAAAATTTAATCATGTATGTTGTGTTAGATTTGATGTATGAATGTTTAAATATGTTGTATAAGGTGTGAATCAGTGATCTGGTTTTCTAGATAGTGGATCCATAACATTTATATGCTCGAATTTAAGTTTTTATAAAATCTGGGAAATTTTCAAAAGTGGTCTAGCAACCGAATGTCAGACCACATAGATCTTTATCTGGTTATCATTTTTGTTGTTTAAAATTTTAAACTTGTATTATGTTATGATATCTTTAATCTAGAACTGGAATCAGGGTCAGAGGATATGTAAATTTCATATTATTCTTGGTCAAAATCGTTGACCGGGCATGACCAGATGAATTCTGGAAAACCCAGAAATCATTTTCCAGCGTCTGACAAGATTTTTAAGGCTCCAGATCTGTCAGGTTTTTGTAATGTTGTTCTTATTGTTGTAATAAAGCTGTGATATGTTATATAGACTGCATGATAAGGCCTTTAGAAGACATAAATCTCAAACTGAAGGGATTCAGTGGCCGGTCAAAGTAGCTTGGTCGAACACAGTTCAAGTTTTCTTGGTAACCCAAAAAACTGATGAACATGTGTTCTGACATAGGTTGACCGACACAGATCTTGTTGCTGTAATGTTGTTAGATGGGTTTTATGTAATGAATCTCTTACTTGACATGAGGACTACATGCTTGAACCGTTAGAACACCATAACATCAACCAGAACCTTAATAAATTTAAGCCTCAAAGTGTACCCTTGAAGATGACTAGGTTTTTGGGTAACCCAGAAAACCCAGGAAGCTCTGACAGTGAGTTTGATGGGCTAGATCTTGTTGTTGTGCTGTGTTATGACTTAGATGATAGTTGGATCTTGTAGTGTTACAACAATACTACAATGCTAGTGTCTCTTAGTTAGCTCGAATCATGTTTAGAGGCAGAGAGAATGAGAGGAGGTCAAACAAGACACCTTGATCACTGTCTGTCAGTGTTCTTGAGCCTCAAGAACACCTAAGGCGACACTTACTGTCGCTAAAGGCTATAGCGACAGACTTATTAAATTTAATTATATTAAAATCTAAAAATCATTTAAAAATAGAAAAAAATTTATAAAAATTATAAAATCAATTTTAAAAATTATTTTAAGTTATAAAAATTAACTTTTAATAATTTGACATATTTTTCATAAATATTAATAATTATTTGAATATTATTGATATTTAATTTATTTAATAAATGCATTAAATAAATTGAATGAAAATGATTTTATTATATTAAAAATCATTTTAAATGATAATAAAGTATTTAATAATATTTTAAGTTATAAAATGTAACTTTCAATATTTTAATATAAATTCTATTAATTATTTAATATTAATGATACTAGATTTATTTAATAATTATATTAAATAAATTAGTTTTAAAATAATTTTAATATTATAAAAATCATTTTAAATGAAAAATAAAGAGTTTAAAGATATTCTAAGTTATAAAATATAACTTTTTAAGATAAATTTTATTAATTATTTAATATTAATGATGTTAGATTTATTTAATAATATTATTAAATAAATAGTTTAAAAATGGTTTTATTGATTTAAAAATCATTTATAAAGGATATACATGGTTTAAAGATATTTTAAGTTATTATAAATGACTTTTAATATTTTAGTGAATAATACCTTAATATTTAAATATTAATGATAATTGTTTAAAAATGATTTTAAATATTTTAAAAATCATTTAAGGGTAATATTAATACTTTAAAAATATTTTGAGTTATTATAAATAACTTTAACAATGGTTTCATTAATATTTGGATATTATTTAAATATTAATGATAATAGAATTATTAATATTTAAATTATTTAATAATAATTCCAGAGTTTGAAAAATTATGATAATTAATTTGAAATTATTATAAGTCAGTTATAAATAATATGATTGATGTTTAAATTATCCAGGATAATCTTTAAGATACAGATTAGAGTTTTATTAACAAATAAACTCGATAAGTACCCGATAAAGCCGTCAGTACACCAAAAATGCTATCGAATTTTATCTGAACCTATATAGTTTAACTGTATAAGTGTTTGTTTGTGTCTTAATGATTGATATAACTATGTGACAATGTGATTAGGTTATGTATTGACTGTAAATAACAGTATGATGTGTTATGATATATTATTCTAATCAATAGAACAACCTTATAAATGATAGGTCATTGAATTAAAGATAGAACTAAGTTGTGTAAGCAGCAGACCAGAAAAATATCCGAACCCTACTCTTATTGTGCAAGTATTTTTACCCTTGCATTTACTTTATGCAATGGACACGTATAGGCAAGTATCTGAATTATCTTTTACTTGAGCAAGAATCATAACCTTTGCATTTACTTTATGCAATGGACACGAGTAAGAAAGTTTCATAATTATATTATCATTATGCCAGATTATTAAACTCTATTGCTATTAATTATGTATCCAATTATTTATATTCATACAAGTTCCCAAACTTTATTCGTTCATTATTTATCAGTACCGCATTACTATAAGATTCAGATATATACATATTATGTTCATTAAATTCTAAGTATGGTTATATAATTATTGTACATGTTGATACATACTTGTTGATTTTCAGTATGTATACCTTAATTAAAAGTCGTCTAAGCTATTTTACTCGGCTAGACACAGATTTAAGAATATCGTTGAACATGATAAACCCTAATGATATCCAACCAAATTATTTTGGTTCAGATTCAGGCTAAGTATGAACATCCCGAATCTGGGAAACTTTTGTGCGCCCAAGGCGGATATAATGAACGAGAATATCATTCTAGTATGTAGTATTAATCAATACAGGGCATAGCGGGCTGATCACCCCCCGTGCCCGTAAGTTATGACGGTTTATAGATGAAGTTCTATTAAACCTTTTCAAAAATTGAAAACTATGTTCATAGTATGTCAGCTGCTCTCTATTTATAGTCAGTACATAGTTTCAAAAATTTAAAATAGAATTGATATAATGATTAGAATTATTTTAGTTACTTCACAACTATTGCTTCGTTGTAGAAGTGTCACTCAAAGAAAACATTTAATCCTTTCAGCTAATGTTTATTGTTTGTTATTATTTGCTGGCCACTCAAATGCTCATTCTTGCTTAATTTAAATGTTTTCAGTTAAGTATGATCAACTAGAGGGCTCTGCTAGGAACCCCGGCTAGCTTACATTCTGCTAGTTGTCCTGTTTTGCTCTTTTTCTTGCCAAATTTCGCCATATCTCCACCCTTTTTGTTCAATTTCCACGCCACCATACCTAAACACAAAATAACACAACACAAATAAAAATGAAACATAAAAACAAAGATTTAACACAATTTAAGCTTTAATTAGAGGCCGATTCGTTGGTATAAAACCCACTCATCACATGAAAAAATACACATTTTGTTCGGATCGAGTTATTTTGGTTTTGTTGTGTGTTCATAGGGAGTCCAAGTTGATGAGGAGAAAATACATGCAATTCGAGATTAGACGAGTCCAAGAAATGTGAGTCACCTACGAAGATCTCATAGACGCATTACCTATAGATAAGCTAAATACCGTGTTCAACCTCATGGACTTTATACACCATTGCATATACTTGATGAACCTTGGATTGATTTGTCAATGGATTTTGTGTTAGGTTTGCCTAGGTCTAAGCATGATAACGATTCTATATTTTTGATTGTGGATAGATTTTTAAAGATGGCACATTCCATTCCATGTCACACAACTGATGATGTATCCCATATAGCTAACTTATTCTTCTGAGAAATTGTACGTTTGCATGGTATTCCTAGAACGATTATTTCTGATCGAGATGTTAAGTTCTTAAGTTATTTTTGGAAGACTTTGTGGTGTAAATTGGGAACTAAACTATTATTTTTGACAACTTTTCATCCACAAACTGATGGTCAAACTAAAGTAGTAAATAGAACTTTATCTACTTTGTTAATGGTTATCATTAAAAAGAATATTAGTTATTCGGAAGAATGTTTACCGCATGTTGAGTTTGTGTATAATAGATATGTTCATTTTGGTATTAAATTTTCACCATTTGAAGTTGTTTATGGATTTAATTATTTAACACCATTGGATTTATGACGCCATCGAAACCCGTTTTTTCTCCAAACCCAAGTAAGGTGCTACACATTCCATACACACATCTATATATCCTTAAGATATAATTAAATCTTTAAAATATTACAATATATTTCCTTAACTCCCGAATTCTATTACCTTAAAATCTTCAATACATACAAATAATGATTATTACATTATTTATTTAATTCCTTAATACACATGTGACTTTTATCCGACAAAACAAATACATACAATGTTTTACAATTACTCTTTAAGACTCAACTTGATCTTTTCTCTAATCTTCACTGGATCCTTAAGTTCTTTCTAGCTTCACTGAAAATATTTTTATTTTAAGCAAGTGTGAGAATTCAATTGCCCAACAAGTTATAGCAGTTGAATAATAACAAAGTTAAGAATCAAATATTCTTTCATTGGAAAACTTCAATAACTGAACAATAGTTATGAATCAGCTCGAATAACAAGAATAATTTTGATTCCTATCATTTAAAACATTAATAACATCTATCTTCGCATATATATATTAACAACAATATACCTTTTAACACTTCTATGTCTTAACTCATCCTACACATGTACATACGTGAAAAAAAAAATCACCTTTTCGACATAGATAAACTAAAATATAGCACACGTCGAGTTCTAAACAGTTATCAATATAGTAAGCGGAGTGGCTCCCCACCTAAAACAAATGAATTAGTTTTGTCTCATCTACATTGTCTTTACAATGAGCTAGATCAGTTGCTCAATCATCTTAAACCTTTGCCCATACAAAGGAGTTGTTTAACGTAGTTACTAAAAGTTAATGATTAAAAAGCACAACTTTACATACACCTTAAACTCAATTACCATCTTAACATATTGTCCAATCAAAATAATCAGCATAGACTCATTCTTAACATAGTTCATGAATAAATAGAACATTCATAACTTGAACAATTCAATCATACATTAATTCATCTTAAAAGCACATAGGTAAAGAAAAATTGGCACCTAGCCTCAGCCACAATAACACATCTTGCACAACTCTAACACATTTGCACGTAGATAGAAAAATTTCCCAATTAAAACATTAAATTTAGGAACTTGTATTCAATTTAACAATATGAATGAAGTTAGGAAACTTGCCTTATGCATTGCTTACAGCTTACGTTACACTGCTCCTCGAAATCCCTATGTATCACATAAGGATAACACATATCAATTGGCTATATATTTGATCTCATATTACTTTATTTTAATTTGTATTAATTTATAATGGTTTGCACTTTATAAATTAAGTTCACGCCACCAAACTTCAAAAACACCTCTTGGTGTCGCGGCGTTTGGAAATGTTATGACTATCATACCAATCCTCCTTATTGGTTTACATTAGAACCATTCCATATATTAACATGTCCATTTTATTAGAATCGAAACACTTTTCAAGTTCATTAACGCGTGACATGGCATTTCAAAGTTCGTACATCTCACGCCCGACTTGTCTAACCCGAACGATTAACCGACAATTGCGTATGATTAACACGTCCAACACATCTACCATTCCATGGTTTACATTTTCTAGACTATATTTCCCAATTTCAATGTTTAGAACTTGAAAATACAAGCCCAACATGGCTTGGCGCCCCGGCGTTCCGAAAACCACCCCGGTTCGCCTTCAATTACACAATAATCCTAAAATGGCTCATTTTAGACCATGATACAGACCTCAAATCTCGAAACTTAAAGAATTAAAGTTGTATGTATACTTCTTATCTTTCTAGATCATCTTTAATCATCTAAATTAGAGTTCAGACGAAAAGGTTATGCCCAGATTACTGCAGGACGTCAAAGTTATTCAGCCTACTACTAGTCCAGTGCGCCCTGCGCCCAATTAAGCTTACCAGTGGCACACCCCATGCCACATCGGTAGTTTCTAAGGTGCCCATTTTATCAAATTTTTATATTTTTTCGATTTCATCGCATCTACTTCGTACCTTCATAACTTGCTCGTCCGATATCGGAATGAGCTTGTTTTTGAGCTTACGACTCATATTTTCTACATTCTACACCATTTTCATAAAACCTTAATTATTCAGAATCATTAACTCACATTATAAATTTGTTCAAAAATCATACCGAATTAGAATTTCAACCTTTAACGTCTTTTACTTAAATTTTCGCCATAACTTTATTGTAGCACGTTTTTAATCCGTTCCACTTGGAACATCTCACAAAACTCTATATCCTTCAACTTGGATATTAAAACTAACATACAATCAATGGTTTTTAATTTATCCATTAACAACATACGAATGATGGCCTTAAATTTGTCCATCAAAAACACATTCTCCCCTCGTTCTTTTATTCGTTCTTCATTTTAAATCTTTATTTTAATTACAATTTCACTTCACAGATGTATATTAGTGTTTTAAGGTGACTAATTCTTCCTTATTTCTCTGAATCACTAATGATTCATACGAATCATCCAACCACCAAGAAAGCACTTCATATCTATTATGAAAAGCTTTAAAAGAAATAAATGAAATTAAGATTCAAGTTCTTATTACTTCCATTCTACATACATATTAACATCATCTTATACTTCCATTTTCTTATAAGCTATGTGTTTATACATATGAAAATTAAATAATGGATTAAAGCTAAGATTTAATACTTTTATTGTTTCTAATTCGAACAAGTATGGAGGCTCTCTCTTCTTTTTCATGAAAGCTACTTGCTAGCTTTTCTCTTCCTTTTCTTCCCCCAATTTTCGAGCTCCTCTCTCTCTCTCTCTCTCTCTCTCTCTTTCTCTCTCTCTCTCAATATTACAAGAGTTTATTCTCTTAATTTGGTGAATTGGTAAGTAAATGAATGAATTATGTCTTCCATTTATAGAAAATTCAAGAGTTGGGGAATTTTGGTCATTAAGCCACAACATATCACCCAAGACTAAGGCCTTAAGTTTCATTAACCTTTTCTTATAAGCTTCCTTAACCAAACCACACCTAACTAAGTAACCATGGTTAATTAGTGGGGGATTGGATGGCTAGTTAGGGTTTGGTTATCCTAACATAATCATCCTCACTTAGTTTAGTTAATCCAACCAATTAGTTAGCCGAAATCGTTGACTTTGACTTTCGTATTCATACCGTATAATTTTCTTATTATATGGGTAATATACTCTGTATTATTCTTGTATTATACGTCGTATTATTCTCGTATTATACTCGCATAATACTTTATTAACTTTCTGAAATTCATTACACTGGCTAAAAATTTCTCATCAATATCATTGGCTCGTTCTTCAAGAAATCGAAAAAACACAAAAGCGTTTTTAGGTGAATAGTGTGTTTACATCTTTTTCTTGAAATTTTTTTATTTTCTTATACGAATCTAAAACTCGTAAATTCTAACACGTAAAGACATTCTAGGTCATAATAAGACCTTTAAACACATAACACAAATTATAATCAATAAAAACTTATTTTATTCAATATTAATTCTTAAGTCTAGTTTACAAGACTATCTGATTTCTCGGGTCGTCACAGGATTTGTTGCCATTACTTGTTTCTGAATTAACTAATATGGATGAAAAGAAAAAGTTTGAATTTATTAAGAAAATACATGAGAAGGCGAGACTCGACATTAAAAGGAGGAAGGAACAATATACTAAGCAAGCCAATAAGGGTCGATGTCAACTTATATTTGAAATAGAAGATTGGGTATGGTTGCACATACAAAAAGAGATTTTTCTAGATCAAAGACGTTTGAAATTTCTTCCTAGGGGAGATGGCACATTTCAAGTTCTAGAGTGCATTAATGACAATGCCTACAAATTGGATTTACCAGGTGAGTATAATGTGAGTGAAACATTCAATGTTTCTGATTTGAGTTCGTTTGATGTAGGTTATGATTTAAGGGAAAATCCTTTTAAAGAGGAGAGGAATGATGAGGACATTCCTAGCGTGGATTCCAACAGAGCTCATGGATCAGATCTGGTGCAAGTTCTGGTTGGAGTCATGATGAATCCACGAGCTATACATTTCAAAGAAGGTTTTATTGGTTTGGTGCAAGCAATGTGGATCGAGAATAACGTGACAACTTGGTCCAAGGAGATTGAAATTGTGCCCCAAATCGTAAGCATAGTCCAAGGTTGCATTCAAGTTCAATTTGATACAAGCAAGGAAATTAAAGGAAGCTTCAGGCTGAATTCAATGAATTTATCCCAAAAAATTCACTAAGGCTAATTGAGTTCTCCCTGGTGAGCTTGCCTTTGTTAAACTAGCCCCAACGAGCTCTAAATTCACCTCGGCCCATTACTCTCTGTCTGAATTCACCTCGGCGAGTTCCCCAGTCTAACTAATCCATCCCAGTGAATTCAGCTAGTTTTGGTTTACTAGTTTTTCAAGGCAGTTGTGTTTTGACAAATTTTGGTCGTGAATTTGTTTCTTAAACTAAATAATTTCAGTATTGTTTATCAAATTTCTATTGTAACTAGGAAACTTAAGATTAGATTTTGATTCCAAATCAATTGTTGATTCATTTTCAAGGAGTATATGGTTTTAAAGTACTATAAATAGGTTTTATGATTGTAATTCAATATATTCAGATTTATCAAATCTTGTGATATTATTCTATACTTTTGATTATTTAAAAAATTCCTAAGTTATCTTCTTAGTTTTTCGTTGAGATTCAAATTTACTTATTATACAACAACACATAGTTGTGTGTGGCATCTTTTAACGGACTCAGACGAGGTTGGTATAGATAATTTACACCTAAGTATTTGCGGTTAACAAGTAATAAAGTGATTAATAGAGTGTCGATCCCACGAGGAATATGCTAACAATTTTATCCAAAATACTAACTTTATATCAATTCTATCTTATTTAAATGAATGAATAAATATTATGAAATTAATTAAACTATAATAATAAATTACTAACTAGATTTAAAATTTAAGATTATAATTTCTCTCAATGCCTCATCTAAATCACTTTACCCTCTTTCCAATTAATTAATCATATTAAACTGTAAGACGAGGATTCTTATTTATTTATAAAACCTCTTCCGATAGTTAAATAAAAATATCACTTTTAATTAGATCACTATATTCCTATATGAAGTAATGAAGAACAGATTCATTAAGTTTTAATTCTCAAATTGGCTACACATAACATATATGTATACTCTTATCCTATACATAAATTAGTTATTCAATTCTAAGAAGAATAAACTATCACATGTTATTATATTCAAATCTAAATATATAATCCATCTTCCAATTTCATATAAGTTATTAAATATAATTTCTAGCTAGACAATCATTCATGAAGCACAAAATATGATAAACGATTCAATTATAATCAACAATAACGAATAATGAGAATAAATTAATTAAAATTAAACATTGGGTTCAATTGCAATCTCCATAAAAAGTTAAGTCATATGGAAGTTGATAATCATCATTAATAAACCAAAGAACAACTAAAGATTACAAAAATTAAAGTTAAAGAAAATAAATAAAAATATGTGTCACGAAGCCTCTTGATCTCCACGCTTAGCCTCCAACTTGCTCTCGTTCATGCTCTTCGAATATCTGATGAAGAACCCTAGAATTGGATGTGTGTTAGCTGTTAGGTTTTTCTCCCTAGGGTGTTAATCTCCTTTTCATCGGCCTTTAGATGTGTATTTATAGCTCTCATATTCAAACCTTTCAAAAGTAGGAATCTTAGTCTAAATCCAAGTCAAAAACGTGCAAAAATTGTCAACATTCGTGTCCCAACTAAAGCACCAAGCACCAAAACTCTCTAACACAACGTCGGGGTGCTCCCCCTAGTGTCACACCTTTGGAGAAGGGCTTCGCGGCGCTCAACATTCTGTATTTTTAAAATCCTCTTTCGTGCTAGAACTTCTGAACTTTCGTGTCACACCGAATCTTGACTTGAGCTCTTCATGAAAGTTTTAGCCTTTGAGAAATAGATGAATTTAGGCTTTTTAATCACCTCATTTGAAGTTCAGAAGCTCAAGTTATGCCCATTGGAATTGTACTGGTCCAAAAAAGAATCCAATCTAAGTAATGTTCAGATCAACTTACTTTGACACACTGTTTGGAGGTACAAACGAACCCAGATTTTTGCAAACCACACCTTTCAGGAAAGCTTTAGAAATCCTATACAAACTTCAAGAAGGCCACTTTCTCATTCTAAACCTCTAACACCATCCAAAACTACATTGAAGCTTCGGAGGTCAAATCGCCGAAAATTAGAAAATTGCAATATACTCTAATTTGACAAAAAAAAAATACATCCATATAGCTTCAATTTAACTAGAATGCATCCAAGTAACTTTTAACTTCATTTCCTACATAAAAATAATAAAACGCATAAAAAGGAACAAAAAATACACACACAAAAATCACAGATCATCACGCCAAAAATACTCCCTTTATATGCACAAAAACCACTCATCAAATACCCCCAAACTTGAATCTTTGCTTGTCCTCAAGCAAAAAACTAAGAACAAAATAAAAATAACTAACTAGCACTAAATCTTGCAAGAAATTAATAAAAGTTTGAACAATGGTCTCAAAGATCAGTAGCAATACCTAAAATTAATGTCAAAACAATGTCATGTAATAATTCCAACTTGTTCATTAATTTTGAACAAACTCATGACCATGTTGTGTGTGTGTGGGTTTATCAACTATCTTAACCAATCACAACTCAGATCAATCCACATAATGAACTACTTAATAGAAAATTTCAATCTCAACCCTACAAATATGCTAAACACAATAAATTCAAATAATTCAAACAAAACATCAAGCCTAGGGTTACCAAACATGTTTATTTTTCTTCCTTTTACTGAACGAGTGCATTTTACTCTTCATCTCGTTCTTAAACTTCACACTTGACTTGTGCAATGTCTAATTTTCTTAGGATTTTTGAAGTTACCCATGTAACGAGCGTTTGACCAATGAATCCCAAACCAGTTGGCTATAGGGCACTAAGTGTAAAGAAACCCCTAAGGATCTATTAACTCGAGTAATAAAAGCCACAAAACGAGCCTGGTCTAGCTATATATATATATATATACATGTTGTAAGATAATCGAGAAACAAAGTAACAAAGAAAAATGGATTTACATTGATAAACTTATCAAGTGGTCGTTCACAATACATTTTAATATCTCTCAAATCACTTGAGGATATATATCAAATCTCTTAGCTACATATCTCTTTATATATGATATACATTACAAGTTAACATGCTAATAGTAACAAAAGAATTTAAGTGCTTTTAATTTCCTTATGTGCCCCATCATTTGTTTGGAACCTTTCAAAATCAAACCTTTTCATTTTCCAAACTTTTCATCTTTCAATTACATTATTTATAACACTCCCCCTTGAATGACCACTTTCTAAGAATATGTCTCGTTAAAAACCTTACCAAAGAAAACCCTATGGGAAAAAGCTTTAGCCAAGGAAAAGAGTACAATATTCTTGTTTATCTTCTAGTGCCTTAGGATTGCTTAAGTAAAACCTTAAAAAGGAAAACCTAGTAGGAAAAAAATCTTAGCGAAGGAAAAAGAGTACAATCAGCACATATCTGTTTTACTCCCCCTCATGAGTACATAGAATTTTCATTGTTCATGGTACGAATATCCTTAAGTTGACATACGCCAATGTTGTGCACCATCTTCTTAAAAGTCACAGTTAGTAATAGCTTAGTGAACATATCTTCCAATTTATCACATGATCATATCTGCTTGACATGAATATCACCACTCTTCTGAAGCTCATGGGTATAAAAGAATTTTGGTTCAATATGCTTAATTCTATCTCCCTTGATATAGCCACCCCTAATTTTAGTAATACAAGCAGAATTATCTTTGTATAATATCGTTGGACTATTTATAATTGATGATAATCCATAGTTCCCATGAATATGTTGAATTACTGATCTCAACCAAACACATTCACGACGCTTCATGAATTGCGATAATCTCTATATGATTTGAGGAGGTAGCAGAATTATTTGCTTAACAAATCTCCATGAAAAAATAATATTTCTATAAGTAAATAAATATTCTGTTTGTGATTAGCCTTCATGTGGATCAGAAAGGTAACCTGCAGCAGCATATCCAACTAACTGTGGTTTTGATCTATTTGGATAAAATAATCCCAAATCAGTAGTCCCACGAAGATATCGTAAAATATGTCTTATTCCATTCCAATGCCTTCGAGTTGGTGCATAATTATACCTTGCTAGTAAGTTAATTGTAAATGCTATATCAGGCCGTGTGAAATTTGAAAAATACATAAAAGCACCAATTGCACTAAGATATGGTACTTCAAGACCAAGATTTTCTTCATCATCTTCTTGTGGTCAAAACGGATCTCTCTTGACATCAAGTGACCGACCCACCATTGGAGTGCTCAAAGGAAGAGCTTTATCCATGTAAAATTGCTTCAAGACTTTTTTTTGTATGTTAATTTATGAAAAAGAATTCCATTTGAAAGATGTTAAATTTGCAGGCCAAGAAATTTTTTTGTCTTACCAAGATCTTTCATCTCAAATTCATTTTTTAAATAATTTTCTATTTTTTTGAACTCTTCTAGAGTCCCTACAAGATTTAGATCATCAAAATATACTGCAATAATGGTAAATCCGGATTCTGATTTCTTGATAAAAACACAGGGAAAAATTAGATTATTTTCAAATCCTTCTTTCAAAAGATATTCATTGAGGCAATTATACCACATACATCCGGATTGCTTTAACCAATATAAGGATCTTTGTAACTTGATAGAATACATACTTCTGGATGTAGAATTATATTCTTCATGCATTTTATATCAATACGTATTGTTTAACTACTTTCTCCTTGTTGTATAGCTTAACCGAATTATTAAACTAATAACATTTGTTTACTTAACATTCACTACAGCTTTATTGTGAAATCCCAAAACCCTAATAAGAATTAGTTATGTAAATTCTATGTTTATTAAATAAATTCTATCCGTTCTGAATGTGTATTGTGTAGTTATATACTCTACTAAAGAAATTAGTTTAAATCAATGTTTATCTGAAAGTTAACATGCTTGACACCTTGTGCATAAATTTTTCTTCTGAATTTGAACTTTTCGGTATATGTGTTTTGACAAGATGCTTTTTCGTGCTTACACTGACAAAACGCTTTGTCGTGCTTGTTAAGTTTTCTGTAAACCCAAAGTTAGGAAACCCTAATATACAAATTAGGAAAATCTAAACCTAGATTACAAAACCCTAACCCTAAAACCTAAACCCTAACCCTAATTAAGTAGAACTAACCCTTATTAGGTTATTTAAAACCCTACTCATGGTTACTAAACTTCAATTAGGTGTTAATTACATCATTAAGTAATCCTAATCATTAAATCTAAAACCCTAATCAATATTAAGGTGGATTAGGGCAAGATTAGGCTGCTAATCAAGGTGAACTAGCTCACAAGCATGTGTCAACACACCAAACCAAGTTCCAAGACATCACATGACCTGATAACAGTCCACAAGTAGCACAAGTTCATAGGATCAGATATTTATGGAGGCAAGTGATGAGCAGGTTTTTAACCTATGATTTATTTTCATTTAGCTTGTTATATTGTTAGTTTTTGATTACTTCATGTTACTTTTGATGGGTTTTGTGCTTGTTGTAGGATAATCAGTAAGCTTATCAAGATGCTAGCATTAGAAGGATTTTCAAGCAATTATGGATATTCTGCCTGACCAGCGCGGGACGCACTGTGGTGCTGAGTAAAGCAGCGTGGAGTGCGCTAGTGCATGGCTTGTTACTGGTTGAGTAAGCGAACCCCGCCGTCGGAGGGTAAATCATGGCGGCGGCGTAGCGTTATTCTGACCTTTGATCTAGGCAAGATTAGTTATGTGATGGAAGATGGGCATTGTTGGGAGCTATAAATTCTTTATGTAATATGATTATAATAGGATTGTGTAATGGATGTTATTTCATGATTTTGGGAGTCTTTAACTAATGACTTGTTGGTTTGGAAAAGGATTTGGATTTCTATTAGAATTTCATGATGATTAGTTAGAGTTGGATTAGAATTGGTGGTGTGGATCTGAATTAAGGTAAAATTGTATTATGTGTTAGAAAATATCATAGGATTATTCAGACACACTTTGGGAATAAGATTGAAAAAACAAGAGCTTGGAGGAACGAAGAAGAGAAGGAATTTCACAAAGATTGCAGATTTGAAAGGCGAGAAGGGTGGTGTATTACTATTCTCCTTTAATTTCAATTTGTGTAATTGGGATGATGTTTTCTTTTATTTATTCAGTATTTAATTCATTAGTTATGAACTAAATTATTTATTAGGCTTATAATTGATCTTTAAGTGAAACGATGATTATGTAACTTTGATTTCCAGTTTAATAAGCTATTATGCAGTTTATCTATATTAATTTGAGCTTGAATTTATGAATTGCCTAATCAACAGTTCTTTGTGGAATTGTATGAATTCGAGAGAGGAAGTACAGATCTAGACTTAGTTAATATAGCATGTGTTCTTGAATTTTGTGAATGAACAGAATCTTGATGAATGTTAAGGTAGAGATATGCTTGACATCGAATGTAATCGGATAGAGAACTTAATCTTAAACCTTCTTTAATTATAATTTGCATAGAGATATAGTGAGTTAGTTGATTAAGGTGTTTAACTTGTTTCTATCTAAATTGTGGATTTAAGTTAATACGGTATTAGTGCATCGAGAGGTGGCTAGTGCTACATTCGTGTTCTTGATTAATAACCTGGGATAGTGAATTGAACTGGAATAAAGGTGTAAAAATCAGAGTGAAGCTTAGGGTGAAGTTGTAAGCCTCATTCTCCAATAATTATTTGAAATTTCAGTTTTTAATATTTGTGATTGTTTTGGTGATCGTAGTGTTTTTAATAACTTGGTTTTAATAATTTAAATAATTGAATTGAATAGTTTAATAAAATTAGGATTAATAGGAGATTGATAATTATGAAGTTTAATTCTTACTAAGTTTTTTCTGTGGGATCGATACTCTATTTACTATTATATTACTTGTTGACCATGTATACTTGCGTGTTATGTGTTATTAGATTTTACCCAATAGCAAGGAGGTGAAAAAAAGACCAAAAACCCTAACTTGCTAAAGCTTATAAATAGCAGCTCATCCTCTGGCCAAACCCACGAAATATTGCAACCTATACACTTATATTACATACCTAAAGAAGCCCTGGTAGTAGCAAGATTAGATTTAAAGGCTAGAAAGCCAAAATCTCTCAAGAAAGGTACAAACCCTAATTTAACCCTAGATCTTTGATGCTACGTTAGATATGATGTTTTGTTGTTTAATTATGTGTAACAAAATTTTTGTAAGTGTTCTGGGTTGGTAGATCATGCTTCCGTAACATCTAGATGCACCAAAGTGGTGTTTTAAGTAATATGGAAATATGGGAAAAACAGGCTTGACAGCCTAATGTCAGAGCCTATATATCCTTATACGTTAATATTTAAGTTTGTTAATTGTATGTTAGTTGTAGTATTACATAAGCTTAGTAAGCTAGAAGAATCAGGTTCATTGGATTAACATGATAAAAGATAAAAGTCATCAAAGGTCGTTGACCGATCATGAAATTTTGGTTTTTGGGCAACCCAGAAACCTCAAGAACAGCTTGAGCAGGGTTATTTGACTAGCTTCAAATTTGCATTCTGTATGTTATGAGGTTATCTAAGTGTTATATAATTATACTCTGACATGTATAATATACATCTATGACACTTAAATTCATGTTTAATACATAGGTTTACTAGAATTAATGGTCAAATATCATTGACCATTCACGGCTTCACTTTCTGGAAAACCCAGAAACATGAAGAGCAGCCAGAACAGCCTTTGGCTGTACTTTGATCAGCCTAGATCTATACCTTAAGATCTTACTCAGTCAAAACCAGTGCTTCATTTATGTACTTTGATATATGGACTACACATTACAACAATCATAACACACATCTAATGCACACAATTAAAGTTATTAGAGCCACAAAAGCATTGACCGACCATGACCACTGTTCTGGGTTACCCAGAAACCCAAGAACGGCCTTGACAACCACTTTGAAGCTTAATAACTTCTTTATATGTTATGACTATAGTCCATGCGACAACCCGAGAATTTAGGCAATTTTATAAAATCTTAAAAGATTGAATAGAAGTTAAATAATAAACCTAGACAGAAAATAAGTGTATGTATTTGACATTTATGGGAATGAATTTTGTGAATTTAAAAACTTTTGGTGAAGGTTTAAAGTGTTAAGAGTATCTGTATATAGGGTCATATATATGTACAGTATGTGGTTAAGGGTCAAGGGTTGACCGAATAAATCATATCAGTCACAAACCCTAATAATATATTAAGAACCTCGACGTTCAGTTGGAAAACCCTAACGACTGATAAGAAACCCTATTACCGACTATGGAAACCCTAATTTCAGAACCAGGAATCTGAAACCCTAATTTAGAATATTAAAACCCTAATTGGGAAGCTTGAAGATAAGTATAAAGTTTTTATGTTATTTGTTTAATTAGGGATAACCCTAATTGAGTATTAGAAAACCCTAATTGTTCAACTAAAAACCCTAATGTACAATTAGTGAACCTAAATGCTAAATTAGCAATTTTAATTAAGGAAATATTAACCTTAATTGGCAAGCTTGAATGTGATTAGGAAATTTTAATGTAATTAGAAAATCCTAATTATAATCTCAATTTTCTATTCTTACAACCTAATTAGTAAATACTAGATTATAAATTTATGTAACCTTAGGGTTAAACCCTAAGGGTCAAACCCTAAGGGTTAAAACCTAATGATTGTGAGAAGTTACCAAGTTGCCATTCACTTTATAAGTCAAAAGACCAAACTACCCTTCTAATATTATAATGAGGTGGAGTGTAGATCTATTCCTACTTGTGGTTGGTGACCAACCCTAAGCTAGCCATGTGGTCTAGTAATCCACTTTAATCATCAATACCAGCCATCTTGCATCCTACAAATTCATTGAACCTAAGATCAAAGTTAAAAAGTAAGGAAATTCACTTACTTTACTTTTCAACATAGGCAAGACCTTCTCTCACTAAAAATTCGAAAATGTAGAGTGAGAGTGAGTGATAAGTTAAGCCAATGTCAGTCTTTAGCTTGCCAAGAACAAACATCAAGGTCAGAATCAAGATCAAGCTCAAAAAAGAGGTATATAACCCTAACTTGAAAATCTATGTATTTGATGTTAGATGTTGTTAATGATTGTTTAGAAATGTGTAATAAGGTGTCATTTAGTGATCTGGGTTGTTAAATCCCAGATCCATAACATCAAAGTGCACGAAATAGCATTTTTTTGAAATCTGGAAAATTGGAAATTTTTGGCCTGACAGTCATATGTCAGAGCCTCTAGATTCTTCTGTGTTAGATGTTTATGGTGTTTTATGTTATGAATCTATAGTATGTCATGTGATCTTTGTTCTGCAACTTGAATCAGGGTCATAGTATGTCTAGATTGTAAGTTATGCATGGTCAAACCTAGTTGACCGTCCACGAAACTGTTTTCTGGGCAGCCCGGAATTTCCAGTTTCCGTCTGACAAGTTCTTGCAGGCTCTAGATCTTGTTGATTTTTATGTTGTTGTTCATGTTGTTGGTTGAAGGTTGTCGACTGGTATGAATACTACACAATCATGCTTTTAGGTTACACAGATCCATAACAGAACCCAAGATTTTATTGGTCAAACAACCGTTGACAAAACTGCTCAAGAACATTTCTGGGTTTTCCAGAAATGTTCAAGAACAGTCTTTCTGTCCTACTTTGATCGGCTCAGATTGTACTTATGTGATGTTGTTAAGTTGATCTAGTGATTTTTTGTTGTACCTTGACATAACGACTATAGATCTGAACCTTAACATCACATTAAACATAACCAGAACGTATATAAAATCGAGCCACAAGGTGGTCACTCGGTAAATTATGGGTTTCTAGAAACCCGAAAATCCCAACAAGCCTCTGACATGCTTTTGTAAGGCTGATAATAATCAGATCTGATATAGTTTGGCTAGGGAATTAGTTTCTAGTTGTAGTATTACATGCATACTACATCATCAATGTCTTAGCAAGCCCAAAAACGTTATAACCAAGAAATTAGAACCGGTCAAACCCACTAACTTGAACACTGTCTTGCATTTCTGGGCAGCTCGAGAACACCTATACCAACGGTTATGTCGCTATAGGGCCCTTTAGCGACAAGTTAATTATAAAATTAGTATTTTTATTAAATAATTACAATTAAATGGTTTTTAATTATTAAAAATACATAATAAATTCCTAAAAATTATTTTAAAGCCTGAAAATTAGTTTTTACTTATTTTGAGTATATTTCATAAATATTTAATATTTTTGGAATATAATTGGTATTTAATTTATTTAATTATATTATTAAATAAATAATTTAAAAATGATTTTAATACTTGAAAAATCATTTAAAATTATATTATGGTATAAAAATATTTTAAGTTATTTTAATGACTTTTAATATTTTGTGATGAATTTCATTAATAAATTAATATTAATAATAATTAATTTATTTAATAAATGTATTAGATAAATTATGGAAAAATAGAATTAATGGTTTAAAAATTATATAAAAATAATTTAGTTTTTATAAAAATATTTTAAGTTATAAAAATATAACTTTTGATATTTGTCATGAAAAATATTAATATTTTTATATTAATGGCGAGATAATTAATAATGATTTTAATTACTTTAAAATCATTTAATGGTAATAATAAAGTATTAAAATACTTTGAGATATTATAAATATATTATAATATTATGTTAAGGATTTCGTTAACATTTAATATTTAATAAATAATAATGATAATGGAATTAAGTAGTATTTAATGCATATAATTATGATATTATTGATTGAAAAATCATAATAAATGGTAATAATTATCTGAAAATTATTATGGGCCTATGAAAATTATTTTGACTGATTAATAAATTACCTAAGATAATTGTTAAGTGTTTAGGCAGAGTTTAATTGAACTTAAACTTGAATTTTGTCCGATTAGACAATCGGGATGTCGGAATAGTACTGAACTCAACTCAGACTACATTAGTTTGACTTGATACTAGGTCTTATGTGCTGTATAGACTGATAGGATCATATGGTAATGTGTTTAGGTTATTTTATACTGTGATAATATTATTCTAATATTTAGAGATCGGTATTATCTATATTAGGTCTACGGATAAAGCTAAGTTATATTTCGTAACGGTAATTAACGGAACAGGCAAATTTTTCTTAACTCTACTAAGAGTTGTTTCATTCAGATATACTTATGGTTAATCATTGCTGATTGCCATTATAGAATTGTACTCTGTACATATTGCATATATAAGTCAGGTATGGAAGGCTGATCACCTTCATTACCATTCGGTTCAGATATATTTGTTTATGCTTAATACTTGTTCAGTCAAAAGTTTGTTCGTGCTAATTCACAACTACATTGTTGAATTATAGTCAGCTTATTATTCAGACTCTTTCAATCATGATATATCCTTAAATAAAATTTAAACTTGTTGGGCAACCTTCATGCTCACCCTTGCTATATCATGATAAAACATTACAGATTAAGGCGAATGCGTCGGATACAAGGAAAGGTTAAAGACAGTTCCAACTTTAGTTTACATGTGTAGATAGATTGGTAACAATAATGTATGATAAAATTTTTGTATGTCAGATAGGATAATGAATTGTGTATAAGTTATGGTTACTCGACCTTGGGATTAGTATATAATGTTTAATGTATAAACAATTTATGTTTATATCTTCCGCAATAGTTATAGAAATAGTGCACCAGATCCGTGGTGATTTAGGACATGGATTTGGGGGTGCTACAGTCCAAACTTAGTATTAGGTTATAGTATTACATCAAATTTACACCAATGAAACAGTTAGAATCCCAGAAACACATTCAAAGGCAGAGATCAAGCTTGGTCAAAGTGACCACTTGACACTGACCAAAAGACTGAAAACACCATAGGCTACACTTCTGTCACTATAGACCTTTAGCAACAAACAGAATAAGAAATTAAATTAAATAGAAATAATTAATAATTAATTATAAAATCTATTTTAAAAATTATTTCAAGTTATAAAAATTAACTTTTAATATTTTCACATAAATTCCATAAATATTTTATTTATTTAAAAAATTATTAATAATTAAGTTATTAATAATTTAATTAGATAAATCATTTATAAATGATAATTAATTATTTAAAAATGATATTAATGATTTAAAATTCGTATTAAATAATTATAAATTATTTAAAAATAATAATAATAAGGTTTTAAAAAATATTCTAAGTGAATATTGTGACAGCCCGAGAATTTAGGCAATTTATTAAAATCTTAAAAGATTGGATAAGGGTTAGATAATAGACCTAGATAGAAAAATAAGTGTATGGATTTGACATTTTTGTAAAGGAATTTTATGGATTTAAAATTTTTTGGTGAAGGCTTACAGGGACAAGTTTAAAAGTGTATATGTTCTATGTATGTGGATTTATGTGTACAATTTGTGGTTAAGGGTCAAGGGTTGATCAGATAACCTATATTACTGACAAACCCTAAAGTTATACTAAGAACATCGACATTCGGTTAGAAAATCCTAACGATTAATAAGAAACCCTAATACCGGCTCTGAAAACCCTAATTTTAGTTCTAGAAATCTGAAACCCTAATTCAGAATATTAAAAACCCTAATTTGGGAATTCGAATGCTAAGTATAAGGCTTTAGTGTATTGATTTCAATCTTAATTAGGGTAAATCCTAATAATAAATTTACAAAACCCTAATTTCTAAATTAGAAACCCTAATGTACAATTAGGGAAAACCTAGTTAGCAATTTAGAGATTTTATTGTTAATTAGAAAACTTTGATCCTAATTAACAAGCCCTAATGTGATTAGGAAACCTTAATATAATTAGGAAACTCTAATTATAATTTAGAAATCTTAATTTTCTAATTTTAAAAACTAATTAGAAATCTTAAAATTTTTAATTTTTTAAAACCTTTGGATTAAACCCTAAGGGTCAAACCCTAAGGGTTGCACAAGTTACATTTATGCTGTTAAATTGGTAAAAAAATGACTAAAATAACCTTTTGCAATTCTTTAATTAGTTGGAGTGAGAATCTTGCTATATTGAGAGTTGTTCACCAACTCTCAACTTACAATGTGCATATATCTAATATATCCGTCATTATTTCACTACTACAAAACAGTAAATAGATAACGCGAAAAAAACGTTGTGGTTTCAATCAGAAAAACGTCGTGGTTAAGGGTGTCATCTATTTGACACCCTTACACAACATTTTAAAACGTTGTAGTTAGGCACATTCTATAATGTTTTTAAGAAAAAAACGTTGTAAATTTGTTTTCCATAAATTAGCATATGCTTGAAAACGTTGTAAAAAGTATGATTCCACAATGTTTTCTGGCTAAAAATGTTGTAGTTTAATATATCAGACAACATTTAGACACATATACAACACTTTTTAAAATATTGTAGATTGACTTAAAAACGTTGTAACTGTGCTGCATACACAACATTTTTAAAAAGAAAAAAAAAAGTTATGGTTCACCTATATTACCAGTCACCTGGAATCTGCTAATGCCATGATATATAGCTAAAAAAAGTCTAAATTCTCATTTAAACTTAAAGCCAAAATGTATCAACCATTCAAAATACATCCCAATAATATCATTCGTTTATAGTTTCAAATTACTAAATCCACAAAATATATACCAAATTATCCATATATACATCTCAAATTCACTTTTTAGTATAAATTACTACTATAAAGCTCAAAAATCAACTTTTTAGTCTCAGTCATTGTTGGATGTTCACTATAAAGCTTTATTTGCCCAGTCTCTGCCATAGCTTTAAGAAACACCTGTGGTTAAAAAAATTGCAAATAAGTAATCATAAACTACAGATAAATAACATACATTATCAATAAAACTCAACGTTATATTGTGTCAATCGACACTATAACAGTTCCATATACTTTTATTCACATCATATGCTAATCACATATTCCATACCAAAAGGTCAAAAATCAACTTTTATCTCACATAAGCCCTTAAAACTCAAAAATTGTATAATAACAGCTAAATGTATACATAGCAAAACATCATTAAAGTAAACGAAGCTTACTTCCAGTGGATTCTATTCTTGGTCTCCAAGTCTCCAACCTTTCTACTTTCCAGCAGTGTGTTTAGCCTTTTTATGGGAGTCTAGAGCATTCTCCGATTTGAACGATCTGATTGGAGCTTATAATAGTGATGCATTAGGGTGAGCTCATATTGACTTGAAAATTTACCAACTCAAAGACTATAGAAAACACAAAGAAGATTCTTTTCACCAGAACAACCCCCCCCCCCAGCTCAAACATTACCACAAGAAATATTTCCATTTAAAAAGCATCACATTAATTGCCAAAAATTCTCACGAATTTCAATAATTACATATCAACAAATTATAAATTACCTCGCAACTGCCTCTAGGTTGACTTTAAAAACCAGGATAATTAGTACAGAAACCAGGAAAAAAAAGAGAGCTCAATTTCCCTAGTATCAACAATGGAAGTTGAGGAACCAACCTACTTTGACATTCATCTTACTCCTAAAGAAACTCCTAGCACACTCAAAGTGCTTTGGAAAAACCTCAAGTTACTACTTTTATACGTTATTGAGTAATGTCTAGAAGTTCCACAGATAGAGGCAAGACATCTCTATGGCATGAAAATAAAATAAATTTTCCTGATATACATGGTTCATTTGTAGCTATTGCAAACTGCAACAGCAGTAATTCATGACTCCATACGAGTTGTACAGAGTTGCACCAAAAAAAAGAAGAGGAACAGTTGTACAGAATGAAAAGATCGTGGAAATAATTATTAGTTTCCCCAATATATAAGATACATAATCTTCTTAATAAAATTAATATTTCTAAACTCAATGAAACACAAAGGAAAGAACATTTCCTATTACCCAATCAACCAATCAAAAGAATACTCATAACCAGATACTTTTTGGACTGACCTTTCACAATCCTTAGATCCCTGCTACTCCTGTAGGTTTGAAACAGTCGATATATTAGGATATACTAGTACCATCTTATTACCATCCTCCTTGTGGCAAATGCTCAGGCTGCTCTGCAGAAATGGAGAATCCCAAGCAGATCTCAATCGTGCTTGCTTTCTTGAATGATTGCATTCTGAAGAAACAAAAATGCAGCATACACCTCAAACTAACTATTATAGTCTTAACCATTGCTCTCCGTTAATTAATTTCATATCAAGAAAGGGCCTGGCTTCGTTCAAACTTAAAGATTTAGACCATGGAACGCGATACCTTCTATCTGCCCCCTTTCCGCTGCACTAGAATTCCCCAAACACCGCAGTCCTAAAGAAGCACCAATGAACAAAAGGTATTATTATTATTATTAGTTCAATTTTTTTAAATGCTAAACACCTCCCAACTAAAAAGATATACATTCATACATACTTGTCCCTTGATGGGCTGTTTTAGTCACTCCATCCTGATGGGGTTATGATATCGCCAATGTCACAGTAAGAATAAATAGCTCTCGAGTAATTTCCCCAAGCTCTTCCCAAGTAGACTGTTCCACTTCCATTTATTATATAGTTTATAAAAGAGAAGAATGTATCTTCAAATGGCAAGTCCATATGATGATCTGCAATGCTCCAAATCTTTCTACTGTGGAATGCAGAATGCAGTCCTATTTTGAGGAGGCACCAATTAGTTAAAAGGTCACCAAGAAATATATATTAAAAGTTTGATTCATGAGGATAGATGCTACATTACATACCTTGTAAAGCGATCTTGCTCGACCAAATACGAAATCAACTGTTCCTTGGATGTAACATTTATAAAAATAGTGAGACCCGGTGTCATCTAAAAGTGTGTCCTGAGTACCCAAAATCCTAACTCCATACAACATGACTTTATCACCAGCTATCCTCAATGCAACAGCTTGCATTCCATTGCTTCCGGACACTGCCACGATCGAATTCTGCGGTGCAGAGACAAAATTTGCACACATTATTATTATTATTATTATTATTATTATTATTATTATTATTATTATTATTATTATTATTATGCAATGACATCTCTAAAAAATATTAGTATTTAGTTTACATACATCAAAATTTAAACTAAATACTAAATACTAAATACAAAATTTAACCTGGCAAAACATACATAAATAAAGTACAACTAGTTTACATAAATAAAGTACAACTAGATACTTGTATTTATATTTATTTCAATTTTCAATCACTAAACAATATTAGTATACACTTCAAGTGGCTAAACAACAATAGTACTAATCAATCTTCAACTTAATAGCCTTATGGAGCAACCTACTTTAACAAGCAGCAAACTACCAAAAGGCCAGACAATTCTCTTAAAGTGCGACGAATACACAGCTATAACAAAAGTAAATTACATAATAATATAAAATGCAAATTCAGAAGGGTTCAATATAACCGAAGAATGAGCCGATCCAGTCGAAAAGAAAAATTGTTTTAATAGCTTGACTAAGATATTTTTAAAGAAAAATTTAATCACTATCCATTTTGCATGCATCATCATCCCTGGGCTCAAAAAGACGAACAATAATTATGTTTTCCATGATTACAGAAATTTTTTGGGACATGAAATCAAAGTCGAAAAGGAGGTCTAATAGCTGTGAAATATAACATAAAAGAAATTTTCTAAACCAACCAATTAATGATTCATAACAGTGGATAGTTCTACACCAAAATTTAACAGTCAAATAAATGTGCTTTCTTCCCAAATAAGGAGGAGGAAATAAAGTTTTCCAATCCCTATAGAGAACAAGAAAGAAAATTACTCGACTTCCTGTAGATAATCCTCAATTTCAGCTTGATGTCAGAACTCTACAACATTCGAATATTAACATTATTAACCAACTAACCCAAAACACAATACATAGAGAGGGGGTAAACGTACCTAAATTGTTTGTAGGCACTAATAATTCCAATCTCTATGTTTTTGCCAGAAATTTGTCCTTCAAATCTGAGATAGATGCCAGAAACAGAGGTTATTAAGAACTTAAACATGAAACCATCAAATGCTAAAAAAAGCCTATTCACCCATCATCATATATCTAAGTTATACTGTAATATATATAGCAAGGACTCATGATTAGAGAAGCATACAAGCATACAAGACTTGAGATTGACTAATATAGACAAAAAAGATGCGCATCTGGGCGTTGGCTAGATGTAGGACAAAATGTTCCCGCTGATTGCGGACGTTATTGGCTTGGAAACCGAAGAATGAGCCGAGCCAGTCGAGGAGGTCCATGTGGGACAGACCATTGGGTGAAGGGGGGAACCGAAGAATGAGCCAAGCCATTTTTCTGTTGCCATTGTCGTCAAAAAAGATTGAAGAAGACGGACCAAAATGTCAACTGAAGAAGGCCTTTAGATTCGCCATTCTTCTTGACATTGCTATGTTTCTTTCACATTTTTCGTTTGAACCGGAAAAAGAAGAGAAAAGGAGAGAGATTTGTGAACTAGGGTTTGAGGACTTCGAAAAGGAGAAGGAACAAATCAAGACTTAGGTGTTTTTTTTCTTACCCGACTCCCATCAAATATGTCCGCACGTGTTTTTCTAAAACATAACATTTTGTTTTAAAAAAACTTTATAACGTTTTTTCGTATCTATTTACAACGTTCTATTAAAAAACATTATAAAAAAAATATCACAATATTTTTTATAAAAATATTGTGATTTAAGTGTTATTTATTTATTACTTTGTACTAGTGTTTGCCAACTTGATACATTGAATCAAAAATTTTACTTAAAAAGAAAGTAAAGTTACTCACTTTATTTTTCAAACTCATCCCAGACATTCTCTCTTTAAGATTTCGATAATGAGAATAAAAGTGAGTGAGAAACAAAGCCAATATCAGCCTTTAACTTTCCATAAATAGATTCAAGTGTTAAATTTAAAGATCCAGCATCAAAGAGGTATAAACCGTAAAATATCTAAATCTTGTAAATTAAGTTATTTGTTGTTGTTTATTGTTTTAAGTGGTGTTTAAGGGTGTTATTTAGTGACATGGGTTGTTACATCCTAGATCCATAACATCTAGATGCACGAAAATCAAGTTTTCAAAATTGATCATGAACCCTAAAAATTTGTTTGACAGCCTAATGTCAGGGCTCGTAGATCTGTGTGTGTTAGATGTTTAGTGTGTTCAAGGTTATAAATATGTTCTATGTTGTAAGGGCTTTGATCTGGAACATGAATGAAGCCCAGATCATGTATATATTGCAAGTTATTAAGGGTCAAAGTATGTGACGCCCCCAAAATAGGTATACATTGTGACACCCCCAAATCTAGGTACTTCATTCCCCTAAGACTTGGTGTTCACTTTCCATACATTCATACTAACTTCCCAAATATAATAGAATTAAACCATAAATCCTCCCTTTAAAAGGGTTACATCATTAATCAAAAAGTCTTCCCAGGTTGTCTAACCTTAAACATCAATAAAGTGCGGAAATAAAATAATTACATCACATCATTAAATATAAAGTCTATCATCATGACAATAAATGAAATTACAAGTCTTCATCACTTGTACATTTTTCCATTTCCTTTACTAGTTGTAGGTTCATCGACCTTCTCAACTTTAGCTGCAATGAGTGTATATATGCCAGAGTGAGCAAAACAAATGCTCACTAGATATAGCAATGAATCAATAAGAAAATAATAACTGCCAATGAATAGGCTCATCAAAACTGAATGGTACTCTATCAATGGTAACCAAAACTGAATTCAAAATATGAAATATATCTGAGGGTCATAAGACCACGAACTACGTCCCACGATTCTGAAGTAATCTTTCAACTTTAACCTTAACCGTTATACTGTAGGGGACTTCACGCACTTAGGGGGATCAGCCCTTCGTACCATGTATTGTGCACAAACATCTAAACACATTACGTACCCCCTATAATAGGGTTATTCTTCTCAGTTTTTTTAGTACAAGTTCGCACCAAAGAAAGTTAGGTTTGGATAACTTCAAGGGTAATTTAGAGTTTAATGATCATCAATTAAAGGTTTAGTTGAATCAACAAGGTTTGATAACACTACAGTTGATTACTAACAACATAGTATGGAACAATGAATAATCATAGATGAACTAACTATTTATTAAACTCATGCTTGAAAATAACTAAAACATAAATATTGAATGATACTATAAACCTTGCTTGAGCAATAATAAGCTAAGGTTATGATCTTATAACATTAGAAATGAAATTACTAAACATACATTAACTGATAGCAAGTTGAAAATAAAACTTGCTCAACATGGTAATAACTTGTGCAAAGCAATTTAAAATAAAATAGCTCAATAATAGAGACGAGAGTTCAAAAAGCTGCATTCACTATAAAGGAATAGAACTTGAGAAACTTGCTTAACTATAAACAAGTTAGAGTGAATTAACCATAATTAGAATTCCAATAAAATTAGGGTTAAAGCATGCTCAAATGAAATTTAGGAACAAATGACTTGCTCAATAACAGTTTAAGATACGAAACTTGCTCAATGTAAAGAAATAAGGTTTTGGAAACTTGCCTCGTGCATAAGCTATAAATTACAATTCATGTTCACCTACACATAGTATTAGAATTACAATATCTATTTAGATATACTAATATCCACATTCCAAAATAACACTCACCTCTAGCTAAACTTATTATTTTAGTACAAGTCTCACCTTACCATACACATTTAAGAATCACAGGTGTAATTTCATAACACTTATTCATTATTCACGAAGTTTCTTAAATCATAACATATCATTTTACAACAAACTAATTTTACATTTTAGAGTTATTAAGCACATGATACTATTCTGTTTTAACCTTTTCATTACATGTTTCTCACATTAACACATCACTAAACTAGGTTACATTAAGGTTTCAAAGTCTGCAGAAATAACAGACTTCACTAGAGTCTGGCGAGACTCTTTGGGCCGGCCGTCTTAATTTTGCCTTAGATTCTGCAAGCGCTCTTGCGGCCGGTACCATGCGCCATATTCTGTATGAAGCTCCAGATTTTGCGAGCGTGATTTCGACATTGCTCTTAAGCCAACTAACACAAATTTCATCCACAAAACAGTAAATTAAGAATATGTAATCTGTACAGAACTAACACAAACATAATTCCTTACATATTCAACCATTTAACACTATTAAACAACAACTTCAACAAATTTAAATTCTTAAATTTCATGTTTTCATATAAAAACACCATTTTTGACATTCTTCACAAAAATCATCACTATGATCACAATTCTTTTCCAAATTAACTCGTTCAAACTACGTTATCTTCGTTTCTTAACGGACTAGCATAATCAAGACTCAATTTACAGATTAACACACAAATTAACCACCATATTTGGTACTTTTACAAGCTATATGAAAAAATATATATACTATAAAAGTTTTCTTCCTTTTTATCCGTAATTACCATAACAATTTCTTGTTTACATACTAACTCAAACATCACCAACACGTATAATCACCGTAATACAGTTGTATAGCAATAATTCAACAAATTGAATTCACAAAATTTGAAAACTTAGCATTTTTGCTGTAAAACCTATATATTTATATATACATAAAATATCAAAATTATAGAGAAATACCTTCTTATGCTTAAACAATCCTTGCTAACACCACTGAAATTGCTTTGAAATCACAGACTTTTCTCAATCTCTCTCTATTATCTCAAGTTTCTCTGAGAACTTCTCCTCTTTACTCTTCTTAGGCTTAAGACGTATGTTTTTCACGTAAGACAAAATATAACTCCAGCCAACACACAAACTTTCAAACGTCTAAAAACTAACGTTCTATTAATGATCCTATTAAATCATCAGTTACCTTAATTTAACATATATATTATTTATATTTTATTTATTTTATTTATATTATAATTATAATTAAAAATTCAAAAGTCATAAGGCTTTGTTTGGCAAAAAGTCTTTAAAATAAATACTTTATATTTTAAGCACTGTTTGGGTAAACTAATTTAAAATTACTTTAATTTATTGTAATAAACAATTGAGTTTATAATTTATAATCACATATTATTTATTTGGATTTTCATATCCCACATTAATCAAATAAACTATATTTTAAATAAATATTCCACTTAAACAAATATCACAAAATTATAATTTCATTATAATTTTATTTAATAATTAACATACCATCTTAAATTATTAAATCAAAACAATAATATAACATCTCATGTTATCTTACAACTCTCTAATTATAAATTAAATTAATTTAGAATTTTATTAATTCATAAATATTTATTAACAACAATCACATCAATAAAATATTTATTTTATTTAATAAATATTTTAAATTACAACTAATAGAATCTTGGATTGTTACATCATCCCCTCCTTACAAGGATTATGTCCCCAGAATCACAACTCAAACAACTCATTCGTCACATTTTTCCCTCCTTATAAAAATTCTGTCCCCAGAATAGAAGACACGGATTAAACAAATAACTCAGGGTAATTCTTCATCATTTCAGCTTTGAGTTCCCACGTAGCCTCTTCGACATTGTGGTTTCTCCATATCACCTTCACAGAAGGTATCACGTTATTCTTGAGCACTTGTTCTTTTCTGTCGACTATCTGGATAGGCACCTCTTCATAAGATAAATCTTTACTAAACTTCAACGGTTCATACTCGATCACTGTTTGTAATCGGGTTTATACGATCGCAATACCGAAACATGAAAAATATTGTGAACATGTTCTAATTCTTGAGGTAAAGCTACCTCGTAATCCACCTCTCCCACTCTTCGTAGAATCTCAAAAGGTCCAATAAACCTTGGGCTTAGCTTTCCTTTCTTGCCAAAACAAATTTTTCCCTTCCAAGGAGAAACTTTCGAGAAAAGCGAAATTTCACCTTCAATTTTGCGATTACACTGTGTTGATCATCATACTTCTTCTGTCTATCTTGAGCAGCTACCAGTCTTGCTCTAATAAGTTTGATAACTTGATGATTACTGCATGTGCAGATTCTACTCCTAACGATTGGCGTTCACTTCTTCATCCTAGCATAGCAGAGCTCTGCATTTTCTACCGTATAATGCCTCGTATGGTGGCATGCCAATGCTTGCATGGTAACTGTTATTGTATGCAAATTCCACCAACAGTAGATGATCGTCTCAATTTCTTTTGAAATCCATAATGCACGCTCTAAGCATATCCTTTAACGTCTGGATTGTTCGTTCTCTTTGACCACCCGTCTGCGGATGATATGCCGTACACATCTTCAATTATGTTCCCATGTATTCTTGTAGTTTCTTCCAGAAGTTTGATGTGAACCTCGGATCTCTTTCTGATATAATTGATATTAGAACTCCATGTCTTGAGATGATCTCCTTGACGTACATTTTTGCCAGCTGATCAAGATTAAATCTAATCTTTATTGGTAAAAAGTGGGCTAATTTCGTTAATCTATCCACTACCACCCAAATCTCATCGTATCCTTTCTGAGTCGTTGGAAGACCTACCACAAAATCCATTGTGATATGCTCCCATTTCCATTCTGATATCTCCAACGGTTGAAGTAATTTGCTTTATCTTTGATGCTCGGCCTTCACTCTCTGACATGTTAAGCACTTTGCAACGAATTCTGCAACGTCTCATTTCATATTTGGCCACCAAAATGGCGCCGCAAATCTTGATACATTTTCGTACTTCCCAGGTGTATCGAATATCTTGAGTTATGAGCTTCTGTCAAAATTTCTTCTTTAATATCTGGTACTGTTGGAACCCAAATTCGTCCCTCGAATCTTAGCATTCCCTCTGTATCAACCTTATACTTCACCTCTTTACCATCGGCTACACTTTCCTTTATTTTTATGCATTATTTGTTCTGTAGTTGAGCATTCTTCACCTTGTCCACCAAAGTTGAACTAGCTTCCATCTGAAATAATTTTTCATCGGTTTCTTTTAGAAATTTTATTTCCAACTCTAGTCTTGTCACTGCTGAAATAAGCTCCTCCTGGTTAATTAACAACATGAACTTTTCACGACCCTTTCTACTCAAGTCATCCGCAACCACATTTGCTTTGCCCGGATGATAAAAAATTTCACAATCATAATCTTTTATTAATTCCATCCATCTCCTTTGATGCTTGTTCGAGTCCTTCTGTGTGAAAATATACTTCAGACTCTTATGGTCTGTATAGATCTCACATTTTTCTCCATAGAGATAGTGTCTCCATATTTTCAAAGCAAATACAATAGCAGCCAACTCTAAATCATGAGTCGAATATCTTTTTTCATAATCCTTTAATTGTGTTGTTGCATATGCAATAACTTTGCCGTTCCGCATAAGAACACAACCGAATCCTTTATGTGAGGCATCACTATACACCACAAAGTTTTTTGTATTATCTGGTAATGACAACACAGGTGCCATACTTAACTTCTTTTTCAATTCTTGAAAACTCTCTTCACACTTCTCCGTCCAAACAAATTTTACACTTTTCCTTGTTAAATTTGTTAGCGGAGTGGCAATCTTGGAAAAATCCTGACTAAATCATCTATAATAGCCGGCCAGTCCCAAGAAACTCCTCACCTCCGAAGGTATTCTTGGTTGTTCCCAATTGATTACAGCTTCAACTTTTGATGGATCCACTGAAATTCCATCTTTGTCAATCACATGTCCAAGGAATTATCCACGTTCTAGGCAAAATTCACACAGAGAATTTTGCGTACAACTTTTCTTTTCTTAGTGTCTCCAGCGTCAAACGTAAATATTCCACGTGTTCTTCTTGAGAATTAGAGTACACCAGAATGTCATTAATAAATACCACCACAAACTTGTCTAAGAATGGTTTAAACACCCTATTCATCAAATCTATGAATGCTGCAGGGGCATTTGTCAATCCGAAAGGCATCACCAGAAACTCGTAATGTCCGTACCGAGTTCTGAATGCCATCTATGGTACATCCTCCTTCCTTACTTTCAATTGGTGATACCCACTTCTCAAATCTATTTTCGAGAAATATCTAGCACCCTTCAATTGATCAAACAAGTCATCTATTATTGGCAATGGATATTTGTTTTTAATAGTGACTTTGTTTAATTCCCTATAATCAATGCAAAGACGCATTGACCCTTCCTTCTTCTTCACGAATAACACTGGCGCTCCCCAAGGTGATACGCTCGGTTGAATATACTTCTTATTTAACAGTTCTTGCAGTTGTACCATCAGTTCCTTCATCTCTACCGGAGCCATTTTGTACGAGGCTTTCGATATTAGAGCAATTCCTGGTGCTAAGTCGATCACAAACTCGATTTCTCTGTCAGGTGGAAGTCATGGAAAATCCTCTGAAAACACGTCTACAAAATCCCTAACCACTGGTATCTCTTCCAGTTTCACACCCTTCTTTTGAGTATCGACTATGTAGGCTAGGTACCCTACACAACCCTGACTCAATAACTTCTTGGCATGTATAATCTTCAGACACCTTGTTTGTCTAGGCGATTTGCTATCATAGAAAACTACCTTTGACAGAGTTATAAGGTTTACACATTTCTTCTGGGAATAAATTATCGCTCCATAATTAAAAAGCAAATCCATTCCCAAATAACATCGAACTCTCTGAGTTTTATCGGGATTAAATCTACTGTCATAACATTCCCCTTAATATTCACCCTACAATTCTTATATATAAGCCTAACAAGAATTACCTCCATATTCGCAATTTTTATTTGTAAAGGGAAATTCAACTCTTCACTAGGTATTTCTAACCTCTTAGGAAACTCATCAAATATAAACGAGCAAGTAGCACCCGAATCAAATAATACATATGCATTTATATCATTGATTGGGATAATACCTGACACGAAATCTTTTGATTTCACCGCGTCTTTCACTGTCATGTTGAAGGTTCTTATTGTGGGCTTATTTGATGATGTTGGTCTAGCAATGGTCAGTGTACCACCACTACCATTTCCCTTGCTTCTAGTTGTCTCACCAGATTTCTTCTTTGGACACTCGCGAGCAAAATGATCATTCAACCCGCAGGTATAACAAGCATTCTTCTTGGGTTGATTGCAATTTGGGGCAATGTGACCCTTCTGGCCATAGTTAAAGTACACACATTTCCCCTTTAAGCACATACCCGTGTGAAACCTCCCACATGTGGCACATGTGTCAATAATCTTCTTTTGCTGGTTACCTTGTTGATTTCCAGCTCCCACATTTTCATTCCACTTCTTCTTCAAATTATTGTTAGCATTCCACCATTACTACCACCATTCCTTACTTTGCCCTCACTCTTCTTCTTTCTCTACTCTTGATTGTGCTTTGTTACAGCCTCGCCTCCACTATCAGCGAGAATTGCCTTCTCCATCACTGCTGTAAATGTCTTCAGTTGAAACATGGAGACTCTACTGTACAACCAGGGTTTTAGTCCCTGCTCAAACCTCCTAGCATTGCACTCATCCATGTTGATTTGATATGGCGCAAACCTCGCTAACTCATTGAATTTTGCGGCATATTCCGACACCGTCACTGATCCCGACTTCAGTTCTAGAAACTGCACCTCCATCTAATTCTTCTAACTCTTTAGGAAATAAGTCTCAAAGAATATCTCCTTAAACCTATCCCAAGTCATTACCCCTTGACCTCCTCGAGTTTTATTGGCTTGCCACCAATAATTAGCCTCTGCTGTCAACATGAATGTTGCAAAAGCAGTTTTCTGATTATCCCCTACCCTAGCAACATCGAAAACTTTCTCTATCTCCATGATCCAGGTTTGTGCCTCAACTGGATTCATGGACCCACAGAATTCTTGTTGTCCAACCGCCTTGAAATCCTTAAAAGTTGTAGTTTGATTTTGCGGTTGATTCTGTAATGCACCCGTCAGTAACTTTACTAATTACTGAACTGGGTTAGCCTCAGCATTGTTGTTATTAGTAGATCCCTTTCGTGGTTGAAGTTATCCAAACCACACTTTCTTTCTGTTAAAGCATACTCATTAGATTCTATTCAATATTTTAAGTATTATATATTCAACTTGCACATCAAAAAATTACCACATAACACTCAATATCTTGAATAAATAGTAACTTTTATTTATTCATCAACTTTAAAAAAAACACAACCATGATAACATCCCTGCTATCTACATTACTTTCCTGAACTACAAAAGTTCCATGATAACTTTATGATCATCATATCCCATTAGTTATATCATACCCGGGATCTACATCTTATTTACTCATTAATCACATAGTAATTACATTTATGACGACCTATTAAAATAATGCATAGCCTTACGATGCTCCTCTTCCATATTACGAAACATTGTTCGACGATCTAACATGTACGATGGCAGCGTCTTGAACTGAATAGGATAACACATGACCCGATCTTGATCTCGATTGATCATGATGTTGAAAACACTATTCATCTCTTCCATCTTGATCCTCTTTACTTGTACCTCTCTCTCTGCCACCCCAGCTCGTTGATAAGCTTCATTGTACGTGTCTTCAGCTCTTGCCCTCTTAGTAGACTCTTCTTTCAACTTGTTCTTCAGCTCTGCGATCTCCTCTATCAGTTGCTCGTTCTCTCCTTCGGTGTGGACCAGCTTCTCTTCTACATTATCAAGATGTTCATCTCGATCCTAGATCTCGTTGTCCTTCTGCGCCACTGTGATCTGCTGTTCAGCTACTATCTCTTCCAACTCCTCAACCCTATCCGGAAGTTCTACATGCGGTCGTATACTTCGTCGTATATACGTGCAGCTATCAAGTTTAGTGGAATCTCTTCATCCTCGTCCTCCTCATCATCATTCAACTATGGCAGCTCAATAGGGTCTTCCTCATCCGTCTCTATCTCATCATCCTCATCAGGTAAATCCTTCTGCTCAACCACTCTGACCAACGGAGATGTTTCCCGTGGTAGTAGTTGTTCCCAAACCACCTGAATATCTCGAGGCTCCTCCTCTCTAGGCATCTGGGATCCTTCCTCCCTAGCCTGACTGGATTCTCCTACATTAGCCATCCTGACAACAAAATTTTAAGTTTTAATTTCTAATCATTACTACTCGACATTCACGAGCACATAAGTTATAACCACATAAGCACATAAGTGTTTTATTATTTCTTTCTTAAAAACTCAATAAGAGTTAATCATCACTATCTTTTCAAAGGTTACTTCCTAAGGCTTTTCCCCACCTAAGGTTCATAACTTTAACCTTAACAATTAGACTGTAGGGGACTTCACGTACTTAGGGGGATCAGCCCTTCGTACCATGTATTGTGCACAAACATCTAAATGCATTGCGTACCCCCTATAATAGGGTTGTTCTTCTCAGTTTTTTTAGTACTAGTCCGCACCAAAGAAAGTTTGGTTTGGATAACCTCAAGGGTAATTTAGAGTTTAATGATCATCAACTAAAGGTTTAGTTGAATCAACAAGGTTTGATAACACTACAGTTGATCACTAACAACATAGTATGGAACAATGAATAATCATAGATGAACTAACTATTTATTAAACTCATGCTTGAAAATAACTAAAACATAAGTTTTGAATGAAACAGTAAACCTTTCTTGAGCAATAATAAGCTAAGGTTATGATTTATAACATTAAAACATTAACTGATAGCAAGATGAAAATAAAACTTGCTCAACATGGTAATAACTTGTGCAAAATAATTTAAAATAAAACAGCTCAATAATAGAGACGAGAGTTCAAACAGCTGGATTCACTATAAAGGAATAGAACTTGAGAAACTTACTTAACTATAAACAAGTTAGAGTGAATCAACCATAATTAGAATTCCAATAAAATTAGGGTTAAAGCTTGCTCAAATGAAATTTAGGAACAAATGACTAGCTCAATAACAGTTTAAGATAGGAAACTTGCTCAATGTAAAGAAATAAGGTTTTGGAAACTTGCCTCATGCGTAAGCTATAAATTACAATTCACGTTCACCTACACATAGTATTAGAATTACAATATCTATTAGATATACTAACATCCACATTCCAAAATAGCACTCACCTCTAGCTAAACTTGTTATTTTAGTACAAGTCTCACCTTACCATACACATTTCAAAATCACAAGTGTAATTTTATAACACTTATTCATTATTCACGAAGTTACTTAAATCATAACATATCATTTTACAACAAACTAATTTTACATTTTAGAGTAACTAACCACATAATACTATTATGTTTTAACCTTTTCATTACATGTTTCTCACATTAACAAATCACTAAACTAGGTTATATTAAGGTTTCAAAGTCTGCAGAAATAACATACTTCACTGGATCTGGCAGACTATTAAGCCTTGGATCGCTTGCTTGATTTTATAGATTCTGTGCATGCAGCGTAGCTTCTGCACAAGTTCCAGTTTTGCATAACGTGATTTCGACACTGCTCTTAAGCTAACTAACATGAATTTCATCCACAAAATAGTAAATTAAGCATATGAAATTGGTACAGAACTAACACAAACATAATTCCTTACATATTCAACCATTTAACACAATTAAACAACAACTTCAACTAATTTAAATTCTTAAATTTCATGTTTTCATATAAAAACTCCATTTTTGACATTCTTCACAAAAATCATCACTGTGATCACAATTCTTGTCCAAATTAATTCGTTCAAACTACGTTATCTTCGTTTACGGACTAGCATAATAAAGACTCAATTTACAGATTAACACATAAATTGACCACCATATTTGGTACTTTTACAAGCCATATGAAAATATATATATATATATATATATATATATATACTGTAACAATTTTCTTCCTTTTTATCCGTAATTAGCATAACAATTTCTTGTTTACATATAAACTCAAACATCACCAACACGTATAATCACCACAATTACATTTGTATAGCAACAATTCAACAAATTGAATTCACAGAATTTGAAAACTTAACATTTTTTTCGTAGAACCTATATATATATATATATATATATATATATATATACAAAATATCAAAATTATATAGAAATACCTTCTTATGCTTAAACAATCCTTGCTAACACCATTGAAATTGCTTTGAAATCACATACTTCTCTCAATCTCTCTCTATTCTCTCAAGTTTCTTTGAGAACTTCTCCTATTTACTCTTCTTAGGCTTAAGCCATATGTTTTTCACGTAAGACAAAATAGAACTCCAGCCAACGCACAAACTTTCAAACGTCTAAAAATCGACGTTCTATTAATGATCCTATTAAATCATCAGTTACCTTAATTTAACATATATATTATTTATTATATTTATATTATAATTATAATTAAAAATTCAAAAGCCATAAGGCTTTGTTTGGTAAAAAGTCTTTAAAATACAGACTTAATATTTTAAGCACTGTTTAGGTAAACCAATTTAAAAATTACTTTAATTTATTTTAATAATCAATTCAGTTTATAATTTATAATCACATATTATTTATTTGGATTTCCATGTCCCACATTAATCAAATAAATTATATTTTAAATAAATATTCCATTTAAACAAATATCACAAAATTATAATTTCATTATAATTTTATTTAATAATTTAACATACCATCTTAAATTATTAAATCAAAACAACAATATAACATCTCATGTTATCTTATAACTCTCTAATTATAAATTAAATTAATTTAGAATTTTATTAATTTATAAATATTTATTAACAACAATTACATCAATAAAATATTTATTTCATTTAATAAATATTTTAAATTACAACTAATAGAATTTTGTATTGTTACATACATCACCCATTCTGAGTCACCAAATACATGATACAGAAAGAACTACAACTTCATTAATACAATTATCGCGCAAAATACAACAACACATAAACTGTGAGTTTAAATATAAATATTATCTTCTAGACAATATACACACTCAAATAAGTCCTTATTAATATTATTGATACACTATTTTACAAAAATAGTGAGGACTGCCAGAACAACTGTCTAGAACCATCACTCTATACCCCGACTAGTTCCTGCTATATTCTCGCTTCATGAGAAGAAAAATGGAACAAAAAGGAAAAGGGTGAGCTCAATTAGCCTAGTAAAGAATATTATGACTAAGATAATGAACAAAAAATTATCGTTAGCCTTCAACAAATCAGATAAATATAATGGACAATAAATTTTAGATTACGGATTCGTACTTTAGATAATCCAAGTTAAAAAATACTCAATAATAAACCATAGTGGAGTAAAATTCAAGAATGAAGATCAAAACATGGATACAATCAAAGATAGTAACCATAATAGACATCTTGGACAAAGAAGAGAAAATTTTATTTTTCGGTGAATAATGTCATATTCGTGAATAGTGTCGTATATGTTAATAGTGTCGTATACATGAATAGTAACCTCGACACAAAAAGGTAAAAATTCAACAATAATATTCATACCAGTATTTTGGTATAATGGTATTGAAAGAAATAATATCATTTACGAAGAAAATAACATCTCTCACCTCAAAATAACATTACTTCTGATTAGAATATCAGATGTAATGTTGAAGGGAACTTGCACTGAATAGCAACTCTCAAAGTATCTAAATACTCACAAGAATACGCTCGATAATATAGAGAGAGAAACTTCAGATTCTGGTGTGATTTTTAATTCTAACCTAAGCACTATTTATAGGAAAATGCCGAACATGAAAGCGGACTAAATTAATAAAATAATATTTTTCAAAAATTTTCTACGCACACCTCTTGGACCAAAATTCAGCCACCACCAGTAGGGCCCACCAAAATTCAGATTTTTTACACCAACCAAAAGTGGGGCCCACCCATGTTTTTAATAAAAACATTTATTTTTGAAACTTCAATAATTTATAATAAATATCACTTTCATTAGAAAAATACGAATTTTATGTCCATTCCATAGTAAATTAAATTCTCTACAACTTTGTAGAAGAAAGTTTTTCCATATTTCAAACAGAAAAATGTCTGAAATCCACGTACGGATGGTTTTTAATACCTCCATTTCGATAAAATACTGATAAATAGGAAATTAAATTCTCTACAACTTTGTAGAATAAAGTTTTTCCAAATTTCAAACAGAAAATGTCCGAAAATCCACATACGGATGGTTTTTAATACCTCCATTTCGATAAAAATACTGATAAAACACCTTAGCATTAATTCCTTCATTTATATCCACACAAAATAAATATTTCCGTATCCATCATTTATATCCACATAAAATAAATATTTCCTTATCATATAAATTAATAATTAATTATTTACAAATAATATTATAGAATCACAATTATGACAACCAGGTCGTTCATAGAAAAGATGGGGCTTTCCGATAAGGATTTTTCCTTACTGGTGCGCAATTAGGTGACCAAACCCCTTTTCTAGATAGAACTTCGTTAGACATTGCCAATAATGCTATCTAATAATATTATTCAAATAATAAGAATTATTGGTCTGATAATGGGAAATACTGTGCAGTGAAAATTATTGAAACAATAATAATATAAAATATCAATGCAACAATTATTGAATCAATAAAATAATATACTGAATAGTAATTACTGTAACAATTATTGATTAGTGTCTTCTTACGTAAGAATCAATAATTTAAAAATAATGTGCAATACCTTGTGCTACTGTGCAACCACGCGTATTATTGTATTTTAACCACCAAGTATTCCAACAGTGTTAACGGTAACAATTACCCCGTTATTTATAAAAACTCAAACTTGATCATTTTCTTCATCCGACTTTTTTCCGTTATGGGGCCCATAAATGGCTACGCCGTCGTATAAATATTCTCCAACAGCAAGAATATCCTCGACCAAACGAATATTTCCCGACAACAATGAATATTTTATAACCACTTGCTTATTTTCAAAATTTGCATATTTCACCCATAACCAAAGCATTATATCAAATTAACACCTTATTATTCAAAATAATAATTAAAGGAAATTCAATTTTATTTATAAAAAGTTGGGGTCTTAAAACCTCCCCTCCTAATGAAATTTCTTCCTCGAAATTGACGTACGTACCTAATGTATCGAAAAGGTGAGGGTACCTCACTTTCATTTATGATTCTAACTCCCAGGTCATTTCCTCAATAACATAGTTCCTCCACAAAACCTTGACTTATGGTATAACCTTTGTGCGTAGGACATGCTCTTTCCTATCCAAGATTTTGACAGGTACCTCCTCGTACGTTAAATCTTTGGCTATCTCGTATGGTTCTAACTCAATAATTTGGTTTGGGTCTTTCACATATTTACGAAGCATAGATATGTGAAAAACATTATGAACACGAGACATGTTTGGAGGTAATGCGAGTCTATAGGCCACATTTCCTATTCGGTCAAGAATCTCAAATAGACCAACAAATCGTGGACTTTCCTCTCTTCCCAAATCTTGTAACTCCCTTCCATGGAGCAATACGTAACAGTACATGATCTCCAATATTAAATTCTATGTTCTTTCGATGAAGATCAGCATAACTCTTTTGTCGATCTTGTGAGGTCTTTATATGTTGCCGGATCATTTGAATCTTTTTCGTAGTCATGCGTACTAATTCTGGTTCCAACAACGTTGCTTCACCCACCTCGTCCCAACATACTGGGGAACGACACTTTCGTCCATATAATGCCTCGAATGGAGCCATGCCTATACTTGTCTGATAACTGTTGTTGTAGGAGAATTGCAATAATGGAAATTACTTATCCCAACTTCCTTTGAAATCTAGGACACAAAGTCTTAATAGATCTTCAAGGGTTTAAATAGTCCTTTCCGATTGCCCGTCCGTTTGAGGATGGTATGCCGAATTGAATCGTAAATTCGTGCCCATAGATTTCTGCAAACTAACCTAAAATCGTGAAGTGAATCTTAGGTCAGGATCCGAAACTATGGATACTAGCATGCCGTGCAATCTCACAATCTCATTTACGTACATATGAGCAAGAATTTCAAGGGAATAAGTCTCACATATATGCAAAAAATGAGCAAACTTGGTTAATCTATCAACAATAACCCAAATCGCATCTATGCCTTGAGAAACTTTGGGAAGACCTGTAACGAAATTCATGGGAATGTGTTCCCACCTCCATTTCAGAATCTCAAGTGATTTCAATTGACCCTTTGGCACTTGATGCTCCTCCTTTACACGTTGACAAGTTAAACACCTCGAGATAAACTCCACGATTTCTTTCTTCATATTGCTCCACCAAAATGTATGTCAAAGATCATGATACATTTTGGTACTCCCGGGATGGATTACAAATGGTGTGTTGTGTGCCTCCATCATGATACTATGCTTTAATTCAGAATTATTAAGAATGAAAAGTCTGGAGTTGACTCAAAGTATTCCTTCTTCATTGATTCATGCATCAGGAATAACACCTTCTTGTACTTTCTTCTTCATATGCATCAGCTCTGGATCTGTGGCTTGAGCAGCTTTAACTTTATCAATTAAAGTCGATTCTACTCGTATATTTGATATCATCACGTGGGTACTTGGAGCCTTTAACTCTATCTCCATCCTTAAGTCGTACAAAATGGGTCATTGTGTTAACAACATCGCACTCGTACTCGAACACGATCTTCTACTCAATGCGTCAGCTACCACGTTTGCTTTTCCAAGATGATATTGAATGGTATGGTCATAATCTTTTAATAGCTCGAGCCAACATCGTTACAGTATGTTGAGTTCCTTTTGGGTAAGGAAATATTTGAGGCTTTTATGATCTGTATAGATCTCCACTTTCTCCCCATACAGGTATTGTCTCCAGATTTTTAACGCAAAAATGACTACTGCCAACTCTAGATCATGAATAGGATAATTCCTCTCATATTCTTTGAGTTGTCGTGAGGCATAGGCTATGACTTTCCCATGTTGCATGAGAACACATCCTAACCCTTTGCTTGAAGCATCACTGTAGATAACAAATCCATCCGAACTAGATGGTATTGTTAGAATAGGTGCCAAAATGAGTCTCCTCTTGAGCTCTTGGAAACTCTTCTCGCATTCCTCGTTCCATACAAATTTTGTATCTTTCCAAGTCAGCTGAGTTAATGGAGTAGCGATTCGAGAAAATCCTTTCACAAATCTCCGATAATAATCAGCTAAGCCCAGAAAGCTACTTACTTCGGTCACCGACTACGGTTACTCCCAACTTTTGATTGCTTCAATCTTCATTAGGTCAATAGATACTCCATGTTTTGACACCATGTTCCCAAGGAATGCTACTTTCTCAAGTCAGAAATCGCATTTCTTTAGCTTAACATATAGCTTATTTTCACGAAGCCTTTGAAGCACCAGCTTCAAATGGTGCTCATGATCTTCACAGCTTTTGGAATAAATGAGGATGTCATCAATAAAGATAACAACAAAACTGATCCAAATATTCCTTGAACACACGGTTCATCATATCCATGAAAGCAGCAGGAGCATTAGTCAATCCAAAAGACATGACTAAGAATTCATAATGCCCGTACCGAGTTCTAAAGGCAGTCTTGGAAATATCCTCAGTTTCAATCTTTAGCTGATGATATCCAGAACAAAGATCAATCTTTGAAAAGAATTGTGCTCCTTCTAACTGGTCGAATAGGTCATCAATGTGAGGTAGCGGATACCTATTCTTAATGGTGACATGGTTCAATTCTTGATAGTCAATACAAAGTCGCATATTCCCCGTCTTTCTTCTTTACGAATAAAACAGGAGCAGCCCAAGGAGATGTACTAGGACGAATGAAACCGATGTCCAACAACTCCTGTAGTTGGACCTTTAACTCCTGAAGTTCAATATGAGCCATTCAATATGGGCTTTTAGAAATGGGCTTTATACCCGATTCAAGGTCAATAAAGAATTCAACCTCACGTTCAGGGGGTAGACTAGAAAGTTCTTCTGGAAATACGTCAGGAAATTCACTAACAACAGAAATTTTATTCAAATCTGACGTGTTTTTGTTTAAATCTATAACATGGGCTAAGAAAGCTTGACATCCGTTTTTCAATAAACGAATGGCTTAATTGCTTGATATGATAGTGATTGACTTTAGTGGTTTGGTTGCTTGAATTCGCATAACAGGTTGGTTAGGAATATGAAAACTAACAACCTTACGAAAATAATCAATTTTAGCATGATGAGTGGTTAACCAATCAATCCCTAAAATCACATCAAATGCAAGTATCTTTAAAGAAATAAGATTAACGGGTAATGTGATGATGCCAACTTGGATCAAGCAAGATTTATAAATAGTGGATGTAATGAAAGTTTCTCCTAACAGAGTCTCAATAGATAAGTCAAAGTCTAATTCCTCAGGGTCAAGTTCAAATGTTGAGCACAAGCAAGAGAAATAAAAGAATGGGTAGAACCGGTATCTAATAAGGTATAAACTTTGCAAGCATTTATGATTAACTAACCTGTGATAACTTCATTTGGTTCCTCACTTTTTGGGAAGTTACGAAAAATGCTCTCACTTAAACTACCGATTTTGACTTGTCTGGGACAGCCTTTGGTGTCATCATTATCGCTAGAATTGACTTTCGCTATAGGGCATATTCCACCCTTAACAGCTTTGTCGTACTCCTGTTTCATGATCTGAATCATTAATCTTTGATCTATATCGAATTGGGGTTGATCGCAATGTACAGGGTAATTCAATACTTGATGTTGGGTTCTCCTAATTGCTATCCAAAAAGAGAAATACATATCATCTTTTTTTTCTTTCTTGGATCGGACTTCTCTTTCCAGAATATCAACGTGTCGTGCGGCTTTTACCCATGCATCCTTCATTCTCACTCGTTCAGTTGTTTCTTCTTTTAGCTGATCCTTGACATTTAAATTCTCAAATTCCAGCTTTATCATCTTATACACTTCCAAAGAGTGCTTTTGTTCAAGCATCACATATCGGGTAACACAAGCTTGAATTGTTTCATCCTTTTGCCCCATAACCGCATGTCGTTCTTCAACCTGCTCCTCTAACTCATGAATACGATTCTGCAATTCAACATTTCGATCATAAAGTTCACCTAATAAATCCTCCTTAGGTTCCTTTTCTTCCTCACACTCAGTTGTTACCTCTACGACTAGCTCGGGTGCAACTATTAATTCTTCATTCACCACATGGATATCTCTAATTTCTTCTTTACATGACATCACATTATCCTAGTTGGTGATTAGAGGTGTCTCCATGGTCTCATTCACTCCATTGTTAACATTTTCAGTTGACATTATCAAATACTGTCATAAAACAAGGGTTAATTAAAAAAATTGACATACCACATATATAATACCCCTATATTCTGACCGACCAACAAATAAGCTTAGGTAGGACACACTAGCGAAAGATTTACTCGTCTCTCCCCTCCTAGATCTATTCCCCGATCTCCGCCAGAGACCATATCCCTAAGCTCTGATACCAACTGTGAAGCCCCCAAAATAGGTATACATCACCCATTCTGAGTCACCAAATACATGGAACAGAAACAACTACAACTTCATTAATACAATTGTCGCGTAAAATACGACAACACATAAACTGTGAGTTTAAATACAAATATTGTCTTCTAGACAATATCCACACTCAAATAAGTCCTCATTACAATTATTGATACACAATTTTACAAAAAATAGTGAGGACTGCTAAAACAACTGTTTAGGACCATCACTTTATACCCCGACTAGTTCCTGCTATATTCTCGATTCTTGAGAAGAAAAATGGAACAAAAAAGAATAGGGTGAGCTCAACTAGCCTAGTAAAAAATATTATGACTAAGATAATGAACAAAAAATTATCGTTAGCCTTCAACAAATCAGATAAAATATAATGGACAACAAGTTTTAGATTATTATTCGCAACAGAAATAACAATTCATTGGAAGAGTTTAGTAGAGAATGAAATCTACTATCATCTATGAATTTAAAAGTTCATCATCAATATTTTATCCTTGTAACATCAATCAATATACATCTTGAGTCAAATATTCATCTTTGAACTATGGGCCAAAGATATTCATTTGTATTACCAGTTGGTCATGTTCATCTCAACACATGTTCATCTTTGCACTACGGGCCAAAGATATTCATCAAGTAATCATTTATCTTTGCACTACAGGTCAAATATATTCATCAAGTATCACCACTAAGGGCTGAGGATGATGAAAAATATTTTAAAGAACGAATCCAGTGAGATAAAATGACAAGGATTAGGGATTCGTACTTTAGATAATCTAAGAATGAAGATCAAAACATGGATACAATCAAAGATAGTAACCAAAATAGATATCTTGGACAAAGAAGAGAAAATTTTATTTTTCGGTGAATAGTGTCGTATTCGTGAATAGTGCCATATATGGGAATAGTGTCGTATACGTGAATAGTAACCTCGACACGAAAAGGTAGAAATTCTACAATAATATTCATACCAATATTTCGGTATAATGATATTGAAAGAAATAATATCATTTACGAAAAAAATAACATCCCTTACCTCAAAAGAATAGTACTTCTGACTGAAATATCGGGTGTAATGCTAAAGGAAATTTGCACTGAATAGCAACTCTCAAAGTATCTAAATACTCACAAGAATACGCTCGATAATATAAAGAGAGAAACTTCAAATTCTGGTGTGATTTTCAATTCTAACCTAAGCACCTATTTATAGGAAAATGCCAGAACGCCAAACCAGACTAAATTAATAAAATAATATTTTTTAAAAAAAATTCTACGCGCACCTATTGGACCAAAAATCAACAACCACCAGTGGGGCCCACCAAAATTCTAATTTTCCACACCAAAAAAAGTGGGGCCCACACATGTTTTTAATAAAAATATTTATTTCCAAAACTTCAATAATTCATAATAAATAGCCATTTTATCAGAAAAATACGAATTTTGTATCCATTCCATAGAAAATTAAATTCTCTACAACTTTGTAGAAGAAAGTTTTTCCAAATTTCAAACAGAAAATGTCCAAAATCCACATAAGGATGGTTTTTAATACCTCAATTCTGACAAAATACTGATAAAACACCTCAGTATTAATTCCTTCATTTATATCCACACAACATAAATATTTCCATATCCATCATTTATATACTCATAAAATAAATATATCTTTATCATATAAATCAATAATTAATTATTCACAAATAATATTACAGAATCACAATTATGACAACCAGGTCGTTCCTAGGAAAGATGTGGCTTTCTAATAAAGATTTCTCCTTACTGGCGCGCAATTAGGTGACCAAACCACTTTCCTAGACAAAACTTCCTTAGACATTGCCAATAATGCTATTTAATAATATTATTCAAATAATATGAATTATTGATCTGATAATGGGAAATACTGTGCATTAACAATTATTGAAATAGCAATAATATAAAATATCAATGCAACAATTACTGAATCAATAAAATAAAATATTGAACAGTAATTACTGTAACAATTATTGAGTAATGCCTTCTTACGTAAGAATTAATAATTCAAAATTATTGTGCAATACCGTGTGCTACTGTGAAACCACACGTATTACTTTGTTTATACCACCAGGTATTCCAACAGTGTTAACGGTAACAATTACGCCATTATTTATAAAAACTCAAACTTGTCATTTTCTTCATCTGACCGTTTTCCGTTATTAGCCTACTCTCTACGATTATAGCCTTAGGTACTCACACCTAAGGTTTATAACCTATCAGCTCTGATACCAATCTATAACGCTAATGGTAATTTCAACCATAGCACCTTACAAGGGTACCTATCAGCTTACCACCAACTTGCTCTGTCATCTAATTGCGCGCCAATAAGGAGAAATCCTTATCGGAAAGCCCCCTCTTTCCTGGGAATGACCTGGCTGTTAAATATCGTGAATTATAATATTAATGATGAATAAGTTCGTGTTGATTAAAGATGAAATTGATAGTTCCATTGTGTTAGAATTATTAGTGTTAGTGAAAATCGACATTTATTTCAATATTAATTGATGTCTGGAAGTTATACTGATCAATTAGGTAATTAACTGGATAAATGAGCAATTGATCGCTATTAATTCACATGATTATAAGTATTTGTTCACATGTGTGTACTATTGAATCACATTCATGTACTATTAGGGGAGTTGGTGCAAGATTGATAATACTTGCATGACTAAGTTAAAAATGGAGGTATAGATGGAGGTACTATACTGTAATTCGTATTTTCACATTTCTAGAATTATTGAGTCACATGATTTACTATTGATTCACATGATTTACTATTAGGCGAGGTGGTGCAAGTTTGATAATACTTGCAGGACTAAATTAAAAATGATGGAAAAGAGGAAGGTATTATACTGTAATATTTTGAGCCCCAAAATATGCAATTATCGAAACTATATTTTTCTACAAATAGAAGCTCATTCTTCCGTCATTTTTCACCAATTCACTAAAGCTATAGAGCAATTATTATAGAGAGAAATTATAGAGAGAAAAAAGAAGAGAAGTCTTCTACCTCACTATTCCAGTATCCAGTTTTCTTCTGAGGTAAGGGGTATTATTTCTTTCGTATTCATGAAGAGAGTTATTGTTATTCCATTCCTTATTATTCTATTGGAATAACCTATATACGCGGACTATCGTATATATGGTGAAATTCTTCTATTATTCCATTCTTTATTATTATGTTCGAATAACCTCTCTATGCGAAGTACCGCATACATGGTGAAATTCTTCTATTATTCCATTCTTTATTATTCTTTGAATATCACATGCATGCGCAAGGCTTATGCATGACCTTGGTTCCATTATTTATTATTCTGTCGGAATATCCTGTTTGTTTGTGCGTTTATGCATGACCTGGTTCCATTATTTATTATTCTATCGGAATATCCTGTCTGTGTGTTTACGCATGACCTGGTTCCATTATTTATTATTCTGTTGGAATAACCTATCTATGCGGTCTATCACATGCCTGGTGAATTCTTCTTTTATTCCATTATTTATTATTTTGTTGGAATAACCTGTCTGTGTGGTCTATCGCATGCCTGGTGAATTCTTATGTTATTCCATTCCTTATTGTTCTGTTAGATTAACATGTCTATGTGGATTATCGCATGCATGATGAATGACCTTTCGTATTCAATATTTATTAAATTGTGGAAATGATCTGTTTACGTGGATTACTGCATGGCAGATGAAAATCCATTTGCAGTTTCGTATATTCTATTATACTCGTATGAGATATCATTTCTTCTGTACTCGTCGTGAAATATTATTTTATTTGGTATTTTTTATTACGAGTTACTATTCACGGGTTACTATTCACCCAGTTACTATTCACTCTAGTATTATTCACTCGGGAATTCGGAGCACTTTTCATGCCGGAATACTATTCACAATTTACTATTCACCCAAATTACTATTTACCTGAATATTATTCACTCGGGTATTTGGAGTACTTTTCATGTCGGGGTAGAATTCACGAGGTACTATTCCCGAAGTACTATTCACGGGGTACTATTCAAGACGAAAAATTGATTCTTTTCTGTCCAAATTATTTTTGGTGCATGAATATTATTCTTGAATTTTACTACACAAAGAAGTATTATGTTGACAATTTGGACGTTATTGATTTCAGGATAAATTAACTTATAGATCTTTAATATTTATCCTTGATTTTGTTTGATTTTATTTCGGTTGATTATTGCTTATATCATTGTCGTCATCCTCATGCTTATATTGTGATGAAAGTCATGTTTGGCTTACGTGCATAGATGGACTTGGTATGATTATAACCAGGGATTATTCGGTATAATCATGACCGTAATGTGACGAATGATGTGGTAAAAGTTCTCATTGACCTATAGTTCATTGATGGACAGTTGTTGGTATGATTATGACCAGAGATTATTCGGTATAATCATGACCATTGATGATTACATGAATATCCTTGGTCGTGGTGTAGGGATGATTCGATTTTATTTATTAAGATGAGTCTCAGCGATAAAGTTGATGAAAAACTTTTTAAATCATAGAAGATAGTTGATTTTATGCTCTACTTGACTCTTCTAATGGATTACTTATTCCGCTACAGTTGTTGATCTAAACCTTGTTGTTTATTGTATTTTATCAGTTGTTATACTGTTGAAGGCTAAGGATAATTTATTCTTCATTATCTTAGTCATAATATTTCTTACTGGGCTAGTTGAGCTCACCCTTTTGCTTTCCTTGTTCTCTTCAGGAAATGAGAATATAGCTTGGACGAGTAGGGGAACGGAGTGATGGTCCAGATGATAGCATTAGTAGTCCTCACTATTCTATTAAATAGTGTGACAATAAATGTAATGATGACACCATTGAGTGTGGATATTGTCTAGACTCAGCTATGTTTTGTCGTATTTTACACGACTGTTGTATAATTAAGTTGTATTTGAATTTTGTACCATATATCTAGCGACATGTATACCTGTTTTGGGGGCGTCACAGTTGGTATCAAAGCTTAGGGATATGATCCCTAGCTGAGATGTGAGATAAGAACTAGGAGGGGAGAGACGGGGAATTCCTTCGCTAGTATGACCTACCTAAGTTTATTTGGTATTTAATTGGTCAGTCAGAGTATAGGGATAATATGTGATATGCCAATTAACCCTTGTTTTGTGACAGTGTTTGAAAATGGCATCTGAAAATGTTGAGATCAGCAATGAAGCACATGAGACCGTTGAGTCACCAACGATCAATACCCAGGATAACGTGCAATAGGAAGATAATAATCCTCAGGTAAATAACAATACTGATCAGATGATGAACGATGAGATGTTCAGAGGCTTTATGCAATTCATGCAACATCAGGTAAGAGAGACTCCTGTTCAAAATATAGGTGGAAATAATGGCAACCCACGATGCCGTTCACCGCTTAGCGCTGGAGCTGGGACCACCGGAGTTTATGGGAAAGCCAGAACCACTTAAGGCCGAGACGTGGTTAAAGCAGATCACCAAGATATTTGATGTCTTGGGATGCTCTGAGGAGCAAAAGGTTCCCTTTGCCACCTTTATATTCCGTGAAGAGGTAGATTACTGGTGGGAATATGTAAAACGTACCCAGCCTGATGCACTCAAGATGTCTTGGGAGAAGTTCCAAGAGTTGTTCAACGACAAGTACTTTCCCGAAAGTATTCGCCACATGAAGGAGGTGGAATTCATCAAGTTAGAGCAAAACAATATGAATGTGTTGCAATACGAGGCTAAATTTGCGGAGTTATCTCGGTTTGCATCCCATTTGGTCGATAATGAGGAGCGAATGACGCGAATGTTTCTAAGAGGTTTGAAACCCGATATACGTCAATACCTCATTTCTCATAAACTTTGTTTATATTCAGATGTTGTGAATAGGGCTTAGTTATTGGAGCGCGATAATGAGTCAGCACAACCAAAAGGCAACGACCAATAACACGATAATAATCATACCGGTGGCAACGACCATCGGAACAATAATAACCATCGTAGAGGAAATTATCATGCCAAGAATGGTAACCACTTCGGTGGTAATCATGGCCAAGATAATAGAAGTGGAAATTTCAAGAAGAGATGGTTTAATAATGATGGAAACACAGCAGCACCAACACCCATTTCAAAGGAAGCAGAACGACTGCTGGTCGTATGTTTTAAATGCGGAGGGGAGGGACATATCGGTCAAACTGCTGATGCATGCAAAATCCAAAAGCATGTTAAAATTATGGAAAAGAAGGTCACCTAGCCCAATTTTGTCGTGCACCAAAGTCAAGTCCAGCTGGAACGGTGGCACCAAAGGCGAATACAGACAAAACAAAGTCGGTGGTTTCAGTGAGAGCGTTTTTCGTGACTTTTCAAAAAGTGAATAACCTGAACGAAGTTAGCACGGGTTAGTTAATTATAAATTCTTGCGAAGTCTATACCTTATTAGATACCGGTTCTACCCATTCTTTTATCTCTCTTGCTTGCGCTCAACGTTTAAATTTAACTATAGAGAAGTTAGACTTTGACTTATCGATTGAAACTTCGTTAGGAGAAACCTTCATTTCATGTGTTATCCAAGTCTTGGATGAGAGTCACAGTTTTTAAATGATATTTCTATCGTTAATAAATTTCCTGACGTATTCTTGAAGACTTCTTAGCCTACCCCTAGAGCGTGAAATCAAATTTTGTATTGACCCCAGTACAAAACCCATTTCTTCAACCCTTAAATATTTCTTCAACCAAAACGAATGAATAATGCGCCAAAGACGTTGGCTTGAGCTGTTGAAGAATACGACTATATCATTCAATATCATTGTGGAAGAGCGAACGTGGTAGCTGACGCGTTGAGTAGAAGATCGTATGCGTTTACGAGTGCGATGTTGTTAACACATTTTGTATAACTTACAAATGATGAAGATAGAGTTAAAGACTCTAGGGACCCACGTGAAGATAACGAATATACGATTATAATCGACTTTAATCGATAAAGTTAAAACAGCTCAAGCTACATACTCAGAGCTGATGAATGTGAAGAAGAAGGTTCAAGAAGGTGTTATTCTAGAAGCAAGAGTCGATGAATAGAGGAAATCTCAAACCTCGATTTAATTGACCCATTTGAAATCCTCGATTGAGTAGGAACTGTGGCCTATAGACTCGTTTTACCGCCAAGTATGTCGTGTGTTCATAACATTTTTCACATATCGATGTTACGTAAATATGTGGACGACCCGAACCACATTATTAAATTAGAACTAGACGAGATAGCAGAAGATTTAACGTATGAGGAGTTACGTGTTAAAATCTTGGATAAGAAGGATCATATTCGACACTCAAAGGTTATACCTCAAGAGTTAGAATCTAAAATGAAGTCAAGATATCCTCATCTCTTTGGCATACCAGGTACGTACGTAAATTTCGAGGGCGAAATTTCATAAGGAGGGGAGATTGTGAGACCCCGGATTTTATAAATAAAGATTTAATTTTCTCGAAATATTTTTTTGAATATTATGGTGTGGATTTGATATAATGTTATAGTTGTGGGTAATATTTATAAATTTTGCAAAGTAAGCAAGTGGTTATATAATATTCAATTGGTCGAGGAATATTTGTTTTAACAGGGAATATTCGTACGACGACACAATCATTGGTGGACCCCACAACGAAAGTATTGTCGTAGTAAGAAAACGACAGAATTATCTTTTAATAAAAATAACAGCAAAAGTGTTACCGTTAAAACTTTTAAACTACTCGGTAGTAAAAGTACAGTAATACGCGTGGTTGCATAGTAGCACACGATATTGATTATTGATGCTTACGTGAAAATTCACTCAGTTATACTCAATTATTACTACGATGAATTCTTTGATCATATCTCTCATATTATTGATTCGATTATTCTCACAGTATCATCTATATAATATGATATATTATTAAATCAATAATTGAGATGACAAAGTTATTCATATTATTAAATTGCAATATTTACAATGTCTAGAAGTTCTGTCAAGGAGAGGTTTGGTCATCTAATTGCGCGCCAATAAGGAGAAATCCTTATCGAAAGCCCCCTCTTTCCTGGGAATGACCTGGTTGTTAAATGTTGTGAGTTATAATATTAATGATGAATAAGTTCGTGTTGATTAAAAATAAAATTGATAGTTTCATTGTGTTGGAATTATTAGTGTTAGTGGAAATCGACATTTATTTCAATATTAATTGATGTCTGGAAGTTATACTGATCAATTGGGTAATTAACCGGATAAATGAGCAATTGATTGCTATTAATTCACATGATTATAACTATTTGTTCACGTGTGTGTACTATTGAATCACATTCATGTACTATTAGGGGAGTTGGTGCAAGATTGATAATACTTGCATAACTAAGTTAAAAATGGAGGTATAAATGGATGTACTATACTGTAATTCGTATTTTCACATGTCTAGAACTATTGAGTCACATGATTTACTATTGATTCACATGATTTACTATTAGGGGAGGTGGTGCAAGTTTGATAATACTTGCAGGATTAAATTAAAAATGAAGGAAAAGAGTAAGGTATTATAGTGTAATATTTCGAGCCCCAAAATGTGCAATTATCGAAACTATATTTTCCTATAAATAGAAGCTCATTCTTCCTTCATTTCTCACCAATTCACTAAAGCTATAGAGCAATTATTATAGAGAGAAATTATAGAGAGAAAGAAGAAGAGAAGTCTGCTACCTCACTATTCCAGTATCCAGTTTTCTTCTGAGGTAAGGGGTATTATTTCTTTCATATTCATGAAGAAAGCTATTGTTATTCCATTCCTTATTATTCTGTTGGAATAACCTGTATACACGGACTACCGTATATATGGTGAAATTCTTCTATTATTCTATTCTTTATTATTATGTTGGAATAACCTGTCTATGTGAAGTACCGCATACATGGTGAAAATTTTCTATTATTCCATTCTTTATTATTCTGTCGAAATATCTTGTCTATGTGTTTACGCATGACCTGGTTCCATTATTTATTATTACATTGAATATCCTTGTCATGCGTGCGTTCTGCATGACTTTGAGTTCCATTATTTATTATTACATTTTAATATCACATACGTGCATTTACATGACCTAGTTCCATTATTTTATTATTACGTTGGACTAACTTTGTTCGTCATGCGGTCTATCGCATGCCTGGTGAATTTTTTTGTTATTCCATTATTTATTATTTTGTTGGAATAACCTATCTGTGCGGTTTATTGCATGCCTGGTGAATTCTTCTGTTATTCCATTCCTTATTGTTCTGTTGGAATAACCAGTCTATGTGGATTACCACATGCATGGTGAATGACCTTTCATATTCATTCTTTATTAAATTATGGAAACGATATGTTTACGTGGATTACCGCATGGCGGATGAAAATCCATTTGCAGTTTCGTATATTCTATTACACTCGTATGAGATATCATTTCTTTTGTACTCGTCATGAAATATCATTTTATTTGGTATTTTCTGTTATGAGTTACTATTCATGGGTTACTATTCACCAGTTACTATTCACTCTAGTATTATTTACTCGGGTATTCGGGGCACTTTTCATGCCGGAATACTATTCATGATTTACTATTCACGGGTTACTATTCACCCAAATTACTATTCACCCAAATATTATTCACTCGGGTATTTGGAGTACTTTTCATGTCGGGGTACTATTCACGAGGTACTATTCCCGAAGTACTATTCATGGGGTACTATTCATGACAAAAAATTGATTCTTTTCTGTCCAAATTATTTTTGGTGCATGAACATTATTCTTGAATTTTACTCCACAAAGAAGTATTATGTTGACAATTTGGACGTTATTGATTTCAGGATAAATTAACTTATAGATCTTTAATATTTATCCTTGATTTTGTTTGATTTGATTTCAGTTGATTATTGCTTATATCATTGTCATCATCCTCATGCTTATATTGTGATAAAAGTCATCTTTGGCTTACGTACATAGATGGACTTGGTATGATTATGACCAGGGATTATTCGGTATAATCATGACCGTAATGTGACGAATGATGTGGAAAAAGTCCTCATTTGCCTGTAGTTCATTGATGTACAGTTGTTGGTATGATTATGACCAGGGATTATTCGGTATAATCATGACCATTGATGATTACATGAATATCCATGGCCGTGGTGCATGGATGATTCGATTTTATTTATTAAGCCGAGTCTCAGCGATAAAGTTGATGAAAAACTTTTTAAATCATAAAAGATAGTGAATTTTATGCTCTACTTGACTCTTCTAATGGATTGCTTATTCCGGTGCAGTTGTTGATCTAAAACTTGTTGTCTATTGTATTCTATCAGTTGTTATACTGTTGAAGGCTAAGGATAATTTATTCTGCATTATCGTAGTTATAATATTTCTTACTGGGCTAGTTGAGCTCACCCTTTTTCTTTCATTGTTCTCTTCAGGAAATGAGAATATAGTTGGGACGAGTCGGGGAACGTAGTGATGGTCCAGATGATAGCATTAGTAGTCCTCACTATTCTGTTAAATAGTGTGACAATAAATTTAATGAGGACACCATTGAGTGTGGATATTGTCTAGATGACAATATTCTTGTTTAAACTCTCAGCTATGTTTTGTTGTATTTTACACGACTGTTGTATAATTAAGTTGTATTTGAATTTTGTACCATGTATCTGGCAACCCAAGATGGGTGATGTATACCTGTTTTGGGGGCGTCACACGCCGGCGGGGGTCCCTTCTGATCTTGCTTTTCTTCTAAGTCTTGAACTGGTTTGAGATGCTTACTATTCAATCTCATAACTCCTTCATTATAACTCAGAACAAGGTCGTTCCAAAGCAATTCTCTTCCTTATCTTACATACTTCGATTACCCTCTGACAGAACTTCGTTCTGAATTCATTAATATGCCATGCAATTGGCTTAATCTTCATCCTTTGTTCATTTTATGTTTTTAATGTTCTTTGTTCATTCGTCCGTAATTCGGTCATCCAAACTCAAAATTCATTCATTCTTGAGTCCACAAATCACATTTTCTACATTCTCTTACATTCTTATGAAACCCTACATGTTCGGGTTCATTTATTAACTTTTTAATTCTCATTCGTCGTTTACGAAATTTTCGTCATAACTTCGTTATAACTCAGTTTTAATCCGTTCTTCATGAACGTTTCTACTGTTCCTAACCAAGCAATAAGCATCTAACTTATACGCGATGGTTTTAAATTTGTCCATCAACAACAATTATCCTACGATGGTTTTAAATTTGTCCATCAACAATGTTCTTCACGTTCTTCGCGTGTTCTTCGCGTTCTTCGTTCGTTCTTAATTTTTAATCAATATTTTGATTATGATTTTACTTTTTCTTGGAATTTGATGTTATAGAACACCATTCCTTACTTATTTCACCGAATTGTTCATATGATTCATTCGGATCGTTCAAATTCATTATGAATCTTATAATTCCTTAAGAAATTTTTAACATAAACTTCAAATTTCTTATTTCTTCTTTTCTCATGATTTCAACCATATGAAATCATTCCTAACATCTTTTACTTCTTATTCTCATTAAGCTATATTTTTAACATATAAACTTAAAGAAAATTATCTAGAAGTTAGGTTTTCGGATTGCCTTTCTTCTTTAATCTCATTACGTCGAACAATGTTGCTCCCGAGCAAGCTTTTCTTCTTCCTTTTCCTTCTCTTTCCCATCCGAAATCTCTCTCTCTCTCTCTCAAAAGTTGTAGGATTTTCAAAATCCTAAACAAATGAGTTAAGCTTCCTATTTATAGAAAACCAAGGCTAGGGGCAAAATAGTCATTTTGTCCTCAAACCTCATTACTATTCATGGCTTAAGCACTAAGTTAACTTACTCACCACTTTACTTAGCCCTTAAGTTTACTTAACCCTTAAGTTTACTTGCTCATCACTTATAAGCACTTTACTTAGCCATTAAACATTTTCCTTCATGTTTTCCCCTAACGTAGTTAAATGAGTGAAAAGTACATAACAGTACTTTTTATCATTTTTATTTTGTCTAATTTCTGCACGTTTTTCAAGAAAAACTTTTATTGGCTTACTTAACTTTTCACGATATATTATCATCAAATCTTTCGACGGAATGTCATTTCGACATATAGAACTCTCAAAAAGGCTTAGGTTATTCAAACCCTAACCCTTAGGGTTTTGACAAGTGAATAGTCCCTATTTCGTCTTTTTCCCCGGAAATATATTGTTCACGGAAAGATTTTATTTTTGTCTTGAAAATTCTTACTCGTTCAGTCTAGCTCGTAGCCAGAATCCTCCTGATTTATAATCATTCTAGGTTCTAGAACGATTAATAAACACATATCATAGAATAGTATTAATAAAAATTCATTTTATTAATAACTAATTCTTTAAATCTTAAATTCTAGACAATCCAATTTTCCTGGTTGTAACATTCTTCCCTCCTTATAAAAATTCCGTCCTCGGAATTTCTAAAACCACACCCATACCCGGGTGCCTACAACCTTTAGCAAAGGTTTTATCTTAATTCATCCTTCTCACAAGGATCATCTGTTAACATAATTGTCATTAGTTAAACGTCACGCTTAACTATACTTTCAATATTTCGGGTCCTCACATTCACCCTTTCTTCACAGAATTTCGTCCTCGAAATTTTAGCTTACCCTTCTTCTCAACTTCTCTTCAAAGAAGTTCTTATCTGTCATACATTCCCTACCCTTCATAACTTATCAAGAATCATGAAGTGAAAAGAATAAATAGGAATATAAGGATTCCTTTAAAACATTTCATTCTTTTGTTGAGGGGTCAAATTGACCATGAACTCTTACTTGGTTTAACAGTATTTCAGCGTAAACCATTCTTTCACGGTCAGTTTACAATCACAAAGAAGGTAAACTACCTCTTCCATACGTAGGTGATCAACCCATCGTATAACCCCATTTCAGGGTATGTTCACCTCAGACTTAATCATTAGATTCCTTACCAAAACAAATTGGTTCGTTATAACTCTTCAAAGAAAGCTCAATTTTCTTTTAATCATGACATACCATTCGTCTTAGCCAAATCAAGTAGCTAAGACCATACCAATAAATTGGACATCAACTTGAAACATTCATCTAGTTAAATCAATTGACATCGACTACTTCTTTAAATTCCGTTCGCAATACATCAAAACGTTTCATGACGTCATGATACCGTACTTTTCACAGTACGTTGAGGACTTCGTCAATTTATGACTTCATCATTATACATCAGACCATAGCTGGTTGTTGATCCTAAGATCACATCCAACACTAGGTTCAATTGCATTAATAACTCCATCGTTTTACCATCCTTGCATCAAATGCACTGATGATATAAAATTCATTTTGATATTTCAAATCAATTTATGTCTAGCCGAATCAACTAGCATAGACATACTAAGAATAGTTCTTTTAAAATCCATTGGTTCCAAAAGTTAAACCAACTCTTTCCTTTTTAAAACACGCACACATAAGCACAATTTCAAGAAACTTCAAAATCTAGCATAGCTAGATGACTTGGAATATCCTATTCTCCATCTTCCTTCATTGTCTTACTTGCGATAATACTTAATCTTCTCTACCACCTTCAATGCTAAGTCTACTGAAAATAACTCGTATTCAGTCTACACATTCCTATACCTTAGTACAGTCCATCAACTTACCACACATTATGAGTTCAAGAACTCTCCACAATAATATGAGTTTAAGAACTATCCCAGACAGACCATAAGTGTGACGCCCCCAAAATAGGTATACATCACCCATTCCGAGTCGCCAAATATATGGTACAAAAACAACTACAACTTTATTAATACAATTGTCGTGCAAAATACGACAACACATAAACTGTGAGTTTAAATACAAATATTGTCTTCTAGACAATATCCACACTCAAATAAGTCCTCATTACAATCATTAATACATTATTTTACAAAAATGGTGAGGACTACTAAAACGACTTTCTAGAACAATCATTCCATACCTCAACTAGAACTCGCTACATTCTCGCCTCCTGAGAAGAAAAATGGAACAAAAAGGAAAAGGGTGAGCTCAACTAGCCCAGTAAAGAATATTATGACTAAGATAATAAAGAACAAATTATCGTTATTCTTCAACAGGGAAAAATCTGATAGAATATAATTGACAACAAGTTTCAGATCAATATTCGCAGCAGAAATAATAATTCATAGAAGAGTTACGTAGAGAATGAAATCTACTATTATCTATGAATTTAAAAGTTCATCATCAATATTTTATCCTGTAACATCAATCAATATACATCTTGAATCAAATATTCATCTTTTGCACTACAAAGCCAAAGATATTCATCGATTAGTCATGTTCATCTCAACACTTGCTCATCTTTGCACTACGGACCAAAGATATTCATCGAAAATCATTAATCTTTTTTTCTGAAGCCAAAGATAATCAGTAATATCATCATTTAGGACTGAGGATGATGAAAAAATATTTTAAAGACAACGAATCCAGTGAAACAAAAGAACAAATATTAAGGATTCGTACTTTAAACAATCTGAGTTCAAAAATACATCATAAATAATCACAGTGAAGTAAAATTCAAGAATGATCAAAACATGGATACAATCAAAGCTAGTATCCATAATAGATATTTTGGACAAAAAATGAAAATTTAATTTTTTTGTGAATAGTGTCGTATTCGTGAATAGTACCGTATACGTGAATAGTGCCGTATACGTGAATAGTAATCCCGACACTAAAAGACAAGAATTTCACAAGAAAAATATTACCAATATTCCGGCATAATGATATTGAAAGAAATAATATCATTTTCAAAAAAAATAATATCCCTTACCTCGAAAAGATAGTACTTCTGATTGGAATACTGGATATAGTGCTGAAGGGAACTTGCACATTATAGCAATACTCAAAATATAAAAATACTCACAAGAATACGCTCGATAATATATAGAGAGAGAAGATTTCAGTTTCTGGTGTGATTTTCAATTCTAACCTAAGCACCTTATTTATAGAAAATTGCTTAGAACACCAAAGCAGAAAATTTAATAAAATAATATTATTTACTAAATTTTCAAGCCCACCACAAAAGAATCTGATTTTAGCGTGTTTACAACACTTGTGGGACTCACCAAAAATGTTTTTTTAAACAAAAATATTTAAAACTCCAAAAATCAATTCAGATCCGATATACCGGAACTTCAATAATTCACAATAAATAGCCTTTTATCAGAAAAATTCGAATCTTATGTCCATTCCATAGGAAATTCAATTCTCTACAACTTTGTAAGTTTAAGTTTTTCCAAATTCCAAACAGAAGTTGATCGAAATCAACAAATGGACGATTTTACGGGCTATAATCCAATTTCAGTCACAAAATGGGGCCCACAAACATGTTTAATATATTTTAAACATTTTTTTTTGTAACAAAAAATACTCTTCCTCCTCATTTATTCATATATCACACATTCATTGTAAAATATCACCTTTATTATATTATTATAATATAATAATATATTTAAATAAATTATTTTATCAGAAAGATAAAATATCAATTTTCATCAATTGTCACATTAAAATTTTGCTCCATCTATATCCACATAAAATGAATATTTTCCTTATCATATAAATTAATAATTAATTATTCACAAATAATATTACAGAATCACAATACTAACAACCAGGCCGTTCCCAGGAAAGAGGGGGCTTTCTAATAAGGATTTCTCCTTATTGGCGCGCAATTAGGTGACCAAACCTCTCCTTAGACAGAACTTTCTAGACATTGCCAATAATGCTATCTAAGAATATTATTCAAATAATATGAATTATTGATTTGATAAAGGAAAATATTGTGCAGTGACAATTATTGAAACAACAATAATATAAAATATCAACGTAGCAATTATTGAATCAATAAAATAAAATATTGAATAGTAATTACTATAACAATTATTGAGTAGTGCCTTCTTACATAAGAATCAATGATTGATGCAATACCGTGTGCTACTATGTTTTAACCTCCGGGTATTCTAACAGTATTAACGGTAACAACTACGTCGTTATTTATAAACAACTTATACTTGTCGTTTTCTTCATCCAATCACTTTTCGTTATAGGGGCCCACACAAGGTTATTGCCGTCAGTCATGCGAATATTCCCAAACGATAAGAATATTCCACGACCAAACGAATATTCCCCGACAACAATGAATATTTTATAACCACTTGTTTAAAATATTTGCGCATTTTACCCATATCTTATCACATTAATCAAATCAACCCTTACTATTTCAAAATAATAAATATAGGAAATTCAATTTCATTTAATAATAAGTTGGGGTCTTACAACCTCCCCTCCTTATAAAATTTCATCCTCGAAATTGACATACGTACCTGGTGTTTCGAAAAGGTGAGGATACCTCGCTTTCATTTCCGTTTCTAACTCCCAGGTCATTTCCTCAATAGCATGGTTCCTCCATAAAACTTTGACTTGTGGTATGATCTTTGTGCGTAGGACATGCTCCTTCATATCCAAGATATTTACAGGTACCTCTTCATACGTTAAGTCTTCGACTATCTCGTCTGGTTCTAACTCAATAACGTGGTTCGGGTCTTTCACATATTTATGAAGCACAGATATGTGAAAAATATTATGAACACGAGACATACTTGGAGGTAACGCGAGTCTATAGGCCACATTTCCTACTCGGTCAAGAATCTGAAATGGACCAATAAATCATGGATTGAGCTTTCCTCTCTTCCCAAATCTTGTAACTCCCTTCTATGGGGCAACACGTAACAATACATGATCTCCAATACTAAATTCCACGTCCTTTCGATGAAGATCCGCATAACTCTTTTGTCGATCCTATGCCGTTTGTATACGTTGTCGAATCATTTGGATCTTTTCTGTAGTAATACGTACCAACTCTGGTCCCAACAATGTTGCTTCACCTACCTCATCCCAACATACTGGAGAGTGACACTTTCGTCCATACAATGCTTCGAATGGAGCCACACCTATACTTGCTTGATAACTGTTATTGTAGGAGAATTCCACCAATGGTAAATACTTATCCCAACTCCCTTTGAAGTCTAGAACATAGTCTTAATAGATCTTCAAGAGTTTGAATAGTCCTCTCTGATTGTCCGTCCGTTTGAGGATGGTATGCCGAATTGAATCGTAAATCCGTCCCCATAGCTTTTTGCAAGCTAACCCAAAATCGTGAAGTGAATCTTGGGTCACGATCCGAAACTATGGATATTGGCATGCCATACAATCTCACAATCTCATCCATGTACATATGAGCAAGACGTTCAAGGGAATAAGTCTCCCGTATTAGCAAGAAATGAGTAGACTTAGTTAATCTATCAACAATAACCCAAATCGCATCTATGCCTTGAGAAACCGTGGAAAGACCCGTAACGAAATCCATGGTAATGTGTTCCCACTTCTATTTCGGAATCTCAAGTGGTTGCAATGAACCCTTCGGCACTTGATGCTCTGCCTTTACACATTGACAAGTTAAACACCTCGAGATAAACTTCGCGATCTCTCTCTTCATATTGTTCCACCAAAATGTATGTCGAAGACCATGATACATTTTGGTACTTCCAGGATGGATTGCAAATGGTGTATTGCGTGCCTCCATCATAATCTTGTTCTTCAAATCAGAATCGTTAGGAACATGAAGTCTGAAGTGGACTCAAAGTATTCCTTCTTCATCGATCCTTGCTTCTGGAATAGCACCTTCTTGTACTTTCTTCTTCATACGCATCAGCTCCGGGTCTGTGGCTTGAGCAACTTTAACATTATCAATTAAAGTTGGTTCTATGTGTATACTTGACATCATCGCATGGGTCCTCGGAGTCTTGAATTCTATCTTCATCTTTTGTAAATCACACAAAATGGGCATTTGTGTTGACAACATCGCACTCGTTCCGCATATGATCTTCTACTCAACGCGTCAGCTACCACGTTCGCTTTTCCAGGATGGTATTGAATGGCGTGGTCGTAATCTTTCAATAACTCGAGCCAACATCGTTGCCGCATATTGAGTTCCTTTTGAGTGAAAAAATATTTGAGACTTTTATGGTCTGAATATATCTCCACTTTCTCCCTATATAGATAGTGCCTCCAGATCTTTAGCGCAAAAACGACTGCTGCCAATTCTAGATCATGAGTAGGATAATTCCTCTCATATTCTTTAAGTTGTCGCGAGGCATAGGCTATAACTTTTCCATGTTGCATGAGAACACACCCTAAACCTTTGCCCGAAGCATCGCTGTAGATAACAAATCCATCCGAACCGGATGGTATTGTCGAAACAGTCTTAAATGAGTCTCCTCTTAAGCTCTTGAAAACTCTTCTCGCATTCCTCGCTCCATACGAATTTTGTATCTTTCCGAGTCAGCTGAGTTAATGGAGTAGCGATTCGAGAAAATCCTTCCACGAATCTCTGATAATAACCCGCTAAGCCCAAAAAGCTACATACTTCGGTCACCGTCTTCGGTTGCTCCCAACTTTGTATTGCTTCAATCTTCGCTGGGTCAACAGATACTCCATGTTTTGATACCACATGCCCAAGAAATGCTACTTCCTCAAGCCAGAACTCGCATTCTTCAACTTAGCATATAGCTTGTTTTCATGAAGTCTTTGGAGTACCAGCTTCAAATGGTGCTCATGATCTTCATGGCTTTTGGAATATATGAGAATATCATTAATAAAGAAAACAACGAACTGATCTAAATATTCCTTGAATACTCGGTTCATCATATCCCTGAAAGCTTCAGGAGCATTAGTCAATCCAAAAGACATGACTAAGAATTTATAATGCCCGTACCGAGTTCTAAAGGCAATCTTTAGAATATCCTCAGTTCTAATCTTCAGCTGATGATATCTAGAACGAAGATCGATCTTTGAAAAGAATTGTGCTCCTTGCAACTGGTCAAACAAGTCATCAATGCGAGGTAGCGGGTACCTATTATTGATGGTGACATGGTTCAATTCCCGGTAATCAATAAAAAGTCGCATACTCCCGTCTTTCTTCTTTACAAATAAAATAGGAGCACCCCAAGGAGATGTACTAGGACGAATGAAACCGATGTCCAACAACTCTTGTAGTTGGACCTTTAACTCCTGAAGTTCAATAGGAGCCATTCGATATGGGGTTTTAGAAATGGGCTTTGTACCAGGTTCAAGGTCAATAAAGAATTCAACTTCACGTTCTGGGGGTAAACTGGGAAGTTCTTCAGGAAATACATCAGGAAATTCACTAACAACAGAAATTTTATTCAAATCTGACGTGTTTTTATTCAAATCCATAACATGGGCTAAGAAAGCTTGACATCCGTTTTTCAATAAACGAATGGCTTTATGACTTGATATGACAGTGATTGATTTTAATGGTTTAGTTGCTTGAATTCGTACAACAGGTTGGTTAGGAATATGAAAACTAACAACCTTACGAAAACAATCAATTTTGGCATGATGAGTAGTTAACCAATCAATCCCTAAAATCACATCAAAAGCAAGTATCTTTAAAGAGATAAGATCAATAGGTAATGTGATGGTGCCGACTTGGATCAAACAAGATTTATAAACAGTGGATGTAATGAAAGTTTCTCCTAACGGAGTCTCCACAGATAAGTCAAAGTCTAATTTCTCCGGAGTTAAGTTTAAACGTTGAGCACAAGTAGGAGAGATAAATGAATGGGTAGCACCGGTATCTAGTAAGGTATAAACTTCGCAAGAATTTATGATTAACTTACCCGTGATCACCTAGTTTGGGTTCCTTGCATTTTGACCAGTCACAACAAACGCTCTTCCAGGAACCGCTGACTTTGACTTTTCTCGACGACCTTTTGAGTCACCATTCTCTTTGGACTTGGTTTATTATAAGACAATCTCGGCGATATGTCCTTCCTTTCCACAATTATAGCATACCTTGAACTGCTGTGGACGGTTTGAATGATATGTCCCTCTTTTCCACATTTATAGCATACTGACCGGTGGTCGTTCTCCTCCATTAGAACCGATTCTTCTTTGGTGATGACGTCTTCACATGGTCATTGTTGAATCTCCTCTTTTTAAAATCTCCTCCCGACTCGCTTCTTCTATTCTCATGGCCATGATTACCACCAGAGTGGTTACCGCTTTTGTCCATATTTTTCCTTCCCATTGGTTTATCATTATCTCAGATGATCACTGACCTTTGGTATGACCACAGTTGTGGTCCCTCGGTTGAACGTACTCATTATCTCGCTCTAATAATTGAACCCCCATTGACAACATCTCGAATATAGAGAAATTTATGAGAAATGAGATCTTGGCGTATGTCGGGTTTCAAACCTCTCGAAAACATCCACGTCATCGTTCCTCATTCTCCACCAAATGAGGTGCAAACACGGATAACTCATGCGAACTTCACCTCGTACTGGGACACCGTCATGTTGTTCTGCTCCAGTCTAATAAACTCTACCTCCTTCATATGACGAATACTTTCAGGAAAGTACTTGTCATTGAACAGTTTCTGAAACATTTCCCAAGACATGCTGAGTGCAGCTGGATGGGGACGCTTCACAGATTCCCACCAGTAATTTTCCTCGTTACGGAACATAAAGGTAGCGAATGGAACCTTTTGTTCCTCCGTGCATCCCAAGACATCGAATATCTTGGTAATTTGCTTGACCCACGTCTCGCCTTAATCGGATTCGGCTTTCCCGAGTGCGGTGGTCCCAACTCTTTGAATCGCTTGGTTGTGACAAACCGGTATGTTCTTATCATTTCCACTTGTATTTTGTACACGAGTCTCCCTCGTCTGATTTTGCATGAACTACAAAAAGCTTCTAAACATCCCATCGTTCATCGTATACTCAGTGGTGTTGTTCACGGGAGGAACATTGCCGGCCTGTTGCACGTTCTCCTCATTGGTTAGTAAAGGTGTCTCCACAGTCTCATTTAGTCCACTGTTAACATTCTCAGTTGATATTCTCAAATACAACCAAAAAACAAGGGTTAATTAAAGAAATTAACATATCACGTAATATCCCTATATTCTGACCAACCAACAAATAAGCTTAGGTAGGACACATTAGCGAAGGATTTACTCGTCTCTCCGCTCCTAGTTCTATTTCCCGATCTCCGCCAGAGATCATATCCCTAAGCTCTGATACCAACTGTGACGCACCCAAAATAGGTATACATCACCCATTCTGAGTCGCCAAATATATGGTACAGAAACAACTACAACTTTATTAATACAATTGTCGTGCAAAATACGACAACACGTAAATTGTGAGTTTAAATACAAATATTGTCTTCTAGACAATATCCACACTCAAATAAGTCCTCATTACAATCATTGATACATTATTTTACAAAAATGGTGAGGACTACTAAAACAACTTTCTAGAACCATCATTCCATACCCCGACTAGAACTCGCTACATTCTCGCCTCCTGAGAAGAAAAATGGAACAAAAATGAAAAGGGTGAGCTCAACTAGCCCAGTAAAGAATATTATGACTTAGATAATATAGAATAAATTATCGTTAGTCTTCAACAGGGAAAAATCTGATAGAATATAATTGACAACAAGTTTCAGATCAATATTCACAGCGAAAATAATAATTCATAGAAGAGTTACGTAGAGAATGAAATCTACTATTATCTATGAATTTAAAAGTCCATCATCAATATTTTATCCCTGTAACACCAATCAATATACATCTTGAATCAAATATTCATCTTTGCACTACAGGCCAAAGATATTCATCAGTTGGTTATGTTCATCTCAACACCTGTTCATCTTTGCACTACGGGCCAAAGATAGTCATCAGAAAATCATTAATCTTTGCACTACAGGCCAAAGATATTCAGTAATATCATCATTTAGGACTGAGGATGATGAAAAAATATTTTAAAGACAACGAATCCAGTGAAACAAAAGAAAAAATATTAAGGATTCGTACTTTAAAGAATCTGAGTTCAAAAATACTTCATAAATAATCATAGTGAATTAAAATTCAAGAATGATCAAAACATGGATACAATCAAAGCTAGTATCCATAATAGATATTTTGAACGAAAAATAAATTAATTTTTCTGTGATTAGTGCCGTATTCGTGAATAGTACCGTATACGTGAATAGTGTCGTATACATGAATAGTAACCCCGACACTAAAAGACAAGAATTTCACAAGAAAAATATTACCAATATTCCGGCATAATGATATTGAAAGAAATAATATCATTTTTTAAAAAAAATAATATCCATTACCTCGAAAAGACAGTACTTCTTACTGGAATACTAGATATAGTGCTGAAGGGAACTTGCACCGTATAACAACACTCAAAATATAAAAATACTCATAAGAATACGCTCGATAATATATAGAGAGAGAAGATTTCAGTTTCTGGTGTGATTTTCAATTCTAACCTAAGCACCCTATTTATAAGAAATTGCTTAGAACACCAAAGTAGAAAATTTAATAAAATAATATTATTTACTAAATTTTCAAGCCCACCACAAGAGAATCTGATTTTAGCATGTTTACAACACTTGTGGGACTCACCAAAACTGTTTTTCTAAACAAAAATATTTAAAACTCCAAAAATCAATTCAGACCCGATATACCGGAACTTCAATAATTCACAATAAATAGCCTTTTTATTAGAAAATTCGAATCTTATGTCCATTCCATAGGAAATTCAATTCTCTACAACTTTGTAAGTTTAATTTTTTCCAAATTCCAAGCAGAAGTTGACCGAAATCAACAAACGGACGATTTTACGGGCTATAATCCAATTTCAATTACAAAATGGGGCCCACAAACATGTTTAATATGTTTTAAACATTTTTTTTGTAACAAAAATACTCTTCCTCCTCATTTATTCATATATCACACATTCATTGTAAAATATCACCTTTATTATATTATTATAATATAATAATATATTTAAATGAATTATTTTATCAGAAAAGATAAAATATCAATTTTTAACAATTGTCACATTAAAATATTTCTCCATCTATATCCACATAAAATGAATATTTTCCTTATCATATAAAGCAATAATTAATTATTCACAGATAATATTACAGAATCACAATACTGACAACCAGGCCATTCCCAGGAAAGAGGGGGCTTTCCAATAAGGATTTCTCCTTATTGGCGCGCAATTAGGTGACCAAACCTCTCCTTAGACAGAACTTTCTAGACATTGCCAATAATGCTATCTAATAAAAAATTTCAAATAATATGAATTATTGTTTTATTAAAGGAAAATACTGTGCAGTGACAATTATTGAAACAATAATAATATAAAATATCAACGTAGCAATTATTGAATCAATAAAATATAATATTGAATAGTAATTACTGTAACAATTATTGAGTAGTGCCTTCTTACGTAAGAATCAATAATTGATGCAATACCGTCTGCTACTGTGTTTTAACCTCCAGGTATTCCAACAGTATTAACGGTAACAACTACGTCATTATTTATAAACAACTTATACTTGTCGTTTTCTTCATCCAATCACTTTTTGTTATGGGGCCCACACAAGGCTACGCCGTCGTACGAATATTCCCCGACAACAATGAATATTTTATAACCACTTGCTTATTTAAAATATCTGCACATTTTACCCATATCTGTCCACATTAATCAAATTAATCCTTACTATTTCAAAATAATAAATATAGGAAATTCAATTTCATTTAATAATAAGTTGGGGTCTTACAATAAGCGTCCATTCGCTGAGAAGTTCAATAACATACCATATAATTATGAGTCACGAACTTACCATAAGTATGAGTTTCAAGAACTCGCACCTACTTTATCGTTCTATACCTATTAAGTATATACATGAGAAAAGATTCACCTTCTCGTCATATACATCTTGCCAGCGCGACCAATTCCAATGACTATCACTATAATAAACTAAGCAATTGTTACACCAAAGCACAAACCTCTGCCCATAACAAAGGTTCATACAACTCAGCTATCACATGAGTCCTAAATTGAAATTTTACAACTTCTAAATTTCTCTTTACTTAATAAGAATTTTCTTTAATTCGTATGCTATCCTTCATAACTCAATCTGAGTTCTTCTTCCCGTACTACTTCGTAATACCTTTCATTCATAACATTAGCTATAAATCATTCATCGTTTAACAGAGCATCTGTTATTATGATTCACTATGATCACATGGCGATCTTCTTCCTTAATCGTTTAACTAAACGATTTTATTATCCTACCCTCTATGATTATATCCTTAGGTACTAATACCTAAGGTTTATAACGTATCAACTCTGATACCAATCTGTAACGCTAATGGTACTTTCAACCATAGCACCTTACAAGGGTACCTATCAGCTTGCCACCAACTTGCTCAGCGTCCCCTACGGAGAGTCTGGTTGCGATGCATTCCCATTTAAGGACGTCACCAGCGAGAGGCTCGGGGTTCTTAACAAATCGCGCTTATAGCTCTTATACCAATCTGTAACGCCCCGAAATCCGGTCTATTTTCACACCTGGATTCCGTACGTCACGATCCCATCTTCTTCCAAACATACATCATTATATAGCTAAATATAACAACATACATTCTCAAATCCCAGGTTCTAATACCTTATAACCTCTTTCATTAGAAATAATGATAATTACATTATTCTTTACATCTTGCACGAGTGACTTTTATCCGCCACCAAGGATACATAATCGTTTATTAAACTATTTTATAGTTTAATTCTATCATTCTATATTACAAGTCTTCATTTAATCTTCATTCTCATTCATATAATGAATAACACTTCTTCTGGATACCAATCAGCTTGATCTTTACAGGATCCTTAAGTTCTTCTAACATTGTTCACTTAAAATGTTTTTATTTAAAGCAAGTGTGAGCATTCAATTGCTCAGCAACTCATAGCAGTTGAACCATCAACTTCAAGAATTTAAACATTCATTTAAGACTTCAATAACCAAACAAAGGTTATGAAGCAGCTTGAATAATAGGAATAATCTCTATTCCTATCATTTTAAAACATTAGTCACATTCACTTTGAAATACTTTCATTCTTCTACCTTTTCCATACACATTCTGTCTTGCTAGAATCAATGGCACAAACTTAACAATAACGGTTCATGTATAAACAGAACATTCTCTTATTGAACAGTTCAATCATAGAATAGTTCATCTCATAGAAACACCGAAGTGTTCAAATTGTGGCACAAGGCCTCATACATTCTAACACCTTTTACAAATATCACAAATTTGCACATAGACATAACTTCTCAAGTTCAACATCTAAGAAGTTTTAGAAACTAGCATTCATTTAGAATATGAATGAAGTTAGGAAACTTACCTTACACATAGCTACATCTTATAGTTTACGCTGAACTGCTCATTTGAATTCCTATGTAGCACATAAGGAAATAACACATACACCAATTAGTCATATACTTGCCTTTACGCATTGGTTTATTTAACTTTACTTCTTAGGGTTCACGTTCTTACAAACTAAGTTTACGCGACCAACTTCCTTTACCGTTTAACGTCTTCATGACATAAGGAGATGTCTTACTCAATACGTTCATCATCTTTGATTATTTACATCTTTTTCTTCTTCTTATAACTTCTCTAGGACTCAGCACACATCATTTCTCTGCTAGTAGTCCATATAGTACTCTGAGTGGTTTCCTACAAACAACCAAAAACAAGTTCCCATCTCATCTACACAGCCATCACAGTGAGTTAGATCGGTTGCCAGTTTCGTATATACCTTCGCTCTCTGAAGGAATTGTTTATCCCAGCTCTCATATGTCAACCATCAAAGGTTACGTTTGTACTACCACCTAAACTCATCTTAACTTATCCGAACTATTAAACTATAATGTTCGTTAAGTCAATTTCTTATTCCTTATGGCTTTCTAGCAACTAAATTCTATACCTCAGGTTTCATTCTTATCAACCATGTCATACATTCTTTGTATACTCGGGATAATCATTCCATATTCATTCTATGCATTTATAGCGTTAAGAATTTTACATTACCTTATTCTTATCTTACAACGGCTGGTTCATTCGCCTAGGAACATTTTACAAGTTATAAATATTAACTCGGCTTCTTTAAGTTATACATACTTGTCCTTAATTCAGTTTCTTCGCCGTTCACAGGTTTAATCATTGATCTTCATTACCTTACGGTCAAACCATACACGGGGTGTAGGTTCTACCCGTTTAATATTCGCGTACACTTAACCTTCACTTCGGTTAAAGTGTTTAACGCTTACATTTCATTCTAACATTCTCCATCCGACACACATTCGGCTTTCGTTAATCTTATTACCGTTCACTACGGCTTTCTTGATAATTCATATCTTACTTACAACCTTCGTCAACGTCTAAGTCATACAACCAATGTATACTTAGAACGTTCGCCCAACGTATATACGATTCACGAGGATTGTTTATGTATTCAACGGTTACGTTGTTCATCCCTTAATCTCTCATTCAACCTTTATCCAAGGTTTTAATCGCTTTCATTCATTACTATCATCTGAACCTCATGTTCAATATTCGTTCTTAATGTCAAAACCATACGGTTCGTTGTCTGCTAAGACCGATCGTTCATCGCAACAGCATTGCGTTCACAGCCTCTATACGCTTCACAATTATCTTTCATTACAATATCATAACATCGAAATGTTATACATTATCCTCGTCACTCAACGTCGAAGGAATCGCAATCATAGCAATCCCGTACATTCGTTTATTGCAACTACAGTTCCCGGATATCGATTCCGTAACCCGCATAATTTTTGTCTTTTAATCCCGTTCAATCTTTCCATTCAACCTTTAATAAAGGTTTAAATCACTTTTTTAAGTGATACATTAGTTGAAAAACATGTTCATTATCTTCCCTTACACTTCCCCAAGAGTTGAACAGTTAAAATCTCTTCTCTGGGCCATTCCCATACCCCTGCCCCAGCAGGGGTTTATATGCTAGAAATGCCCGCCCCGGTGGGCCTCACTCCTGCTAATGAACTAAATACCCCCGCCCCAACAGGGGTTTAGCCTTTAACAATGCCCGCCCCGACGGGGGTCCCTTCTGATCTTGCTTTTCTTCTAAGTCTTGAACTGGTTTGAGATGCTTACTATTTAATCTCATAACTCCTTCGTTATAACTCGGAACGAGGTTGTTCCAAAGCCATTCCCTTCCTTATCTTACATACTTTGATTACCCTTTGATAGAACTTCATTCTGAATCCGTTAACATGCCATGCAATTAGCTTAATCTTCATCCTTCGTTCATTTTGTGTTTTTAACGTTCTTCGTACGTTCATCCATAATTCGGTCATCCAAACTCGGAATTCGTTCGTTCTTGAGTCCACGAATTGCATTTTCTACGTTCTCTTACATTCTTATGAAACCCAACACGTTCGGGTTCATTTACTAACTTTCTAATTCTCGTTCGTTGTTTACAAAATTTTTGCCATAACTTCGTTATAACTAAGTTTTAATCCGTTCTTCGTGAATGTTTCTACCGTTCCTAACCAAGCAATAAGCATCTAACTTATACGTGATGGTTTTAAATTTGTCCATCAACAACAATTATCCTACGATGGTTTTAAATTTGTCCATCAACAACGTTCTTCCCGTTCTTCGCGTGTTCTTCGCGTTCTTCGTTCGTTCTTCATTTTTAATCAATATTTTGATTACGATTTTACTTTTTCTTGGAATTTGATGTTATAGAACACCATTCCTTACTTATTTCACCGAATCGTTCATATGATTCATTCGAATCATTTAAATTCATTACGAATCTTATACTTCCTTAAGAAATTTTTAACATAAACTTCAAATTTCTTATTTCTTCTTTTCTCATGATTTCAACCATATGAAATCATTCCTAACATCTTTTACTTCTTATTCTCATTAAGCTATATTTTTAACATATAAACTTCAAGAAAATTATCTAGAAGTTAGGTTTTCGGATTACCTTTCTTCTTTAATCTCCTTCCGTCGGATAAAGTTGCTCCCGAGAAAGCTTTTCCTCTTCCTTTTCCTTCTCTTTCTCATCCAAAATCTCTCTCTCTCTCTCTCTCAAAAGTTATAGGATTTTCAAAATCCTAAACAAATGAGTTAAGCTTCCTATTTATAGAAAACCAAGGTTAGGGGAAAAATAGTCATTTCACCCTCAAACCTCCTTATTATTCATGGCTTAAGCACTAAGTTAACTTACTCACCACTTTACTTAGCCCTTAAGATTACTTAGTCGTTAAGTTACTTAGCCCTTAAGTTTACTTAACCCTTAAGTTTACTTTCTCATCACTTATAAGCACTTTACTTAGCCATTAAGCATTTTCCTTCACGTTTTCCCCTAACGTAGTTAAACGAGTGAAAAGTACAGAACGGTACTTTTCATCGTTTTTATTTTGTCCGATTTTTGCACGTTTTTCGAGAAAAACTTTTATCGGCTTACTTAACTTTTTCACGATATATTATCATCAAATCTTTTGACAGAATGTCATTTCGACATACCGATCTCTCGGAAAGGCTTAGGTTATTCAAACCCTAACCCTTAGGGTTTCGTTGGATGAATAGTGCTTATTTTGTCTTTTTCCCCATAAATATTTTGTTCCCAAAATATTTTTATTTTCGTCTTGAAAATTCTTACTCGTTCAGTCTAGCTCGTAACCAGAATCCTCTCGATTTATAATCATTCTAGGTTCTAGAACGATTAATAAACACATATCATAGAATAGTATTAATAAAAATTCATTTTATTAATAACTTATTCCTTAAATTTTAAATTTTGGACAATCCGATTTTTCGGGTTGTCACAACTGACATATGGACTATCGACCCATGCCTCTAGAATACTTAGATATTATACAGAATCATAGATACTCATGGTTAAAGTAGGGTTGACGAAACTGCCTTATGAAGATTTCTAGAAAACCCAGATCTTCAAGGAGGAGTGTTTTGACCTGTACTTTGACCGGCTCAAATCTTGAGTTGGTGTTGTTATTTGACTGAACTAATGTTGTATAGTTGTTCATTGACATCTATACTACAAGTATGAACCATTAAAACATACTGAGTAGACCCATAATACAAACTTTAAAGCTCCAAAGTAGCACACTCGAACTGTTCTTCATTTATTGGGTAACCCAAAAATGAAGAACATCTCTGACAACATATTGGAGAGCTTATATCTCCCTGATTTGTTGTAGTTTAGCCATGATATTGATTGCTAATTGTAGTATTACACTTATACTACATGATTAACAGAATTAGAAGCCCAGAAACCTTGTGATCAAACATCTAGCACTGGTCAAAGTTGATACCCTGCAAGTAGACTATGAATGTTCTGGGTTTGCCAAGAACACCTACAACGACGGTTCTGTCGCTATAAGGCCCTTTAGTGACACTTTAATTATGAAATTATTATTTTTATTAAATAATTAGTGGAAAAATAGTTTTTAATTATTAAAAATTCATAAAAAATTTCTAAAAATTATTTTAAAGCCTAAAAATAGGTTTTTAATAATTTTGAATATATTTCATTAATATTTAATATTTTTGGAATATTCATGGTATTTAATTTATTTAATTATAATATTAAATAAATTACTTAAAAATAATTTTAATACTTGAAAAATCATTTAAAATTATATTATGGTATAAGAAAATATTTGAAGTTATTTTAATGACTTTTAATATTTTGTGATGAATTCATTAATAATTTATTAGTAATGATATTTAATAAATATATTAAATAAAATATGGAAAATAGAATTAATGATTTAAAAATCATATAAAAATGATTTAATGGTTATAAAAATATTTTAAGTTATAAAATATAACTTTTGATATTTTGTCATGAGAAATGTTAATATTTAATATTAATAGCAATTATCGGATAATGGATTTAATTGTTTTAAAATCATATAAATATGATTTTATGGTATTAAAAATACTTTAAGATATTATAAATATTTTATAATAATATATCATGATTTTCATTAATATTTGATATTAAATAAATATTAATGATAAAGGAAGTATATGGTATTTAAATTATATAAATACAATATTAATGATTAAAAAATCATGATAAATGATAATAATTATCTAAAAATTATTATAAGTCATTGAAAATTATTTTGAAGAATAATAAAATTATCTAATATATTTGTGAACCAGTTTAGACTGAGTCTTAGTGATATTAGGCTCGAGAGTTGTCCGACTAGGGCGTTGGGATGTCAAAATAGTATCGAACTCAACTCAGACTGTAATAGTTTAACTTAATATTAGGTCTTATGTGTATTATGGACTGATAGGATTATGTGGTAATGTGTTTAGGTTATTTTATAACTGTAATTAATAGTATTAACTGTGATGATATTATTCTAATATTTGGAGATCGGTATTATCTATATTAGGTATTCAGATAAAGCTTAATAAATTGCGTAACAGTAGTCGGCGATAAAAGCAAGTTTTCTCTAACTCAACCTCAAGATGTTTCATTCAAAAATGTTTATGGTTAATCATTGTGTTAGAGTTTGTGCCCTAGAGGCCAATTATTTGATATAATTGCTGAACATTTTGATATTATATTTGATTGAATAAATGAATAATTTTATTATGGTTTTATTTACTGCGTTATATAAATGTTAACATAATAAAATTCCTTAGAATAGTGATACAAATTATATACTTTCAAGTATGTGACTTGAACATGAGATTATATAATTTCAATTAGTATCATTGTTCTTAAATGTCCCTAGTCGAGTATCATTGTTGATGGGACAACAATGATGCATTGAGACTAGTATGTGGATTGACTGATGACGAAATTTCATTAGTCATAAATATATGAGATATTAAGTCAATGCATAGGTACATGTTAGAGAACGATGTACTGGATAGACCCACCATGAGAATTCTATGTGGAGCATTATGCGAAGTGTCATTAGCGATTCTCATAGTGACAATGATGTAATGATCCTCTGGCCTGAAATCACTATATTACTACACGGGAATTTATGTACTTTGATATCATCAAAGGTCACCTTTAATAGGGTGGATTATAAAGGTGATTATTGGGTACATCATGAATCGTGTGAGGAATATGAGTGATCTAGATGAAATTTAAATCTCCTATGTATTAGGGGTGATATCCATAGGCTTCTTGATTGAGTAGGACTATGAAATGCATGGACATGCTCAAATAGTGATTTGTTTCATATAGTCTACTCATTGATCAAGAAAAACTAAGATTAAATTATGAAGAGTATGACACATTCCATGACTCGAGTTTAGTCTAGGATATTAAGGTTAAAAGGATTAAATTACATTGAAACATTGGTCACGAAAAGGTTGCATCGAATCATCAATCTTATTATTACTTCGGTAGTAGTGATGCATTACTAGATGTCGCTCACTGTTTATAATTTTATAATATGATTTTAAAATTATTGTCAATGTAATAATAACCTATAGGGTCACACATATAGAACGTAATTAAAAGGGAATTAATTTAAATTGTAAAGATTTAAATATGTCAATATGATTGATAGTATTTAAATTACGAATTTGAATTAATAGGATAATTTGTATATAGGTATATTAATTAAGTAAGACTTAATTAAGATATATATATATATATATATATATATATATATAAATTCAGATTTTATTAAGTTAGGTTTTGATTAATTCCTTTTAACCGTTATATATATGATATGTAGCAGCCTTTTTAGGGATAATCATTAACCAAAACCCTAGCCACTCTTAGAGAGAGACTATAGAGAAACAATTTTGAAAATCCTGTTCCTTTGGTGGCTAGTACCATAACTCCCTTGACTGCAGTTCGTGTGACGACGTGTAGAACGTTCGTGTGGATACCGTAGAGACGTAGTTCCTTCGGATTGCATTGGAGATTCGAAGCTTTTCATAATCAGTATAATCTCTTAAACACTGAATTAATGTCTGTTTTGTATAGATCCTGTTTTGGGTTTCAAAAATTATTTTGTTTTTGTAAAATTTATAATCCGTTGTGCGTTGCTTTGATGTGCCGAAATCCCTACACATTGCTGATTACCATGCCTATGAATTGTTAAATCATACTCTGTGCATATTGCATGTGTTCATCAGGTATGAAAGACTGATCACCTTCATTACCATTCGGTCCAGATATAGTTGTTCATGTTCAATGTTCATTCAGCTATGAAAATTTGTTTATGCTAGTTCACCATAATATTGTAGAATTTTAGCTAGCTTATTGTTAAATTCTTTCCATCATGATATATCCTTAATTTATTGAACTTAAACTTACTGAGCAAACTTGTTGCTCACCTTTGCTATATCATGACAAACCTTGCAGATTAGAATGAATACGTTGGATACAAGAAAAGTCAATGATAAATCCATCATTAGTTGATAGAACAGATAAAGTTCATAACAGTAATGTATAATAATATCAATGTATGTTAGATAGGATATTGATTCAGGTATTATGTGAAGGTTCTCGACCGTGGATTAGTGTGTAATGTTTAATGTATAAACAATTTATGTTTATATCTTCCACAATAGTTATAGAAATAGTATACCAGATCCTTGGTGATTAGGACCGGGTCTAGGGATGCTACAGTTGGTATCAAAGTTGTAGGTTATGAAACTTAGGTAGGGTTGCCTGAGACTAATAATCGCAGTGATTAGGATTAGGTCTAACTCAAATAAAGTTAGTGTGTTGGTAAGATTCAAAAACAAATCTTGGTGAGTTACCTGTTTTGGGGGCGTCACAGTTGGTATCAAAGTTTAGGGATATGATCCTTGGCTGAGATGTGAGACAAGAACTAGGAGGGGAGAGAGGGAGAATTCCTTCGCTAGTATGACCTACCTAAGTTTAATTGGTATTTAATTGGTCGGTCATAGTATAAAGATAATATGTGGTATGTTAATTAACCCTTATTTTGAAACTATATTCTAGAATGATATCTGAAATACAGGAGATGAGAAATGGGAAAATCATGATAGAGAGAAAATAACTGGGAAGGTACAATCCAAAAAGAAAGCAAGGTATTTTCATCTCTTCGAACTACCAGGTACGTAAATTTCGAGGGAGAAATTTCATAAGGAGGGGGAGATTGTGAGATCCCGAATTTTATAAAATAAAAGTATTCAATTTTTCTATTTTGGTAAATGGTTAAATTTATAAAAGTTTAAAGTTAAGGATGATATGTGAAAAATTTTCAAAGTAAGCAAGTTGCCATAAAATAACCGGTAGTAAAAGTATAATAATACGTGTGGTTGCATAGTAGCACACAGTATTAATTATTGATGCTTACGTGAGAAATCACTCAGTTATACTCAATTATTGCTACAGTAATTGTTGCATCATATCTCTCATATTATTGACTCGATTATTGTCACAGTATCATCTGCATAATATGATATATTATTAAATCAATAATTGAGACGGCAAAGTTGTTCATATTATTAAATTGCAATATTTACAATGTCTAGAAGTTCTGTCAATGAGAGGTTTGGTCATTTAATTGCGCGCCAATAAGGAAAAATCCTTATCGGAAAGCCCCCTCTTTCCTAGGAACGACCTAGTTGTTAAATATTGTGAATTATAATATTAATGATGAATAAGTTCGTGTTGATTAAAGATGAATTTGATAGTTCCATTGTGTTGGGATTATTAGTGTTAGTGGAAATCGACATCTATTCCGATGATATTTGATGTCTGGGGTTATATTGATAAATCAGGTAATTAATCAGATAAATGTGCAATTAATTGCTACTAATTCACATGCTTATATAACTATTTGTTCACATGTGTGTACTATTGAATCACATTCTTGTACTATTAGGGGAGTTGGTGCAAGTTTGATAATACTTGTATGACTAAGTTAAAAATGGAGGTATAGATAAATGTACTATACTATAATTAATTTTTTCACATGTTTAGAACTATTGAGTCACATGATTTACTATTGATTCACATGATTTACTATTAGGGGAGGTGGTGCAAGTTTGATAATACTTTCATGACTAAATTAAAAATGAAGGAAAAGAGGAAGGTATTATACTATAATATTTCGAGCCCCAAAATGTACAATTATTGAAACTATATTTTCCTATAAATAGAAGCTTATTCTTCCTTCATTTCTCACTAATTCACTAAGTCTCACAAGAGCAATTATTATAGAGAGAAATTATAGAGAGAAAGAAGAAGAGAAGTCTGCTACCTCACTATTCCAATATCCAGCTTTTCTTCTAAGGTAAGGGTATTATTTCTTTCGTATTCATGAAGAGAGTTATTTTCTTTCAATACTCGTAAGGGTTGTTATTCCATTCTTTATTATTACATTTGGAATAACCTTTACATCTGATTATCGCATGCCTGGTGAATTCTTCTATTATTCCATTCTTTATTATTACTGTTTGAATAACTTTTATCGTAATGGTCTATATCGCATGCACGTGAATTCTTCATTTATTCCATTCTTTATTATTCATTGGAATAACTTTTATGCATCGCGTCTATCTATCGCATGCAGTGAATTCTTCATTATTCCATTTTTATTATTCTATTAGAATAACCTATCTATCTGATCTATCGCATGCACGTGAATTCTTCATTTATTCCATTTTTTATTATTACGCTGGAATAACTTTTATGCATGTCAGTCTATCGCATGCACGGTGAATTCTTACATTATTCCATTCTTTATTATTACATTTGGAATAACTTTTATGCGTGTGGACTCTGCATGCATGGTGAATGATATTCGTATTCATTCCTTATTAAATTGGGGAAATGATCTGTCTACGTGGATTACCGCATAGCGGGTGAAAATTCATTTGCAGTTTCATATATCATAGTATACTCATTTGGTTAAAGTTTTGGCTTCTATACTCCATGAAATTAGTAGAATATCCTAGATATTTGCGCTTCATCCAGTATCTTTTCATGGAAATATTCTTTTGAGCATTCTTGAATTTTACTCCACAAAGCAGTATCATGTTGACAATTTGAACGTTATTGAATTCTGGATAAATTAAATTATAAATCTTTAAAATTTATCCTTGAACTTGTTTTATTGAATTGTTATGACATGGTCAACATCCTCATGCTTATATTGTGGTGAAATTCATCTTTGGCTTACGTGCATAGATGGACTTGGTATGATTATGACCAGGGATTATTCGGTATAATCATGACCGTAATGTAACAAATGATGTTGTAAAAGTCCTCATTGGCCCGTAGTGCATTGATGGACAGTTATGGGTATGATTATGACCAGGGATTATTCGCTATAGTCATGACCATTGATGATTACATGAATATCCTTGGCCCGTAGTGCAGGGATGATTCGATGATGTGGTTTATTTATTAAGTTGAGTTTCAGCGATAAAGTTGATGAAAATTTTTTTAAATCATAGAAGATCGTAGATTTTATGCTCTATTTGACTCTTCTAATGGATTGCTTATTCCGCTGCAGTTGTTGATCTAAAACTTGTTGTCTATTATATTCTATCAGTTGTTATACTGTTGAAGGCTAAGGATAATTTATTCTGCATTATCTTAGTCATAATATTTCTTACTGGGCTAGTTGAGCTCACCCTTTTGCTTTCATTGTTCTCTTCAGGAAATGAGAATATAGCTGGGACTAGTCGGGGAACGGAGTGATGGTCCAGATGATAGCATTAGTAGTCCTCACTATTCTGTTAAATAGTGTGATAATAATTGTAATGAGGACTCCATTGAGAGTGGATATTGTCTAGAAGGCAATATTCTTGTTTAAACTCTCAGCTATGTTTTGTCGTATTTTACACGACAGTTGTATTAAAGGAGTTGTATTTGTATTATGTACCATGTATTTGGCGACTTAAGATGGGTGATGTATACCTGTTTTGGGGGCGTCACAGTTGGTATCAATTCTTAGGGATATGATCCTTGGCTGAGATGTGAGACAAGAAATAGGAGGGTAGAGACGGGGAATTCCATCGCTAGTATGACTTACCTAAGTTTATTTGGTATTTAATTGATTGGTCAGAGTATAGGGATAATATGTGATATATCAATTAACCTTTGTTTTGTGGAAGTGTTTGAAAATGGGAGCTAAAAATGTTAACAATGGAGTGAATGAGACCTTTGAGACACCTTTAATCACTAACCAGGTTAATGTAATGTCAGACGAAGAAGAAATTAGAGATATCTATGTGGTGATTGAAGAACTAATAGTTGCACCTGAGCTAGTTGCAGAGGTAGTAGCTGAGAGTGAGGAAGAAGAGGAAGAAGAGGAACCTGAGGATAATTTATTAGAAGAATTTTATGATATAAATTTACAATTACAAAATCGTATTCATGAGTTAGAAGAGTAAGCTGAAGAACGACAGGCGGTCGTGGAGCAAAGAGATGCAACAATTCAAAATTGTGTTACCCGATGTATAATGCTTGAACAGAAGCACTCCTTGGCAGAGTATAAGATATTAGAGCTGGAATCTGAGAATGCTATGATCAAAGTTCTGATGAAAGAAGAAGCAACTAAACGAAGGAGAATAGATGATGCATGGGTAAAAGCCGCGCGACGCGTTGATATTGTAGAAAAAGACGTCCGATCGAATAAAGTCAAAATAGATGAAATGGATTTCGCTTTTTGGACAACAATTGGGAGAATCCAACATCGAGTTTAAAATTACCCTGTGCAGAGCGGTCAAACCCCAATTCGATATGGATCAGAGAGTAATGATTCGAATCATGGATCAGGAATGTGACGAAGCAATTAAGGGTGGAAAGTACTCTATAGCAAAGTTAAGTCCAACTGGGATGGTGACGCCAAAGGATGTCCCAGACAAGTCAAATTCGGTAGTTTAAGTGAGAGCATTTATCGAGGAACCCGAACGAAGTTATCACGGGTAAGTTAATCATAAACTCTTGCGAAGTTTATACCTTATTTGATACCGGTTCTACCCACTCTTGTATTTCACCTAGTTGTGTTCAACGTTTGAACTTGGCTCATGAGAAATTAGACTTTAACTTATCTGTTAAAACTCTATTAGGAGATACCTTCGTTACATCCACTGTTTATAAATCTTGTTTAATTCAAATCGACACTTTCACGTTACCTGTCGATCTTATCTCTTTGAAAATACTTGCCTTTGATGTGATTTTAGGAATCAATTAGTTAACTACTCATCATGCTTTTTGTAAGGTTGTTAGCTTTCATATTTCTAACCAACCTGTTATATGAATTCAAGCAACCAAACCACTAAAGTCAATCATTGTCATATCAAGCCATAAGTAAAGAGCCTCGAGCCTTTCGCTGGTGACTTCCAAGTCTTGGAATACACCGAAGCCAGACTATCTGTAGGGGACATCGTGATTGATGATGGCAAGTTGATAGGTATCAATGTGACGTGTTATCCAAGTCTTGGATGAGAGTCATAGTTTTGAATGATATTTCTATTATTAATAAATTTTCTGACATATTCTTGAAGACTTCTTAGCCTACCCCTAGAGCGTGAAATCGAATTTTGTATTGACCCCAGTACAAAACCCATTTCTAAAACCCTTAAGTATTTCTTCACCCAAAACGAACGTAACATGCGCCAAAGATGTTGGCTCGAGCTGTTGAAGATTACGACTATACCATTCAATATCATTGTGGAAGAGCGAACGTGGTAGCTAACGCGTTGAGTAGAAGATCGTATGCGTTTACGAGTGCAATGTTGTTAACACAAAAACCCATTTTGTATAACTTACAAATGATGAAGATAAAGTTAAAGACTCTAGGGACCCACGTGAAGATAACGAATATACAATTAGAATCGACTTTAATCGATTAAAGCCGCTCAAACTACACACCTGGAGCTGATGAATATGAAGAAGAAGGTTCAAGAAGGCATTATTCTAGAAGCAAGAGTTGATGAATAGAGAAAATCTCAACCCTCAATTTAATTGGCCCATTTGAGATCCGCGATCGAGTAGGAACTGTGGCCTATAGACTCGTTTCACTGCCAAGTATGTCACGTGTTCATAATATTTTTTTTACGTATCGATGTTACGTAATTATGTGGATGACCCGAGCCACATTATTAAATTAGAACTAGACGAGATAGCAGAAGATTTAACGTATGAGGAGATACGTGTTAAAATCTTTGATAAGAAGGATCATATTCGACACTCAAAGGTTATACCTCAAGAGTTGGAATATGAAATAAAGTCAAGGTAGCCTCACCTCTTCAGCATACCAAGTACGTAAGTAAATTTTGAGGGCGAAATTTCATAAGGACGGGAGATTGTAAGACCCCGAATTTTATGAAATGAAAGTATTCAATTTTCTTATAATTATTATTTTATTTCGTAAATGGTTAAATTGATAAAAGGTTAAAGTTAAGGGTGATATTTGAAATTTTTTGCTCAGTATGCAAGTTGTTATAAAATATTCGTTTGGTCGGGGAATATTCTTTTTATCGGGGAATATCCGTACGACGGCACAATCATTGGTGGACCCCACAACGGAAGTATTGTCGTAGTTAGAAAACGACAGAATTATCATTTTATAAAAATAACGGTGAAAGTGTTACCACTAAAACTGTTGAACTACCCGGTAGTAAAAGTACAGTAATACGCGTGGTTGCATAGTAGCACACGATATTGTAGAGTATCTTTGATTATTGATGCTTACGTGAGAAGTCACTCAGTTTTATTCAATTATTGTCACAATATTTTATATTATTAAATCAATAATTAAGACGATAAAGTTATTCATATTATTATTTTCAATATTGACAATGTCTATAAGTTCTGTTAAAGAGAGGTTAGATAATCTAATTGCGCGCCAATAAGGAAAAATCCTTATCGGAAAGCCCCCTCTTTCCTGGGAACGACCTGGTTGTTAAATATTGTGAGTTATAATATTAATGATGAATAAGTTCGTGTTGATTAAAGATGAAATTGATAATTCTATTGTGTGGGAATTATTAGTGTTAGTGGAAATCGACATTTATTTCGATAATAATTAATGTCTGGAGGTTATATTGACCAATCGAGTAATTAACCAGATAAATGAGCAATTAATTACTTTTAATTCACATGCTTATAACTATGTGTTCACATGTGTGTACTATTGATTCACATGATTTACTATTAGAGGAGTTGGTGAAAGATTGATAATACTTGCATGACTAAATTAAAAATGGAGGTATAGATAAAGGTACTATACTATAATTAATTTTTTCACATGTTTAGAACTATTGAGTCACATGATTTACTATTGATTCACATGATTTACTATTAGGGGAGGTGATGCAAGTTTGATAAAACTTGCAGGACTAAATTAAAAATAAAGAAAAAGAGGGAGGTATTATACTGTAATATTTCGAGCCCCAAAATGTGCAACTATTGAAACTATATTTTTCTATAAATAGAAGCTCAGTCTTCCTTCATTTATCACCAATTCACTAAGTCTTACAAGAGCAATAATTATAGAGAGAAATTATAGAGAGAAAGAAGAAGAGAAGTCTGCTACCTCACTATTCCAGTGTCCAGTTTTCTTCTAAGGGGTATTATTTCTTTCGTATTCATGAAGAGAGTTATTTTCTTTCAATACTCGTAAGGGTTGTTATTCCATTCTTCATTATTCTATTGGAATAACCTGTCTGTGCGGTTTATCGCATGCTTGGTGAATTCTTCTGTTATTCTATTCTTTATTATTACATTGGAATAACATGCATGCGATCTATCGCATGCACAGTGAATTCTTCATTATTCCATTCTTTATTATTCGTTGGAATAACTTTTCTGCATCTTGGTCTATCGCATGCCTGGTGAATTCTTTTATTATTTCATTCTTTATTATTCTGTTGGAATAACTTGTCTGTGAGGTCTATCGCATACTTGGTGAATTCTTCTGTTATTCCATTCTTTATTATTCTGTTCGAATAACCTGTCTGTCTGGACTACCGCATGCATGGTGAATGATCTTTCGTATTCATTTTTATTAAATTATGGAAATGATCTGTCTACGTGGATTACCACATGGCGGGTAAAAATCCATTTGCAGTTTCATATATCCTAGTATACTCATTTGGTTAAAGTTTTGGCTTCTATACTCCATGAAATTAGTAGAATATCCTGGATATTTGCGCTTCATCCAGTATCTTTTCATGAAAATATTCTTCTGAACATTCTTGAATTTTACTCCACAAAGCAGTATCATGTTGACAATTTGAACGTTATTGAATTCTGGATAAATTAAATTATAAATCTTTAAAATTTATCCTTGAACTTGTTTTATTGAATTGTTATGACATGATCAACATCCTCATGCTTATATTGTGATGAAAGTCATCTTTGGCTTACGTGCATAGATGGACTTGGTATGATTATGACCATGGATTATCCGGTATAATCATGACCATTGATGATTACATGAATATCCTTGGCCCGTAGTGCAGGGATGATTCGATGATGTGGTTTATTTATTAAGCTGAGTCTCAGCGATAAAGTTGATGAAAAACTTTTTAAATCATAGAAGATCGTAGATTTTATGCTCTACTTGACTCTTCTAATGAGTTGCTTATTCCGCTGCAGTTGTTGATCTAAAACATGTTGTCTATTATATTCTATCAGTTGTTATACTGTTGAAGGCTAAGGATAATTTATTCTGCATTATCTTAGTCATAATATTTCTTACTGGGCTAGCTGAGCTCACCCTTTTGCTTTCATTGTTCTCTTCAGGAAATGGGAATATAGCTGGGACTACTCGGGGAACGGAGTGATGGTCCAGATGATAGCATTAGTAGTCCTCACTATTCTGTTAAATAGTGCGATAATAATTGTAATGAGGACTCCATTGAGAGTGGATATTGTCTAGAAGACAATATTCTTGTTTAAACTCTCAGCTATGTTTTGTTGTATTTTACACGACAGATGTATTAAAGAAGTTGTATTTGTATTTTGTACCATGTATTTGGCGACTCAAGATGGGTGATGTATACCTGTTTTGGAGGCGTTACACTTAAGGTATATCAAAGGGTATGCTTGGGTATAATAAGTTGTACATGGAGATAATGTATGATCAATAAAGAATCTACTACTTCTAGTAAAAGAAGAGAAATGTCCTATGTGATTCGATAAATGACTACCCAGTAGTCCTTGGCTACGGCAGAATGAAATTAGAAAGGAGTTTTAATTTACATTATTTGGAGTTGTACATTTAAGAATCGAAATACATATAATTAAATAAAATAAGACTTGACAGTAATTCCATATCTTATATTTCATTGAGACATTGTATAGTGAAATAATTGAATTGTACGGTAACTATTTACTCAAAGGTTATTTTATGATTAATGTTGAAATCTATATTATCTGAAAAGTCGTTAATCGCTAGGGAGGCTTATCCCTATTATAGAATAAATATTATTTATTTAAATAAATTAATAGTTTAATTTATTTATTTAAATAAAATTAGAATTGTTATAATTGATTTATTCACAATCGACTTAATATGGAGAACCTAAAGGGTCACACCGTAAAGGAAGAATATTTATTTAAGAAGTAAATGGCATAATCGTAATAATAATTTAAGTGCATTTACTTTAATCTATGGTGATAGAATAAATTAAATATCTTAATATTTATTATTTAATATTTTTGGAAATATTAAATATAAATTAATAAGAGAAGTTTGAGAATTAATTAATAAAAGTACTCTCATATATTCCTAATAAGTTTAGGAGGCTAATTAATTAAAAGAGTTTAATTAATTATTCCTAATAAAATTAAGAGCCTAATTAATTAAAGGAGTTTAATTAATTAAAATAAAATTCAATTTCCTAATTGTTAAGGAGAGTTGCCTTCATCTATAAATAAGAGTAGGCTTATTATGGGTGAGGGTTGTTGTTGATGCTTTCATAACAGACGTAATTTCAAGAGTTGGAGAGTACGCCCCTTTTTCTTTACAGATAGAAAAATTAGAGTTTGAGCCAAACACTCATCTTCTTGAATCTTTGTTCTTCCTTGGTGGATCACCTCTAGAGGCCAAACACTTGGGTGACTAACGTTGATAAAAGGAAGGAATCAAACCCGGTGGATTGAAGTTGAACACGAAAAGGATTGGAGGTGAACTCGTATCTGAGGAAGCTAGTTTCTACAAGGTTATGAATTTGTTCTCCATCTCTTTTATATTGATTGATAATTATGCACATAGTATGATCTTGATGTTGGGTTTGTATGAAAATTTTAAATTTCTATTTTATCGCACTTTCGCACTTTTTATGTAATTTGAATGCATGTTCGCACTATATACAAACCCAACAGTGGTATATGAGCAAAACTTTGTGCTAATTATCGATCTTGATGATTCCATGTATGTATGATATGCGATTTGATCGAATTTTCTGGGCAAAAATAAAATAAAATTTTATGTTATGTTCATACATGACTCACAAGAATATTACTTTGACACGGTCTGATTCTCAAAAATTTATTTCACTACACCAAAAATGGCCTCTAGTGAAGGTCCTTCACTAGAGGTCCTATATCTCTCACAAGTGATTTATTTTGAAGAAATATTTTCTTCGCACGAGTGCTCGCGTTAGACCTCCTCGCAATTGGGGATCCTTCGCTAAGTAGTAACTAAATATTTTTTGTGAAGGATATATTGTGAATAATTTATTCCTTCAGAAATTGTATTTAGTAATGGAATATTGTTATTTAGTGAAAGATTAATTTTCTTCATAAATAATATTTTAAGAAAGACTATTTGAAATTAGTGAATAACTTGATTCTCTCACAAATAATATATTGTGAAGAACAAATTTATTTAACAAGGGAATATTTTCCTTCACTAATTATAAATTGAGAATCTTTTTTCAAATTAGTGAGAGAAAAATTCCTTTACAAATTATAAATTTGTAAATAAAAATTAATTGCTAAATAATCAAAATTCATTGAAAATTATAATTAATTTTCAAATCAATGATTTCATATTTATTATTATTACTATTATTTTTAGTAATTGCTATAATAAATATTAAATTTAATATTTCAAGTTAATATAAATATCATACCTATCATACCTATTTCAAACTAATTAATAAACTAATGCATATAGAGCCAATAATTAAAACTAATACTCCATATATAAATAGATAATGCTCAAGTCACGATAAATACAAAATTTGTTATTATGTCTTGATCTCCCAAAGATCATAGTACTTACAATATTTAATAACTAACACAAGAAAACTGAAAGAATAACAATGAACTAGATAGAATGAAGTGTACATCATGTTAGGTCCACTTCATCATCATTTTCTTCAAGGAAATCAAGATTGGACATGTAAATTTGCTGCTACAGAAGAAACACCAAAATTCAATTTCAATAAGATGAGGAATAAGAAAAAATGAGCCTGGTGAATTTATGATCTAGTGTGTTGAATGTGTACTGATCAATGTGTACGTTACCTGCTTTAGAAAAAGAGCTGCAATAATGGAACCACCCTGACGACCATCGGTGTTCACCATATCAGCTAACTCCAAATTTATGGAGTCCCAATAACTTTCTTCCAAAGGCAACCTCCAAAGTTTTTCTCCAGCAACTTCTGAAGCTGCAAGTACCTCATTTGCCAGGTCATCACTAGGTATCCCAAATGCATAAATCAGCAACATTCATTCATTAAGGGAAAATGTTTTAATTACTCCTATAAGCATCGATATATCATATTTTACTTGGTTTCTATAATTCACAATTGACATAACACTAGTCCTTTTTTCCTTCCTTTCTAGATGCAAAAACAATTATCTCTACTGACTTTGAAACTTGAAACAACTAAATTCAATAAGTGGAGCGGCCATTGCGATAAGTCCATAGACAACTGTAGTACTACACATAAAATACTGTGAAAAAAATGAAAATATTCGCAAATGACAGTTTTTAATTAGAGGTCATTTAAAGCTTGTGATAGACATATCTAGACACAATTTTTCTAAGACTTTTTCCCAACAATAAAGTTAAATTCTAACACTAAATATTAGAAATCATTCTCTATATATATGTGACAAGCCTAAATAGGCATAACATAAACTATAAAGCAAAAAATCCAAATGGACTTTGATTTTGGAAGATACTAATTTACTAAAAGATTTTAACTTTTTCAATAAGCAGATTAGAAAACCAAAAGGGGGAAGGGGACCAGGGGACCACACACTTTATAATAGAGAAAATTCCTTCTTCGCAAGACAAAATTATTTTTTATTTTCTCCACAAATGATCAAATAAATAAACAAATATAAAGATGCAGTAGCAAATATACACAAAATCTGAAGAACTAAACTTGCAGGGGAGCAAAAAATAAAGACTATATGCAGAAAAGTAGAAAAAAGTGAATAAACAATCAAATTTAAAAATAAACCAAACAAATTCATATTATATTAAGCTAAAATTAAATATACACTAATTTGAAAATAAATTTTAGGGTTTATTTTTAAATTGTGTTGATTGGAGCAGAGATATATCATAACTCTTCTCATAATAATATTATAGTTGCTTTATTATACACCATATTATATTATATATGAACATGGACATTGGACAATCAATTCAAATGTAATTATGTGAAGTGATAATCTCAAATTCATCGATCAATCTAGAATATTAGAATATGAGTATGATGATTTTTAAAAATTGAGTCCTTTCTACATGGACATTTGTATGTATTAGACATTTTTATTGGATTTATTTTAGTTTTTTTTTTCCTTTTCATGTGATTTTTAAAAATATATAGTATTTATTTTAATTAAATTTTTATAAAATATTGTTTTAGATGTAATTTGGATACATATACAAAAATAATTCAATGAACACCAAATCATCATCTGCCTCTTTTACAATCACCAGAAAATGCATCTGCTAAAAATCCAAAATTTGCTAGCTTTTATCTAAAATTTGAGAGAAACTCAATTCAAATAAACCTTAATTTAAAAACTAATCGATTACATTCTTTGTAAAAAATGTTAATTAAAATATCAACCCACTCAATTTTGCTCTTATTTTAGACCATTGGACAATCATCAATTGAATTGAATTGTATTTACACTTGTTTCAGGAAATACTTCCGTACAGGTACACTATACTAAAAAGGTAATGTAAATGTTCCCCTTCAGTATATGAAAAGATGAAGAAAAAAAATCACTTTTTCCCCTTCAGCTGCTAATTGAACTCAAACTATTCAAGACTAAGAAAATGCTCCCTTTTCTTTAATTTTTACTTGAAATGTTTTCATTTAATGAGACGTGCTGCAGGTTCCTACCCAAATAGATAATCAACAAATCGGGTAATTGCTTCAACATTAAAAGTAAACAACAAATGACATTCCCATTCTGTCTAAAGTTGGAGAATTGGAGTTCACCTGCTTCTTTTGGAAACCAAAGAAGCTCTTTGGTGTTGCTATAATAGCTTCTTGCTGCTATTCGCAGCAAATTGCTGCTGCAAATTTTTTATCTTTTACTTTACCCATCTAGATGAATTATAGTTTTGTTATAAATTCCACACACTTGCTTATTTAGGAGTTATAATTTGAGCTTGATGGTTAAGCTTTTAAACTACACCAAAAAGCCAAAAATGGCTCATCCAAGCACTTCCAACTGTAGCTATCTACTGCTTGTACCAACTGCTGCCACTTCTTTTATTTGATCTATGATTTGCTACACTTTTATTTCAACATTCTTTGTTTGGTTGAGTTGAATTTTGAAGCTACCATAGATGAGACATTCACTTAATATTGAGATATATTAGCTGGGCAAGTTTGGTTAGTTCAAATAGGCTAACCGAGTACCAAGGAAGCCCCCAGTCATTGACTATCATGGTGACTGCTGCTGCCGTGGGCAGCAGCCTTGCTCCAAACTAGACACTTAACAATCTAATAACTTTTGATTCATTCACGAACAACAACAAATTTTAAAGTATATTATACATTGCATACAAGGCTTCTATTACAGAGTATAAACTCCCCATTTTGGAATAATTAAGTTGCTCAAAATAGTGGTCAAGAATAGCTTGACACACTAGTTTTCAACTTTTTATTTTGGCTTGATATTGGATTTTGTTTTCATTTAGTACACCAAAAATGTTTATCTATCATCATATATAGTATTCATACCTAGCTCAATCTTTACTTTCTTCTCATATTCAGTTTTTAGCTAAAACAGTCCACTTGGGACTTTTGTCAAACATGTGGTGTGCATAGTTTTGTGTTACCAATTTCACAGCCATTCGTTTACGCCAAAAACCCATAATAACATCCTTATTACTCCACAACCCAACCTATCTCCTCATGCCTAAATTTAATACATAGCAGTTAAATAGCTTAACAAGAATCATGCATAACAGTTAGTCTTGAAAATCATTATTTACATACCTACATTACAAATCCTCAATCAAGCAAATCATTAAATATTCATGTATTTTAACTCAAAAATTCAGTATTTACAACCCCAAATTGTATAGCAATCAATTCTCACAAATTAAATAGTCATGTAGTCACATAACTTTTAATCACAGGAATCAATTAACACATAGCCCTAATTTCTTTTAGAGCATAAAAAGATAATAATACCTTTTGATTGCTGATTTCAGATGATAATCTCGTTGGTATAATACTTGAAACTTAGCTATCTCGTTCTTCAATCTACCAATCACCAAATTCGCGACCCTTGCTAGAGAGTAAGAGGAATTTTGTTATAATTGAGAGTTGATTTTCTACGCAAAGGAGTTTGAAGGTCTGAGACTGGAATAATAGAGGAGTTTTTCTTGGTTCATACGCATGATAGCTTTGATGTAAATCAAAGCTACTCTTCCAATTGAAAGCTACTCTTCCAATTGAGAGCTACATCCTGCTTCATGCCTAATGGTCGGTCTCTCACGTAATCTTAAGGTTACAGCTCCTGCTTCTCTAGTTAACTGAGAAGTCTTATAATCCTTATGATCCGTTTGGTTTATTCGATTGTTATAACCCATTATTTCCCCCTAAACATTTATCGCATTATATATACTGTATTTATAAAATACCAAGTGCACTCTAAAAATTTGAATAAATTATTCATAAACCATTTCTGCTAATACAGAAACTATTTATTAAATAAAAATATTTTATTTACTAAATTAATTTTATAATATTAAAATAATTTATTTACCATAAACTACTCTAATATTTACAAAAATACATCAAATGTATTTTTCATTAACTTTCTCACATATTCACATAACAAATATAATTAGATGTATTTATCACGTCTGGTTCTCATATTTTATTTATCGCAATTAATGTTATATAAGCGATACAATAGATCAAATATTTTAATAACTTGATTTCTTTTTCATCATAAATTGCTTCTCACAATTTATTAAGTATGATAAATATTAATTATTATACTTATCATATCATCATATCACATATTATACTGCTCATGATAATATATGCAATATAATAACACATAATTAAATAAAAATAAAAATTCATTCCAGTAAATTCTTATTTTACTTACTCAAGAAAATGCGATTCACTACAGATAGTCTCTTTTGCGAAAGATTTAGTTTGTAACAAATCATGCAATAAAAATATATTCATATATTTATCACACATACGCATTATACCGCACATAGTCACTTATTCTGCATCACATATTCAATACAGTATATATTAAAATAAAAAAAATATTTTAGTAAATTCTTATTTTAATATATACTAAAAATTTGGACTATTACATTATCTTTTGTAAACTCTATAAATCCATACATAACTAATAGAGCAGTTTTATAAATTTAAGTCTCTTGATACGCGAAATCACTACTCTCATTTTTTTTCAAGAAAGCAAAACCATTTTATGATGTCGATTCACGACACTTCATTGAAGGTATTTATATTCACCACAATTAATTCAAAAAAAAATATTTAGAACAAGATAGCGACCAATTTTATCCCCCGCAAAAAACTTCTGAATAATGATATATAGTGAGTAATAATTCCTTCACTAAATAGATTTTTTCCTCGCAAACTTTCATCATAAATTGGCTCCAAAATCTTTCTATCACCCCATTTTTGTGAGGAAAAAAATATAAATCTTTCGCAAAAATCTTTCTATAAATTCCTTCCCCAAAATTTTTCGCCAGTTGTAGTGTTTTAGTAATTATTTCAATTAAGATAAAAATGTTTAAAAAATATGATATAAATTGTTGTTTGAATAAAAGTGTTTATTCAAAAGTTTTATATAAACTTGGAATTAGATTTCACTTTCGTTTGAATAGCAGAGTTTATTCAAAAGTTTTATATAAATTTGGAATTGTATTCCACGTTTGCTTGAATAAAAGAGTTTATTCAAGTAGGGAATAAGATTACATGTTTCCTAGAATAAATACTTTTTTAAAGATGTTTAATTTTAATAAGGAATATAATTCCATATTTCCTCTTTATTCACATAAATAATTCCTCATTTCCTAAGATTAATAAATTCCTTCACATATTTTATTTTTTCTAGCAATTTTGAGTTATAAAGGCCATTTTTGAAATTGAATTCTTTATTAATTAAAATAAAAGAGTTTATTTTGATTTGGAATTTGATTAAAATAAATGAGTTTTTTTATTCAAAATTGAGCCAAACTAGAATAAAGCTCGTAATCAATCCGGGTATAATATAGTATTTAATATATATATGTGCATGCTTATATTATATATATATTATATATTATGCAAACATGATTCGCATGTTAATTAATATGATGCGTATTTTATATATATATGCATACGCACTAAACAAGATGAGACAAATTAATAACATGCAAACCCCTCAATTTTTTTATATTAAGTCCTAAGCGTTCAAAGATATTTGGAATATCGAACGTCGCCTTCTAGCGTGATAAAAATAATAGAGTATCAATTAATTATTATAAGTTTGTTGTGTCAGCACAAGGCTTATCTTAATTTTTTGAGATGTTAATTTTATCACATTTGATGCTTATAAAGAAAATTGAAAAATGTTGTTTTGTTGTGTCACCACAAGGACAATGTTTTTCTTTTTTGAATATATGAAAGTGTTAGGTTGGACAACTTAGATAATTTTTATTCGAAAGTGCCACCACTTGATCAAAATAATCTAAGAGGCAAAATAACAGGAGTTACATGTTGATGTAATTGACAAGAGTTGTCTACCTATTTATTTATATTGTTTGTTGTGTCACCACAAGGATATATACATTTGAAATATGATCCTTATTCTCACTAGCATATCTTTAATTAGATATTGTTAATCCTATATATATTAAGGGTAATATAGTTTGATGCAAATAGTGGGAGATACCAATTTAACATAAGACCTAAATTATTTTGGTTATTAATAAAAGAATGTATGATAAAATGTTGTTAAGTACAAATTAATTCACAGAATTTTATAATTTCTAAATTACTATCAGTACGGAGCATATTAGATGCTAATAACCAGATCGAATTAAACGGATTGGTTAAGGAATTTTAGAATAGTTCTCACGGATGAAAAGGTATCTTATTTCCTTCATACGCCTATCCCTGCAATGGTTGCAGACAATACCTCTAAGGAAGAGATTGATAATTTTAGAAAGGTGCGAGAGGATGCATAGTTGGCTCAATGCATTATGCCCACATCCATGAGTTACGAGCTTCAGCGTCAGCATGAAACTATGAATGCTCCTACTATACTCCTGCACATCAACAAGTTCATAGTGAGAAAAGTAGGACTGATAGATATCGGATATCAAAGGAGCTCTTCCGATCTAAAATGGCCAATGACACTACAATACAAACAAAATTCCTTAACATAGTCAATTTAATTGAACAATTAGGACAACAGGTTTTGTCATGGATGGAGATTTTAGCCAAGATTTCATATTTCACTCACTCCCAGACTCCTTCTCATAATTGTTGTGAATTTTTTATATGAACAAGCTAGATATCAGCTTCACTAATTTTCTTAACATGTTAAAAAATGTTGAGAGTCACTTTCCAACTAAGAAAGACCAAGTTTTACTAGTAGGGGACAAAGGATCTTCTGAAAAGATGAACGATTCAAAGAAGGTAATTAGAAAGGTAAAAATAAAGGATAATAAGAACAAAACTAATACAGATAGCAAATGATTTTGCTTCCACTGCAATAAGCCTAAACACTGGAAAAGAAATTGTGAGAAGCATCTTGCAGAGCTAACCAGAAGAAGCTTAGTGAAGCTTCGGTTACAAATACAATTTTGTTCATGATTAAAATAAAAATTTATGTTACTTAAGGTTCTACTTGGGTATTGGATACCGGTTTTGGTTCTCATAAATATAGATTTATAAAGGAACCAAGCGGAAGTAGAAAGCTAAACAAAGATAAGTAATCTGATGTGTGAAAAATGAAGCAAAGGTTGCTGCATTAGCCATAGGAACTTATAGTTTAGCACAACCTACGGGCAAATCTATTAAGTCAATAAGTTGTTATTGCATTCTAGTCCTCGTTAGAAACATTATTTTCATTTTGTTGTTGGAAAATGAAATTATTGGTATTATATTTAAGAACAATTGTTGTTCTATTTATAATAATAATGTTTTGTATAAAACTAGAATATTACTTAATGGATTTTGTATACTTGACTTACGTGAAAATAGTTTTTCATTTTGAACAAATTAGTATAAGAAAAGAAGATGATCATTCAAAGAGTTGAATATTTGTATTTGCTGAAATATAAGTGTAAATTATTAGAAAGGTTCAAAGAATTCAGAAGTGAAATAAATTGGCAAATTATTAGGATTCTTTGATCGGATCAAGGAAGGAATACTTGTGCAATGAATTTCTAGATCATCTTAAATGGTTTTCTCACAATGGACACCTCCTGATACATAATAATTGATTGATGTTTTTGAAAGAAAAAATTGTACCTTGTTGGATATGGTGAGATCCATAATGATTTTTACCGACATTCCAATATCCTTCTAGGGTCATACCCTAGAAATGGCTGCATATTTACGAAAAGGTAACCTCAAAATTTGGCCCAAGACTCCATAAAAGTTATGGACATGGATGGTTCCTAATCTTAAGTATGTTAAGATAAGGGGTTGTCTAGTTTATGTGAAAAAGGTTTCAAAAGATACGTTTGGGACAATATTTGACAAGTACAGATTTGTGGGACATCCTAAAGTAAGTTTAGGGTATATATTCTATAATCCTACTTAGCAAAAAATATTTGTTGCGAAACACACTGACTTCTAAGATAAAGGTTTTATCCCTATTATGGAATAAATATTATTTATTTAAATAAATTAATAGTTTAATTTATTTATTTAAATAAGATTAGAATTGTTCTAATTGGTTTATTCACAATCAGTTTAATTTGGAGAATCTAAAGGATCACACCGCAAAAGGAAGAATATTTATTTAAGAAGTAAATGACATAATCGTAATAATAATTTAAGTGTATTTACTTTAATCTATGGTGATAGAATAAATTAAATATCTTAATATTTATTATTTAATATTTTTGAAATATTAAATATAAATTAATAAGAGGAGTCTTATTATTATTATTATTATTATTATTATTATTATTATTATTATTTAATTCCTAAAGGAGTTTGGGAATTAATTACTAAAAGTACTCTCATATATTCCTAAAAAGTTTAGGAGGCTAATTAATTAAAAGAGTTTAATTAATTATTCCTAATAAGATTAGGAGCCTAATTAATTAAAGGAGTTTAATTAATTAAAATAAAACACAATACCTTAATTGTTAAGCAGAGTTGCCTTCATCTATAAATAAGAGTAGGCTTATTATGGGTGAGGGTTGTTGTTGATGCTTTCATAACAGACGTGATTCCAAGAGTTGGAGAGTACGCCCCTTTTTCTTTACAGATAGAAAAACTAGGGTTTGAGTCAAACACTCATCATCTTGAATCTTTGTTCTTCCTTGGTGGATCACCTCTAGAGGTCAAACACTTGGCTGACTAACGTTAATAAAAGGAAGGAATCAAACCCGGTGGATTCAAGTTGAACGCAAAAAGGATTGGAGGTGAACCCGTATCTGAGGAAGCTAGTTTCTACAAGGTTATGAATCTGTTCTCCATCTCTTTTATATTGATTGATAATTATGCACATAGTATGATCTTGATGTTGGGTTTGTATGAAAATTTTAAATTTCTATTTTATCACGCTTTCGCACTTTTTATGTAATTTGATTGCCTGTTCGCACTATATACAAACCCAACAGTGGTATCAAAGCCAAACTTTGTGCTAATTATCGATCTTGATGATTCCATGTATGTATGATATGCGATTTGATCGAATTTTTGGGGCAAAAATAAAATAAAATTTTATGTTATGTTTGTGACTCAGCGCAGCTGCGCCCGACACCAGATTTTGAATTTTTTTATTTTAGTATTTATTTCAATTAAGATAAAAATATTTATTTTGAATTGGAATATGATTAAAATAAAAGTTGTATATTAACTTGGAATTGGATTCCACATTTGTTTGAATAAAAGAGTTTATTCAAAAGTTTTATATAAACTTAGAATTAGATTTCACTTTCGTTTGAATAACATAGTTTATTCAAAAGTTTTATATAAATTTGGAAATGTATTCCATGTTCGCTTGAATAAAAGAGTTTATTCAAATAGGGAATAAGATTAAATGTTTCCTAGAATAAATGAGTTTATTCACATACGGAATAAGCTTCCATGTTTCCTAAAATTAATGATGTTTAATTTTAATAAGGAATATAATTCCATGTTTCCTAGAATAAAGGAGTTTATTCACATATAAAATAGGATTCCATGTTTCCTAAAATTAAAGATGTTTAATTTTAATAAGGAATAGGATTCAACATATTTTATTTTTTCTAACAATTTTAATTTAAAATAAAGGAGTTTATTTTGTACTTGAAATTGAATTCTTTATTAATTAAAATAAAAGAGTTTATTTTGATTTGGAATTTGATTAAAAATAAATGAGTTTTTTTATTCAAAATTGGATAAAATAAAATAAAGAAATTTATTATAATTTAGATTTTAATTAAATTAAAGGAGCTTATTTTATTTCAAAATTAGATTTTAATAAATTTGAAATTGCCCATTAAATTGATATCGATGTATATATTGAATGGATTTATTATTCATGAGATGAATGTTATTTATTGATGCATATGTTCATGTTTATGATAATAAATAGGATTGATTATGGACTATTAACCAATGTGATTGAATTTTATTTTAGTTGGATGCATAAATGTATGAATTTTATTAAATGGGGTCTGCGTACCTCGTCTTCTCAAATTTTTCTTAATGTAAATTCTATTTCTCCCCTATGTACTTCCCCTTGACTGCTGATCAAGGTTTCTATTTATTTTAAATAGTTTTGTAATAGGAATAGTTAGAATTAATTTTGAAGAATTGGAGATCAAAGAGCAAGGAGCGCTTGAAGACCCGTTTGTAATGGAGCACAGATTTAAATGTAATAGTTATATTTAAATTTAATTCTTGCACCCTTGGTTTGACCTCTTGGTTCACTTGGTGCCTCTAGTGAGCCAAACTAGAATAAAGCTCATAATCAATCCGGGTAGAATATAGTATTCTATATATATGTGCATGCTTATACTATATATATTATATATTATGCAAACATGATTCGCATGTTAATTAATATGACGCATATTTTTATATATATATATATATATATATATATATATATATATATATATATGAGTGTGTGTGTGTGTGTGTGTGTGTGTGCATACGCACTAAACAAGATGAGACATATTAATAACATGCAAACCCCTCAATTTTTTTATATTAAGTCATAAGCGTTCAAAGAAAATTGGAATATCGAACTTCGTCTTCTAGCGTGATAAAAATAATAGAGTATCAATTAATTATTATAAGTTTGTTGTGTCACCAAAAGGCTTATCTTAATTTTGTGAGATGTTAATTTTATCACATTTGATGCTTATAAAGAAAATTGAAAAATATTGTTTTGTTGTGTCACCACGAGGACAATGTTTTTCTTTTTTGAATATATGGAAGTGCTAAGTTGGACTTAACTTAGATAATTTTGATTTGAATGTGCCACCAATTGATCAAAATAATCTAAGAGGCAAAATAACAGGAGTTACATGTTGATGTAATTGACAAGAGTTGTCTACCTATTTATTTATATTGTTTGTTGTGTCACCACAAGGATATATACATTTGAAATATGATCCTTATTCTCACTAGCATATCTTTAATTAGATATTGCCGAACTATATATATTAAGGGTAATATAGTTTGATGCAAATAGTGGGAGATACCAATTTAACATAAGACCTAAATTATTTTGGTTATTAATAAAAGAATGTATGATAAAATGTTGTTAAGTACAAATTAATTCACAGAATTTTATAATTTCTAAATTACTATCAGTACGGAGCATATTAGATGCTAATAACCAGATCGAATTAAACGGATTGGTTAAGGAATTTTAGAATAGTTCTCACGGATGAAAAGGTATCTTATTTCCTTCATACGCCTATCCCTGCAATGGTTGCAGACAATACCTCTAAGGAAGAGATTGATAATTTTAGAAAGGTGCGAGAGGATGCATAGTTGGCTCAATGCATTATGCCCACATCCATGAGTTACGAGCTTCAGCGTCAGCATGAAACTATGAATGCTCCTACTATACTCCTGCACATCAACAAGTTCATAGTGAGAAAAGTAGGACTGATAGATATCGGATATCAAAGGAGCTCTTCCGATCTAAAATGGCCAATGACACTACAATACAAACAAAATTCCTTAACATAATCAATTTGATTGAACAATTAGGACAACAGGTTTTGTCATGGATGGAGATTTGAGCCAAGATTTAATCTTGCACTCACTCCCAGACTCCTTCTCATAATTGTTGTGAATTTTTCATATAAACAAGCTAGATATCAGCTTCGCTAATTTTCTTAACATGTTGAAAAATTTTGAGAGTTACTTTCTAACTAAGAAAGACCAAGTTTTACTGGTAGGGGACAAAGGATCTTCTGAAAAGAAGAATGATTCAAAGAAGGTAATTAGAAAGGCAAAAACAAAGGATAATAAGAACAAAACTGATACGGATAGCAAAGGAGTTTGCTTCCACTGCAATAAGCCTAAACACTGGAAAAGAAACTGCGAGAAGCATCTTTCAGAGCTAACTAGAAGAAGCTTAGTGAAGCTTCGGTTACAAATACAATTTTGTTTATGATTAAAATAAAAATTTATGTTAGTTAAGGTTCTACTTGGGTATTGGATACCGGTTTTGGTTCTCATAAATATATATTTATGAAGGAACCAAGCGGAAGTAGAAAGCTAAACAAAGTTAAGTAATTCGATGTGTGAAAAATGAAGCAAAGGTTGCTGCATTAGCCATATGAACTTATAGTTTAGCACAACCTACGGGCAAATCTATTAAGTCAATAAGTTGTTATTGTATTCCAGTCCTCGTTAGAAACATTATTTTTATTTTGTTGTTGGATAATGAAATTATTGGTATTATATTTAAGAACAATTGTTGTTCTATTTATAATAATAATGTTTTGTATAAAACTAGAATATTACTTAATGGATTTTGTAGACTTGACTTAAGTGAAAATAGTTTTTCATACTGAACAAATTAGTATAAGAAAAGAAGATGATCATTCAAAGAGTTGAATATTTGTATTTGCTAAAATACAAGTGTAAATTATTAGAAAGGTTCAAAGAATTCAGAAGTGAAACAAATTGGCAAATTATTAGGATTCTTTGATCGGATCAAGGAAGGAATACTTGTGCAATGAATTTCTAGATCATCTTAAATGGTTTTCTCACAATGGACACCTCCTGATACGCAATAATTGATTGATGTTTTTGAAAAAAAAATTGTACCTTTTGGACAAGGTGCGGTCCATAATAATTTTCTTGACATTCCAAAGATCCTTACAGGGTCATGCCCTAGAAATGGTCAGACATCTCACGAAAAAGGTAACCTCAAAATCCATTTCCAAGACTCCATAAAAGTTATGGACATGGAGGATTCCTAATCTTAAGTATTTTAAGATAAGGGGTTGTCTAGTTTATGTGAAAAAGGTTTCAAAAGATACGTTTGAGACAAGATTTGACAAGTACAGATTTGTGGGACATCCTAAAGTAAGTTTAGGGTATATATTCTATAATCCTACTTAGCAAAAGGTGTTTATTGTGAAACACACTGACTTCTAAGATAAAGGTTTTATCATTGAAAGGGCTAGTGGGAGGATAATAGATCTTGAAGAGCTCAATAACCACAAAGCACTATAAGTCAAATAATGGGAACCTGTAGATAGACCTATTGTATAAAACCGAATTGTAAATCTGTAATAGTATCGAAGATTCCTAGGAGGTATGGATTCATAATAGAAGATAATGATGAGGTACACATCATAGAAGATGATGATCCAGTTATATACAATGATATAAGAGTTGTAGACACTCAGAGAAATGGATTGAAGAAAACTTCTCAAAATGGAACATTCGTTTGATGAGATAATAAAAAGAGTTTGATTTTATCAAAAATAAAAATGTACCTAGTGTGTACAAAAGGTTCAGTGGGAGCGCCGTGACATTCCTAATATTATATGTTGATATACTATGGATAATGAATGACATACTAATGATACAATAAGTAAAGATAAAGTTATCTAAACATTCCTCCATGAATGATTTGGGAAGAGTATCGTAATTGGGGATACAAATCTATATAGATGGATTTAAAAGGATGCCCGGCTTAACTCAAGGAACATATATTCATTTGATGCTAAATTTATTTAGCATGGAAAACTCCAAGAGATGTCTCATGTTGATGAGTCATGGAGTGTATCTCTCTTTATAATCCCCATAGACTCCTAGAAGAGAGATCACATGAGTAACTATCATGTATGCAATGAAATGTATGAGACTTGATGTTGATCAGTCATATTTTAGAGAAGATCACTGCAAGATAGTGAAAACATCTTAAAGTACTTAACCGGCACTAAGGATATGATCAAATTTATGGTGAGTCTGAATTAAAACTAGAGGGCATAACAGGCTCAAGTTTTTCAGTCTGACCAAGAGAATAGTAAATCCACTTTAGGGTAAGGAGTTACCTTGAACGGTGGTACAGTGAATTGGAAAGGTTCCAAATAGTAAAGAGTTACTGGTTTAGTGATAAAGACAAAGTATATAGTTGTAAATGAAGCTACAAGTTGATTGTTTGGATGAAAAGTTCATAACAGAACTATGAATAGTTTATAAGTCTCATATTGGATCTAAACATATGTTGCGGCACTTTCACTTGATTAGAGGAATCATTAAAAGATGAAAATTCACTATAGAGATAGTGGACTCTCAAGAACAACATTACATATGGATATACTAAGCTTATCCAACAGCAAGATGATCGTCACTTAGAGAATAAGGGTATGAAATACCATGACGATTGACTTAAGTGCAATTGGGAGATTAAAAGTAGTATGCACACAAGCCAATCATATTTATGATAAATGTAAGACGCCAACTTTTTATAAATAAAAATTTAATTTCTCTGACTATTATTTTGAAATAGTAAGGGGTTGATTTGATTAATGTGGTTAGTTATGGGTAAAATGCGTAAATAATTTAAATAAGCAAGTGGTTATAAAATATTCATTGTTGTCGGGGAATATTCATTTGGTCGTGGAATATTCTTCTTTGTCGGGGAATATTCGTATTTATCTGACGCAAACCATTTGTTTCCGGCCCCATAACTAAAAAACCATGGGATGAAGAAAATGACAAGAATGAGTTTTTTTTATAAATAACGGTAGTAGTTATTCACTCGCTAACACTGTTGGAATACCCTTGGTTAAAATCACGATTACTACTGCCAAGTTCGCAAGAGAAGACACGGTATTGGACCAATTATTGATTCTTACGTAAGAAGTCACTACTCAATAATTGTTATAGTAATTACTGTTCAATATTTTATTTTATTAATTCAATAATTACTACGTTGAAATTTTATATTATTGATTCAATAATTGTCACTGCACAGTATTTCCCATTATCAGATCAATAATTCATATTATTTGAATAATATTATTAGATAGCATTATTGGCAATGTCTAAGGAAGTTCTGTCTAGGAAATGAGTTTGGTCACCTAATTGCGCGCCAGTAAGGAGAAATCTTTATCGAAAAACCCTCTCTTTCCTAGGAACGATCTAGTTGTCATTATTGTGATTCTGTAATATTATTTGTGAATAATTAATTATTAATGAATATGATAAGAAAATATTTATTTAATTGAGAAATTTTTAAAGAGACGATTATTAATAGTTGATATTTTATCCTCTTCGATAAAATAATTCATTCAAATATATTATTGTAATATTAAATTATAAGTGTATGATGTAATAATATAATAATATAATAACGGTGATATTCATGAGGAGGAAGAGAGCAAATTGGGTCCGTATTATTTCTTTTACAAAAAAACATGTTAAATATGTTGATGGGCCCCATTTTTAACTGAAATTTGATTATAGCTTGCAAGATCATCCGTATGTGGATTTCGGTCATTTTCTGTTTAGAATTTGGAAAAACTTTCTTTTACAAAGTTGTAGAGAATTAAATTTCCTATGGAATGGACATAAGATTCAAAATTTTCTGATAAAAGGGCTATTTATTATGAATTATTGAATTTTGGAATAATTGATTTTTGGAGTTATAAATGTTTTGTTTAAGAAAAATGTTTTTTGTGAGGTGGGCCCCACTTGTGTGTGCTGATGAGAGTGATGTGGTGTGCTAAGGAAATTTTTTTAAAAATAATAATATTTTATTAAATTTTCTGCTTTGGCGTTCTAAGCATATTTATATAAATAGTGTAATAACCCGATATTTTCTATATAATTAAATCATAAATTTTGCGTATAATTTTTTATATTTAAAAGGTAAGGATATGTACAAGATAAAGCGTATGTATTTATGTGATAAACAAAAATATATTTATTACATGAATAATTACAAATGATTTTATTTTAGAATTATTGCTCATTATAAAGTATATTCTTTTAATAATTAATTTTTAGTAGAAATATTTTTATTAATTATTTTTCATGAAAATATGATTATTATTTTATTTAAATAATATATGAAATGATTATAGAATTATTATAATAACTATTTTATTATATGAATTTATTTCAGAGTAATTAAGTTAATTACTTAACTTAATTAATAATGGTATGTATATGTAAGATAAATCAGATATGGAATCCAAACACTAATTATGGTGTTGGAATAAGAAAAGAGAATAATAACATTATATTAAGTATATTTCAGTGCTATATTTATGTATGTTATGTGTGTAAGATTAATATGGGGAGCAGTTTTATTATAACCTGTTAAACCCTAGTTTTGAAGTCAAATGAGACTTTAAAATCTGTTAAGTCACTGTGTTATGTGGTATATGATATGTATTATAAGTTTTAACGCTAATTATGAAAAACCCTAATTAGTAATTTAAAATCCTAATTTCTAAAATTAGAAACCTTATATAGTAATTAGCTAATTGCTAAGTGGAAACCCTAATTTGAAACTCAATTATGAGTTCGAGACTGTTATTTTATTGTGTTGTTATGATTAATGTCAAGTATTATAGAATTTAATGATAATTAGGAAAACCCTAATTGTTAGAAAACCCTAATTACAAATTGATAACCCTAATTGTCAAATTAGGAACCCTAATTGCTAATTGGGTAACCCTAATTGCTAATTTTTAGCCTTAATGCTAATTAGTGAGCTATTAAACCTAATTTCAAGTTTAAAGTAATTAGAAAACTTAACTAATTAGCAAAACCCTAATTTTCCATTTTTAGAAACTAATTTTGCTATTTTAAAACCTAAATAAAAATCCTAAAAAAATCAAATTTTTGGGACCCTAAGGGTTTTCCAAGTTAACATTTAACCATTAAATTTAAAAGTCAAATGACCTAAATGCCCCTCTTGCATTAATTGAAGCTAACTTGTAAATCTAGCCAAAATTGGAGTTGCTCAACCACTCTTATTAACCCCGTGTGAATGAAATCTACCCATATCAACCAAGGATTGCCAGCCATATACATTAAACATCATTTAAATAGATTTAGAGAGAGAAAAGTATACAAATAAGTCTCATTTGCTCACCAACACTCATGCAATACCCTCTCTCTCTAAACCCACGAAAACTTTTGCTAGATCAGTCACAAAATCAAGCCCCACTATCACTATAACAGATCTAGAAGCCAAGAATCAAGAGTTTGTTCATAGAAAGGTATAAACCCTAAACCAAATCTGATCTTGAACCCTATGTTAGATGTTAGATTTTTATGTTAAAACATGTTGTATGTAGTATATATTGATGAATTGGGTTGATAGATGTTAGATACATAACATCTATAGGCTAAGATTTGATGTTTTCCAAAATCTGGAAAATATTTTTTTGTTGTTTGACAACGAATGTCAGACCTTATATCTCAGTGATCGTTAATAAGTTTTGTGTTTTGAAAGTTTGTAATTGTAGTTTGTTATGAGATCATTGATCTGGAGCTGGAATCATGTGTAGATCATGTTTATATTTCAAGTTATTAATGGTTAAAGGTCGTTGACCGACCATGACTTTCAAAAATCTGGAAAACCCAAAATGTGACCAGAACAACCTGACAACATGTTCATAGCCTCGGATCTTTCAATTGTTTATTGGTTTGTTATTGTTGTTACATCTAAGTTGAACTATGTTATTTGTACTTCATGCTTATGCCTTTATATCACTAAAACATTACGTATGTTGGATTTAATGAACGGTCAAACTAGGTCACTCGGTTAAGGATTGAGTTTTTGGAAAACCCAGAAACTGTATGAACAAGTTTTCTGACAGCCTTTGACTGAATCATAACTTGTGATCTTGTTATTGTTAAGATGATATAATGTTGTATTATTGTTCCTTGTCATGTATACTATAGGCTTGAACCTTTATATCACACTAAGCAAGCCTGGGAATCAAGTATTTAAGGGTTCAAAGTAGGTACCTGAGACTGTTCTTGCTTTCTGGAAAACCCAGAAATTGAAGAACAATGTCTGACAAGATTTGTGGGACTTAGATCTCCTTATTGTGATGCAGTATGACCTTGTTTGTTACTGGATCATGTAGTATTACACAAGTACTACAAGATCGAACCCTTATCCTGCCCAGAAACCTCATGATCTGACAATCAATCTTGGTCAAAGTTGCTCACTCGTTCACTGACATGCATTTTTGGGTTTCATCAAGAACACTGAAGAACACCTATAGCGACGGTTTTATCGCTATAGGTTGTCTTTAGCGAAACTTAATTTCTGAAAAATATTATTTTATTAAATAAATAGAGAAAATTAGTTTTAAATTATTAAAAATACATAATAAATTACTAAAAATTATTTTAAAGCCTAAAAATTAGTTTTTAATAATTTTGAATATATTTCATTAATATTTATTATTTTTGGAATATTAATGGTATTTAATTATAATATTAAATAAATTTTTTAAAATGATTTTAATACTTGGAAAATCATTTAAAATTATATTATGGTATAAGAAAATATTTTAAGTTATTTTTAATGACTTTTAATAATATTTTGTGATGAATTTCATTAATAAATTAATATTAATGATAATTAAGTTATTTAATAAATGTATTAAATAAATTATAAAAAATAGAATTAATAATTTAAAAATCATATAAAATGATTTAAAGGTTATAAGAATATTTTAAGTTATAAAATATAACTTTAGATATTTTGACATGAATATATTAATATTAATAATTTTAAATTTATTTAACTATTATATTAAATAAATAAATTAAAAATGATTTTAATATTAGAAAAGTTATTTTAAATGAAAATAAAGAGTTTAAAAATATTTTAAGTTATAAAATATAACTTTCAATATTTAAAGGTAATTTACATTAATTATTTACTATTAATCATATTAGAGTTATTTAATAATTATATTAAATAAATTAGTTTAAAAATAATTTTAATATTATAAAAATCATGTTAAATGAAACTAAGGTGTTTAAAAATATTTGAAGTTATAAAATATAACTTTCAATATTTAAAGGTAAATTTTATTAATTATTCACTATTAATGATATTAGAGTTATTTAATAATTATATTAAATAATTTTTTTAAAAATGATTTTAATATTATAAAAATTATTTTAAATGAAACTAAGGTGTTTAAAAATATTTTAAATTATAAAATATAACTTTCAATATTTAAAGGTAAATTTCATTAATTATTTACTATTAATGATATTAGAGTTATTTAATAATTATATTAAATAATTAGTTTTAAAATGATTTTAATATTATAAAAATCATTTTAAATTAAACTAAGTTGTTTAAAAATATTTGAAGTTATAAAATATAACTTTTAATATTTAAAGGATAATTTCATTAATAATTTAATATTAATGATATTAATTTAATATTAACGATATTAAGTTTATTTAATAATTATATTAAATAAATAGTTTAAAATAGTTTTATTAATTTAAAATATTTTAAAAAGGATATAAATGAATTAAAAATATTTTAAATTATAATTAATGATTTTTAATATTTTGGTAAATAGTGCATTAATATTTAAGTATTAATGGTAATTATTTAAAAATGATTATAATTATTTTAAAATTCATTTAAGGGTAATATTAGTACTTTAAAAATATTTTGAGTTATTATAAATAACTTTAATATTTTGGCAATGGTTTCATTAAGAGTTTAATATTATTTAAATATTAATGATAATAAAGTTAGTTAATATTTAAATCATTTTATAATGATTCCATTGTTTGAAAAATCATGATAAATTATAATAATTATTTAAAAATTATTATAAGCCATTTAAAAATAGTATGACTAATATTTAAGTTATTTAAAAGGATATTGAACTACAGGATGGAGTCTTAGACTCGATAATTACCCAATAAAGCCGTCGGTACACCGACATGTTTCAGAAATTGATCTGAACTTATATAAATTGTCTGTATACGTGTTTGTTTGTGATCCAATGACTGTTAAACTTATGTTACAATGTGATTAGGTTGTGTGCTGACTGCAAATAGCAGTACTATATGTTATAGTATTTTATTCTAATCGAACGAATGATCTTATCAATGATAGGTCTTGAAATAAAAGATAAAACTAAGTTTCGTAACTGTAAGCAGTAGACCAGGCAAGTATCCTACATTTGCATTTACTTTATGCAATAGACATGAGTAAGAAAGTTTCAGAATTATATTTTCATTGTGCCAGATTATTCACTCTATTGTTATCGATTATGTATCCAATCATTTGTATTCATACAAGTTATTAAATTATCCGATCATTGTTTATCAACATAGTATTATTATATAATCTAGATATTTATTCTATTCGTTAATTTCTAAATATGGTTATACAAGTGTCCCCACTTGGATAATCATTGTATTTAATCACATGTTGATACATACCTATTGATTTCCAGTATGTATACGTTGACTTAAAAGTCGTCTAAGCTATTTGATCCAACTAGTCACAGATTTAGAAATATCGTTGAACATGATAGAACTTTATTGTATCCACCTAAAATTTTTTAGTTGGGATTCCCGACTAAGTATGAACATCCAGAATCTGGGAAACTTTTATGCGCCTAAGGCGGATATGCTGAACGAAAATATCGTTCTTGTATGTAGTATTGATCAATACATGGCATATTGGGATGATCACCCTCGCGCCCGTAAGTTATGACAGTTTGCGGATGAAGTTCTGCTAAACCTTAGCAAAAATTAAAAATAATGTTCATAGTCTGTCGACTAATCCTCATTTATAGTCAGTACGTAGTTTCAAAATTTTGATATAGAATTGAGATGTTGTTGATTATTGGTTCAGTTTACTTCACAACTGTTGATTCATTGTAGAAGTGTCATTCAAATAAAACATTTAATCCTTTCAGCTAATATTTATTGTTGTTATTACTTGTTGGGCACTCAAATGCTCATCCTTATTTAATCTAAATGTTTTCAGCTAAATGTGAACAACCAGAAGGTTCGGCCAAGAATAAAGGAAAAGGGAAAGTTGTTGAATGAGTATTAAACTATATATTATGTAATAGTTTGGTTTTATTAAGATAAGGATGATATTTGTGAGACCCCGAATTTTATGAAATGAAAGTATTCAATTTTCTTATAATTATTCTATTTAGTAAATAGTTAAATTGATAAACGGTTAAAGTTAAGGGTGATATTTGAAATTTTTTTAAAGTATGCAAGTTGTTATAAAATATTCTTTTGGTCGGGGAATATTCTTTTTGTCAGGGAATATTCGTACGACGGTACATGTGATACCCCATATTTTTCAAATAAAGATTTAAATTTCTTGAAATATTATGGTATGGATTTGAGATAATGTTATAGTTGTGGGTAGTATTTATAAATTTTGCAAAGTATGCAAGTTGTTATATTATATTCGATTTGTCGGAGAATATGCTTTGTGTCGGGGAATATTCGTACGATGGCACGATCATTAGTGGACCCATCAAGAATGTAATTATTGCTCTGATTGAGAAAACGACAAAAATATTTTTATAAAAAATAATTGCGGAAGTGTTATCGTTAAAACTGCTGAACTACCCTAGTAAAAAAGTACAAAGATGTACTGCGTGGTTGCATAAGTAGCACACGCTTTTGATTATTGATGCTTACGTGAGAAGTCACTCGCTTATACTCAATTATTGTCACGCATCATATCTCTCATATTACCGATTTGATTATTGTCACAAGATCATCTCAGATTATTTGTTATATTATTAAATCAATAATTGAGACGACAAAGTTATTCATATTATTAAATTACAGTATTTACAATGTCTAGAAGTTCTGTCAAGGAGAGGTTTGGTCACCTAATTGCGCGTCAATAGGGAGAAATCCTTATTAGAAAGCCCCCTCTTTCTTGGGAATAACCTGGTTGTTAAATATTGTGAGTTATAATATTAATGATGAATAAGTTCGTGTTGATTAAAGATGAATTCGATAGTTTCATTATGTTAAGATTATTTATGTTAGTAGAAATCGACATCTATTATGATGATAATTGATGTCTGGAGGTTATATTGTTCAATCGGGTATTCAGGACACTTTTTGTGTCAGAGTACTATTCATGAGTTACTATTCACGAGTTACTATTCATGAGTTACTATTCATGAGTTACTATTCACAAGGTACTATTCACCCAAACAATATATTTCTTTTCGGTCCAAATTATTTTTGGGTACAATATTATTCCATGAGGATTTGTGCTAATTTTTCAGACCGTTGGTTGAATTTATATTAGTAAATCAATATGGATCGTTGGTTTAAAGTTTTAATAGTTAATTAGTATGGATATCGGTTTAAAGTTTTAATAGTAAATCAGTATGGATCACTGGTTTAAAGTTTTAATAGTGAATCAGTATGGATCGCTGGGTTAAAGTTTAAATAGTGAATCAGTATAGACCGTTTCTTTAAGTTTTAATCTGGACCGTCCGTTTAAAAGTAAATCAATCTGGACCGTTCAGGAATTAGTTACTATTCAATCCATTCTTCTATAAATAAAAGCTCATTCCTTCATTATTTCTTACGAATTCATTGAAACTCTAGAGAGAGAAATTATATAGAGAAGCTATGGAGAGAAAATCTATAGAGAGAAAGAAGAAGAGTATTCTGCTACTTCACTACTTCTATATCTAGTTTCTTTTACGGTAAGGGATATTATTTGTTGTACCCGTAAGGGGTGTTATTCTTTCTTATTCATGAAGAGAAATTCTGTTATTCCATTCTTTATTATTCATTGGAATAACTCAGATACGCCAGCATACCCTATACTTGGTGAAATCCTTCAGTTATTCCATTCTTTATTATTCATTGAATAACTCAGATACGTGGCATACCCTATACTTGGTGAAATCCTCTGTTATTCCATTCTATATTATTATGTTGGAATAACCTGCTTATGCTCTGCAATCTTATATCGTGTGGTGAAATTCTTCTATTATTCCGTTCTTTATTATTCTCTGTAATATCCCGCTTGCGTCATGTAATTTCACTTTGACACGTTCCATTATTTATTATTCTGTTATTTATTATTCTGTTGGAATAACCTATCTATGTGATGTACCGCATGCATGGTGATTTCTATTGTTGTTCCATTCTTTATTATACTCAGTTGGTTAAAGTTTTGATTTCTATACTCCATGAAATTAGTGGAATATCCTTGATATTTGCGCTTCATCCAGTATCTTTTCATGGAAATATTCTTCTGAGCATTCTTGAATTTTACTCTACAAAGAAGTATCATGTTGACAATTTGGACGTTGTTAGTTCCTGGATAAAATAATTCTTGAATTTGTTTTATTGAATTCTTATATCATTGTCCTCATCCTCATGTTTATATTGTGTTAAAAGTCATCTTTAGCTTACATGCATAGATGGACTTAGTATGATTATGACCAGGGATCATTCGGTATAATCATGACCTATAATGTTATAAATGATGTGATAAAAGTCCTCAGTGTCCTGTAATGCATCGATGGATAGTTTTTGGTATGATTATGACCAGGGGTTATTCGGTATAGTCATGACCATTGATGATTTAATGAATATCCTTGACCGTGGTACATGGATGATTTGATGATGTGGATTATTTATTAAGCTGAGTCTCAGCGATAAAAGTTGATGAAAATATTTTTAAATCATAAAAGATAGTAGGTTTTATTCTCTACTTGACTCTTCTAATGGATTGCTTATTCCGCTGCAGTTAAACTTGATGTCTATTGTATTTTATCAGTTTAACATTGTTGAAGGCTAATGATAATTTATTCTACATTATCTTAGTCATAATATTTCTTACTGGGCTAGTTGAGCTCACCATTTCTTTCACTGTTCTCTTCAGGAAATGATAATATAGCTGGGACGAGTCGGGGAAAGGAGTGACGGTTCGGAAGATAGCATTAGTAGTGTAATGAGGACTCCTTTGAGTGTGGATATTGTCTAGAAGACAATATTTGTATTAAAACCCACATCTTTTGTTGTATATTTAAGATTGTATTTGTATTCTGTACCATGTATTTGGCGACCCAAGATGGGTGATGTATACCTATTTTGGGGGCGTCACAGTACAATCAATGGTGGACCCCACAACGGAAGTATTGTCGTAGTTAGAAAATTACATAATTATCTTTTTATAAAAATAACGGCGGAAGTTTTACCGTTAAACTATTGAACTACCCTAGTAGTAAAGTACAAAGAATATGTCTGCGTGGTTGCATAGTAGCACACGGTATTGATTATTGATGCTTACGTGAGAAGTCACTCAGTTATACTCAATTATTGCTAAAGTAATTGCTGCATCATATCTCTCATATTACTGATTTGATTATTATCACAGTATCATCTGCATTATTTGTTATATTATTAAATCAATAATTGAGACGACAAAGTTATTCATATTATTATTTGTAATATTGGCAATGTCTAGAAGTTTTGTCAAGGTGAGGTTTGGTCACCTAATTGCGCGCTAATAAGGAGAAATCCTTATCGGAAAGCCCCCTCTTTCCTGGGAACGACATGGTTGTTAAATATTGTGAGTTATAATATTAATGATGAATAAGTTCGTGTTAATTAAAGATGAAATTGATAGTTCCATTGTGTTGGGATTATTAGTGTTAGTGGAAACCTACATTTATTTCGATAATAATTGATGTTTGGAAGTTATCGGGTAATTAATCGGATAAATGAGCAAGTAATTGCTATTAATTCACATGCATATAACTATTTTTCACATGTGTGTACTATTGATTCACATTCATGTACTATTAGGGGAGTTGGTGCAAGATTGATAATACTTGTATGACTAAGTTAAAAATGGAGGTATAGATGAAGGTACTATACTATAATTAATTTTTTCACATGTTTAGAACTATTGAGTCACATGATTTACTATTGATTCACATGATTTACTATTAGGGGAAGTGGTGCAAGTTTGATAATACTTGCATGACTAAATTAAAAATGAATGAAAAGTTGAAGGTATTGTACTGTAATATTTTGAGCCCCAAAACTTGCAATTATCGAGACTATATTTTCCTATAAATAGAAGCTCTTTCCTTCATTATTTCTCACAAATTCACAAAAGCTTTAGAGCAATTATTATAGAGAGAAATTATAGAGAGAAAGAAGAAGAGAAGTCTGCTACCTCACTATTCCAATATCCAGTTTCTTCTAAGGTAAGTGGTATTATTCTTTCGTATTCATTAAGAAAGTTATTTTCTTTTAATACTCGTAAGGGTTGTTATTCCATTCTTTATTATTATGTTGGAATAACCTATCTATGCGAAGTACCGCATACATGGTAAAATTCTTCGGTTATTCCATTGTTTATTATTTTGTTGGAATAACCTGTTTGTGCGGTCTATCGCATGCCTGGTGAATTCAGTTGTTATTCCATTCTTTATTATTCTGTTGGAATATCCTGTCTGTGCGAATTACGCATGACCTGGTTCCATTCTTTATTATTCTGTTAGAATATCCTATCTGTGCGGATTACGCATGACCTGGTTCCATTCTTTATTATTCTGTTGGGAATAACCTGTCTGTGCGGTCTATCGCATTCCTGGTGAATTCTTCTGTTATTCCATTCTGTATTATTTTGTTGGAATAACCTGTCTATGTGGATTACCACATGCATGGTAAATGATCCTTCGTATTCATTTCTTATTAAGTTGTGAAAATGATCTATTTAAGTGGATTACAGCATGGCGGGCGGAAATCCATTTGCAGTTTCGTATATTCTATTATACTCGTATGTGATATCATTTCTTTTGTACTCATCATGGAATATCATTTTCTTTGGTATTTTTTTTACGAGTTACTATTCACCCAGTTACTATTCACTCTAGTATTATTCTCTCGAGTATTTGGGACGCTTTTTGTGTCAGAGTACTATTCACGAGTTACTATTCATGGGTTACTATTCATGGGTTACTATTCACCCAAATATTATTCACTCAGGTATTTGGGGTACTTTTCATGCCGGGGTACTATTCACGAGGTACTATTTTCGAAGTACTATTCATAGGGTACTATTATGGGTACTATTTAATTCAAAAATATATTTCTTTTCTCATTCAAATTATTTTTGGTACATGAATATTATTCTTGAATTTTACTTCACAAAGCAAAGATTCATGTTGACAATTTGATATTTTTAAACTCGGATAAATTTAAAGTCTTTAATATTTATCCTTGATTTCGTTTGATTAATGCTTATATCATTGTCATCATCCTCATGCTTATATTATGATGAAAGTCATCTTTGGCTTACGTGCAAAGATGGACTGTTTATTATTGGTTTTACAATTGTATATCTTTGGCTTACGTGCAAAGATGAACTATTGATTGATGAGTATCTTTGGCTTGTGTGCATAGATGAACTGTTTATTGGTATGATTATGACCAGGGATCATTCGGTATAATCATGACCCGTAATGTTATAGAAGTCCTCATTGGCCCGTAGTGCATTGATGGACAGTTATTGGTATGATTATAACCAGGGATTATTCGGTATAATCATGACCATTGATGATTACATAAATATCCTTGGCCGTAGTACAGGGATGATTCGATGATGTGGATTATTTATTAAGTTGAGTCTCAGCGATAACATATTAATTATACACTTTTAATTCGTAAAAGATAGTAGATATCATGCTCTACTTGACCCTTCTAAAATACAGTTGTATGTCTTTGGCCTGTAGTGAAAAGATGAATGGTTAATGAATATCATTGGCCGTAGTGTAAAGATGAATTTATTAGTATGATTATGAGCAGGAATTGTGATTTGGTATAACCATGATTTTTGATGTTTCAGGTGAAGATAGGTGATGAAAATTATCTTCGTCTTGGGTGCGAAGAGGAATTTAGAATCACAATTATGATTATGAATTATTCATATGATTGTGGACATGAATTGTTGATTGATGTTACAAGGATAAAACATTATTGGTGGGCTTTTAACGTGGAGAAGATAATAGACCTGATGGTCTATTTGACTCTTCTAATGGATTGCTCGTTCCACTGCAACTATGGTTGAAATTTTTTATCATCTACCATATGTTCTAATCTCAGATTTATTACTGATGAAGGATATTAATGATGTAAATTATCTTTAGTCATGATATTCTTTACTAGGCTAGTTGTGCTCACCCCTTTTGCTTCACAATTCCTTTCAGGTAATAAGAGTGTAGTATTTCGAGCTGAAAGCGGGTAATGTAAGAATAGAACGATGGTCTATAGCTGTTGAGGTTCTCCCTAAATAGTATGGAAATTTTTTTATTGAGAACTTTAGATAAGTGTGTCGTATTGTTTACGTCATTTGATATTTAATTTTGGTGAGCCGAATAGGGTGAGGTGAACCCAACTTTGGAAGGGTGTTTTATCACTATCATACAAGATGTCTAATGACATACATCCTCGTGTTATCATAAGACGGGGTTGTACACATCCACTTGCTGAGTATATCTACGAGCACTAACTATATGATCTTGGAGTTTGGTTGAAACATAATGTTCAATTGCAGACGGTGGAGATAGTTATATGTCAAGAGAAGACTCACCATCGGAAGGAACATGATAGTAATCTTCTCATTTTTCTTTGAGGTCTATTGGATCAACCAAGGATAATTCTCTAGACATATGATATCTATCATAACTTAAATTCATGGCCTCCTATGTACGAAGGTTTCCTTGAGCATTTCCCAAAGATTTTAATTTCTAAAACAGTTTTTGACTATACTTTTATGTAAAGTACCATTGTAAGGTTGTAGTCGAGGCACCATGAGAGTTACATAAATTTGTATTAAAACTCACAGTTTAACTGTGGTCGTATTCTGCACGACAGTTCAACATTTGTATAAATGAAGTTTGTATTTGATTTTTATAGTATGATATCTGGTGACTCAGAATGGGTCATGTTGACCTATTTTGGGGGCGTCACAATATTTATTATTATCATGTATTGTAATGAATGTAGTAAAGGTTGCGTACTTGAGATTAGACTTTGATATATGTAAATTAAGTTTGGTATTTATATTATTGTTATTATTATTAGTATTATTTCCGCTCATAGAAATGGTATCGTAAAGCACCGAGTTCGGGTTTCAAGTACCTGAATTTGGGGGCGTTACAAATAGGGTGCTTAGGTTAGAATTGAAAATCACACCAGAATCTAAAAGTTTCTCTCTTTATAATATCTAACGTATTGTTGTGAGTATTTAGATACTTTGAGTGTTGCTATACAGTGCAAGTTTCCTTTAACATTATATCTGATATTCAAGTCAGAAGTACTGTTCTTTTGAGGTAAGTGATGTTATTTTTTTTCATAAATGATATTATTTCTTTCAATATCATTACACCGAAATATTAGTATGAATTTTATTATGAAATTTTTACCTTTTCATGACGAGGTTACTATTCACATATACAACACTATTCATGTATACGACACTATTCACGAATACGGTGCTATTCATGAAGTATGATTTTCTTGTGAAATTTTTTCCTTTTCGTGTCAGGGTTACTATTCACGTATACGGCACTATTCACGTATATGACTGAAGATAGGTGATGTATACCTATTTTGGGGGCGTCATAGTTGGTATCAAAGCTTAGGGATATGATCCCTGGCTGAGATGTGAGACAAGAACTAGGAGGGGAGAGACGGGGAAGTCCTTCGCTAGTATGACCTACATAAGTTTATTTGGTATTTAATTGGTCGGTCAGAGTATAGGGATAATATGTGATTTGTTAATTAACCCTTGTTTTATGGCAGTATTTGAAAATGGCATCTAAAAATGTTGAGGTAAGCAATGGAGCACATGATACCGTTGAGTCACTGCTGATCAATAGCCAGAATAATGTGCAACAGGAAGGCAATAATCCTCCTGTAAACAACAACATTGATCAAATGACGAACGATGGTACGTTTAGGAGCTTTTTAGAATTCATGCAACACCAAACGAGAAAGACTCCTGTTCATAATGCAGGTGGAAACAATGGCAACCCAAGGTTGGTCACTGCTAAGCAGTTCAAGGAGCTGGGACCACCAGAGTTTTTGGGAAAGCCAGACCCACTTAAGGCAGAGACGTGGATTAAGCAGATCACCAAGATATTTGATGTCTTGGAATGCTCAGAGGAGTAAAAATTTCCATTCGCCACCTTTATGTTGCGTGAAGAAGCAGATCATTGGTGGGAATCTGTAAAACGTACCCAGCCTGACGCACTCAAGATGTCTTGGGAGAAATTTCAAGAATTGTTCAATGATAAGTACTTTCCTGAAAGTATTCATCACATGAAGGAGCTTGAATTTATCAAGCTGTAGAAAAATAATATGACCATGTCGCAGTACGAGGCTAAGTTTGCGGAATTATCCCGGTTTGCATCCCATTTGGTCGATAATAAGGAGCGAATGATGCGAATGTTTCTACGAGGTTTGAAACCGGATATACGTCAGTACCTCATTTCTTACAAACTTTGTTTACATTTAGATGTTGTGAATAGGGCTCAGTTATTGGAGCGCGATAATGAGTCAACACAACCAAAAGGTAACAACCAACAACACGATAATAATTGTACCGGTGGCAACGGCCATCGGAACAATGATAACCATCATGGGGGAAATTATCATGCCAAGAATGGTAACCACTTTGGTGGTAATCATGGCCAAGATAATAGAAGTGGAAATTTCAAGAAGAGAATGTTCAATAATGATGGAAAGACAAAGAAGACGCTCGACACCATTTCAAAGGAAGAAGAACGACCACCGGTCGTATGTTTCAAATGCGGACAGGAGGGACACATCCGTCCAAACTGTACGCAGCAATCCAAAGCGTGTTTCAATTGCAGAAGAGAAGGTCACCTAGCTCGATTTTGTCCTATTGTGAAGTCAAGTCCAGCTGGGATGGTGACGCCAAAGGATGTCCCCGACAAGTCAAAGCCGGTAGTTTAAGTGAGAGTGTTTGTCGAGGAACCCGAACGAAGTTGTCACGGGTAAGTTAATCATAAACTCTTGCGAAGTCTATACCTTATTCGATACCGGTTTTACCCACTCTTTTATTTCACGTAGTGGTGTTCAATGTTTGAACTTGACTCTTGAGAATAATTAGACTTTGACTTATCTGTTGAAACTCTGTTAGGAGAAACATTCGTTACCTCCACTATTTATAAATCTTGTTTAATTCAAGTCGATACTTTCACGTTACCTGTCGATCTGATCTCGTTAAAAATACTTGTCTTTGATGTGATTTTAGGAATCGATTGGTTAACTACTCATCATGCTTTTCGTAAGGTTGTTAGCTTTTATATTCCTAACCAACCTGTTATGCGAATTCAAGCAACCAAACCACTAAAGTTAATCACTGTTATATCAAGCCATAAGTAAAGAGCCCTGATCCTTTCGTTGTTGACTTCCTTGTGTGGAATGCACCGAAGCCAGACTATCCGTAGGGGATGTCGTGAATAACGGTGGCAAGTTGATAGGTATCAATGTGACGTGCTATCCAAGTCTTGGATGAGGGTCATAGTTTTGAATGATATTTCTATCATTAATAAATTTTCTGGCGTATTTTGAAGACTTCTTAGTCTACCCCTAGAGCGTGAAATCGAATTTTGTACTGACCCCAGTACAAAACCCCATTCAATACCATCGTAGAAAAGCGAACATGGTAGCTGACGCGTTGAGTAGAAGATCGTATGCATTTACAAGTGCGAATATACGAACCCACGCGAAGATAACGAATGTACGAGTAGAATCGACTTTAATTGATAAAGTTAAAGCCGCTTAAGATAAATACTCAGAGCTGATAAATATGAAGAAGAAGGTTCAAGATGGCATTATTCTAGAAGCAAGAATTGATGAAGAGAGAAAATCTCAACCCTAAATTTTATTGGCCCATTTTAAATCCTTGATCGAGTAGGAACTGTGGCCTATAGACTCATTTTACCTCTAGGTATGTCGCGTGTTCATAACATTTTTCACATATCGATGTTACGTAAATATGTGGACGACCCGCACCACATTATTGATTTAGAACCAGACGAGATAGCGGATAATTTAACTTATGATGATGTACCTGTTAAAATCCTGGAATATATTCTACGATTAAAGGTTATACCTCAAGAGTTAGAATCTGACGAAGTGTCCTCATCTGTTCGGCGTACAAGGTACGTACATAAATTTTGAGGGCAAAATTTCATAAGGAGGGGAGATTGTAAAATCCCAAATTTTACGAATAAAGATTTAATTTTCTCGAAATATTTTTTTGAATATTATGGTGTGAATTTGAGATAATGTTATAGTTGTGGGTAATATTTATATAATTTTCAAAGTATCCAAGTTGTTATATAATATTCGATTGGTCGGGAAATATTCGTTTTAACAGGGAATATTCGTACGACGACACAATCATTGGTTGACCTCACAACAGAATTATTTTTGGATTGAGAAAACGACAAAAATATTTTTATGAAAATAACGGCGAAAGTTTTACCGTTAATACTGTTGAACTACTCAGTAGTAAAAGTACAGTAATACACGTGGTTGCTTAGTAGCACACGGTATTGATTATTGATGTTTATGTGAGAAGTCACTCAGTTTTTTTCAATTATTGCTTCAGTAATTGTTGCATAGTATCTCACGTTAATTGATTCAATTATTGTCGATATTTTGTATATTATTAAATCAATAATTGAGATGACAGAGTTATTAATATTATTATTTACAATATTAACGATGTCTAGAAGTTCTACCAAGGAGAGGTTTGGTCACCTAATTACGCACCAATAGGGAGAAATCCTTATTGGAAAGCCCCCTCTTTCCTGGGAACGACTTGGTCGATTAATAATGTGAGTTATAATAATGATGATGAAGTTTTATTTTATTAGTATTATTAATGTAATAAAACAGAAAAGCTTTTAATATAAAATAGAATACTTTTATAAAGTTATTCGTTTTATTAGACTATAAATAGAATATATTATATTCTATTATGCATAGTATTTTGCATAGTAAAATCTTTTTATATAAAACAGAATACTTTTATAAAGTTATTTGTTTTATTAGACAATAATTAGAATATATTATATTTTATTATGCATAGTGTTTGTATAATTCTCCAGATAGTGTTTGCATAGTAAAATCTTTTTATATAAAAAAGCGTAATACTTTTATAAAGTTATTCGTTTTATTAGATTATAAATATAATATATTATATTTTATTTAAAAGATTTTTTTTATTAGAATGTTTTATAGTAAACCAATCTGGACCGTCCGTTTAAAAGTAAATCAATCTGGACCATTCAGGAATTAGTTACTATTCAGTCCATTCTCCTATAAATAGAAGCTCATTCCTTCATTATTTCTTACAAATTCACTAAAACTCTAGAGAGAGAAACTATAGAGAGAAAGAAGAAAAGTATTCTGGTACTTCACTACTCCTATATCCAGTTTGTTATAAGGTAAGGGGTATTATTTCTTTTGTATTCATGAAGAGAACTTTTGTTATTCCATTCTTTATTATTCTCATTGAATAACTCAGATACGCTGAAGCTACCCTATACTTGGTGAAGTTCTTCTTCATTATTCCATTCTTTATCATTATGTTGAATAACTCGTCATGCTGCCAAGTACCGCATACATGGTGAAATTCTTCATTATTCTATTCTTTATCATTATGTTGGAATAACTTTGTCTATGCTGGAAGTACCGCATACATGGTGAAATTCTTCATTATTCCATTCTTTTTATTCTGTTTAGAACATCCCGCTTGCATTTAATTTCACCGACCTCGTTCCGTTATTTATTATTCATTTGAACACCGCATGCGTGCGCTTTTACGCATGACACTGGTTCCGTTATTTATTATTCTCAGGAACATCCCGCTTGCGCTGCGATTTCGCCTCGACCGTTCCGTTATTTATTATTCTGTTGGAATATCCTCGCCTGCGCGCTTACGCACGACTGTTCCGTTATTTATTATTCTGCTGGAATAACTCGTCTGCAAGGCGGTCTATCGCATGCCTGGTGATTTCTTTTGTCATTGCATTCTTTATTATACTCAGTTGGTTAAAGTTTTGGCTTCTATACTCCATGAAATTAGTAGAATATCCTGGATATTTGCGCTTCATTAAGTATCTTTTCATAGAAATATTCTTCTGAACATTCTTGAATTTTACTCTACAAAGAAGTATCATGTTGACAGTTTGGACATTATTGGTTCCTGGATAAATTAATTCTTGAACTTGTTTTATTGAATTATTTTGTCATTGTCATCATCCTCATGTTTATATTATGTTGAAAGTCATCTGTGGCCTGTAGTGCATAGATGGACTTGGTATGATTATGACCAGGGATTATTCCGTATAATCATGACCATAATGTTACAAATGATGTTGAAAAACTCCTCATTGGCCCGTAGTGCATTGATGGACAATTTTTGGTATGATTATGGCTATGGATTCTCTTCGGCCAAGGGTGCAAAGATGAATTATTTTATGGCATAATCGTGACCGTTGATGAAAACACAATTATCTTTGGCCCGTAGTGCATGGATAATTCGTGGTCATGATACTAAATAATATCCTTGGCCTGTAGTGCAGGGATGATTTGATGATGTGGATTATTTATTGTCGAGTCTCAAAGAATAAAAGTGATGAAAAACCTTTTAAATCATAGAAGATAGTAGATTTTATTCTCTACTTGACTCTTCTAATGGATTATTTTGTTCCGCTGCAGTCAAACTTGATGTCTATTGTATTTTATCAGTTTAACATTGTTGATGACTAATGATAATTTATTCTGCATTATCTTAGTCATAATATTTCTTCTTGGGCTAGTTGAGCTCACCCTTTCTTTCACCGTGTTCTCTTGAAATGAGAATATAGCCGGGACTAATGGGGAACGGAGTGACGGTCCAGATGATAGCATTAGTAGTCCTCACTATTCTGTTAAATAGTGTGATAATAAATGTAATAAGGACTCAATTGAGTGTGGATATTGTCTAGATGACAATATTTGTATTAAAACTCACAGCATATGTTTTGTCGTATTTTACACGACTGTTGTATAATTAAGTTGTATTTGAATTTTGTACAATGTATTTGGTGACTCAAGATATGTGATGTATACCTATTTTGGGGGCGTCACAGCTAAGTAGTTCAAGGAGCTGGGACCACCGGAGTTTTTGGGAAAGCCAGAACCATTTAAGGTAGAGACATGGATAAAACAGATAACCAAGATATTTGATGTCTTAGGATGCTCCGAGGAGCAAAAGATTCCCTTTGCCACCTTCATGTTGCGAGGAGAGGTAGATTACTGGTGGGAATCCGTAAAGCATACTCAGCCTACCACACTCAAGAAAGAATTGTTCAATGACAAGTACTTTCCCGAAAGTATTCATTACATGAAGGAGGTAGAGTTCATCAAGCTGTAGCAAAATAATATGATCGTGTCGCAGTACGAAACTAAGTTTGCCGAGTTATCCCAATTTGCATCCCATTTAGTTGATAATGATGAAAGAATGACGTGAATGTTTCTGCGAGGTTTGAAACCTGAAATATGTCAATATCTCATTTCTCACAAACTTTGTTTATATTCAGATGTTGTGAATATGGCTCAGTTATTAGAGCGCGATAATGAGTCAGCCCAACCAAAAGATAACGACCAACAACACGATAATAATCGTACCAATGAAAACGACCATCGGAACAATGATAACCATCGTAGAGGAAATTATCATGCTAGATATGATAACCACTTCGGTGGTAATCATGACCAAGATAATAGAAAAAATGATTCAAGTGGAAATTTCAAGAAAAAAAGATTTAACGATGATGGGAAGACGTCGGCAGTAGCACCAGCACCAGAAAAAAATTCTAGGGGAGGAGAACGACCGCCAGTTAGATGCTACAGATGCGAAGAGGAGGGACATATAAGTTCAAACTGTTCACATCCTTCCAAGGTATATTTTAGTTCTGGAAAAGAAGGTCACATAGCTCGATTTTGTCTTGTAGCGAAATCAATTCCAGCTGCGACGGTGGCACCAAAGACAAATACAGACAAAACAAAGTCGGTAGTTTAAGGGAGAGCATTTTTCGTGACGAGGAACCAAATGAAGTTATCACGGGTTAGTTAATTATAAATTCTTTCGAAGTCGATAACTTATTAGATACCGGTTCTACCCATTATTTTATTTCTCCTGTTTGTGCTCAACGTTTGAACTTAACCCCTGAGAAATTAGAATTTAACTTATCTATTGAAACTCCATTAGGAGAAACCTTCATTACATCCACTAGAAATCTTGCTTGATTTAAGTTGGCACCATCACCCTACCTGTTGATCTTATATCTTTGAAAATACTTGCATTTGATGTGATTTTAGGAATTGATTGGTTAACTAATCATCATGCTAAAATTTATTTTTTTTCGTAAGGTTGTTAGTTTTCATATTCCTAACCAACCTGTTATGAGAATTCAAGAAAACAAACCACTAAAGTCAAACACTTTCATATCAAGCCTTAAATCCATTCGTTTATTGAAAAATGGATGTCAAGCTTTCTTAGCCCATGTAATGGACTTGAACAAAAATACATCAGATTTGAATGATATTTCTGTTGTTAGTGAATTTCCTGACGTATTTCCTGAAGAACTTCCAGGCCTACCACCAGAGCGTGATATCGAATTTTGTATCAACCTTGAACTTGATACAAAACCGTCAAATATTTCTTCACCTAGAATGAATCTAATATATGCCAAAGACTCTGGCTAGAACTAATTGAAAGATTATGATTACATCATTTAATACCATTCTGAAAAAGCGAACGTGGTAGCTGACACGTTGAGTAGAAGATTGTATGCGAGTACAAGTGCAATATTGTCGAACACAAAGACCCATTTTTTATAACTTACAAATGATAGAGATAGAGTTAAAGACTCTAGGGACCCACGTGATTATGTGAAATATACGCGTAGAACCGAATTTAATCGATAAAGTTAAGGCTGCTCAAGCTAAAGACCCGGAGCTGATGAATATGAAGCGAAAGTATAAGAATGTGTTATTCCAGAAGCAAGAGTCGATGAAGAGAAGAAATATCAACCCTTGATTTATTGGTCCATTTAAAATCCTCAATCGAGTAGGAACTGTGGCCTATAGACTCGTTTTACCACCAAGTATGTTTCGTGTTCATAACGTGTTCAACATATCCACGCTATGTAAATATGTGAAAAATTCGAACCACATTATTGAGTTAGAACTAGAAGAGATAGCCGAATATTTAAAGTACGAGGAGGTACATGTCAATATCTTGGATAAAAAGGAGCATGTCCTACACTCAAAGGTTATACCTCAAGTCAAAGTTTTATGGATCGAAACACTAGGTACGTTGATAAGTAGGTTTATACCTACTTATCTGGTATCTGTTACATGAATTAGTTTCTTAAACTTATGATTCTTAGTTATTTTTCATGCATTTTGTGTTCATTTTGTAGATTATATGCTTTGGAGCTGTGTGAGCGACTATTGGTATGAAAATGTAAGGAAAAACAATCCGGACATCGTTTGGGCTTTCATGTTCATTTTATGTTCTTGGCTTGAAACTTAAATTATGTTTTAGAGTTACTTCTAAGCTTTTCGAAATATCTTAAATCATTCTAATCGGAGTTTGGATGCAAGAGTTATGACTTTCGTACCAACGGACTTTGAACTTCAATATTTTGGGTGGCCATTTGCATAGTAGTCACTTCCAACCTAATTTCGACCTTCATACGTCCATTATTTCTTAATTCTCAAAGAATGAAAGTGGTAGGCCCCGTAACTCCTTCTGGATCAAAAGGTATAACAGTTTTACCAGAGGACACTGCAGCAGAAAAACTATGGCACAGGCGTGCGGATTTCCAGTGTATTTTGGGCTCGGCCGCGCCAGTCCCCGGACCAAAAAAACACCATCTGCTACTTGAGCACGGGCATGCCCAACTCCAGGCCATTCCCAGCGCTGCCGCGCGACTTCAGAAGTTGACCAGAGCTGACTTTTTCACTAAATAGTGCAATTGAAGCGTAACTTGGAGGAGGGTTCAATGAGGGCTTATATATTAGACTTATGTCAGTATGTTAATGGAGATACCACCCCTTGGGGGATCACTTAGCTACTGTGATTTTCATTATTTAATTTGAATAAGTAGAATATAGTAGATTAGAGTAGTTATTTCTAGATTTGATTAAATCTGAAGACTAGAAGCAATTGGAAAGCATTAAAGATTCCATCTTGGAGCAAGAGAATAGATTTGCACTTCTATTCTCTACTCTTAACCTCTCTTTGATTCCTATTTTTAATCTTATGATGTTTATACAATATGTGGATGGTAGATTTGATTCAGCTATGATTTAAACTCTATTATGAGATTGCAATGGATTCTATGGATTAGTTTATTCTGATATATTTCAGTGTTAGCCTTACACTACAAGAAAAAGGGCTATCTACGACCAATGATGATATCGGTAATCGCCTCTATCTCGATAATAGTAATAATAGCGTCAGCTACATCACTATGAAGGATTCTAGTCGCTAGTTAAGATCAATGATCGTCATGATCACGATCGGTCGCTAAGAAGAATTTTCCTCCCAAAAATTTGTGCGAAACTTTGGCGAGGCGACTAATCTATATCAGCGACCGCTAGCAGTCGCTTATATGTCCACATCATTAAAAATCAGCGATCGCATGTAGTCGCTGATGGCGGTCGCTGATTCTCATAAACTTAATCAGATTCAGGTTTGCGACATTAGTACAGAGAAGAAAAGAAAAGAGGGCGATACAGATGAGGAGAAGAGGGAGTAGGGGGAAGAGAAGAGGGGGGGGGGGGGAGACTGCTAACCACTGCCACACCACCACTTCACCACCGCCAAGACTACGCCAGTGAACCCCCAATTAATCCTTAAATCTTTCCATGTACTGATTTTATTTGGTTCAGCATATACAAATCTTAGTAGATTTAAATGTTGTGTTAATAAGTGGCTAAATTTCTATGTATTAATTTTATTTTGTTGTATTAATGTATGGCTAAATTTCTGACTGGAACCCAACAAAAGATGTAATAATTAAAAATTAAGTAGTGAATATAACATCTATTCTTTAATAATAAAAATAATTATGGGGTTTTCACTTGAAAATTAAAGACAAGACTTTTAGAGATATATATTTGATGATCAAATTTTTAGTGGGGAGTTTTGGAATATATATATATATATATATATATATATATATATATATATATATATATATATATATACCCGATATTTTCTATATAATTAAATAAGAAATTTTATGTATAAATTTTTTTATTTTTTTATTTCAAAGGTGAGAATATGTATAAGATAAAGCATATGTATTTATGTGATAAATAAAAATATATTTATTACATGAATAATTACAAATAATTTTATTTTAAAATTACTTCGCTCATTATAAAGTATATTCTTTTAATAATTAATTTTATAGTAGAAATGTTTTTATTAATTATTTTCCATGAAAATATGATTATTAAATTATTTAAATAATATATGAAATGATTATAGAATTATTATAATAACTATTTTATTATATGAAATTATTTCAGATTAATTAAGTTAATTATTTTAACTTAATTAATAATGTTATATATGAAGATAAATCAGATATGAAATCCAAATCCTAGTTTTCAATTTTTGATCAAGGAATGAGAATGATAATATTATATTATTATTTGTCAGTGTTATAAATATGTATGTGTTATAAATTTGTGGAGCAGTTTTATTAAAACCTGCAAAACCCTAATGTTACTGATAAACCCTAGTTTTGAAGTCAAATGAGACTTTAAAATTTGTCTAGTAATTATGTTATGTGATTAATGACATTTATTATAATATTATTTATATTTCAGTGCTATAAATATGTACTGTATGTGTAGACTGATAATGGTCGGTCAATTATGGTACAGTATTACAAAACTCTAGTATTATTTTAATAAACCCTAATTCGATTGTCAAATAAGACTGTAAGATTTTCAAGTAATTATGTTAGGTTATGAATGTCATGTGCTATTGATTTTAACCCTCATTGTAAATTAGAAACCCTAATTTCTAATTTAAAATCCTAGTTGCCAAAGTGGAAACCCTAATTATTATTCTAGTAAATTATAATGTTAATTAGGAAACCCTAATTCATAATTTGGGGGACCTTAATAATATCAAGAAACTCTAAGTATTTTTAAAAACCTAATTTTCTATTAAAAACCCTAATTTTAATTACTAAATTCTAATTAAAATTTTATTAAACTTTAAACTTAATTTTTCAAACTCTAGAAATTATTTGGAAAACCTTAAGGTTTAAAATCTATTGATTAAAACCTACATTCAAGTACCATGGACAAGAATACCATTAAAATTGCAAGAAAATGACCTAATTACCCTTTTTGTCACATTCTTAGATTTGTTACTTGCAAATCTTACCAAGATATGGAGTTGGTGAACTAATCTAGCTCTCCCATGTGTTCTATATGCCAGCTATCAGCTATATTTGATCAGCCAATTCAATGTATCCCACTAATATATAGATCTAAGGAGAGAGAAAATTCATTTGTCAAGCCTCTTGTGACTAACTCTTTACCAAGACCTTCTCTCTCTCTAACTCACGAAAACCTTTGGCATTTCAGTCTCAAAATCAAGCCCCATCACCTTCATTTACAACTCAGAAGCATAGAATCAAAATTGTTCAAAGTGAGGTATAAAACCCTAACCTAAAATCTGATCTTGCTAGATGTGTTAGAAGTTATGATTTTGTGTTGTAATGTGTTGTTTATAGTGTTATTAAGTGATCTGGGTTGATAGATGTTAGATCCATAACATCTATAGGCTCAGATCTAGTGTTTTTCAAAATCTGAAAAATGTTGAATATGTTGTCTGACAATGAATGTCAGACATCCTAGATCCTAACATGTTTACTGTTTTGGTGTTTTAAATGTTTGATCTTGTTGTATGATATGAGATCTGTGTTCTAGAACTTGTAGAAGGATCGAATCATGCATAGAATGAAAGATATTCATGGTCAAAGGTCGTTGACCGACCATGACTTTCTAAAATTTGGAAAACCCAGAACGGGCCCAAAACTGTCTGACAGCTTATTTATGCCTCCAGATCTCTCATGTGTTTATTGATTTGTTCTTGTTCTTGTATCAATGTTATAGTATGGTAGTTATACTACATATTCATGCCTTTATATCGATTATATTACAAACAGATTGAAAGTAATAGAAGGTCAAACTAGCCTACTCGACTTTGATGTATGTTTTCTGGAATTTCTAGAAAAGGGATGAACAAGCCCTCTGATAGGGTTTGACCGGATTGAATTTGGAAAATAAGATGTGCTTGAACTGCTCTGTTGATGTTTATATGTTCTTTGACATGTGTACTACATGTATGAGCCATGAGATCGACCATTTAATGACCAGAACTTAGATTAAATTAAGCTAGAAAGTGCCTACTCAAAGTACTGTCTAGGTTTCCGGGTTACCCAGAAAACCCAGAATCGTTCTGACAGCTACTTTAGGCATTTAGATCTTTCATTTGATACATGTTATGAACCTATTTTTTTTTGTTGAATCTTATAATATTACATTAGTTCTACACACTGTGATCAATAGATAGACTAGAAACATCATGATCTTATCGTTACGCTTGGTCAAAGTAGTACCCTCGTTCACTGACAATGATGTTCTGGGTTTGATGAAGAACATGACGAACACATATATAATGACGGTTACATAAATATAAAATGATCTTTAATGACGTATAATTTCTAAAAATTATTATTTTATTAAATAATTAGAGAAAATTAGTTTTAAATTATTAAAATACATAATAAATTACTAAAAATTATTTTAAAGCCTAAAAATTAGTTTTTAATAATATTTAATATAATTCATAAATATTTAATATTTTTGAATATTAAAGGCATTTAATTTATTTAATTCTTATATTAAATAAATTATTTAAAAATAATTTTAATACTTAAAAAATCATTTAAAATTATATTATGGTATAAGAAAATATTTTAAGTTATTTTTAATAACTTTTTATATTTTGTGATGAATTTCATTAATAAATTAATATTAATGATAATTAAGTTATTTAATAAATATATTAAATAAATTATGGAAAAATAGAATTACTGATTTAAAAATCATATAAAAATTATTTAAGTATTATAAAAATAATTTAAGTTATAAAATATAAATTTTGATATTTTGACATAAAAAATATTAATATTTTAATATTAATGATATTAAATTTAGTTAATATTTATATTAAATAAATTAGTTTGAAAATGATTTTAATATTATAAAAATCATTTTAAAAGAAAATAAAGTGTTTAAGAATATTTTAAGTTATAAAATATTACTTAATATTTAATGGATAATTTCATTAATAGTTTAATATTAATGATATTAATTTAATGTTAATGATATTAAGTTTATTTAATAATTATATTAAATAAATAGTTCATAAATGGTTATATTAGTTTAAAATCATTTAAAAAGGATAAAAATGAATTAAAAATATTTTAAGTTATAATTAATGACTTTTAATATTTTGATAAATAATACATTAATATTTTGATATTAATGGAAATTATTTAAAATAATTTTTTAATTATTTTAAAAAATTATTTAAGGGCAATAGTAATAATTTAAAATATTTTGAGTTATTATAAATAACTTTAATATTTTGGCAATGGTTTCATTAATCGTTTAATATTAATTAAATATTAATGGTAATAGAATTATTTAATATATTAAAATCATTTTATAATGATTCTGATGTTTGAAAAATCATGATAAATTATAATAATTATTTAAAAATTATTATAAGTCATTAAAAAATAATATGACTGATATTTAAGTTATCTAAATGAATATTGAACTACAGGATAGAGTTTTAGACTCGATAATTACTCGATAATGTCGTCGGTACACTGAAATGTTTCAGAAATTGATCTGAACTTGGATAGTTTAACTAGATACGTGTTTGTTTGTGATTCGATGGCTGTTAAAATTATGTGACAATGTGATTAGGTTATGTGCTGACTGCAAATAGCAGTACTGTGTGTTATGATATGTTATTCTAATCGATAAAATGATCTTATTAATGATTGGTCTTGATATAAAAGATGAAACTAAGTTGTATAACTGTAAGTAGTAGACCAGACAAGTATCCCACCTTTGCATTTACTTTATGCAATGGACATAAGTAAGAAAGTTTCAGAATTATATTATCATTGTGCCAAAATATTAACTCTATTGTTATCGATTATGTATCCGATCATTATTTATTAGTACAATATTATTGTATAATTCAGATATTTATTCGGTTCGTTAATTTCTAAATATGGTTATGCAAGTGTCCTCACTTGGATAATCATTGTATTTAATCACATGTTGATACATACCTATTAATTTCTAGTATGTATACGTTGACTTAAAAGCCGTCTAAGATATTTGGCCTAGCTAGACACAGGTTTAGAAATATCGTTGAACATGATAGAACTTTATTATTATCCGACCAAATTGTTTTGGTTCGTATTTCCGACTAAGTATGAACATCCTGAATATGGAAAAATTTTTATGCGCCTAAGGCGGATAGAATGAACGATAATATCGTTCTTGCATGTAGTATTAATCAATACAAGGCACATTGGGATGTACACCCTCGCGCCCGTAAGATATGATGGTTTACGGATAAAGTTCTGTTAAACCTTAACAAAAATTAAAAACAATGTTCATAGTCTGTCGACTAATCTCCAATTATAGTCAGTACGTAGTTTCAAAAATTTGATATAGAATAAATATATTATTATTATTGGTTTAGCTTACTTCACACTACAACAAAAAGGCTTATCAGTGACCGCTTATCAGCGACCGCATATGGTCGCAGATGAGTATCAGTGACCGACTGCAATCGCTGATATTAGTCGCAGCTAATCTGGTCGCTGGATGGACATCAGCGACCAACAATAGCGACTGATTTCTCAGCGACCGAAGTCAGCGATCGAATCCATCATTTTTCTGACTCATCCTGAGTCATTTGTCAGCTGTGATGTGGCACACATGTTTGCGACCGGTAATAGCGACCGAATCGGTCGCTAGTTTCCAAGTAGTTCTCGGCGACCGCATTTTAGTATTAGCGACCGCATTCGGTCGTTGTTGTTTTTTTTTTATTAATATTTTTCCTGTTTTATTGATTTCCCAATAATAACCTGCTTTGTACCTGCTTTCTATCCCAACACACAACAGTATATATAAACATCCATCCATGATAACTACCATATGATAAACATTCATCCATGACAACTACTATATGATAAACATCTATCGTAAACCAACACAACATAATACAATCGTAAACATCCATATAATAGAATCGTAAACCAATACAATTATCCAAAGAATGAATCTAAAAGAGTACAAGGCTTTAAAAATCTAAAAAACAAGTCTAGCAAGGCTTTAAAAATCGAACATATATGACTGGTCTAGCTCTTCATGGATCATCCAAATTAGTACCCTGTAATTAACAAAAGAATAAAACATGTATGTTACATGTGTTGATACTGCTATGACTTGGGGAAAGCTAAATAATAGACAATGTAGTGAAATATATAAGTAAGACTGTGACAGTAACAATATCAATATATATACCTGGTTGCCACCCTGATGCTGTGATGCTGCTGTTGCCGCCACTGCCTCCGCCAACTCATCAGGACTAAGAGAATGTAGATGCCCACCCAGTATACGAAGAAGATCACGATTCTGACAGATCGCTCTCACACAGTCAGCAGGAGTATGATAGGCTGGATAACCTGATGACTATGTAGACTGGGTAGCAGAGCTGCCTGTGCCACTAATGGTCGGGCGTAGTTTTTGTCCATGGCCTTTAACATAGTTTTTCTTCACGATGGACGCCCTCTCCCACAATTCTTGATCAATCGACGGACACGGGGTGCCTTCATAATAGCGCTCGTTCATTAAGCCCTTATAAGTGTCCTGTCAGAAGGTCAACAATTAAATAGTTAAAAATAAATAAAGATATGCTAAAAAAGGTCATCCCAATTTATAAACAACATTATTATAAAGTTAACTTATTACCGGTATCTGAACAGCATCAAGTAGACCATCACAGGTGACCACATACACATCAAACCAATTGATAGGTTGACCTTGAGACTGAGACTCCTACAGTTTATGTGTAAGACCCCAACTTATTATAAATAAAATTGGATTTTTTTTATTCTTTATTCTAAATTAATAAGGTGTTAATTTGATATAATGCTTTAGTTATGGGTGAAATGTGCAAATTTTACAATATAAGTAAGTGGTTATAAAATATTCATGTTTGTCAGGGAATATTCTTTTGGTCGTGGAGTATTCTTTTTGTCGGGGAATATTCAATGCGACAAGCAGCCCATTCGTGGGACTCATAATGTAATAACCGCTTGGATGAAGAAAACAACAAAGTATGAGTTTTTATAAATAATAACAGTAGTAGTTATTACAATTAACACTTGTTGGAATCCTGGCGGTTAAAATACGATGTCTGGCGTGGTTGCACAATACACCAGATTGCACAATATTATTGAATTATTAATACGTCGCGTAAGAAGGCACTACTCAATAATTGTTACAGAGAATTATTGCTCAATATTTTATTTCTTGATTCAATAATTGTTTGCGTTGATATTTAATATTATTGTTGTTTCAATAATTGTCACCGCACAAGCATTTTTCCAAATGTCGGATCAATAATTCATATTATTTGAATAATATTATTAGATAACATTATTGGCAATGTCTAAAAGTTACATCTAAGGAGAGGTTTGGTCACCTAATTGCGCATCAATGAGGAGAAATCCTTATTGAAAGCCCCTCTTTCTGAGAACTACCGGTTGTCATAATTGTGATTCGTAATATTATTTGTGAATAATTAATTATTTATTTATATGATAAGAATATATTTGTTTGATGTGGATATAAATGATGGATTTATTTATGTGGTTATAAATGAAGGAATTAATGCTGAGGTGTTTTATCAGTATTTTGTCAGAATGGAGATATTAAAAATCACCCGTTTATTGATTTCGAATATTTTCTAGTTGGAATTTGGAAAAACTCAAAGCTACAAAGTTGTAGAGAATTCGATTTCGTGTGGAATGAACATAAAATTCGTATTTTTCTGATAAACGGGCTATTTTCTATGAATTGTTGATGTTTCAGAAAATAAAATGATTTTTATTAATTTATGGGTGGGACCCACTTTTGGGTTGGTGTTGAATATACATGGGCTGCTATTTTTTCTTCCAAGATGGAATGCTTGATTTTTCCAAAGGTGTGCGTAGAGAAAAAAGAAAGAAATAATAATATTTTATTATTTTAGTCTCCTATGGCGTTCTAGTATTTTCCTATAAATAGACGCTTAGGTTAGAATTGAAAATCACACCAGAAACAAGTTTTCTTTCTCTCTAGATTTTCGAGCGTATTTTTGTGAGTATTTTGATACTTTGAGAGTTTTTGTTCGGTACAAGTTTCCTTCGGCTTTCTATCCGATATTCCGATCGGCACTGCTATTTTTTGAGGTAAGAGATATTATTTTCTTCTTAAATGATATTATTTTCTTCAATATCATTATGCCGAAATATTGGTGAACTTTTTAATCAAATTTGGAACTTTTTGTGTCGGGGTTACTATTCACGTATACAACACTATTCACGTATACGACACTATTCACGAATACGACACTATTCACCGAAAAATGAAATTTTCTTCTTTTTGTCCAAGATGTCTATTATGGTTACTATCTTTGATTGTATCCATGGTTTGATCTTTATTTTGAATTCTGTTTCATAATTGGTTATTATGAAGTATTATTGATCTTGGATAAACTGTTATACGAATCCCTAATATTTGTTCTTCTGTCTCACTGGATTCGTTTTCTTTAAAATATTTTTCATCATCCTCAGTCCTAAATGATGATATTACTGAATATCTTTGGCTTGTAGTGCAAAGATGAATGATTAACTGATGAATATCTTTGGCCCATAGTGCAAAGATCAATAGGTGTGGAGATGAACATGACCAACCGGTGAAATAAATGAATATCTTTGGCCTGTAGTGCAAAGATGAATATTTGATTAAAAGATGTATATTGATTGATGTTACAGGGATAAAATATTGATGATGGACTCTTAAATCTTAGAAGATAGTAGAATTCATTCTCTACGTGACTCTTCTAATGGATTGCTATTTTTGCTGTATTTGTTGATCTAAAACTTGTTGTCTATTATATTCTATCAGATTTTTCCCTGTTGAAGACCAAGGATAATTTGTTGTATATTATCTTAGTTATAATATTCTTTACTGGGCTAGTTGAGCTCACCCTTTTCCTTTTTGTTCCATTTTTCTTCCCAGGAGGTGAGAACATAGCAGGATCGAGTCGGGGTATGGAGTGATGGTTCTAGAAAGATGTTTTAGCTGTCCTCACTATTTCTGTAAAATAGTGTATGAATAATTGTAATGAGGACTTATTTGGGTGAGGATATTATCTAGAAGACAATATTTGTATTTAAACTCACAGTATGTGTTGTCGTATTTTGCTTGACAATTGTATTATTAAAGTTGTAGTTTGCTTTCTGTACCATGTATTTGGCGACTCAGAATGGGAGTTGTATACCTATTTTGGGGGCGTCACATTATGTTCTCATATTAATATGTAAACATATGACATTTTAGCTATAAAACATGACTGTAAACATAAAAACAAATAACTAAGCCAATAAGTTTGTTATACATACGTACCCTAGCAGCAATATGCTGCAGCTGTGATATATTGCCGCCCTTGTACGTGCCTTTTGCCTTTTTACCTTCAGATACACCCGAGGATCTGTTCGAGGCGACAATCTTGCATCTCCTTACCCAGCTCTCAGCTATCCACTTGTCACACATCTGCACCCATATGGGTTGTACGCACCACCAGGGGCTATGCTCATGCATATACTGCTCACCCTATCCTGGATGGTCAATCTCAGCATTGTGCAGGGCTTTCTGTCATTCCTTGTTTAGATTATCTTTAGTTCGAACGGCGCACTTCTGCCAGAACAATGTCTAAATAACTGATGCCTGTGCGTCGTCCCATCTATACCGCTTCTGCAAATAAAACAACAATAATAATATTAAAACTCTTATATTACCATAATCCAACATTACTAAACAATATTATTTGATTAACTATGTATTATCTATCAGAGTGATAAAAAAATATACATGAAATTCAGCCCAAACTGCATCCTTATGGGCGAGAGGTGTGCTCGCCCATGTAATCACTGGCGTAGGTCAGTTCTGTAGGTATAATTGTGAAATGCACTTCACAATTTTACTATCTTGAAAATCACTACAATATACAAACATTTACAGTCATATATATTTATAACAATAGAAATATTAAACCTTTATATATACACGATGTTTAACTTACGTGTTTTTCGGAGGAGGATGGATCTCAGATAAGAATGCGATCATCCTGGATTAGCTGGCCTTGACACATGATTAGGGTTCCTCACCCAACCCAAGCTTTCGTCTTCATGCGGAGTTCGTAAGACATCTATAAATAAAAATTTAGGATGTTAGTATGAGTTATAAATGAAAGGTACATAAACATGTCAAGGATATAGAGAACATGTACATATGTAATTATATGTAATACAATTAAAACTAAACATACATTTTATAGAAAAGAACAATAATGACAATTAATTGTATGAATTAGTTAACTACGATTACTATAAATGAAAGGTACATAAACATGACTGCAAAATAGTTAACTACGACAACTATAAATGAAAGGTACATAAACATGTTAAGGATATAAAGAAAATTCCTATATGTAATTCATTATAATACAATTAAAACTAAACATACATTTTAATGAAAATTGTTGTCTGAGTCAGAATCATTTTGTATAAGTATCGAAGATTCATAACCATCTTCTTATTCAGATTCTATGTCAGTGTCAGTCAATAACTCTTCCTCAGTATCACTGTCATCTGGCACAATAACTGTCTTTGGATCCAATTCATCAGGTTCATCTCCACCCTCTAACTGGATTATATCATTGTTGCCCTCTATATTTATTATAGGAGGTCTACAAAGCATCTCCTCTTGGTAGAAATCCCCGTCTATTACTTGGACACAACTGCACGCGGGAGTATGAATTACAACTTGCCAATCTGTAGGCGGTGTATCCCTTTTCTTAAAAGGACTAGGAGTGTAGTATACTTGTAATGTTTGAGTTGGTAAAACAAATAATTCGTTGGAGTAAGCCGACCTATGGAGGTCAATATCGACGATTCCATGTTTGTCAACACGTATCCCTTTTTCTGAATCAAACCAACGACACTTGAACAAGTTAATATGACCCCCATACATGCCCTTGTACGACAACTCTACGATTTCCTCCAACTCCCCATAAAAGGCACGACAATGTTCATTGTAACAATCTCCTTGGACACACACTCCAGAGTCCGTTGTTCTTTTACCGCACCCATATGCCTTTGTATGAAATTCACAACCATTTATTTGTAACCATTGCGGCTGACTTGGTCCTTATCTGGTCCCATAGCTAGGACTTGTACATTATCCAGAATCGTTGATCCCTCAGTCAAAGACTACAAAAACTCCATTTTATTAAATGAAGTCATAGTTAATATGGAGTATATATATATGTCGTGCTTAAGAAATTGAACTTACTTTGTCCTTTAGCCAAAGTGCAAATTTTTTATCACGATTGATTTGAATATCTTTATCAGTTATGCCGGGATGCTTCACTCTTAACTCGTCATCTTACAATCTATACCATGTTATAAACATTAACATATTGGAATAAATTTTCAACTTAAAAGATAAATTATCAAGTTTACATGTGTACCTCACAAATTCGTTAATCTTCTTGCAATTGAGAAGAATGTAAGTATGTGCAGCATGTAATTCTTGCTTAGAGAGGAATATGCGCTTCCCTTTTCCATAAGCACGACCGGATAGACCAAATACAGAGAGCCGACCATTTAGTTCAACATTTCCCCCATCATCATGTCTCGATACTCGATTAGCCTTTATCAAGACTTCGTCCGGAAAATAGTCTGAGACAAACATAGATATCTCATCGAAACTGTATGCCTCACATATTGACCCCTCGACATAAGCTCTATTCTTCACCTTCCACTTAAGGTTTCCCATCACCCTCTCAAAAGGGTACATCCATCTATATTGAACTGGACCCCCAACACGAGCTTCATAGGGAAGATGGATTTGCAAATGCTCCATGGAGTCAAAAAACCGGTGGGAATATTTTTTCCAGTTTACACGTGATCTCTATGATGTTCTTCTCAAATACAGACATGTCCTTCTCATTTAATGATTTTGAACATAAGTCTTTGAAGAAACGACTAAGATCCGTCAAAGCATCCCATATTGGTTTATCAAACTGATCCCGAAATGCTATAGGCATGAGTCTCTCCATGAACACATGACAGTCATGACTCTTCATCCTTTGCAATTTCCCACCCGTAACACGCCTTGCCATGTTTGACGCATATCCATCTGGTATTTTCAGAGACTTAACCCATGTGCACACATCTTCAACTTGCTTTTTGGACAATGTGTACCTTGCACGCGGTTTGACAATCTTACCATTAGGAGATTTAGAAAGTTCTAATCCAGGACGCTTACAAATATCTTTCATGTCCAAACATGCCTTATCATTATCTTTTATCTTCCCCATAACATTTATCACGGTGTTAAACACATTATCAAACACATTCTTCTCAATATGCATCACATCTAAATTATGACGAATCACATTTGTAGACCAATAAGGCAATTCCCAAAAGATGCTTCTCCGAACCCAGTTATGAGATTCTCTAAATCCATTGATTATGTTTGTGGCATCAATCTTACCAAATGGGATAACCGGTAATCTCATCACATGATCTCGCATCTCCATTCCCGACAATTGCGGTGCAGGCATATCATTGTCTGCTTTCCCTTTCCTGAAGTTTTCTCTATTTCTTTGAAACGAGTGATCTACCGGCAAGAACCGACGATGACAGGTAAACCAGCAAGGCTTTCAACCTTTTGATAGATTGAAAGACTTTGTATGCTCCATACAATACGGACAAGCCAACCTCCCATGTGTATTCCATCCAGCTAACATACCATAAGCTGGGAAGTCACTTATAGTCCATATAACCGCTGCCCTAAGGTTAAAATTTGTTTTTGTTGCAACATCCCAAGTCTGTACTCCATCCTCCCACAATACCTTCAACTCATCTATAAGAGGTCTCAAGTAAACATCTAAGTTCTTTCAAGGATTCTTAGGACCAGGAACCACGAGTGAAAGAAACAAGTATGGCTGTTTCATACACATCCAAGGAGGCAAGTTGTACGGAGTAACAATCACAGGCCAACATGAGTACGGAACAGTTGAGTGGCCAAACAGATTGAAACCATCGGTGGACAATCCAAGCCTCATATTTCTAGGTTAAAATAAAAACTCAAGATGTGCTAAGTTGAAATCTTTCCAAGCCTGCCCATATGCGGGATGATTTAGTTCTCCATCTTTAGCTGGAGATTTCGCATGCCAACTAATATGTTCAGCTGTTCTTGAAGACATGTACAATCTTTTTAGCCGATGTGTTATTGGAAAATACCTTAGAATCTTAAACTGTATACTTAATTTTTTTGTAGTCACAACCTCTTTATTAGGCCTAAACCGATCATGACTGCAAAATGTGCACCTTGTCATCTGTTCATTTTCCTTATAAAATAACATGCAATCGTTGGGACATGCATTGATCTTTTGGTATCCAAGACCTAACTTCTTCCCCATTTTCTTACAAAAGTAATAGTTACCATGTAATTTCTCATCGTCAGGCAACATACTCTTAATGGCCTTCAAGAGTGACTCAAAACACTCATGGCTCATCTTGTGATCAGCCTTGATGTTAAGTAATGTCACCACTGCAGACAATGTAGTGTGTTTGGTGCAACCATGCCACAATGGCTCGCTACCCTCGTCTAACAACTTAAAGAAGTCTTTGGCATCAGAATTCATAGGTTGCTCTCTGCCTTGTTCCTAATCAAAAGCTGGCCCTGCAATATCTTGAACCATTTCATTCATAGGATGGGTACTATTGCCTGAATTATGTACTTCTATGATGCCACCATCTCTTCTCTGCCCATGTGCCCACCAACATTCTTCGTAATTTTTCATGAACCTGGAAACAAGTAAATAATAGTTTACCACGTCTCTGTCCATATAATTTACATTCTTACATTTCAAACATGGACATCATATCTGCGACTGACCATTCATACATTCTGGGTGACTATACGCATACTCCAAAAACACTTGGCAACCAAATTTCTAAATTCAATTTGTAGCACCTATCCAAGGCAATTTGACTTTCGTCGTGACATCCAACTACGGTCTGAATAGAGGTCCATGATTCCACGGTACCTACTACAAACAACATGAGCTTATTAATGTATAACATAAACTTATTAATGTACAACCTGATTGTAATCATATGACTTGAGCATACTTGTAACCATATGACTTGAGCATACATATAAGCATATGATTAACATTTAAGCATACTTATAAGCATATGACTTGAACATACTTGTAACCATATGACTTGAGCATACTTGTAAGAATATGATTAACATTTAAGCATACTTGTAAGCATATGACTTGAGCATACTTGTAACCATATGACTTGAGAATACTTGTAAGCATATGATTAATATTTAAGCATACTTGTAAGCGTATGACTTGAGCATACTTGTAAGCATATGACTTGAGCATACTTGTAAGCATATGATTAACATTTAAGCATACTTGTAAGCATATGACTTGAGCATACTTGTAACCATATATGACTTGAGCATACTAACTAGTAAGCATATAACTTGAGCAAACTAGTAAGCACATAAAGAGCTCTTTAATATTATAAATATTCTCAACTACCTGACCAACAAAAAAATTTCGCCAGAGTCTCCCTTAAAACATGAACTAGCCACATGCACGACGGTATGCATATATGGTCATTTCTAGGCACCCAAGACACAAACCAAGAGAAATATACAAATTCCCATTATAATAAGACCAAAACAATAACGAATGAATGCAAATTAAAGTAGTAAAAAGTTCAGGAGCATACTACAAATTTAGAGTTCACGGCACACGTGTAATGATTATGTAATTTTAATATATAACATGAGGTTCGGAGTATAATACAGTATGTACTAGTTTATGCAACTTCCAAAATTCTGAAAAGGATATGAAGCAAGGTAATTACAGACTTTTATCTTTGTTGTGGACCTGATCACAATATTTTTGTTATTGCAGGACATGATTGAAGTTGTTGAATCCATACCAACTAAACGATATAGAGATTATTTTCTCTGTCAGATTGTTAAGGTGTGCTTCTTTAGCTTATACCACTATAATCGGTTTTTTTTATTTTTCTGCCATGCTAAGAAATGTATCTCTATCTTTACAAAAATTTCCTAGGGTGTGATGTTCCCCGTGTAGCTTGAAGGGTTGATGACTGATATGGATAACAAGGTAAGGTCATTTATTGTTTATGTTATTGCAGGACAGGGTGTAGCTTTGGTTGTGAGTCTAATCTATGACGTTAAGACCCCATCAATAGTAACTACTCCTACTATTATGATGTGCATTGTCCCATCCCATTGCACTAGAACTAGAATATTATCCTTTATTTGCACCAACCCGGGCCCGACCCCCACCTATATCTTTTATTTTTTGATACAACCCAAGAACCCATCCCCCACAACAAACATTGGTCTCATTCATATAATCTACATATGGCATGGGGGCAACCTAATAAATAACTACCTAGAGCTCATCTCTTCTCCCCCTTTCTCCCTCTTCTCTCTAAAGAATGTGAAGCAACACAACCGAGTTTATGCCAAGAGAGTTCTCAAAGAAAAAGACAATTCCTAACTAGAGCTCATCTCGTAGGGGTTATGGCATATAAAGGTTTAGCTTTTTTTACCTACAAAATATAAAGGAACAAAAAAAAACCATTACCCTATTTATCCTGTTAGGGGAGTGTGCTGAGAGGGGAGAATAGGGTACCAACCTAACCTTTTCACATTTTTACACTAAGTGACCTCATAGATTCTTGACCTGTTTTATATACTGAAATAGATTCTATATAGATCCAATCAATTCATTCTTGTGCTTATATAATAAATGTTAATGTAATACTTAATCTGACTCCATCATTGAACAAAAGCATAAAAAATAAAACAAGTTCTAGGTCTCCATCATTGAACTATATTAAACTATTCTAAAGAGTCATAAAATGTTTATATTCTTCCCAAGCATATTACGTCTGCAGCTTCAACAATCATTATATTTCCTTTCTTCTTGGATTTTCTACCCTCCAAAAAAACTATAAATAAAACTAATTACAATAATACTTACGCAGACAAAAAATAAAATAAAAATTTACAGATATCAAAATTTATCCATACCTGTTATAAGCAGCAAAGGCAACACAATCGCAGGTGGTGGCGACGGCGAACCGGTGGCGCGACATCTCCTTCTTCCCTTCTCCCCCTTTCCCCCTCTTCTCTCTAATTGTGAGCTCCCTCATTTTTTTACTTCGCATCTGCTGTGTCAAGTGAATGACTGAAACTGGTAACATTAAGTTTGATCAGTGACCGACTTCAGTGAACACATGCGATCGTTAATTTTTAATGACATGGACTTATCAGCGACCGTGTTCGGTCGCTGATAGTAATTGGTCGCACAAAACCTTCGCGCCAACATTTCCTGCCAAATTTTAGGAGGTAAATTTATCCTAATGATCGCTCAATGATCAATGCGTCATTTGATATACAATAGCGACTGTATTAAATAACGGTCGCAGATGTCGGTCTCTATTACTAATATCAGCGACCGGGAGTGTGGTCGCTATTAGGCCTTTTTCTTGTAGTGTCACAACTATTGATTCGTTGTAGAAATGTCTTTCAAAGAAAACATTTAATCCTTTCAGCTAATATTAATTGTTGCTATTACTTGTTGGGCACTCAAATGCTCATCCTTGCTTAATTTAAAGGTTTTCAGCTAAGTGTGAACAACCAGAAGGTTCGGCCAAGAACAAAGGAAAAGGAAAGCAAACAGAATAAGTGTTATGGTATTCTATGTAATAGTATGACTTTATTAAGACACTGATATCTATTAATTATCTTGTAATGAATGTAGTAAAGGTTGCGTACTTAGGATTAGACTCTGATATATATGTAGATTAAGTTTGGTATTTATATTATTGTTATTATTATTAGTATTATTTCGCACATAGAAATGGTATCGTAAAGCACTGAGTTCGGGTTTCATGTAGCTGAATTTGGGGTCGTTACATCATGGTATCAGGGCTATAAGGTTAAAAACCTTAGGTGAGATAGACCTTAGGCTATAACCTTAGAAAAGAGGGAAACGTTTAAAATACAGATAACTCATATAAAGTTTAAAATGAGATGAATTGGATAAATTCATCGTCAAACAAAAATAAAAGATAACTTAAATAAAACTATTATTTGTTGTGTGTATATATTATATGCTAATCTAGATAAATTATGTGTGTAGATGTCAGATGGATAAGGATTAGGATACCCTCAGATCGTAAAGAAGGAACCAACCTCCATAACTGAGCCAATGTCAAAGCCAATAGCTGAAAAAGAGGCTCACATTGAAAGCAACCTTAATGAGGTCAATATACTGGAAAATGTAGTATCAGACCCAGAAACGGTAGTATAGCAGATAAGTAGAGTATAGTTATAGAGTATATGGTCAACCTCGAGTTCTTAATGTAAAAACCCAAAAATTTTCGAATAATTATACTTGTATTTTTACGAATATTTTTTTTAATACAAATAATATTTTGAATATATACGATATGGATTTAGCAGAATAGTCAATTTAAAATTTTAAGTTGACTGATAATGAAAGTTAAGTCGGATATGGTCCAAAACCCTAATTCATGGATTATGAACAAGGAATGAAAATATTAATATATAATAATTATATTTCAAAGTGATACGTATGTACTATATGTGTGTATTGTTCAGTGTTGATCAGAGATAGTAGAGTAGTAGAAAACCCTAAGTTTAAACCGAAAATGCTAATTTAAAACCTAAATAGGAAACTAAGACTGATTACTAATCAGGTATATGTGATTAGGGGATATGTTAGTGTTTATGAATCTAATTAGGGAAAACCCTAACGATTATTTAAAAACCCTAAAGTGATTTAGAAACCCTAATTTAATTTCTGAGAAACCCTAAACCCTAATTTCTAAACCCTAATTAGTAATTAAGAAAATCCTAATGGTATTTAAAAATATTAAGATTAATATATGAAATTACCAAACTACCCTTAAAATTTAAGTGGAAAAGACCAAAATACCCTTTAGTGTGTAAAATAACCAAATTACCCTTTTACTTAACCTGTAAGCAAAATTTTTTTCTAGAAATGCATGACTCATCACTTGTTAGATCTTCCATGTGCCTAAAATCTCAGCCATCCTTATCCCAATTGACACCTTGCAAGATTAGATTCATTGATCAAATTATAAAGGATAAAGAGAGAAAAAGTTTACAAAAGTTGTTCACTTACTATCTAACACTCAACCAGCCTATATCTCTCTAAAGCCACTCTAAATCCCTAAGTAATTCAACAACCCTCTAACAACCCTCAGTTAGGAAGCAAGATCAAAGATCGGAAAGAGGTATAACCCTAAAACCTAAATTTAATTCTTAAAGCCATGTTAGATTTCTTGTTTATGTGTTTATTTAAGTGTTATAAGATGTTATATGATGATCAATGATGTTATATCATAGATTTATAACATCAAAAATCAACTTTTCAAAACTGTCCAAGAACCCTAGATTTATGGCCTAACAACCGAATGTCAGAGGCCATAGATCTTAGTCTGTTAATGATTTTGTATGTTTGATGTTTTAGACTCGTAGTTTGCTGTAAGGATTTTCATCTGGACTTGAAATCATGCTTAGATCATGTCCAGAATGAAAGATATTCATGGTCAAACATATTTGACCGAGCATGACCAAGAGTTTCTGGGCATCCCAGAAACTCAAAATCAGTGTCTGACAAGGTTTTGTCAAGCCTTGATCTATCAGGTGTTAAGTGTTTTGTTGATATTATTGTATCCAATTTGTAGCCAGTTAGATAGACTCTAGATCCATGCCTTTATTTCACTCAAACAATCAACAGATTGTAAGTAGTGGATGGTCAAAGTAGACTACTCGGCATTGACTTTCAAATTTCGGGTAACCTAGAATCTGTTTTTCAATTGTCCGACAAGATGTTCAATGTCTCCAGATCTTACATGTGTTTGATGATTTGCTTGTGTTAATGTTTTAAGATTATACTCTTGTATGTATACTACATATTCATGCTCCTAAATCACTTAGATTAACAATGTAATGAAAAGTAATGTAAGTCAAAATAGCTAACTTCGATTCATGGTTGGCGAGTTTTCCGGAAAACCCGTAAAACTCAAGAACATTATTTCCGACATGCTTTGACCAAATGCTATAGTGATTCTGATGTTGTTTGACTGACTTGATAAATGATAGTTGTACCTTGACATGTGGACTACGAATCTGAACCCTTAGAACACCATAAAATCACACCAAACTTGATTAAATTAAGGCACAAAGTAGCTATCAAGCACTGCCTGGGTTTCTGGGTAACCCAGAAAACCTAGGAAGGGCCTGACAACCACTTTGGACCTCCGATCTTCATGTATATGTTTTTATTAGACCACATTATATGATGATTCGTGTGTCATGTATTACAACATAAAATACATGACCATTACAAGACCTTGCCCAGAAATAACCTGACCAACAAGTTTTAGACGGTCAAAGTAGGCACCATAAAAACTGACTGTCAGTGTTCTTGATCCTCAAGAACACCGATTGCGATAGAAACTGTCGCTAAAGCCTTTAGCGACGGATTTAATTATTTTTATTTTATAATTTCTGAAAAATACATTAAAAATAGAAATAAATTCCTAAAAATTACAAAATCTGTTTTAAAAATTATTTGAAGTTATAAAAAATAACTTTTGATAAATTGACATATTTTTTTTTATTAATATTACTATTTATTTGAATATTAATGGTATTAAATTTATTTAATAAATATATTAAATATATGGGTTAAAAATGATTTTTATATTTTAAAAATTAATTTAAATGATAATAAGTTGTTTAAAAATATTTTAAAGTTATAAATCATGACTTTTAATATTTTAAGGTAATTTTATTAATAATTTAATATTAATGATAATAGGTTTATTTAATATATATATATATATATATATATATATTAAATAAATAGTTTAAAATGGTTTTAATGATTTAAAAATCATTTAAAGGATTTAAAAAAAAATATTTTAAGTTATAATAAATGACTTTTAATATTTTCATGAATAATACATTAATATTTAAATATTAATGGTGATCATTTAAAAATGATTTTAAATGTTTTAAAAATCATTTAAGGGTAAATTAAATGTTTTAAAAATATTTTGAGTTATTATTAATAACTTAGATATTTTGTCAAGTATTTCATTAATATTTTTATATTATTTAAATATTAATGATAATGGAATTATTCTCATTTTAAATCATTTAAAAATGATTTCAATGTTTGAAAATCATGATAAATTATAATAAATATTTAAAAATTATTATAATACCTTGAAGAATAATATGATTAATATTTAAATTATCTACTATAGTATTGAAGTTACAGAATAGAGTTTAAGTAAATGTAAACTCGATTATTATCCGATAAAGCCGTCGGTACACTGAAATGAATCTGAAGTTGACCAAGACTTATATAGATTGACCTGATAAATAATTATTTATGTTAGAATGACTACTGTAACTATGTGACAATGTGTTTAAGCTATATGATGACTGCAAATAGTAGTGTTATGTGTTATGATAAATTATTCTGATCAAAAGAATAATCTTATGAATGATAGGTTTCAGTATAAAAGATAAAACTAAGTTGTGTATGCAACAGATCAGACAAGTATCATTACTCTTTCTATCTACTTATGCAATACTCCTGTATAAGTAAGTTATCGAATTATACTCCTGTTATATAAGTTATTAAACTCTACAATTATCGGTCATGTATTTCAACATTAGTATTCATGCCAGTTATTAAACCCTATTCGTTTACCATTACAGTAATAATATATGATCAATATATACTCTGTTGATAGATAATTAAGTTAGATTATTCAAGTGCCCTCACTTGGATAATGATTGTATTTAATCACATGTTAACACATACCTACTAGTTTTCGGATATGTATATGTTATCTAAAAATATCGTTGACTAGAATAGAATATTATTGTTACTCAGTTGAATTATTCTAATTCAGATTTCAGATTAATTATGAACAACCCGAACAGGGAAAACTTTTATGCGCCAAAGGCGGACCAGCTGAACGATTTATCGTTCAAACAAGTAGTGTTGATCAATACATGGCATAACAGGCTGATCACCCTCCGTGTCCGTAAGACATGACGGTTTTCAGATGAAGTTATGTTTAACCTTTTCAAAAATTAAAAATAAAATTTTATAGTTTGTTAAATTGTTTCCAAATTTATAGTCAGTACGTAGTTTCAAAAAAAATGAAATAGAATTAATATGTTATTCAGTAATGTTTCAGCTTACTTCACAACATTTACTTCGTTGTAGAAGTGTCGTCCAAAGAAAACATTTAAATCTTTCAGATAATCTTTATTCACTGATATTACTTGTTGTGCACTCAAATGCTCATTCTTGCTTTAAATTTAAATGTTTTCAGCTAAGCTAGCATGACCTGAAGGTTCCAGCAAGGAAAAAGGGAAGGGGAAGCTGAAGGAGTAGGTTAAATTATGTTGTTATGGCTGGTTGTAGTAAGATAATATAATATTTATCATTTAATGTAAGACTTAAAGGTTCTCGAGACTGTGAAGGTAGATAACTTTGATATAATAATTTTGTTTGATTAATATATTAAGTAGTTGAATGAATGTTATCGTGGAGCACCAAGTACGAGTTTCAAGTACTCGGATTTGGGGGCGTCCACAAGTTCTATAAACATGAATTTATGAAAGCCCCAAGCCTTTTGCTCGTGACATCCCTTTAAGGGAAGGCGTTTCCGTAGGGGATGCCGAGCCAGATTCGGTAGCAAGTTGATAGGTATCAAAGCTTTATGGTTGTTAGAAACAAATCTTAGGGTTAGAAACCTTCTGTGGGAGTAGACCTTAGGCTATAACCTTAGGACAGAGGGAAACATTGAAAATATAAGTAACTCAAATAGAGTTTAAAGAATATGAATTAAATAAATTCATCATAAAAAAATAAAAGATAACTTATATAAAACTATTATTTATTGTGTGTATATACTATTAGTACTAATTAAGATAATCTATGTGTAGATGTCAGGCGAAAAAGGATTATTGTATGCTTATAACATGAAGAAGGATCAAAACAATACACCCCAGCTAATATCGAAGCCAATAGCTGAAGTAGAAGCTCACGTTGAAAGTAACCTTGATGAAGTGATTATTTTGGAAAATATAGAACCAGACCCAGAAATTGTGGAACTAATAGATAGTGATTCGTACACCGAAGTTGGAGTTGATCAAGCATCAACCGAAGTAAAAAATCTGCGGGACCAGGTTTCTTCTTTAGAAAAGTTGTTAAAAATAAAAAATCCATTTAATAGTCAATTGCAGAAGACGTTGATCGAAAGAATGGAAGAACAAGATAAGTTTAAGATCCAAATAGATCAGATATGAGCTAAAAGCAGAATATCAGATGCAACTCTGAGCAAGAAGGGGAAAAAACGATGAACGACCGGGAGTTGTAAAATTCTAAAAACCTTAGCAAAATAGGAAAGTGTAGAAATCGTAAAAGGAAACATAGAGGCATGTGAAAGAAAGGGAAAAAGATATGTTACATTTGCGGCTATAAGGGACATACCTCTCTTTATTTTCCTAACTATAAGCAAGGTGTATGTTTTATGTGTGGGTTGGAAGGTCATCAGGCGAAAGATTGTCCAAGATCAGGAGAATGTGTAGGAAATAAGTAGGATTAGTATTTGAATATGTATTTTTAATGATATAATATGTGTGTAATGTAATATTTCTAACTTTTGGTATAAATGGTAATAATAAATCCCGACTTTTGTGGTCATAAAGGGATAGCGGTTGCTTATAACAATATGTGTTATTCGGTGTAAGATTACTATGAAGAATATGAATATATGTTGGTTTAATGAAATAAGTTTTTATGTATCCATCTGATAATGTGATAATACGATAAACTGAGTTTCAAAATTTGATATTTTGAGTATATGATTATTTGAGTTTGAAATTATGCGATAAGACATAGAATGTAAGAATAAATTATGATTTTATCAGATAATGCCGCCAAGAAGGCAAAACCGAAACCAAAGAGTTGAAGAATCTGTCAATAATGCGGGAGGACAACAACAACCAGACCCAATACAGAATTTTGCGAACATGATAGCTTAAGCTATGCGGAATACGATACCAGCCGGAGAAAACCAGCCTGATAATCGATTGGAAAATTTTAAAGACTTTAAAGCATTAAAACCGCCAGAGTTTAGAGGGACAACTGACCCTGTAGACGCTCAGACTTGGATAAAGGAGATAGAAAAGGCTTTTGTGATAGCTAGGGTAGCGCAGGGGCAAAAGACAACTTTTGCCACTTATATGATGAAAGGGGAGGCAAATTTCTGGTGGAAGGCCAATCAAGCTAGAGCTGGAGTAGGAGAGGTGACGTGGACTAGGTTCAAAACACTGTTCTTTGAAAATTATTTTTCGTCTAGTATGCAGGCTAGGATGGAGGTGAAATTTCTAGAATTGAAGCAAGGGGACATGCCAATCGCGGAGTATACCACAATATTTAATGAATTAGCTAGGTTCACTCCACATCAAGTGGACACGGAAGCAAGGGAGACATGAAGGTTTGAACTAGGCTTAAAACCCTGGCTCTACAATAAGGTGGCAGTATTATAGATAGGTACGTTTGCAGCACTATTGGACAAGGCTATCATAGCCGAAGAGGGAAGTGAAGCCATGACTCTTTAAAATAAGGAGAAGAAGAATAAAGCTAAGGTTGAGAGAGTTGTCAAAGTGGAAGGGAGTAGTGGAAGCAGGATGGAAAAGAGAAAAGAAGAAAATTTAGGAAATATCCAAATTAAGCAAGAGGGTGTGAAGAAGCAAGTTGTGCAATGTGGAAACTGTGGGAAGAACCATTTGGGAGAGTGCTTGAACGGAAAGTCTGTGTATTTTAAGTGTGGGAAGGAGGGACATGTCTCTCCCAACTGTCCTAATCTAAGGATGAATAGTGGTTGTTTTATTTGTGGATCAAAAGAACATAGAGTGAGGGAATGTCCAAAAAGGAGAGCTGATGGGGGAAATATCAATACGGGGAAGAGTAGTGGGACGCTAGCAATAACTGGTCCAACTCCAGCAAGCTAGCCAACCAAATAGACCTCAAGGACCTTCAAAATGACAGTTCAAGATACGTTCGCAGCTAGAGATGGAGTTCCAGGTATGAACACGATCAACAATATTAATATATACACCTGATTCAGATTTAACCTATTCTCGTACCATAAATTTGATATAATAATATAATAAATCGCTAATAAAAATATTTTTGAAGGAGGCATTTGAGTTCCGGATTCGTAATACGAATCTTATAAGGAGTGGAGAATATAGTAATCCAATTTTTCATAATTAAATATCTAAGGATAAAACATTAATATTAAGGGTAAGATAATGGTGATTCCGAGGACGAAATCTTTCTAAGGAGGGGAGAATGTAAAGACCTAGAAATTTTCGAATAATTATACCTGTATTTTTACGAATATTTTTTTAATACAAATAATATTTTGAATATATACGATATGGATTTAGTAAAATAGTCAATTTAAAATTTTAAGTTGACTGATAATGAAAGTTAAGTCGGATATGGTCCAAAACCTTAATTCATGGATTATAAACAAGGAATGAGAATATTAATATATTATAATTATATTTTAATGTGATACATATGTATTGTATGTGTGTATTGTTCAGTGTTGATCAGAGATAGTAGAGTAGTAGAAAACCCTAAGTTTAAACCGAAAACACTAATTCAAAACCTAAATAAGAAACTAAGACTGATTACTAATCAGGTATATGTGATCAAGGAGATATATTAGTGTTTATGAATCTAATTAGGGAAAACCCTAACGATTATTTAAAAACCCTAATTAGTGATTTAGAAACCCTAATTTGATTTTTGAGAAACCCTAAACCCTAATTTCCAAACCCTAATTGGCAATTAACAAATCCTAAGATTAAAAGTTATGGCAAATATATGAAATTACCAAACTACCCTTAAAATTTAAGTGGAAAAGACCAAAATACCCTTTAGTGTGTAATATAACCAAATGACCCCTTTACTTAACTTGTAAGCAAAAAGATTTTCTAGAAATGCATGACTCATCACTTGTTAGATCTTCCATGTGCCTAAAATCTCAACCATCCTTATCCCAAATGACACCTTTCAAGCTTAGATTCATTGAATCAAATTATAAAGGATAAAGGAGAGAAAAAGTTTACAAAAGTTGTTCACTTACTATCTAACACTCAACCAAGCTCTTCTCTCTCTCTAAGCCCACAAATCTCTAAGTAATTCATTCCCCAAACAACCCTCTAGAACATCACAAATTAGTGGTAGGAAGCAAGATCAAAGCAATTTAAGAAAGAGGTATAACAAAAAAACCTAAATTTGATTCTTAAAGCCATGTTAGATTTCTTGTTTATGTGTTTATTTAAGTGTTAGAAGATGTTATATGATGATCTATGATGTTACATCATAGATCTATAGCATCAAAATGCTCAAAAATCAACTTTTCAAAACTGTCCAAGAACCCTATATTTATGGCCTGACAACCGAATGTCAGAGGCCATAGATTTTAGTCTGTTAATGATTTTGTATGTTTGATGTTTTAGACTCGTAGTTTGCTGTAAGGACTTTCATCTGGACTTGAAATCATGCTTAGATCATGTCCAGAATGAAAGATATTCATGGTAAAACTTAGTTGACCGAGCATGACCAAGAGTTTCTGGGCAGCCCAGAAACTCAAAATCAGTGTCTGACAAGGTTTTGTCAAGACTTGATCTGTCAGGTGTTAAATGTTTTGTTGATGTTATTGTATCTAGTTTGTAGCCTGTTAGATATACTCTAGATCCGTGCCTTTAAATCACTCAAACAATCAATGATTGTAAGTAGTGGATGGTCAAAGTAGCTACTTTCGGCATTGACTTTTATTTTCTAGGTAACCTAGAATTTGATTTTCAAAGTGATCGACAAGAAGTTCATGGTTCCGGATCTTGCATGTGTTTGATGATTTGCTTGTGTTAATGTTTTAAGATTGTACTCTTGTATGTATACTACATATTCATGCTCCTAAATCACTTAGATAAACAACGGTAATGAAAGTAATGTAAGGTCAAACTAGCTAACTCGAAAGCGTGGTTACGCTTTTCGAAAACCCGTAAAACTCAAGAACATGTTTTCGACGACAACCTTTGACCGAATGATATCTTATGATTTTGATGTAGTTAAGTTGACCGATGAATGATAATTGTACCTTGACATGTGGACTACAAACATAAACCATTAGAACACCATAACATCACACCGAACTTGATTAAATTAAGGCCTCAAAAAATGAGCTATCAAGAACCTTTGCTTGGGTTTCGGGTAACCCAAAAACCTAAGAAGGGCTGACAACAACAACTTTGAACATCCGATCTTCATGCTATGTATGTTTCTTTTATGACCTTATAATGATTGATTCATGTAGTATTACATCAAACTACACATGATCAATACTTAAGATTGTCCAAAACATCGTGACCGAGATTCAAAATTAAAACGGTCAAAGTAGAGACCATTAACACAGATCGACGATTCTTTCTTGAGCCTCAAGAACACCTATCATGACGATAAAATTGTCACTAAAAGCCTTTAGCGACGGATTTAATTATTTTTTTTTTATAATTTCTAAAAATACATTAAAAATAGAAATAAATTCTTAAAAATTACAAAATCGTTTTAAAAATTATTTTAAGTTATAAAAATTAACTTTTGATAAATTAACATATTTTTCATTAATATTACTATTTATTTGAATATTAATGGTATTAAATTTATTTAATAAATGTATAAAATAAATGGGTTAAAAATGATTTTTATATTATAAAAATTATTTTAAATGATAATAAGGTGTTTAAAAATATTTTAAGTTATAAATCATGACTTTTAATATTTTAAGGTAATTTTCATTAATAATTTAATATTAATGATAATAGGTTTATTTAATATTTATATTAAATAAATAGTTTAAAAATAATTTAATGATTTAAAAATCATTTAAAAGGATTTAAAAAAAAAATTTTTAAGTTATAATAAATGACTTTTAATATTTTCATGAATAATACATTAATATTTAAATATTAATGGTGATCATTTAAAAATGATTTTAAATGTTTTAAAAATCATTTAAGGGTAAATTAAATGTTTTAAAAATATATTTGAGTTATTATTAATAACTTAGATATTTTGTCAAGTATTTCATTAATATTTTTATATTATTTAAATATTAATGATAATAGAATTATTATGTATTTAAATCATTTAAAAATGATTTCAGTGTTTGAAAAATCATGATAAATTATAATAATTATTTAAAAATTATTATAATACCTTGAAAAATAATATGATTAATATTTAAATTATCTACTATAGTATTGAAGTTACAGAATAGAGTTTAAGTAAATATAAACTCGATTATTATCCGATAAAAGTAGTTGCACAATCAAAAATGAATCAAAGTTGACCTGAGACTTATATATATTGACCTGATAAATAATTATTTATGTTAGAATGACTACTACAACTATATGACAATGTGTTTAAGCTATATGATGACTGCAAATAGTTGTATTATGTGTTATGATAAATTATTCTGATCAAAAGAATAATCTTATGAATGATAGGTTTCAATATAAAAGATAAAACTAAGTTGTATAAGCAGCAGATCAGGCAAGTATCCTTACTCTTTGTATCTACTTATCCAATACTCCTATGTAAGTAAGTTATCGAATTATACTCTTGTTATATAAGTTATTAAACTCTACAGTTATCGGTCATGTATTTCAACATTAGTATTCATGCCAGTTATCAAACCCTATTCGTTTACCATTACCGTAATAATGTATGATCAATATATACTCTGTTGATAGATAGTTAAGTTAGATTATTCAAGTGCCCTCACTTGGATAATGATTGTATTTAATCACATGTTGACACATACCTACTAGTTTTCGGATATGTATATGTTATCTAAAAATATCGTTGACGAAATAGAATATTATTGTTACTTTTAGTTGAATTATTCTAATTGATTTTTAGATTAATTATGAACAACCCGAAAGGGAAAACTTTTATGCTGCCAAAGGCGGACCAATTTGAAACGATTTATCATTCAAACAAGTAGTGTTGATCAATCTGAGGCATAACGAAATGATCACCCTCCGTGTTTCGTAAAAGACATGATAGTTTTTCAAATGAAGTTCTGTTTAACCTTTTCGAAAATTAAAAATAAAATTTTATAGTTTGTTAAATTATTTCCAAATTTATAGTCAGTATGTATTTTAAAAAAAAAAGTGAAATAGAATTAATATGTTGTTCAGTATTGTTTCAGCTTACTTCACAACATTTACTTTGTTGTAGAAGTGTCATCCAAAGAAAACATTTAAATCTTTCAGATAATCTTTATTCATTGTTATTACTTGTTGGGCACTCAAATGCTCATTCTTGCTTTAAATTTAAATGTTTTCAGCTAAGCTAGCACGACCTGAAGGTTCCAGGAAGGAAAAAGGGAAGGGGAAGCTGAAGGAGTAGGTTAAATTATGTTGTTATGACTGCTTGTAGTAAGATAATATAATATTTATGATGTAATGTAAGACTTAAAGGTTCTCGAGACTAGGAAAGTAGATAACTTTGATATAATAATTTTGTTTAATTAATACATTAAGTAGTTGAATGAATGTTATCGTGGAGCACCAAGTACTCGTTTCAAGTACAATTGATCCTTAGTGAAGGCGTAAGAAATAGGTAGTATTAGTATTACTTGAATATATATGATTCTATGTTGTGTATATGATAGGTATGATTGTGTAATGTAATATTCTCAACTTGCGTATAAGTTGTGGCAGCAAATCCTGACTTCTGAGTCACAAAGGGATAACGAATGTTTAAAGCAATATGTGCTATGGTATGTCAAGTGCTATGAATATGAATCTTTGTTGGATTAATGAAATAAGTTGGTATAAAGATCGTAATTATTTATCTGAACACTAGTTAATACAGTAAACCAAAATTTCAAAATCTAATTTTTTGAATACAATATTATTTGAGTAGAAAAGTTTACATTATATGCCAAACGTATACGATAAGGCTTATAATGTAAGTTAAAAAGGAATAATTTATGATAATACCGCCAAGACAAAAATGAAACCAACGGACAGAAGAAACTATCAACAAAGCTGGAGAATAACCAGACTCGATACAAAATTTTACGATTATGGTCGCTCAAGATATGCAGGACGGAATACTAGCCGCGGGAAATCAACCAAATAATTGATCGACAAACTTAAAAGACTTCAAGGCGGTCGTACTGCCAGGATTTAGAGGATCAACTGACCTTGTAGACGAGTTTATGATAGCTAGGGTAACGGAGGGGCAAAAGATAACTTTTGCCACCTATATGATACAAAGGAGGGAAATCAAGCTAGAGCCGGAGAAGGGAGTAGTGGTAGTAGGACTGGAAAAAGGAAAGGAGATAATTTTGGGAATACCAAAATTAGGCCAGGGCGTGGAAAGAAACAGGTTCTGTAGTGTAGGAATTGTGGAAAGAATCACTCGAAAGACTGTCTTAAAGGTAAGTTTGTGTGTTATAAGTGTGGGCAGAAGGGACATATCCCTCCCAACTGCCCCAATCCAAGAATGTACAGTGAGTGTTTCAATAATGGATCAACGGAGCATAAGGTGATGGACTATCCGAAAAGAAGAATGGAGGCAGGAAGTGTAAATACGGGGAAAAGTAGCGGGACGCTGGCGACAACGGGACCAACTTCAACAAACAAACCAACAAAATCAACTGCAAGAGTCTTCAACATGACTGTTTAGGATTCGGTAGCAGCTGGGGATGCAACTCCATGTATTATTCGTATAACTTTTATTTTCTTATATATGATTTTCCTATATATAGTAAATTATTTTATAAAGAAATTTTGAAGGGGGAATTTGAGTTCTATTAGAAATTAATTTTCCATTTAATTAGATAGGCAAGTGTTATGTGAATAGTTGAAGATTAGTTCGATCAATTATGATCAATATCTACTTGCAATGAATGTGTATGCTATGTACCCTTATATGTATAAGTTTTAAAACGGTGATTCCGGGGACGAAATTTTTATAAGGAAGGGTGAATGTAATAACCCGATATTTTCTATATAATTAAATCAGAAATTTTGTGTATAAATTATTTATTTATTTATTTCAAAGGTGAGAATATGTAGAAGATAAAGCGTATGTATTTATGTGATAAATAAAATATTTTTATTACATGAATAATTAAAAATAATTTTATTTTAGAATTATTGCTCATTATAAAGTATATTCTTTTACTAATTAATTTTATAGTAAAAATGTTTTTATTAATTATTTTCCACGAAAATATGATTATTAAATTATTTAAATAATATATGAAATGATTATAGAATTATTATAATAACTATTTTATTATATGAAATTATTTCGCATTAATTAAGTTAATTATTTTAACTTAATTAATAATGTTATATATGAAGATAAATCAAATATGGAATCCAAACCCTAATTTTGGATTTTTGGTCAAGGAATGAGAATGATAATATTATATTATTATTTGTCAATGTTATAAATATATATGCTATGTGTATAAGGTTAATCTGTGGAGCAATTTTATTATAACCTGCAAAATCCTAATGTTACTGGTAAACCCTAGTTTTGAAGTCAAATGAGACTTTAAAATATGTCTACTAATTATGTTATGTGATTAATGACATTTATTATAATATTATTTATATTTCAGTACTATAAATATGTACTGTATGTGTAGACTGATAATGGTTGATCAATTATGGTACATTATTATAAAACCCTAGTATTATTTTAATAAACCTTAATTCGATAGTCAAATAAGACTGTAAGATTTTTAAGTAATTACGTTAGGTTATGAATGTCATGTGTTATTGATTTTAACCCTAATTTTAAATTAGAAACCCTAATTTCCAATTTAAAACCCTAATTGTCAAAGTGGAAACCCTAATTATTATTTTAGTAAATTATAATATTAATTAGGAAACCATAAGTTATAATTTGGGGAATCCTAATAATATCAAGAAACTCTAAGTATTTTTAAAACCCTAATTTTCTATTAAAAACCCTAATTTTAATTAGTAAATTCTAATTAAAATTTTATAAAACTTTAAACTTAATTTTTTAAACAATATAAATTATTTGGGAAACCTTAAGGTTTAAAATCTATTGATTAAAACCTAGATTCAAGTACCATGGACAAGAATACCATTAAAATGGCAAGAAAATGACCTAATTACCCTTTTTGTCACATTCTTAGATTTGTTACTTGCAAATCTTGCCAAGATATGGAGTTGGTGAACTAATCTAGCTCTCCCATGTGTTCTATATGCCAGCTATCAGCTATATTTGATCAGCCAATTCAATGTATCCCACTAATATATAGATCTAAGGAGAGAGAAAATTCATTTGTCAAGCCTCTTTTATGACCAACTCTCTACCAAGACCTTATCTCTCTCTCTCTAACTCATGAAAACCTTTGGCATTTCAGTCTCAAAATCAAGCCCCACCACCTTCATTAAAAACTCAGAAGCATAGAATCAAAATTGTTCAAAGTGAGATATAAAACCCTAACCTAAAATCTGATCTTGCTAGATGTGTTAGAAGTTATGATTTTGTGTTGTAATGTGTTGTTTATAGTATTATTAAGTGATCTGGGTTGATAGATGTTAGATCCATAACATCTATAGACTCAGATCTAGTGTTTTTCAAAATCTGGAAAATGTTGAATGTGTTGTCTGACAATGAATGTCAGACATCCGAGATCTTAACATGTTTACTGTTTTGGTGTTTTAAATGTTTGATCTTGTTGTATGATATGAGATCTGTGTTCTAGAATTTGTAGAAGGATCGAATCATGCATATAATGAAAGATATTCATGGTCAAAGGTCGTTGACCTACCATGACTTTCTAAAATCTAGAAAACCCAGAACGGGCCCAGAACCGTCTGATAACTTATTTATGCCTCCAGATCTCTCATGTGTTTATTGATTTGTTCTTGTTCTTGTATCAATGTTATAGTATGGTAGTTATAATACATATTCTTGCCTTTATATCGATTATATTACAAACAGATTAAAAGTAATAGAAGGTCAAACTAGCCTACTCGACTTTGATGTCTGTTTTCTGGAATTTCCAGCAAAGGGATGAACAAGCCCTCTGACAGGGTTTGACCGGATTGAATCTGGAAAATAAGATATGTTTAAACTGCTCTGTTGATGTTTATATGTTCTTTGACATGTGTACTACATGTTTGAGCCATGAGATCGACCAGTTAATGACTAGAACTTAGATTAAATTAAGCTAGAAAGTGTCTACTCGAACTGTCTGGGTTTCTGGGTTACCCAGAAAACCCAGAATCGTTATGACAGCTACTTTAGGCATTTAGATCTTTTATTTGATACATGTTATGAACCTGTTTTTTTGTTAAAACTTATAGTATTACATTAGTTCTACACACTGTGATCAATAGATAGACTAGAAACATCATGATCTGATCGTTGCGCTTGGTCAAAGTAGTACCCTCGTTCACTGACAATGATGTTCTAGGTTTGATGAAAAACATGAAGAACACCTATATAGCGATTTGCCTCATCATTATAAAGTGATTTTTAGCGATAGATAATTTCTAAAAATTATTATTTTATTAAATAATTAGAGAAAATTAGTTTTAAATTATTAAAAATACATAATAAATTACTAAAAAATATTTTAAAGCCTAAAAATTAGTTTTAATAATATTTAATATATTGCATAAATATTTAATTTATTTAATTATTATATTAAATAAATTATTTAAAAATGATTTTAATACTTGAAAAATCATTTAAAATTATATTATGGTATTAGAAAATATTTTAAGTTATTTTAATGATTTTAATATTTTGTGATGAATTTTATTAATAAATTAATATTAATGATAATTAAGTTATTTAATAAATATATTAAATAAATTGTGAAAAAATAGAATTAATGATTTAAAAATTATTTAAGTATTATAAAAATATTTGAAGTTATAAAATATAACTTTTGATACTTTCACATGAAAAATATTAATATTTTAATATTAATAATATTAAATAAATTAGTTTAGAAATGAATTTAATATTATAAAAATCATTTTAAAAGAAAATAAAGTGTTTAAGAATATTTTAAGTTATAAAATATAACTTCTAATATTTAAAGGATAATTTCATTAATAATTTAATATTAATGATATTAATTTAATATTAATGATATTAAGTTTATTTAATAATTATATTAAATAAATAGTTTTAAAATGGTTTTATTAATTTAAAAATCATTTAAAATGATATAAATGAATTAAAAATATTTTAAGTTATAATTAATGACTTTTAATATTTTGATAAATAATAAATTAATATTTAGATATTAATGGAAATTATTTAAAAATGATTTTAATTATTTTAAAAATTATTTAAGGGTAATAGTAATACTTTAAAAAAATTGGGTTATTATAAATAACTTTAATATTTTGACAATGGTTTCATTAATAGTTTAATATTAATTAAATATTAATTTTAATATAATTATTTAATATATTAAAATTATTTTATAATGATTCTCGTGTTTGAAAAATTATGATAAATTATAATAATTATTTAAAAATTATTATAAGTCATTCAAAAATAATATGACTGATATTTAAGTTATCTAAATGAATATTGAACTACAGGATAGAGTTTTAGACTAGATAATTACTCGATAAAGCCGTCGGTACACCGAAATATTTAAGAAATTGATCTGGACTTAGATAGTTTGAAGAGATACATGTTTGTTTGTGATTCAATGACTATTAAAATTACGTGACAATGTGATTAGGTTATGTGCTGACTGCAAATAGAAGTACTGTGTGTTATGATATGTTATTTTAATAAATAAAATGATCTTATTAATGAATAGGTCTTGATATAAAAGATAAAACTAAGTTGCATAACTGTAAGCAGCAGACCAGGCAAGTATCATACCTTTACATTTACTTTATGCAATAGACATAAGTAAGAAAGTTTTAGAATTATATTATCATTGTGCCAGAATATTAACTCTATTGTTATCGATTATGTATCCGATCATTATTTATCAGTACAATATTTTTGTATAATTCAAATAATTATTTGAGTCATTAATTTCTAAATATAGTTATACATGTGTCCTCACTTAGATAATCATTGTATTTAATCACTTATTGATACATACTTATAAATTTCCATTATATATACGTTGACCTAAAAGCTGTCTAAGCTATTTTATCCGGCTAGACACAAACTTAAAAATATTGTTGAACAAGATAGAACTTTATTATTATCTGACCAAATTGTTTTGGTTCGGATTCCCGACTAAGTATGAAAATCCCGAATATGAGAAAATTTTTATGCACCTAAGGCGGATAGAATGAACGATAATATCGTTCTTGCATGTAGTATTGATTAATACAAGGCATATTGGGATGTACACCCTCGCGCCCATAAGTTATGACGATTTGCGGATGAAGTTCTGCTAAACCTTAGCGAAAATTAAAAACAATGTTCATAGTCTGTCGACTAATCCCCAATTATAGTCAGTACATAGTTTCAAAAATATGATATAGAATAAATATATTGTTATTATTGGTTCAGCTTACTTCACAACTATTGATTCGTTGTAGAAGTATCTTTCAAAGAAAATATTTAATCCTTTCAGCTAATATTTATTGTTGCTATTACTTGCTGGGCACTCAAATGCTCATCCTTGCTTAATTTAAATGTTTTTAGCCAAGTGTGAACAACCAGAAGGTTCGGCCAAGAACAAGGGAAAAGGAAAGCAAACATAATAAGTGTTATGGTATTCTATGTAATAGTATGACTTTATTAAGACAATGATATCTATTAATTATCATGTAATGAATGTAGTAAAGGTTGCGTACTTGGGATTAGACTCTGATATATGTAAATTAAGTTTGGTATTTATATTATTGTTATTATTATTAGTATTATTTCCGCTCATAGAAATGGTATCGTAAAGCACTGAGTTCGGGTTTTAAGTACCTGAATTTGGGGGCGTTACATATATAATATTAATAGTGGGGTTCTTATATAAATAGTGCATGGTTTGTCTTATTGGCTATACCTTCCCTATCCCTACTCCCTACTCCCTACTCCCTACTCCCTACTCCCTACACCATTTATTTCCATAAAACATTATTTATTTATTCAATTCAAAAGTTCCAACTTTAACCCTAAATAATGTAACACCAAATTATATTAATTAATTAATAATTTAGTAGGTTAGGTTTCAAACAGCGAAGAATTGCTGGTTTAGTGATAAAGACAAAGTATATAGCTAAAAATGAAGCTGCAAGTTGATTGTTTGGATGAAAAGTTCATTACAGAACTAGGAATAGTTCCTAAGTCTCATCTTGGATCTAAACATGTGTTGTGGCACTTTCATTTGATTATAAGAATCATTGAAAGATGGGAAATCACTATAGAGATAGTGGACTCTCAAGAACAATATTACATATCCATTAACTAAAGCTTATCCAATAGCAGGATAATTGTCACTTAGAGAAGAAGGGTATGAGATACCATGACTATTGACTTTAGTGCAAGTGGGATATTGAAAGTAGTATGCACACAAGCCAATCATGTTTAATGATAAAACATATACTTTATAATAATCTTATTCATTTATTAATAAAAAGTATTAATTTATTAAAGGCTTTTATTTATCTACATAATGCTGTTTTATAATATGTGATAAACCCATAGTTTTAAGAAATGCTTTTAGAATAATGATGATGATCATTCTAATGAGATCTAAATTCTTAAAAAGCTTAAAACTAAAATAGTTCTCAATCGTTGGATTACTAAATTGGGGATTAATGAATCTGGATAGATTGGTACATACGTTGCTTGCTCATTGGATGAGGATGATTGATCTCGTGATCATTTGTGTGGAGACACTAAAGCAACTATGTAGGTGCTTATTAGAGAATAAGTTCACTGAACGTGGCTCGCTAAGGAATACCTAATGGAGTTTTACTTGTCTATCAATAGGAATTCCTGTAGTGATAGTAGTACAAGTGATCCTTGGACTTGAGATCATCATAGTATCTTGTGTATGATGAGTTATACTTTGATTTATTCCTTAAGACCCTTAGGGTATATCAAAGTGTATGCTTGGGTATAATAAATTGTACATGAAGATAATGTATGATCAATAAAGAATCTACCACTTCTAGTAAAAGAAGAGAAATGTCCTATGTGATTCGATAAATGACAACCCAAAGAGTCCTTGGCAAAGGCGCGTAATGAAATTAGAAAGGAGTTTCTAATTTGCATTATTTGGATTTGTGCATTTAAGAGTCAAAATACATATAATTAAATAAAATAAGACTTGACAGTAATTTCATGTCTTATATTTAATTGGGACATTGTATGGTGGAAGGATTGAATTGTATGGTAACTATTTACTCAAAGGTTCTTTTATGATTAATGTTGAAATATATATTATCTGGAAAGTCATTGATCGCTAGGGAGGCTTATCCCTATTGTAAAATAAATATTATTTATTTAAATAAATTAATAATTTAATTTATTTATTTAAATAAGATTAGAATTGTTCTAATTGATTTATTCATAACCGGTTTAATATGGAGAACTTAAAGGGTCACACCATAAAAGGAAGAATAATTATTTAAGAAGTTAATGGCATAATCGTAATAATAAGTTAAGTATATTTAATTTAATCTATGGTGATAGAATAAATTATATAGCTTAATATTTATTATTAAATATTTTAGAAATATTAAATATAAATTAATAAGAAGAGTCTTATTATTATTATTACTATTATTATTATTTAATTCCTAAAGGAGTTTGTGAATTAATTAATAAAAGTAGTCTCAAATATCTTAATAGGATTAAGAGGCAAATTAATTAAAAGAGTTTAATTAATTATCCCTAATAAGATTAGGGAGCTTAATTAATGAAAAGAATTTAATTAATTAAATAAAATCCAATTCCTAAATTGTTAAGGAGGGTTGCCTACATCTATAAATAAGAGGAGTCTTATTATGGGTGAATGGGTTGACGTTTTCATAAAATACGTAATTCCAATAGTTGGGAGAGTACGCCCCTTTTCTATGAGAGATAGAAAAACTAGGGTTTAGCCAACCACCCTTCTTCTTGAATCTTTATTCTTTCTTGGTGGATAATCTCTAGAGGCCAAACACTTGGGTGGCTAACGTTGATCAAAGGAAGGAATCAAACCCGGTGGATTCAAGTTGAACGCGAAAGGATTTGGAGGTGAACTCGTACCTGAGAAAGCTCGAATCTTCAAGGGTATGATTCTTGTTCTTCTTATCTTTTTGTTTAATTAATAATTGTGCATAAAGGGTGATCCGGGTATATGGTTTGTAATATTTTTTAAACTCTGATTTTTACACGTTTCCGCTTATTTGTGCAATTTGATTGCGTTCATGAATATTACAAACCTAACAGACTATCCCAACACAATGCTTTGTATGCTACTCCTAATCATCAGTATATGCACAATTAGCTCCACAAAACTTATATCACACTTATTATGCTATAACAACTAACATGAGAATGAGAAACAAATACGATCTAAAATAGAATTAAACAAAAGGTAAGGATAAAGATAATGGGGTGCCTCCCATCTAGCGCTAAGTTATAGTCAATTAGCTTGACTATCTTTGATTGAATCATGTTCAAGAAAGAATGTAGGTGACTTTCTGCCTATCAACCTCACCACCAAAATAATGCTTAAGCTGTTGTCCATTCACTTTGAACGGCTTGTCTGGGAATTTGTCAAATACTTCAACCGCACCATGTGGATAAACTATCTTCATAGTAAATGGCCCTGACCGCCTTGATTTTAACTTCCCGGGAAAGAGCTTAAGTCTTGAATTAAACATTAGACTCCTTTGTCCTGGTTCAAATAGTCTTTCCATAATCTTTAGGTCATGTCATCTCTTCACCTTTTCTTTATACAACTTGGAGTTTTCATAGGAGTTTTCATAAGCCTACAATCTGAATTCCTCCAACTCATTGAGTTGGAGTAGGAATTTTTTACCTGCAACCTTCAAATCAAAGTTGAGCTTCCTAATTGCCCATTATGCCTTATGCTCAAGCTCCATGGGAAGGTGACAAGACTTTCCATAAACCAGCTGAAACGGTGACATGCCCAACGGATTCTTGTAAGCAGTCCTAAACGCCCATACAACATCGTCAAGCTTTAATGACCAATCCTTTCTTATGGGGTTCACGACTTTCTTTAAAATTCTCTTTACTTAACGATTTGAAACTTCTTCTTGGACATTGCTTTGAGGATGGTAAGCTGTAGCAATGCGATGATTTACCCCATACCTAGCCAATAAAGCTGTAAACTATCGATTACATAAATGACTGCCTTCATCACTAATGATAGCCCTTAGAGTCCCAAACCTTGTAAAAATACTTCTTTGTAAAAATCGTAGGACCACCTTGGCATCATTAGTTGGAAGAGATGCCACTTCCACCAACTTTGAAACATAGTCGACTGCTAACAAGATGTATAAATTTCCACATGAAGAAACGAAAGGGCCCATGAAATCTATCCCCCAAACATAAAAAATTTTAACCTCGAGGATTGTGTTCAATGGCATCTCATTTCTTTTTGATATATTCCCAACTCTTTGACATCTATCACACCTCTGGACAAATATGTAAGCATCTTTAAAAATTGTCGGCCAGTAGAATCTTGCTTGCAACACTCTAGTCGCTGTTCTTTCTCCACCATAGTGACCTCCATATAATGAAGCGTGGCAATCCTGCAAAATCCCACATGTCTCGCTATATGGGATACATCTCCTTATCATCTGATCAACACATTGTTTGAACAAATACGGTTCATCCCATATAAACCACTTCACGTCATGCAAAAATTTCTTCTTTTGATGTCCAACTAAGTCAGAATGGATTATCCTGCTCACCAAGTAGTTCACATAGTCTGCAAACCTTGGCACTTCCCCTTTCAGCACAAATAACTGTTCGTTTGGAAAGGACTCATTAATCACAATCTTGTCATCTACCTCCCTTCTCGAATTTTCTAGTCGAGATAAGTGGTCCGCCACTTGGTTCTCAGTTCCCTTTCTGTCCTTAATCTCCAAATTGAATTGCCGCATGATCTGTGTACACTATCACTATGATAACCCAGGATTTCGAATAATCCAAATTTTTACGAATAATTTTTTTTTATTAATATTGATATTTATTATCAATATTAAGCTGAGAATTTGTGATACGAGTTTAGAGAATGAGTCAATTTGTGTATTGATTGAGAAAATACGAGTAGAGTTGTGCTTAATGAGAATAGAAACCCTAACCCTAAGTCCGGATAGGGATTTGATAAGAAAATATAATTATTATAACTGTATCATTAAGTACGTGCTTGTAATATATAGAATTTTGATCAGTGATTGATCGGGTAGGGTATAACATTAGTAAACCCTAATGAGAGATTATAAATTCTAATCTTAGGTTTAGAAACCCTAATGTACAGTTAGGAACCCTAAACGAAAGCCGAAAACCCTAATTTTATTTTCGGGAGCCCTAAACCCTAATTAGGAAACCCTAATTGGAATTATCAAACCCTAATGCTAAGAATTAAGAAGAATGATGTTAAATGACTAGAATACCCTTAAATTTTTAAGGGAAATTATGAAATTACCCTTTTAGGGGTGAAAAGACCAAAATACCCCTTAGCTTAAAACTTAAGTTAAGTGAATTCTAGAATGCATTAGTCACCAATGTTGGATATGACATGTGCTCTTAAAATCCTACCAAATCTAACCTAACATGCCACCTACCATTGCTTGTATACATTGCATCTAATATTAGAAAGATTAAAGAAAGAGAAACTTACTAACTTAGTCATTTTCTCTCAAATATCAAACCAGCTCTCTCTCTCACCAAGACCCACGAAAATACTAAGTGTATCAGTCCCAAAATACACCCTAGAAACATCAAGATCAGTAGGTGAAGGCAAGATCAAAACTTGGAACTAGAAAGGTATATAAACCCTAATTTGATTTGATCTTGTATGCTTAGTTAAACTTTGTGTTTATAAACATGCTAGAAGATGTTTTATGATGATCTATGATGATACATCATAAATCTATAGCATCGAAGGCCTTAAAAATGAAGTTTTTCAAAAACTACATGAACCCTAGAAAAGTGCTTTGACAAGCTAATGTCAGAGGCCACAAATCTTTCCTTGTTAATGATTTGTGGTGTTTTAAGTGTTAGATCCATAGTCTGACATGAGGTCTTTGATTTGGAAGTGGAATCACAGCCATTTCATGTCTAGATTGTAAGATATTCATGGTCAAAGAGGGTTGACTGAGCATGACTAGAAAGTGTGTAAACCGAGTCTGACAAGATTTTCTAAGGCCTATATCTGTCAGACGTTAGATGATATGATGATGTGTTTGTAACCAAGTTGTAGCCTGTAATATGGACTCTAAGTCCATGCCTTTAGATTCCCTAAACAACAAATAGATTGGTTTTAATGGGTGGTCAAAGTAGCTCATCTGATCACGAAACACTTTTCTGAAGATTCCAAAAAGTGTATGAACATAATTTCTGACCATGTTTGACCGGATCGTATCTGGTGATTTTGTTTTAGTTGGACTCGAATTGTGTTATGTAGTTGTTCCTTGACATGAGCACTACATGTATGAACTAAGAACCTACTTAATTGATGGCCAGAACACCAAATTAATCGAGCCCAAAATGGACCCTCGAACTGCCTAGGTTTCTGGAAAACCCAGAACACGCCTAACAACAACTTTGGAGACTTAGATCTCCTTGTTGTGATGTTGAACGACCAAAGTGATGGTTGATAGTTGTAGTACTACATGTATACTACAAGATCCAAGTATTAGTTAGCCTAGAACATGCAAGAACAGAAAATTAAAGGTGGTCAAACGAGCAACCTTGCACACTGACTTGTCAGTGTTCTTGAGCTCAAGAACACCTAAGACGACAGAAAGTGTCGCTAAAGGGCTACAATGACAGTTTTAATAAATTTATTTTCCTAATTTTCAAAAAATATAAAATAAATTATAAAAATTACCAAAAATGGTTTTAAAAATTATTTTAAGTTATGAAAATTAACTTTTGATAATTTGAGATATTTTTCATTAATAATTATATTTATTTGAATATTAATTATATTTAATTTATTTTATTAGTGTATTAAATAAATTAGAGAAAAATGATTTTAATAATTATAAAAATCATTTTAAATGAGAATAAAGAGTTAGAAAATATTTTGAATTATAAAATATAATTTTCAATATTTTTGGAGAATTTTCATTAATAAGTTAATATTAATGATATTAGATTTATTTAATTATTATATTAAATAAATGATGGAAAAATGATTTTATCAATTTAAAAATCATTTAAAAAATGACAAAAGTGATATAAAAATATTTTAAGTTATAATTAATGAATTTTAATATTTTGATGATAATCCATTAATATTTAAATATTAATTATGATGGTTTAAAAATAATTTTAATTACTTTAAAAATTATTTAAGTAGAATATTGGTGATTTAAAAGTATTTTAAGTTATTATAAATAACTTTAATATTTTGACAAGTATGTCATAATATTTTAATATTATTAAATATTAATGATGATGGATTTATTTGATATTTAAATCATTTAAAAATGATTTCAGTATTTGAAAAATTATTATAAAATATAATAATTGTTTGAAAATTATAAGAAGCTTCCGAAAAATATTATAAACGATATTTGACTTATCTAAAATAATATTGAAGCTTATAGACTGAGTTTAGTTGACAATTTAAGTGTTAATTGTCGATAGGTGACCAAAGACAATCGAGAATAGGTCAAGTTCAACCTAATCTAACTAGTTAGCCTTGATAAGTGTTTATATATGTTATAAACACTAATATGACTATGTGGTAATGTGTCTAGGAGAAAGATTGACTGTAAATTACAGTATTGTGTGTTGTGAAATATTATGCTAAATGTAAGACCAATATTGTGATTATAGGTCTTGTGAACGCAGATAAGTATATTATAGCAAAGAATAAAAAGAAAAAGGCAAGTTTCCTAACTCAACATTGAGTTATATCTTTTCAAATATTATAGTGGTTAATTATTGTTGATTAGGCCACGTCTAAGAATTTATTGTTGATTATTCGCAGTTAGTACATGTTTATTAATTCAAATTGAATTAGTGACTCTGAGAATATATATTTGGAGAATAATTGTTATTGGATGTTCATATCCGTATAAGCTATTAGTGAATACAAATAGTACAGTCAAATTTTGTCTATTGTTAAATCGTGTTGAGAAATGTCTTTGGCAATTATTCTGGAAAGACGAACATTTGATAGAACTTGATAGGTTCGAGAAGAGAAGAAAAGAGAAATCAATTATTATTGCTAGATCGATGCCAATAGTTTCGGCTAGGTCGAAAAAGAAAACATGATAGGTTTAAGAAGAGAAGAGAATAAATATTGAAAGACTGAGAAGAACAACTTTTATATAAAGAGAACATTTTTGGTCATATATTCGGCCATTGCGCGCGTTTTAAGTATTATGCATAATATAGTGTATAATGAAGCCGATCACTTGTTATACTTGCAAAGGGGTATAATTTAATCTTTATGGGTATCTGATACACCTGGGTATATCAAAGTAAATCTTTGATAATTACTCGAGAATAGAAGTTCTAGATCCCTTGTGATCACTCAGCATAAACTCTGGAAAAATATTTCCATTCTTGTATTTGGGTATAGCAGAGTAAATTATTGATAGTTACTCGAGAAGAGAATTTCAAGATCTTGTAAGATCATTCATCATAAACTCTAGAGAGTATTTCTAAATTGTTATTCAATTGAATATCGTAGAAGCTTTGAAAGTGTTGTACCCTTTCATTATTGAACTATTGTGTTGCATAGGTTATGAGAAGATTGGTTAGAGAAGAACAAATTGTTTAGCTATTTCAAAGTTCTCTGAACTTTGGAGTTATTCTATCGAATTAGATAGTCTATTGTTTTGATTCTTATACATTTATTGTATATCTTAACTTGCGGGGCAAATTTGTTGCTCACCCTTGCTAAATAAAACATTTCAGTTAGGGACGAACTGACTGGAGGTGCTGCGAAGAACAAAGGCAAAGGTGTTGTGCTGTAATAGCTATGTTTAGCATTATTATTATGTTGTATTTGTAAACCCTTTATTTATATCTAAAGGGTATGTTTGTAATATAAAGGTTAGATAACCTGGGACGAATGTATTAACTATATCAGTTAATGTGGTGTAATATTCTATTCATCAATGAATGGGTAGTTGGATGTTAATTATATTGTGGATCGTGAGCACCAAACTCGGGGGTCAGGTAACCCGGATTTGGGGGTGTCACAGGTTGGTATCAAAGTTGTAGTGACCAGGGTGTCACAAGTTGGTATCAGAGCTGTAGGTTATAAACCTTAAGTGGGTGGGGAAAACCCTAGGATTATAACCATAAGCGAGATAGAGAAAACTCATTTAGAGTACTAAGTGAGGGATTGCCAAAATGCATCGATAGTGAGATATATAGACACATAGTGTGAGAAGTTTGTATTATTGAAGTATTAATCAAGTTATTTAAATTGATTATGGGATGTCGGGAAAAGATGAAATGAGTGCGGAGATGCTAGCGGCTGTTGTACCAGTGCCTGTGACACCCCCAAATCCAGGTACTCCATTCCCACAGGATTTGATGGTCACTTATCAAAAACTATTACATCTAACTACCCATAATAAAGGATAAAGACATAATTAAAATAACTTAAACAATAATCTCTCCCATTAAAGGGTTACATCATCATCTCAAATTAAATCCCAGGTAATCTAACCTTAAAATTATTACATCAGTTTGCGGAATACATCATAAAATAAAACAAGTATTGAAACATAACATATTTAAATAATTTCTCATATGTCTTCAGCACTTGGACAATTTGCCCTTTCCTTTACTAGTAGACGGCTCATCAACTTTCTCCACTTTAGCTGCAGTGTAAATTGTAAGAGTGAACAAATAAATGCTCACTGATATAGAACGTAGCAATGATAATAACATGAGAGTGAACAACAAAAGCTGAACAATAAGGAACTTGTTTACAAATCAAAATAGAAAACAAGTTTGAACTTTAATTATCTGAGGGTCTTAAGACCACGAACTATGTCCCCAGTACTTAGGTATTATTACCAAACCTTAACAGTCATTTAGACTATACAGACCCTTCTTAACGTACTTAGGGGGATCAGTCCTTTATACCATGTATTGTGCAGAAACATCTAAACGTTACATGTACAAAATCCCCTATGTTAGGGTTGTTCGTCTCAGTTTGAATTTAGAATTCCCGCACTAAAGAAAATTTAGTTTGGAACTAGCTTATCAGTATTTTTAGAATTTTAGAACACTATTCGATTTACATAAGTAAAGGTTTGATACAAGAATTTATAACTGAACAAGGCTATTTAGATCAAAGATTAATAACAACAGTATATATTTGGGTAAACATGGAATTCATGCAAAGTGCTACATTCAAATGAGTTAGAACAAGCTCATTTGAAGCAATGAATTAAAGCATTACAAATTCTTAACAACAATAATAAGAAACAGAAATCTAAAACTCATTCGATGTAACGAAATAGGTTACAAGAGCTTATTCAATCGTATATAAGAATAAAGTCAATAATCTCGCTCAATTAAAGTTGAGGAACTTGCATTCATTAATAGAAGAATGAAGTTAGAAAACTTGCTCAATCGTAAGGAGATAAGGTTTAGAAACTTACTCAATAATAACAAGGTAGAGTCAGAAAACTTTCCTTGATTGTAAGCTACACAAATGAAAAATAATCTCTAATTACCATACATACATCATTGAAATCGCAGCCACAATTAGTTGTATGAATATTAGCTTTTAGGGTTTAAACCATCATTTAGGTCATAACCCTAACCTAGCACCTAACCACGTAGGTTAACACACTTAACGAATCTGAAATCTCATTACGAGCCAACATAACTCAATCGTTTATCTCTAACTTTTCAAAACACCACTTTTAGTTTCATTATGTAACTCAATTAACAATCACTTCAAAATCTTTTATACTTTGTATTATAACACATGACAATCTGCTATTATAGTTTATATTATGCCTTAATATCAATAACATGCTTACTAAACTAATATAAGTCCATTATGCCTGACCTGCAAATAAGCATACCTCACATCACACAAGCTTCAGGTGTGCGTGCAATGACCACACTTAGGCTTGGAACCTAAGCGCAATTAAGCGCCATTTTGGCCTTACACTGCCAAGAAATTGCTACCGATGCACGACAGACGCAGAGAAGACAGCGAACAAAGAGAGTTTAACTTTAGCCCAACAAACACAAATTTCACCCATCAAACGGTGATAATAACATGTAAAATAAATATACAACTATCATAAACATGAATGCTAACATATTCAACCACTTCGCACAATTTAACAACTAAAACTATTTTAATTTCTCAATTTTCATGTTTTTCATATAAAACTCCATTTTTGATAGTCTATCCCAAAAATCATCACTGTGAATTCATTATTTGACCAAATAATTCCATTCAAATTACATTATGTTCGTATCTCAATGAACTACCATATGCAAGCGTCAGTTTATAGTTTTATACACAAATTGACCACTAAAATTGATACTTTCTAAGGCCATTTTTCAAATATGAACACTGATATTAATTTTCTTTCTACACACCAATTGCTCACGAATTTGATAACTGATACATCACTCATACATGACGACAACAGATTCTACAATATAACCCATACCATATACACAACGTTTGAGCCACAAACCCACAAAATCAATTTACAGAGAACTCAGATAAAAACTAAAATTTGGAGATTTAGTAGTGAATTATACCTTAATCCTCTTGATTATAGACTAGCGCAAGATGGTGAGTCTCTTCCTTCTCTTGGCAAACTCACAGAGATTATTCTCTCAATTCCTCACTCTCAATACTCTGCAATCCTCTCTTCCTCTGTTATCTAGCAAGCCTTAAAAAATAATATGCGTAAGAAAAATATAAGCTAGCCACTACCACGTTCCCTTACGTTAGAAAAATAAAAAGACTCTTCAGTTGGAATAATGCCAAAGGCCTGGTTTGGCTAACCAACTTTCCCCAAACTAAATTATTTTAATAACATTTATATTATATAGTATTATGTCACACTTTTAGTTGATTAATTTAAATAACTTAGTTTAGTTAATTTAAATAACTTATAATACTAATAATAAAAATCTTATTATCATTAATAAATAATTATATATCAAATTTAATTAATAAATTAGACACATCACTATATTTAATTTATTTATTTCCTTTAAATTAAACAATTCATTTAATTTAACTAATTTCTTAAATATTAAGCAATTGATTTAATTTAATTATCTCCTTAAATTAAATCCAATAAATAAAATTATCATTATTCGATTCAATTAACATTAATTAATTTAGCTACTAAATTAATTCATGAAAATTCATGAAATATTTATTTTATTCAATAAATAAATTATTTTAAATATTTATTTAATTCCATAAATATTTAAATTAAATTATAAATTTCACGATCGTTCTAAAGGTTAAAGGTGAGGTGCCAAAGATAAAGCTTAGTCACCAAGAGGTGGGAAAAGATGAACCCATGGTGAATCTGGGGAGTGATCATGACGATTATCTCGAGATGTATCTGAGTGATGGTGAGGAGGCAAAGTCCGAAGAAGCTAAAGTGGAAAAAGAGAATAAGACCAAAGTTGGAGACCAAGATCAAGTATCTGCAGAAGTATAAGAACTCCGGAGTAAAGTATTTCTCTTGGAGGAGTTGTGGAAAAAGGAGAGAGTATTACACGAAATGACCAAAGAACGAAACGCGTTGAAGGCGCAGGTGGATAAGATGAAGACTGAAGGTGGTGGATCGTCTGAAGGAACAATCAAGAAGGGAAAGAATAAGAGAAGGAGGAATCACGACAGTGATAGTTCTGAAAATTCAAACCCGAAGAAGAATCAAGTCTATAGCGAGTGTGGAAAGACTCACGTGGGAGAATGCATGATGTGGAAGAACATGTGCTTCAATTGTAAGCAGGAAGGACATATTTCGCTACATTGTCCTAAGCTGAATATGAGAAAGTGTTTTCATGTGGGAGAACGGGTCATAGATTCAACAAGTGTCCCAAAAAGAAGATTGGTGAAGGAAGTGGACGGTAGATAGCTTAAGTTTAAGCGATAGTATCTTTTGATAATGCGTGATATCAACATTGAGAACGATGTGTAAACATATGTAAATATATATGTTTGTATGAATGAAATCTTTATTTTCTATACGAATATAAGATTACGATTAATTTATGAGTTCGTAAAACTCATACTTATGGTAAGTTCATGACTCATAATTATATGAGATGTTTTGAACTCCTTAGTGAATGGACGTTAAAGGTCTGACTAGGATAAGTTCATAAACTTATATAATTATGGCAAGTTCCTGAACCCCTAGGTTTGGTAAGTTTGATGAACTGGGAATAGTTGTGTGTGAATGGAGAATTATGACTTTTTGTTTAAAGTCGGAGAATTACAACTTTTGTTTAAAGTTGTGTTGTTAATCCTGATATTTATGAAAAAGGGATAGTTGTGTATGTTATGTACTAAATGTACTATGTGCTATTTGAATAAATATGCGATTATATGAGAACTTTGTGTTAAATTCTTATTGTGTGATTAATAAGAGTTTGTGTAGAGAAAGAGAATTAATATAAGATTTTTATTTAAATCAGATAATGCCGCTTTAGAAGATGTAATTGAAATCAAATAAAAAGCGATGCATGAATAATGAAGGAGGTCAAGCGGACCCGATGCAGAATTTTGTGGATATGTTAGCCCAAGCTATGGGAAATAGAGCTCCAACAGAAAGAGCGAGATCAAGAAATTAGCCAGCCGATAGATTGGCTAACTTGAAGGACTTTAAAGCGGTAGGGCCGCCAGAATTTAATGGAACTACGAATCCGATTGAAGCCCAAACTTGGGTAAAAGAAATGGAGAAAGCATTCGTTATCGCCAGAGTAGCGGAGGAGCAAAAGACAGCATTTTCAACATACTTGATGAAGGGAGAAGCCAATCACTGGTGGGAAACTAATCAGGTGAAAGCTGGTATAGCTGTGGTGACTTGGACAAGATTCAAGGAGTTGTTCTTTGAGAACTACTTTTCACCGAGTATGCAAGCTCGGATGTAGGTGAAGTTTTTAGAACTGAAGCAGGAGAATATGTCGGTGTCTGAATATGCTGCTAAATTCAATGATTTAGCGAGATTTGCACCTCATCAGGTGGATACAGAGCTATGGAAGGCGAGAAAGTTTGAGAATGGATTGAAACCAGGTATCTACAATAAAGTAGGTGTATTGCAAATCAATACGTTCGCGACTTTGTTGGAGAAAGCGATAATTGTTGAAGGGGGGAGTGAAGCTGCATCCCGTTATAATCAGGAGAAGAAGAAGAAGACAAATGATGGAGGAAGCAGTGGTGGTAGTAATCCAAACAAGAGAAAGTGGAGCAAGAATACCCAGTTGGGTAACAAGAAAGAAGGGAATAAGAAAGGAGGAGAGCCTTGTGCGGACTGTGGAAAGAATCATCCAGGACTTTGTCTGAAGAAGAAGGGAGTTTGCTATAACTATGGTCAAGAGGGACACATGTCATCCAATTGTCCCAATTCGAAGAAGATACAAGGTTGTTTTGCGCGTGGATCGACAAATCATCTGGTTTGGAACTGTCCGAAGAGAAATTGGGAAAAGGGAAGTGCCAACAAGGGACCCAGTAGCGAAACCTTGGCGATTAAAGGACCTGTTCAGCCAGAGAGACCAACAGCCCGTACATTTAATATGACGGATCAAGATGCAGTGGCTACCCAGGAGGTGGCGATAGGTAATAATTTCGCTTAATAAGTTAATTACGCGAGTAATCTTGGTTAGATAACGCTGTGAATTATTTTCTTTTATGGATCCAACTCACAGGTTAGAATATAAGACACAAATTAATATTGTGTTGATAAAAATAAATTGATGATACAACTTTAAAAGATTGTAGAGAATAAGAAAGTGGTGATTCCGAGGACGGAATCCTTATAAGGAGGGGAGAATGTGATAACCCAGGATTTCGAATAATCCGAATTTGTACGAATAATTTTTTTTATTAATATTGATATTGATTATCAATATTAAGTTGAGAATTTGTGATACGAGTTTAGAAAATGAGTCAATTTGTGTATTGATTGAGAAAATAAGAGTAGAGTTGTGCTTAATGAGAATAGAAACCCTAACCCTAAGTCCGGATAGGGATTTGATAGAAAATATAGTTATTATAACTGTATCATTGAGTACGTGCTTTTACTGTATAGAATTTTGATCAGTGATTGATCGGCTAGGGTATAACATTAGTAAACCCAAATGAGAGATTAGAAATTCTAATCCCAGGTTTAGAAACCCTAATGTACAGTTAGGAACCCTAAACAAAAGTCGGAAAACCCTGATTTCACGTTTGAGAGCCCTAAACCCTAATTAGGAAACCCTAATTAGAATTATCAAACCCTAATGGTGAGAATTACAGAGAATGATGTTAAATGACTAGAATACCCTTAAATTTATAAGGGAAATTACAAAATTACCCTTTTAGGGGCGAAAAGACCAAAATACCCCTTAACTTAAAACTTAAGTTAAGTGAATTCTAGAATGCATGAGTCACCAATGTTGGATAAGCTATGTGCTCTTAAAATCCTACTAAATCTAACCTAACATGCCACCTAGCATTGCTTGTATACATTGCATCTAATATTAGAAAGATTAAAGAAAGAGAAAATTTACTAACTTAGTCATTTTCTCTCAAATATCAAACCAACTCTCTCTCTCACCAAGACCCACGAAAATACTAAGTGTATCGGTCCCAAAATAAACCCTAGAAACATCAAGATCAGTAGGTGAAGGAAAGATCAAAGCTTGGAACTAGAAAGGTATATAAACCCTAATTTAATTTGATCTTGTATTCTTAGTTAAACTTTGTGTTTATAAACATGCCTTTAGATTCCCTAAACAACAAATAGATTGGTTTTAATGGGTGGTCAAAGTAGCCCATCTAATCACGAAACACTTTTCTGGAAATTGCAGAAAGTGTATGAACATGATTTCTGACCATGTTTGACTAGATCGTATCTGGTGATTTTGTTATAGTTGGACTGGAATTTTGTTATGTAGTTGTTCCTTGACATGAGCACTCAATGTATGAACCAAGAACATACTTAATTGATGGCCAGAACACCAAATTAATCGAGCCACAAAATGGACCCTCGAACTGCCTGGGTTTCTGGAAAACCCAAAACACGCCTGACAGCAACTTTGGAGACTTAGATCTCCTTGTTGTGATGTTATATGACTAAAGTGATGGTTGATAGTTGTAGTACTACATGTATACTACAAGATCCAAGTATTAGTTAGCCTAGAACATGCAAGAATAGAAAATTAAAGGTGGTCAAACGAGCAACCTTGCACATTGACTTGTCAGTGTTCTTAAGCTCAAGAATACCTAAGACGACAGAAAGTGTCGCTAAAGGGCTACAACGACAGTTTTAATAAATTTATTTTCCTAATTTTTGGAAATTATTTAAAAATAGAAAATAAATTTTAAAAATTACCAAAAATGGTTTTAAAAATTATTTTAAGTTATGAAAATTAACTTTTGATATTTTGAGATATTTTTCATTAATAATTATATTTTTTTGAATAGTAAAGATATTTAATTTATTTAATTAATGTATTAAATAAATTAGAGAAAATGATTTTAATAATAATAAAAATCATTTTAAATGAGAATAAAGTTTTAGAAAATATTTTGAATTATAAAATATAATTTTCAATATTTTTTTGAGAATTTTCATTAATAAGTTAATATTAATGATATTAGATTTATTTAATTATTATATTAACTAAACGATGGAAAAATGAGTTTATCAATTTAAAATTCATTTAAAATGAGAAAAGTGATATAAAAATATTTTAAGTTATAATTAATGACTTTTAATATTTTGATGATAATTCCATTAATATTTTAATATTAATGGTGATGGTTTAAAATGATTTTAATACTTTAAAAATCATTTAAGTAGAATATTGGTGATTTAAAAGTATTTTAAGTTATTGTAAATAAACTTAATATTTTGACAAGTATGTCATTAATATTTTAATATTATTAATGATGATGGATTTATTTGATATTTAAATCATTTAAAAATGATTTTAGTGTTTGAAAAATTATTATAAAATATAATAATTTTTTGAAAATTATTAAAAGCTTCCGAAAAATATTATAAACGATATTTGACTTATCTAAAATAATATTGAAGCTTAGAGACCGAGTTTAGTTGACAATTTAAGTATTAATTGTCAGATAGGATGATCAGTACACCGAGAATAGACTGAAATCCAACTAGACCGAACTAGTTAGACTTGATAAGTGTTTATATAGGTTATAAACACTGATATGACTATGTGATAATATGCCTAGGAGAAAGATTAACTGTAAATTATAGTATTATGTGTTGTGAAATATTGTGCCAAATGTAAGACCGATATTGTGATTATAGGTCTTGTGAACGCAGATAAGTATATTGTAGCAGTAATCAACGAAGAAGGCAAGTTTCCTAACTCAACCTTGAGTTATATCTTTTCAAATATTATGGTGGTTAATTATTGTTGATTAAGCCATGTCTGAGAATTTATTGTTGATTATTCGCAGTTAGTGCATGTTTAATAATTCAAATTGAATTAGTGACTGAGAATATATATTTGGAGAATAATTGTTATTCGATGTTCATATCTGTAGAAGCTATTAGTGATTGCAAACGATATTTGACTTATCTAAAATAATATTGAAGCTTATAGACTGAGTTTAGTTGACAATTTAAGTGTTAATTGTCAGATAGGGTGACCAGTACACCGAGAATAGACTGAAGTTCAACCGGACCGAACTAGTTAGCCTTGATAAGTGTTTATATATGTTATAAACACTAATATGACTATGTGGTAATGTGTCTAGGAGAAAGATTGACTGTAAATTACAGTATTGTGTGTTGTGAAATATTATGCTAAATGTAAGACCAATATTGTGATTATAGGTCTTGTGAACGCAGATAAGTATATTATAGCAGTAATAAAAAGAAAAGGCAAGTTTCCTAACTCAACATTGAGTTATATCTTTTCAAATATTATAGTGGTTAATTATTGTTGATTAGGCCACGTCTAAGAATTTATTGTTGATTATTCGCAGTTAGTACATGTTTATTAATTCAAATTGAATTAGTGACTCTGAGAATATATATTTGGAGAATAATTGTTATTGGATGTTCATATCCGTATAAGCTATTAGTGAATGCAAATAGTACAGTCAAATTTTGTCTATTGTTAAATCGTGTTGAGAAATGTCTTAGCCAATTATTCTGGCAAGATGAACATTTGATAGAACTTGATAGGTTCGAGAAGAGAAGAAAAGAGAAATCAATTATTATTGATAGATCGATGCCAATTGTTTCAGCTAAGTAGAAAAAGAAAACTTGATAGGTTTGAGAAGAGAAGAGAAGAGAATAAATATTGAAATCATTGTATATTTTTGTTAAATCAAATTATGATTCAAAGACTGAGAAGAACAACCTTTTATATAAAGGGAACATTTTTGGTCGTATATTCGGCCATTGCGCGCGTTTTAAGTATTATGCATAATATAGGGTATTAGTAAGGGTCTTGCTCACATAGTATATTACATGAAAAATCTTTTCCCTTATCTGGTCCAAAACATCCCCCATAGCATAATTACTGGCATCAGACATCAACTCGAATGGTAGGTCCAAATCCGGTGATGTAATCACCGGTGTTGAAGTTAACTTCCTCTTTAAATGCTTAAATGAAGACAAGCAATCATCATCAAACTTGAATTGTGCATCCTTCTCCAATAAGCTTCATAATAGCTTTGTGATCCTGAAGAAGTCTTTAATGAATCTGCGGTAGAAACCTGCATGTCCTATAAAACTTCGAACACCTTTTACGGAAGTCAATGGTGGCAAGCTTTCAATGGTCTCTAATTTGGCCCTGTCCACCTCTAGTCCTTTCTTCGACACCTTATGTAACGCCCCCAAAATAGGTATACATCACCCATTTTGAGTCGTCAATAACATGGTACAGAAACAACTACAACTTTATTACTACAACATAAAAACTGTGAGTTTAAATACAAATATTACCATCTAGACAATATTCACACCAAAATAAGTCCTCATTACAATTATTGGTAGATAATTTTACAAAAATGGTGAGGACTACTAAAACAACTTTCTAGAACCTTCATTCCATACCCCGACTAGAACTCGCTACATTCTCGCCTCCTAAGAAGAAAAATTGAACAAAAAGGAAAAGGGTGAGCTCAACTAGCCCAGTAAAGAATATTATGACTAAGATAATATAGAACAAATTATCGTTAGTCTTCAACAGGGAAAAATATGATAAAATACAATAGACAACAAATTTCATATCAATATTCGCAGCGGAAATAATAATTCATAGATGAGTTACGTAAAGAATGAAATCTACTATAATCTATGAATTTAAAAGTCCATCATCATTATTTTATCCCTATAACATCAATCAATATTCATCTTAAATCAAATATTCATCTTTGCACTACGGGCCAAAGATATTCATTAGAAAATCATTAATCTTTGCACTACAGGCCAAAGATATTTAGTAATATCATCATTTAGGACTGAGGATGATGAAAAATATTTTCAAGAAAACGAATCCAGTGAAACAAAAGAACAAATATTAAGGATTCGTACTTTAAAATCGAGTTAAAAAATACTTCATAAATAATCACAGTGGAGTTAAAATTCAAGAATGATCAAAATATGTATACAATCAAAGCTAGTATCCATAATAGATATTTTGGACAAATAACAAAAATTTAATTTTTCTGTTAATAGTGCCGTATTCGTGAATAGTACCGTATATGTGAATAGTGCCATATACGTGAATAAGAACTCCAGGCTACTAAAAGACAAGAATTTCACAAGAAAAATACTATCAATATTCCTAAGATAATGATATTGAAAGAAATAATATCATTTGTTTTTAAAAAAATAATATCCCTTACCTCGAAAAGACAAGATTTACATTGGAATCTCGGATATAGTCTTTGAAGGGAACTTGTACCAGATAAGCAACACTCAAAGTCTCAAAATACTCACAAGAATACGCCGATAATATAGAGAGAAAACTTCATTTAAATGTGATTTTCAATTCTAACCTAAACATCCTATTTATAGGAAAAAGCTTAGAACACCAAAGTAGAAAATTTAATAAAATATAAATATATATTTTTTTTAAATTTTCTACGCACCCTTATTTTGCCAAAACATCAGCCACCAAGTAGCCCACCTTACAAAACTTACAAAAAACGTTTTTCTTATTAAAAATAATTAAAACTTTCAAAAATCAATTATTTCAGAACTTTAGAAATTAAATAATTCATAATAAATAGCCCTTTTATCAGAAAAATTCGAATCTTATGTCCATTCCATAGGAAATTTAATTCTCTACAACTTTGCAGAAGAAAGTTTTTTTCAAATTCCAAACAGAAATTGACCGAAATTCAAATACGGACGATTTTACAGGTTATAATCAAATTTCAGTCAAGAAATGGGCCCAAAAACATGTTTTAAATATTTTTAGTAACAAAAATACTCCTCCTCATATACTCATATATCCCACATTCATTGTAAAAATATCACCACTATTATATTATTAAAATATAATAATATATTTAAATAAATTATTTATCAGAAAAAATAAAATATCAATTTTTCAACAATTGTCACTTTAAAAATGTTCTCCATCTATATCCACATAAAATGAATATTTTCCTTATCATATAAATCAATAATTAATTATTCACAAATAATATTACAGAATCACAATACTGGCAATCAGGTCGTTCCCAGGAAAGAGGGGGCTTTCCAATAAGGATTTCTCCTTACTGGCGCGCAATTAGGTGACCAAACCTCTCCTTTAGACAGAACTTTCTAGACATTGCCAATAATGTTATCTAATAATATTATGAATTATTAATCTGATAAAGGAAAATACTGTGTAATGACAATTATTGAAACAACAATAATATAAAATATCAACGTAGCAATTATTGAATCAATAAAATAAAATATTAAACGAGAATTATCGTAACAATTATCGAGTAGTGGCCTTCTTACGTAAGAATCAATAATTGGTGCAATCGTGTGATCTTTGTGTTTTAACCACCGGTATTCCAACAAGATAATTGGTAATAACTACGCCTGCTATTTATAAACAACTTATACTTGTCGTTTTATTCATCCAATCACTTTCCGTTATGGGGCCCACACAAAGCTGCGCCATCGTACGAATATTCTCCGACACTAAGAATATTCCACGACCAAACTAATATTCCCCGAAAATAATGAATATTTTATAACCACTTGCTTATTTGAAATATTTGCGCAATTTACCCATAACTAACCACATTAATCAAATCAACCCTTACTATTTCAAAATAATAAATAGAGGAATTTCAATTTCATTAATAATAAGTTGGGGTCTTCCAACCTCCCCTCCTTATAAAATTTGGTCCTCGAAATTGACGTACGTACCTGGTGTTTCAAAAAGATGAGGATACCTCGCTTTCATTTCCGTTTCCAACTCCCAGGTCATTTCCTCTATAGCATGGTTCCTCCATAAAATTTTGACTCGTGGTATGACCTTTGTGCGTACGACATGCTCTTTCTTATCCAAGATCTTGACAGGTACCTCCTCGTACGTTAAGTCTTCGGCTATCTCGTCCGGTTCTAACTCAATAACGTGGTTCAGGTCTTTCACATATTTACGTAGCACAGATATATAAAAAATATTATGAACACGAGACATACTTGGAGGTAATGCGAGTCTATAGGCCACATTTCCTACTCGGCCAAGAATCTAAAATGGACAAATAAATTAAGGATTGAGCTTTCCTCTTTTCCTAAATCTTGTAATCCCCTTCCATAGGGCAACACGCAACAATACATGATCCCCAATACTAAATTTCACGTCCTTTCGATGAAGATCTGCATAACTCTTTTGTCGATCTTGTGTCATTTGTATACGTTGTCGAATCATTTGGATCTTTTCTGTAGTAATACGTACCAACTCTGGTCCCAACAATGTTACTTCACCTATCTCATCCCAACATACTGGAGAGCGACACTTTCTTCCATAAAATTCTTCGAATGGAGCTACCCCTATACATGCCTGATAACTGTTGTTGTAGGAGAATTCCACCAATGGTAAATATTTATCCCAACTCCCTTTAAAATCTAGGACACAGAGTCTTAGTAGATCTTCAAGAGTTTGAATAGTCCTCTTTGATTGTCCGTCCGTTTGAGGATGGTATGCCGAACTGAATCATAAATCCGTGCCCATAGCTTTTTGCAAACTAACCCAAAATTGTGAAGTAAATCTTGGGTCACGATCCGAAACTATGGATACTGGCATGTCATGCAATCTCACAATCTCATTTACATATATATGAGCAAGACGTTCAAGGGAATAAGTCTCCCGTATCGACAAGAAATGAGCAGACTTGGTTAATCTATCAACAATAACCCAAATAACATTTATACCTTGAGAAAGCGTGGGAAGACCCGTAACGAAATCCATGGTAATGTGTTCCCACTTCCATTTTGGGATCTCAAGTGGTTGAAATGGACCCTTTGGCACTTGATGCTCCGCCTTTACACGTTGACAAGTTAAACACCTCGAGATAAACTTTACAATCTTTCTTCATATTGTTCCACCAAAATGTATGTCGAAGATCATGATACATTTTGGTACTTCCAGGATGGATTGAAAACGGTGTATTATGTGCCTCCGTCATGATCTTGTACTTCAAATCAGAGTCGTTAGGAACACAAAGTTTGGAGTGGACTCGAAGTATTCCTTCTTCATCGATTCTCGCTTCCAGAAAAGCACCTTCTTGTATTTTCTTCTTCATACGCATCAGCTCCAGGTCGGTGGCTTTAACAACTTTAACTTTTTCTATTAAAGTTGGTTCTATGCGTATGCTTGACATAATCGTACTCATTCCTGCATATGATCTTCTACTCAACGCGTCAGCTACCACATTTGCTTTTCCAGGATGGTATTGAATGGTGTGGTCATAATCTTTTAACAGCTCGAGCCAACGTCGTTGCCGCATGTTGAGTTCCTTTAGGGTGAAGAAATATTTGAGGCTTTTATGGTCTGAATATATCTCCACTTTCTCCCCATATAGATAGTGCCTCCAGATCTTTAGCGCGAAAACGACTGCTGCTAACTCTAGATCATGAGTAGGATAATTCCTCTCATACTCTTTAAGTTGTCGTGAGGCATAGGCTATGACTTTCCCATGTTGCATGAGAACACATCCTAACCCTTTTCCCAAGCATCATCAGAGAGAAACAAATCCATCCCAACCAGATGGTATTGTCGTAACAGTGCGAAATGAGTCTCCTCTTAAGCTCTTGAAACCCTTCTCGCATTCCTCGCTCCATATGAATTTTATATCTTTCGAGTCACCGAGTTAACTAATAGAAATTGAAAAATCCTTCCACAAATCTCCGATAATAACCAAATTAAACCCGTAAAGCTATGTACTTGATCCACCGACTTCGGTTGCTCCCAACTTCACCGGGTCGACATATACTCCATGTTTTGACACCACATGCCCAAGGAATGCTACTTCCTCAAGCCAAAATTCGTATTTCTTCAACTTGGCATATAGCTTGTTTTCACGAAGCCTTTGGAGTACCAGCTTCAAATGGTGCTCATGATCTTCATGACTTTTGGAATATATGAGGATGTCATCAATAAAGATAACAACGAACTGATCCAAATAATCCTTGAATACTCGGTTCATCATATCCATGAAAGCCGCAGGAGCATTAGTCAATCCAAAAGATATGACTAAGAATTCATAATGCCCGTACCGAGTTTTGAAGGCAGTCTTTGGAATATCCTTAGTTCTAATCTTCAGCTGATGATATCCAAAACGAAGATCGATCTTTGAGAAGAATTGTGCTCCTTGCAACCGGTCAAACAGGTCATCAATACGAGGTAGAGGATACCTATTCTTGATGGTGACATGGTTAAATTCTCGATAGTCAATACAAAGTCGCATACTTCCGTCTTTCTTCTTTACAAATAAAACAGGAGCACCCCAAGGAGATGTACTAGGACAAATGAAACCGATGTCCAACAACTCCTGTAGTTGGACCTTTAACTCCTGAAGTTCAATAGGAGCCATTCGATATGGGGTTTTAGAAATGGGCTTTGTACCAGGTTCAAGATCAATAAAGAATTCAACTTCACGCTTAAGGGGTAGACCAGAAGTTCTTCGTGAAATACGTCGAAAATTTACTAACAACAGAATATTATTCAAATCGACGTATCTTTATTCAAATCCATAACATGGGCTAAGAAAGCTTGACATCCGCTTTTCAATAAATGAATAGCTTTATGACTTGATATGACAAAGATTGATTTTAATGGTTTAGTCGCTTGAATTAAATATAATAGGTTGGTTAGGAATATGAAAACTAACAACCTTACGAAAACAATCAATTTTGGCATGATGAGTAGTTAACCAATCAATCCCTAAAATCACATCAAAAGCAAGTATCTTTAAAGAGATAAGGTCAACAGGTAATGTGATGGTGCCAACTTGGATCAAACAAGATTTATAAACAGTGGATGTGATGAAAGTTTCTCCTAACGGAGTCTCCACAGATAAATCAAAGTCTAAATTCTCCGGAGTCAAGTTTAAACGTTGAGCACAAGAAGGAGAGATAAATGAATGGGTAGCACCGATATCTAGTAAGGTATAAACTTCGCAAGAATTTATAATTAGCTTACCCGTGATCACCTCGTTTGGGTTCCTCGCATTTTGACCTGTCACGACAAACGCTCTTCCAGGAACCGTTGACTTTGACTTTTCTGGGACATCCTTTTGAGTCACCATCCCCGCTGGACTTGGTTTCGCTGCTGTACAATCTCGAGCGATATGTCCTTCCTTTCCAATATTATAACATACCTTGAACTGTTGTGGGCAGTTTGGACTGATATGTCCCTCTTTCCCGCATTTATAGCATATGATCGGTAGTCTCTCTCCTCCCTTAGAACCAGTAGCTACTGGTGCTGACGTCTTCGCATTGTCATTGTTGAATCTCCTTTTTTAATAATCTCCCCCTACTCGCTTCTTCTATTTTCATGGCCATGATTACCACTGGAGTGGTTACCGCTTTTATCTGTATGTTTTTTTCTCCGCTGGTTATCGTTGTTCTGATGACTGTTGTCATCGGTATGATCCTGGTTGTGGTCTCTCGGTTGAATGTACTCGTTATCTCGCTCTAATAATTGAGCCCTGTTGACAACATCTGAATAGAGAGAAAATTTATGAGAAATGAGATATTGACCTATGCCGGGTTTCAAACCTCTCAGAAACATCCGCGTCATACGTTCCTCATTCTCCACCAAATGAGGTACAAACCTGGATAACTCTATAAACTTTGCCTCGTACTGGGACACCGTTATGTTGTTTTGTTCCAATCTAATCAACTCCACTTCCTTCATATGACGAATACTTTCAAGAAAGTACTTGTTATTGAACAGTTTCTGAAACGTCTCCCAAGACATGTTTGAAAAGTACCGGATGGGTACACTTCACAGATTCCCACCAGTAATATGCCTCATTACGGAACATAAAGGTGGCGAATGGAACCTTCTATTCCTCCGTGCATCCCAAGACATCGAATATCTTTGTGATTTATTTGACCCACGTTTCTGCCTTAATCGGATCCAGCTTTTCCCAGAATTCTGGTGGTTCCAACTCTTTGAACTGCTTGGCTATGACAAACCGTGCGTTGTTATCATTTCCTCCTGTATTTTGTGCACAAGTCTCCCTTGTTTGATTTTGCATAAACTGCAAAAAGCTTCTAAACATCCCGTCGTTCATCATCTGCTCAGTGGTGTTGTTCACAAGAGGACCATTGTCAGCTTGTTGCACGTTCTCCTCGTTAGTGAGTAAAGGTGTCTCCACGGTCTCATTTACTCCATTATTAACATTCTCAGTCGACATTCTCAAATACATCCATAAAACAAGGGTTAATTAAAGAAATCAACATATCACATAATATCCCTATATACTGACCAACCAACAAATAAGCTTAGGTAAGACACACTAGCGAAGGTTTTACTCGTCTCTCCCCTCATAGTTCTATTCCCCGATCTCCGCCAGAGATCATATCCCTAAGCTCTGATACTAATTGTGATGGCCCCAAAATAGGTATACATCACCTATTTTGAGTCGTCAATAACATGGTACAGAAACAACTACAACTTTATTAATACAACATAAAAACTGAGTTTAAATACAAATATTACTATCTAGACAATATTCACACCCAAATAAGTCCTCATCACAATTATTGGTAGATTATTTTACAAAAATGGTGAGGACTACTAAAACAACTTTCTAGAACCATCATTCCACACCCCGACTAGAACTCGCTACATTCTCGCCTCCTGAGAAGAAAAATGGAACAAAAAGGAAAAGGGTGAGCTCAACTAGCCCAGTAAAGAATATTATGACTAAGATAATATAGAACAAATTATCGTTAGTCTTTAACAAGGAAAAATCTGATAAAATACAATAGACAACAAATTTCATATCAATATTCGCAGCGGAAATAATAATTCATAGATGAGTTACGTAGAGAATGAAATCTACTATAATCTATGAATTTAAAAGTCCATCATCATTATTTTATCCATGTAACATCAATCAATATTCATCTTGAATCAAATATTCATCTTTGCACTACAGGCCAAAGATATTCATCAGTTGGTCATGTTCATCTCAACACCTGTTTATCTTTGCACTATGGGCCAAAGATATTCATCAGAAAATTATTAATCTTTGCACTAGAGGCAAAAGATATTCAATAATATCATCATTTAGGACTGAGGATGATGAAAAATATTTTCAAGAAAACGAATCCAGTGAAACAAAAGAACAAATATTAAGGATTCGTACTTTAAACAAACCGAGTTCAAAAATACTTCATAAATAATCATAGTGGAGTAAATTCAAGAATGATCAAAACATGGATACAATCAAAGTTAGTATCCATAATAGATATTTTGGACAAAAAATGAAAACTTAATTTTTCTGTGAATAGTGCCGTATTCATGAATAGTACCGTATATGTGAATAGTGCCATATACGTGAATAGTAACCCCGACACTAAAAGACAAGAATTTCACAAGAAAAATACTATTAATATTCCGGCATAATGATATTGAAAGAAATAATATCATTTTTTTTAAAAAATAATATCTCTTACCTCGAAAGACAAAGATTATTAATTTGAAATACTAGATATAGTCTTTGAAGGAACTTGTATCAGAGCATAGCAACACTCAAAGTCTTAAAATACTCACAAGAATACGCCGATAATATAGAGAGAAAACTTGATTTAAGTGTGATTTTCAATTCTAACCTAAGCACCCTATTTATAGAAAAATGCTTAGAACACCAAATCAGAAAATTTAATAAAATATTAATATATATATATATATATATTTTAAATTTCCTACGCACCCTTATTTTGCCAAAATATTATCCACCAAGTAGCCCACCTCACAAAACTTACAAAAAACGTTTTTCTTATTAAAAATAATTAAAACTTTCAAAAATCAATTATTTCTGAACTTCAGAACTTCAATAATTCATAATAAATAGCCCTTTTATCAGAAAATTTTGAATCTTATGTCCATTCCATAGGAAATTTAATTCTCTACAACTATGCAGAAGAATGTTTTTTCCAAATTCCAAACAGAAATTGACCGAAATCCACATACAGACGATTTTACAGGCTACAATCAAATTCTAGTCAAGAAATGGGCCCACAAACATGTTTTAAATATTTTTAGTAACAAAAATACTCCTCCTCATATACTCATACATCCCACATTCATTGTAAAACTATCTCCATTATTATATTATTAAAATATAATAATATATTTAAATGAATTATTTATCAGAAAATATAAAATATCAAATTTTCAACAATTGTCACTTTAACATTTTTTCCATCTATATCCATATAAAATGAATATTTTCCTTATCATATAAATCAAAAATTAATTATTCACAAATAATATTATAGAATCACAATACTAGTAACCAAGCAGTTCCAAGGAAAGTAGGGGCTTTCGAATAAGGATTTCTCCTTACTGGCGCGCAATTAAGTGACCAAACCTCTCCTTAGACAAAACTTTCTAGACATTGTCAATAATGTTATCTAATAATATTATGAATTATTAATCTGATAAAGGAAAATACTGTGTAATGACAATTATTGAAGCAACAATAATATAAAATATCAACGTAGCAATTATTGAATCAATAAAATAAAATATTAAACAAAGAATTCTTTGTAACAATTATTGAGTAAAGCCTTCTTACGTAAGAATCAATAATTGGTGCAATACTGCAGTGCTAACGTGTTTTAACCACCGTGTATTCCAACAATATTAATCTGATAGAATAACTACGCCGTTATTTATAAACAACTTATACTTGTCGCTTTTCTTCATCCAATCACTTTCCGTTATGGGGCCCACTCAAAAGTCAAGCTACCAGTCGCATTTAATATTCCCCGACGGTAAGAATATTCCACGACCAAACTAATATTCCCCGACAACAATGAATATTTTATAACCACTTGCTTATTTAAAATATTTATGCATATTTTACCCATAACTAACCACATTAATATTAATAAGAATTATTGGATAATGGATTTAACTGTTTAAAAATCATTTAAACATGATTTTAAAGTATTAAAATATACTTTGATATATTATAAATATATTATAATATTATGTAATGATTTTCAATAATATTTAATATTAAATAAATATTAATGATAAAGAAATTATATGGTATTTAAATCATATAAATACGGTATTAATGATTGAAAAATCATGATAAATGGTAATAATTATCTGAAAATTATTACGAGCTTATGAAAAATATTTTGACTGATAACAAATTATCTATGATATTTGTGAATCAGTTTAGGCAGAGTCTTATGGATATTAGGCTCGAGAATTGTCCGACTAGGCCGTCGGTGTAACGACCCCAAAATTCATATAATTTAATTCTCGACTTCGGTCATTAATAATACAATCAACCTCTAATTTTACATAATCAAACGCTAATATAAACATTAAAATTTGCAGAATAATTAAAATTTTCTATTACAACTATCTTCGTTCCTAAAACCTTCAACCTTTACATCTAAATATCTCAGAATTATTTTAATACTACAATAGTTTACATCACAAAATGATATTACAATTTAACATTAATACATTATTCGGAACCTTAAACATGGTTCAAATAATAATAACACAACCAAAGTGTGTAAATCTTCAAGTATCACATCTGATTCATGTCTTTTAAATAACAAATAACTTTACCTTGAATCTTGAACTTGCAAAAGTGGTTATTTGCAAGGTTGAGCTCGACAGCCCAGTAAAATCTAACAGTTTTCATGCATCACGTATCACATAATAACATGCTCAACATATATCTCATAGACATTGGACTAACATAACATACATGCTACAATTCATATAACAAGTATAAAGATTGAGTTCCTTACTCAATCAGCATGCTTTTAGTCAAACAACGTAGTCATAAATTGACTTTAACATTTCATACATTCAACATATATATAACACATCATACTCTTTACAATAAAGATTTAAAATAATCAAATTCACATAGCAAATAGGAACTGAAAGACTTGCCTTGATTGTTGTTTACCAATAACAGTTTAACAGCTTACAGTTATTTGCACTTTACGTGCCCTACACAATTATATAATCATGCACATCAACTATTAGTCACATAGCAATGCATAGTAGTTATAATGTAAACTATACTCTATATCTCATAACCCTTCCTATTATCAATACACAATTGTTCAATTTGATTGTGTTAACTTTCGACTTATAGCTCACTATGTTTCATATTCGAAGTTCATTCAAGTGTTTAAGTCTTGCTAGGACCACTTATTGGTTTTATATTAACCTATTCAATATCTTATTATATTCATTTCATTTGATTTAAAACACTCTTTACGTTCATTAACACTTATCATGGCGTTTCAACGTTTATTCGTCACACGCCCAATTTGTCTCTCTTGTATGTGCTTAGTATGCGTATTTAACTTATCTAATATATCATTTATTAATGTTAAGCATCATTATACTTCATAATATTCATGTTCTATAACTTAGAACATCATTTATTATCGTCAAGAGCATTACACTTGCATACGTGCATGCCCGACGCCCTCCGATTGCCTTCGAAAACACAATAGTCACAAAGTTTACCATTTTTACTATTTTTCCCGACCTCAAAATGAACATATTAAAGAATAAAAGTTGTAGGTCTATTTGTCCTCGTTCTGGATCATCTTGAATCACCTCAATCGGAGTTCATATGAAAAAGTTATGTCTAATTTACTACAGCAGGTCAAAACAATCTACCCAACACTGAAGCACGGCACAGCTGGGCCCCAATTGGCCTTGGGGGAAGCGCAGCTGCGCCCTTGGAGGCAGAATGGCCCTTCAGGTTCTGCACTTCGTGATTTTACAGACCTCCCCTCCTTCCGATTTTCATAACATGAGTTATACTCATCCAAATCAATCCATTTTCGATTCTATGGGTTCGTAATTCATAGAACTACAACATACTAGAATTCTAACAATTTATAAAAACATTAACCAACTTAAAATTTGACCCAAAACACATGTTCATACTCTATTTTCATGTTTTAACATCTCTAGCGAATTCATTCACTACGAATTCGTTTTACATCCGTTTTGTCTCGTTCAACTTGGGTTGTTTTCGTTTTTTCATCATACTAACAACATATATAAACAATTTCAGATTATATCATGAATTCATCATCAATTTTTATTCTAAAACAAGCCCTAATGTGTATATATATATATCAATAAAACTCAATTTCTTCATTCCAAAACATGTTTCCATGGACTTGTTTACCAAAAATTATTTTAAAAAGATAATTAACAGATTATACATACCCAATAATCTTTATAAACCAATTCCTTAATCAAATCATGCACCACAACCAATTAAAGAGAAGAAGTTTTGATAAAACATAACTAAAAACTAGGGCTATAATATTACCTTTTAATTTCTCCTTAAGCTTAATTAGGTGATGAGAATGGCTTGATTATCCTCCTCTCCCTTCTTTGATTCTCATAATCACCTCTTTTGTTTCAATTTCTCAAAGAATATGACTCTCTCAAACTTCTCTGTAAACTCTCTATTCTCTCTTCTTCTTAGGCTTAGGCCAAACTCTTTTCACGTAAATTAAAATAGACGTTAACATAAAAATAAAATTGACGTATAATATAATAAGGCTACTAAATACTTATCAATTTTTTTTAAAACTTAAAAGCCATAAGGCCTTGTTTGGCAAAACTAATTAAAATAATGACTTAATCATTCCTTAAGCCTTATTTGGCAAAACAAGATTAAAATAAGAAATAAAAAAAATCTAAGGCTTTGTTTGGTAAAACCAAATTAAAACTCTTTTAATCTATTTTCATAAATCATATTTATTGTCACACTTTATTTAAATAAATTCCCATATTCAAATTAAATTAAATCTAATAACAATTTATTAAATCCATTTACCACATAAACAAATACAATAAAATTATAATTTTCATTATAATTATAATTTTATTTAATAAATTAACACATCACTTAAATTACAAATATCAAATTAAATAACATTATAACAAACTATATAATCCTTAATAACTCTCTAATTAAGTTATTGAGTTAAATTAGAGTATTATCTCATAAATTTAATTCATCACTCTTTATCTTAATTAAGTTAATTTTTATAACTCACAAATTATTTATTTACTAATAAATAATCCAACAAATATCTACTAAACAACAAACTCCAACAAATATCTACTAAACAACAAACACATCAATTAAAATATTTATTTAATTCAATAAATATTTGAAATTATAAATAAAATTCTGGATTGCTACAGTCAGGATTATGTCAGATTCAACTCAGACTACAATAGTCTGACTTGATACTAGGTCTTATGTGTTGTATAGACTGATAGGGTTATGTGTTTAGGTTATTCTATGTTTATATATAATAGTATTATACCGTGATGACATTATTCTAATATTTGGAGATCTGTATTATTTATATTAGGTTTTCAGACAAAGCTAAATAAGTTGTGTAACGATAATTAACAGATTAGACAAGTTTCCTTAACTCAACTTCGAGTTGTTTATTCAAATATGCTTATGGATAATCATTGCTGATTACCATGTCTATGAATTGTTGAATCCTACTCTGTGCATATTCCATGTATTCATCAGGTATGAAAGGCTGATCACCTTCATTACCATTCGGTCCAGATATAATTGATATGGTCATGTTCCATGTTCGTTCAGCTATAAAAATTTGTCCATGCTAATTCATAATTATATTGTTGAATTTTATCCAATTATTATTCAAAATCTTTCCATCGTGATATATCCTTAATTTATTAAACTTAAACTTACTGGGAAAATTTGTTGTTCACCCTTGCTATATCATGATAAACATTGCAGATTAAGGCGAATACGTTGGATACAAGGAAACGTCAAAGCCAAGTTCAGCTTGGGACTATGCGTGCAACTAGATTTGTAATAGTAATTTATGATAATAACTTTGTTTGTTAGATAGGATATTGATTCAGATATTATGTGAAGGTTCTCGATCTCGGGATTAATGTCTAATGTTTAATGTATAAACAATTTATGTTTATATCTTCCGTAATAGTTATAGAATCAGTATACCAGATCCTTGGTGATTAGGACCGAGATTTGGGGATGCTACACGCACGACACATTGATATTGTAGAAAGAGACGTCCGATCCAAGAACGCTAAAATAGATGATATGTATTTCTTTTTTTGGACAGCAATTGGGAGAACCCAACATTGAGTTTTGAATTATCCCGTATAGAATAGTCAACCCCAATTCGATATAGACCGAAGATTAATGATTTAAATCATGTAATAACCCGAGATTTTGAATAATCCAAATTTTATGAATAATTTTTTTTTTATTATTATTTAATATTGATATTGATTATCAATATTGTGTTGTGTATCTGTGATACGAGTTTTGAGAATTAGTCAATTTGTGTATTGACTATGAAATAAGAGTAGAGTTGTGCTTAACTAAAAATTTAAAACCCTATCCCTAAGATCGGATAGAGATTCGATAGAAATCACAATTATAATAAAGGTATCTGTGAGTATGCTTTTGTACTGTATAGAGTTTTTGATCAATGATTGATTGGATAGGGTTTAAAATTAGTAAACCCTAATAAGGGATTAGAAACCCCAATCTCAGGTTTAGAAACCCTAACACACAGTTAGGAACCCTAATCGAATGGCGAGAAGCCCTAATTTTAAATTTGGGAACCCTAAACCCTAATTAGAGAACCCTAATCCTAATTAGTAAGCCCTAATCTGATTGATAACCTTTAGTATAATTATGAAACACTAATTATATTTTAGTTATTGTAATAACCCGATATTTTCTATATAATTAAATTAGGAATTTTGCGTATAAATTTTAATTATTATTATTTTAAAGGTGAGAATAAGTGCAAGGCAAAGTATATGTATTTATGTGATAAATAAAAATATATTTATTTCATGAATAATTACAAATGATTTTATTTTAGAATTAATGATCATTATAAATTATAATCTTAAAATAAATTAAATTGGTAATAAAAATATTTTTATTACTTATTTTCCATGAAAGTATGTTTATATATTATTTGATAATATATGGAATGATTATTAGAATTACTATAATGATTGTTTTATTATATGAATTTTAGTTTAGATTATTAAGTTAATTATTTTAAATTGATTAATAAATGTAAGGTAAATCAGATATGGAATCAAAACCCTAATTTTGGATTTTGATCAAGGCATGAGAATAATAAATATTCTTTTTATTTCAGTGCTATAAATATGTACTGCAGACTGACAATGGTTGGTCAATTATGGTGTATCATGACCAAATCATAACATTAATTTGTGAAACCCTAATTTAAAACTCAAATTAGGGTTCAAGATTGTTTGTAATTGTGTTAATGTGATTACTTATCAAGTGTTAGAATTATAATTTTTAATTAGGGAAACCCTAATTTTTGAAAATCTTAATTAGTAATTAGAAACCTAATTACTAAACTAGAAACCCTAATCTGCTAAATTGGTAACCCTAATTATTAATTATAAGTTATAATGCTAATTATTGGATCTTAAACCCTAAATGTTCAAGTATGATGTAATTAGTAAACTAATTATAATTAGTAAACTCTAAATTACATTTTTAGGAAACTAAATTTTTACATTTTTTAACCCTAATTGCAAAAATCCTAGAAGATGACATTGTAGAACCTTAGGGTTAAACCATAAGGGTCAAACCCTAACGGTTGCCAAGATTACAAAATTACCATTAAAATAACAAGATAATTGACCAATCTACCCTTTCTCACATGTTTATTAGATTGCTTGCCAATTTAGCCAACAGTTTAGTGGTTCAACCACTCTTTACTTTACTTGTGAATAATAAATTCCATCAAATCAGCTACTTCAGCCAATTCATTGCATCCAAGACTTATATATATCGGATTGGAGAGAGAAAGTGTCACATTTAAGCTCATTCATACACATTCACTCAACCAAAACCCTCCCAGCCCCAAACCTCTGAAGTTTCCTTGCTAGATCAGTCACAAAACAAGCCCCACTAACACCCCTAACAAATCAGCAGCCTTGAATCAAGAATTGGTTCATAAAGGTATAAACCCTAAACTCAAATCTGATCTTGATTGGTGTGTTAGATGTTAGATTTTTATGTTAAAACATGTTGTATGTAGTGTATTTTGATGATCTGGGTTGATAGATGTTAGATCCATAACATCTATAGGCTTGGATTTGATGATTTACAAAATCTGGAAAAAATTTAAAACTGTGGTCTGACAACGAATTTCAGGGCTCATAGATATCTCTGTGTTTAGTGTTAGTGGTGTTTGATGTTATATATATGTTCTATGTTGTAAGGACTTTGATCTGAAACTTGAATCAAGCCCAGATCATGTGTATATTGAAAGATATAGGCAGTCAAACCTCGTTAACCGTTCACGAAAACTGAGTTTCTGGGTAACCCAGAAACCCAGATTTCGTCTGACAATATTTTTTCTAGCATCATATCTTGTTGCGTGTTAGTAGTTAGGTCATGTTGTTGCTTTAACGTTGTAGTCTGATATAAGGACTACACAATCATGTCCTTAGATCACCCAGATCCTTAACATAATCATAGATAATCATGTTCAAACTGGGTTGACCGATCTGCCCGGATGACGATTCTGGAAAACCCAGAATCTTCAAGAACATGTTCCTGACAGGTACTTTGACCGACTTAGATCTCTTATATTTGGTGATGTTAACTAGGTTGATCTAATATATTATAATTGTTCCTTGTCATGTACTCTATAATTATGAACCATTAGAACAAGCATAGCAAGCCCAGAACGTTTGAATCAAGGCTTGTAAAGTAGGTGCCTCGACTGTTCTTCATTTTTGGAAAACCCATAAAATGAAGAACAGTTCTGACAACAATTTTGGAGGTCAAGATCTTTCTGTTATGATGTGGAATAGACATGGAAACAGTTGATTATTGTAGTATTACATTAATACTACAATCTTAACAAAATTTCAAGCCCAGAATCATTATGGTCTAGTATGTATGATTAGTCAAACTAGCTAAGTTGAAAACTGTCTATGAATTTTTGGGTTTGATGAAGAACCCTCAAGAACACCTATAGCGAAAGTTTCGTCGCTATAGGGCCCTTTAGCGAAACTTTTATTAATTTTAATTAATTAAATTTCCAAAAATTATTTAAAAATAGAAATTAATTTCTGAAAATTACAAAAATTATTTTAAAAATTATTTTAAGTTATAAAAATTAAGTTTTAATAATTTGACATATTTTTCATAAATATTAATATTTATTTGAATATTATTGATATTTAATTTATTTAATAAATGCAATAAATAAATTAATTAAAAATGATTTTATTATATTAAAAATCATTTTAAGGTATTTAAAAATATTTAAAGTTGTAAAATATAACATTTAATATTTTAAAGCAAATTTCATTAATTATTTAATATTAATGATATTACATTTATTTAATAAATATATTAAATAAATTAGTTTAAAAATGGTTTTAATATTAGAAAAATTATTTTAAATGAAAATAAAGTGTTTAAAAATATTTTAAGTTATAAAATATAACTTTTAATATTTAAAAGGTAAATTTCATTAATAATTTAATATTAATGATATTAGATTTATTTAATAATTATATTAAATAAATAGTTTAAAAATGATTTTATTAATTTAAAAATCATTTAAATAAATTAAAAATATTTGAAGTTATAATTAATGACTTTTAATATTTTGATAAGTAATACATTAATATTTTTATATTAATTGTAATTATTTCAAAATGATTTTAAATGTTTTAAAAAATCATTTAAGAGTAATATTAATACTTTAAAAATATTTTGAGTTATTATAAATAACTTTAATATTTTGGCAATTATTTCATTATTAATTTAATATTAATTAAATATTAATGATAATAGAATTATTTAATATTTAAATCATTTTAATAATGATTCAAGTGTTTGAAAAATCATGATAAATTATAATAATTATTTAAAAATTATTATAAGGCTATAAAAAATAATACAACTGATATTTAAATTATCCAGAATAATATTAAGGATATATAATAGAGTTTTAAACCCGATAATTACCCGATAAAGCCGTCGGTACCCCGACATGTTTCAAAAATTGATCTGGAGTTAGATAACTTGACTAGATATGTGTTTGTTTGTGATCCAATGACTGCTAAACATATGTGACAATGTGATTAGGTAATGTGCTGACTGTAAATAGTAGTACTATGTGTTATGATATAATATTCTAATCGGTAAAATGATCATATTAATGATAGGTTGATATATAAAAGATAAAACTAAGTTGCGTATTATGGCGGCAGATCGGTGCAAATATCCTACCTTTGCATTTACTTTATGAATGGACATAAGTAAGAAAGTTTCGAATTATATTATCATTGTGCGAATATTAACTCTATTGTTATCGATTATGTATCCGATCATTATTTATCGATGACAAAGATTATTGTATAATTCGGATATTTATTACATTCGTTAATTTCTAAATATGGTTATCTGAAGTGTCCTCACTTGGATAATCACTGTATTTAATCACATGTTGATACATACTTATTAATTTCCATTACGTATACGTTGACTTAAAAGTTGTCTAAGCTATTTGATCCGACTAGACACAAACTTAAAAATATTGTTGAACAACATAGAACTTTATTATTATCCGACCAAATTATTTTGGTTCGGATTCCCGACTAAGTATGAACATCCCGTATATGGGAAAACTTTTTTGTGCCAAAGGCGGATCAAATGAACGATAATATTATTCATGCATGTAGTATTAATCAATACAGGGCATAACGGGCTGATCACCCCCCGTGCCTGTAAGTTATGACAGTTTGCAGATGAAGTTCTATTTAACCTTTTCGAAAATAAAAAAAAATGTTCACAGTCTGTCGAGTAATCTCCAGTTATAGTCAGTACGTAGTTTCAAAATTTTGATATAGAATTAATATATTGTTATTATTGGTTCAGCTTACTTCACAACTGTTGATTCGTTGTAGAAGTGTCGTACAAAGAAAACATTTACTTCTTTCAGCTAATATTTATTATTGCTATTACTTGATGGGTACTCAAATGCTCATCCTTGCTTAATTTAAATGTTTTCAGCTAAGTGTGAGCAACTAGAAGGCTCGGCTAAGAACAAAGGGAAAGGGAAGGTTGCAGAATAAGTTGGTGTTATATTATGTAATAGTTTAACTTTAATAAGATAAGGATTATATATGTTATCTATCATGTAATGAATGTTTAAAGGTCGCGTACCTGGGATTCAGACTTTGATATATGTACATTAAGTTTGATATTTATATTATTGTTATTATTATAAGTATTATTCTGCTCATAAAAATGGTATCGTGAAGCACCGAGTTCGAGTTTCAAGTACCTGAATTTGGGGGCGTCACAGTTATCTTAAAAAACTCTAATTTGAAAATCTTAGAAACTAATGTTGTGAAACCTAAGGGTTAGAACCTTAGGTTTAAACCCTAAGGGTTGGTTCAATTGTCAAGAATGCCATTAAAATGATAATACAAATGACTATAGTGCCCTTTTTACATTCTTAAATTGTTAACTTGTAAAATTTGATAACAACTTTAGTTGTTCACCAACTTTTGACTTTGCATGACCTAAAAAATCCAGCAAATCAGCCTAGATCATCAGCATATTAGTAATATGCATTGCACCAATTGATTATAAAAGATTAAGAGAGAGAAAGTTCACAAAAATTACTCATTTGCTATCCAACTCTTAACCAACCTATTCTCTCTCCTTAGCCACAAAAAATTGAAGTGACTCAGTCACTAGTAGAGCCCATAGATCATCAAGATCATTAGAAGAGAGCTAAGATCAAGGATTGGAATTAGAAAGGTATAAACCCGAAGTCTCCTTTTGATCTTGTATGCTTAGTCAAAATTTGTGTTTATGTGTTTATATAAGTGCTAGAATATGTTTTATGATGATCTATGATGATCCATCATAGATCTATATCATTAAATGGCTTTAAAAGTGAAATATTTTTAAAAATGTCCAAGAACACTAAGGTGGTCTGACAACCAAATGTCACTGGCCTTAGCTCGTTCTCTGTTTTTGATTTTTGGTATTTTATTTTTTGGATTTGTAGTATGCCATGAGTACTTCGATCTGGAAGTGGAATTATAGATATTCGATGTCTAGATTTCATGTTATTGTTGGTTAAAGTCGGTTGACCGACCATGATCGGGTGATTTCTGGGTAACCTAGAAATTCTAAACCAGCGTCTGACAAGACTTTGCAAAGACTTGATCTGTCAGTTGTTAAGTGTTATGATGATGTTGTTTTAACCAGTTTGTAGTCTGTCATGTGTACTTTATATTTGTGGCTTTAGATCCTGTAAATAATCAACAGATTGAACGTAGCAGGTGGTCAAATTAGGCCATTCGGCCATGACTTAGAATTTCTGGAATTTCCAGAAAAGGTTTGCATAAACTTTCTGACAGGGTTTGACCAAATCATATCTGGTCATTATTTTGTTGCTGGACCGATCTGTTGTTTTAGTGATGTTCCTTGACACAAAGACTATAGATTTGAACCTTAAGAACAACAATTAGATGACCAGAACCTTGAGAAAATCGAGCTAGAAAGTGTCTAGTCAACACTGTTTGGGTTTCTAGGTTACCTAGAAAACCCAGATTTGGTATGACAGTAACTTTGAGAGCCCAGATCTCTTTGTTGTGATGTTGTTTGAACGAGATGAAGATTTATAACTGTAGTATTACATGTTAACTACAAGATCAAAGCCTAAGTTAGCTCAGAAATAAAATTAGACTCAAAATTAAATTCGGTCAAACAAGGCATGTTGAACACTGAATTGTCAGTGTTCTTGAGCCAAGAACACCTAATACGACAGAATGTGTCGCTTTAGCCTATAGCGACGGTTTCTTTTATTTTTATTTTCTGAATTTCTGAAAAATGATTAAAAATAGAAACTAAATTCTAAAAATTACAAAAATGGTTTTAAAAATTAATTTAAATTATGTTAAATAACTCTTGATAATTTGGGATATTTTTCATTAATATTTATAATTATTTGAATATTAATGGTTTTAATTTATCTAATTATTATATTAAATAAATTAGAGAAAAATGAATTTAATATTATTAAAATCATTTTAAATAAGAATAAAGTGTTTACAAATAGTTTGAGTTATAAAATGTAACTTTTAATATTTTTGGAGAATTTTCATTAATAATTTAATATCAATGATATTAGATTTATTTAATTATTAAATTAAATAAATGATTTTATTGATTTAAAAATTATTTAAAATGAGAAAAATTATTTAAAAATATTTGAAGTTATAATTAGTGACTTTTAATATTTTTATGATAAATTCATTATTATTTAAATATTAATTGTGATGATTTAAAATGATTTTTATTATTTTAAAAATTATTTAAGTAGAATATTGATGATTTAAAAATATTTTAAGTTATTAATAATAACTTTAATATTTTGACAAGTATATCATTAATAATTTTATATTATTAAATATTAAAGATGATAAGATTATTTGACATTGAAATCATTTAAAATGATTCTAGTGTTTGAAAAATTATTATAAATTATAATAATTGTTTAAAAATTATTAAAAGCTTCCGAAAAATATTATAAAGGATATATGATTTATCTAAAATAATATTGAAAGCTTTGAGACCGAGTTTAATTGACAATATAAGTGTTAATTGTTTGGGATAGGGTGACCAAAGACACCGAGAGAATGAATCAAGTCCAACGCATCAACTAATTAGACTTGATGAGTGTTTATATAGGTTATAAACGCTGATGTGGCTATGTGGTGATGTGTCTAGGAGAAAGATTGACTGTGAATTACAGTAATGTGTGTTATAAATTATTGTGCTAATTGTGAGACCGATATTGTTGATTATAGGTCTTACGAACACATATAAGTATATTGTGTAGCAGTAATCAATGCGGAAGGCAAGTTTCTTTAACTTAACCTTGAGTTATATTCATTCAATTATTATGGTCATTAATTATTGTTGATTAGACCACGTCTGAGAATTATTGTTGATTAGTCGCAGTTAGTGCATATTTATTAATTCAAACTAAATTAGTGATTCTAAAAATATACTTAGAAAATAATTATTGTTGGATATTTACATCCATAGAAGCTATTATTGACAGTACAGATAATTCTTGTCTATTATTGAATTATGTTGAAATATGTCTTAGCTAATTATTCTTGTTAGACGAACAATTGTTAGAACTTGATAGGTTTGAGAAGATAATTCAATTATTATTGACTGATCGATGCCAATTATTTCAGTTAGATCGAGAAAGTTATTAGATATTAAAATCATTGTATTTCATTGTTATAAATCAAACTCTGATTATAAGACTGAGAAGAACAACCTTTTATACAAAGGGAACATATTTGGTCGTATATTCGGCCTTTGCACGCGTGTAAGTATTATGCATAATATAGGGTACAAGGAGTTGGTCGCTCTAAGTACTTGCAGAGGGGTATGATTTAATCTTTATGGTTATCTGATATACCTGGGTATATCAAAGTATATCTTTGATAGTTACTCAAGAAGAGAAGTTCAAGATCCTTTGTGATCACTCAGCATACCTCTGGAAAATATTTCCATCCTGTTATTTGTGTATATCAAAGTAAATCTTTGATTGTTACTCGAGAAGATAATTTCAAGATCATTTGAGATCATTCAGCTTAATCTTTGGAGAATACTTCTAACTTTTTATTCAATCGAATATCGTAGAAACTTTGAAAGTGTTATACCCTTTCATTATTGAACTATTGTGTTGCATAGGTTGCGATAAGATTGGTTAGAGTATAATAAATTGTTCAGCTATTTCAAAGTTTTCTGAACTTTGGTGTCATTCTATCAAAACAGATAGTCTGTTATCCTTGATTCTTATACATTTATTGTATATTTTAACTTGTGGGGCAAATTTGTTGCTCACCCTTGTTAAATAAAACTTTTTAGCTAGGGACGAAGTGGCGGGAGGTGCTGTGAAGAACAAAGGCAAAGGCATAGTGATAGAGTAACTATGAATGAACATTATTATTATGTTATATTTGTGGACCCTTTTTGTTTATCTAAAGGGTAAGTTTGTAATGTTAAGGTTAGATGACCTGGGATGAATGTATTAACTATATCAGTTAATGTAGTGTAATATTCTATTCATCAATGAATGGGTAGTTAGATGTTACTTATATTATGGATCTTGAGCACCAAACACGGGGGTCAGGTAACCCAGATTTGGGGGTGTCACAGATCATGGATCAGGAGTACGACGAACCAGTTGAGGGTGGAATGTGCCCTATAGCGAAGTCAAGTCTAGCAGTAATGATGACACCAAAGTCTATACCTTATTTGATACCGGTTCTACCCATTCTTTTATTTCATATGCTTGTGCTCAACGTTTAAACTTGACTCCGGAGAAATTAGGCTTTGACTTATCGGTTGAAACTCTGTTGGGAGAAACCGTCGTTACATCCACCATTTATAAATCTTGTTTGATTCAAATCGATACCCTCGCATTACCTGTTGATATCATCTATTTGAAAATACTTGCATTTGATGTGATCTTAGGGATTTATTGGTTAACTACTCATTATGCTAAAATTGATTATTTTCGTAAGGTTGTTAGTGTGAGACCCCAGATTTTATAAATAAAGATTTAAATTTCTCAAAATATTTTTTTAATATTATGGTGTGGATTTGATATAATGTTATAGTTGTGGGTAGTATTCATAAATTTTGCAAAGTATGCAAGTTGTTATAAAATATTCGTTTGGTCGGGGAATATTCTTTTTGTCGGGGAATATCTGTACGATGGCACAATCATTGGTGGACCCCACAACGGAAGTATTGTCATATTTAGAAAATGACAGAATTATCTTTTTATAACGGCGGAAGTGTTACCGTTAAAACTATTGAATTACTCTGTCGTAAAAGTACAGTAATACACGTAGTTGCATAGTAGCACATGGTATAAATTATTGATGCTTACGTAAGAAGTCACTCAGTTATACTCAATTATTGCTACAGTAATTGCTGCATCATATCTCTCATATTATTGATTCAATTATTGTCACAGTATCATCTGCATTATATGATATATTATTAAATCAATAATTGAGATGACAAATTTATTCATATTATTAAATTACAATATTTACAATGTCTAGAAGTTCTGTCAAGGAGAGGTTTGGTCATCTAATTGCGCGCTAATAAGGAGAAATCCTTATCGAAAAACCCCCTCTTTCTTGGGAACGACCTGATTGTTAAATATTGTGAGTTATAATATTAATGATGAATAAGTTCTTGTTGATTAAAGATGAAATTGATAGTTCCATTGTGTTGGAATTATTAGTGTTAGTGGAAATTGACATTTATTTCGGTATTAATGGGTGTCTGGAAGTTATACTAACCAGTCGGGTAATTAATCGGATAAATGAGCAATTAATTGCTATTAATTTACATGATTATAACTATTTGATCACATGTGTGTACTATTGATTCACATTCTTGTTACTATTAGGGGAGTTGGTGCAAGATTGATAATACTTGGATGACTAAGTTAAAAATGGAGGTATAGATGGAGGTACTATACTGTAATTCGTATTTTCACATGTCTAGAACAATTGATTCACATGATTTACTTTTAGGGGAGGTGGTGCAAGTTTGATAATACTTGCAGGACTAAATTAAAAATAAAGGAAAAGAGGAAGGTATTATACTGTAATATTCTGAGACCCAAAATGTGCAATTATCGAAACTATATTTTCCTATAAATAGAAGCACATTTCTTCATTATTCTTCACCAATTTACTCAAGCTATAGAGCAATTATTATAGAGAGAAATTATAGAGAGAAAGAATAAGAGAAGTCTGCTATCTCTCTACTCCAGTAACTAGTTTCTCTCTAAGGTAAGGGATATTATTATTATTATAGTAAGGGGTATTATTTCTTTCGTATTCATGAAGAGAGCTATTGTTATTCCATCCCTTATTATTCTGTTGGAATAACCTGTATACGTGGACTACCATATACATGGTGAAATTCTTCTATTATTCCATTATTTATTATTCTGTCGGAATAACCTGTCTATGCGAAGTACCGCATACATGGTAAAATTCTTCTGTTATTCCATTCTTTATTATTCTGTTGGATTATCCTGTCTGTGTGTTTACGCATGACCTGGTTCCATTATTTATCATTCTGTTGGAATAACCTGTTTGTGTGGTCTATCGCATGCATGGTGAATTCTTTTGTTATTCTATTCTTTATTATACTCAGTTGGTTAAAGTTTTGGCTTCTATACTCCATGAAATTAGTGGAATATCCTTGATATTTGCGCTTCATCTAGTATCTTTTCATGGAAATATTCTTCTGAGCATTCTTGAATTTTACTCTACAAAGAAGCATTATGTTGACAATTTGGACATTATTGATCTCTGGATAAATTAGATTATAAATCTTTAAAATTTATTCTTGCACTTGTTTTATTGAATTCCTATATCATTGTCATCATCCTCGTGTTTATATTCTGTTGAAAGTCATCTGTGGCCTGTAGTGCATAGATGGACTTGGTATGATTATGACTAGGGATCATTCAGTATAATCATGACCGTAACGCTACAAATGATGTAGTAAAAGTCCTCATTGGCCAGTAGTGCATTGATGGACAGTTGTTGGCATGATTATGACCATTAATGAATACACAAATATCCTTGGCCCGTAGTGCATAGATAATTTGTGGTAGTGATACTAAAGAATATCCTTGGTCGTAGTGCAGGGGTGATTCGATGATGTATATTATTTATTAAGCTAAGTCTCAGTGATAAAAGTGATGAAAAACCTTTTAAATCATAGAAGATAGTAGATTTTATTCTCTACTTGACTCTTCTAATGAAATGCTTGTTCCGCTGCAGTTAAACTTGATGTTTGTTATATTGTATCAGTTTAACACTGTTGTAGGCTAACGATAATTTATTCTGCATTATCTTAGTCATAATATTTCTTACTGGGCTAGTTGAGCTCACCCTTTTGCTTTCATTGTTCTCTTCAGAAAATGAGAACGTAGCCGGGACTAGTCGGGGAACGGAGTGACGGTCTAGATGATAACATTATTAGTCCTCACTATTCTGTTAAATAGTGTAACAATAAATGTAATGAGGACTCCATTGAGTGTGAATATTGTCTAGATGACAATATTCTTATTAAAACTTTTAGATTATGTTTTGTCGTATTTTACACGACTGTTGTATAATTAAGTTGTATTTGAATTTTGTACCATGTATTTGGCTACTCAAGATGGGTGATGTATACCTGTTTTGGGGGCGTCACAGTTGGTATCAAATCTTAGGGATATGATCCCTGGCTGAGATGTGAGATAAGAACTAGGAGGGGAGAGACGGGGAATACTTTCGCTAGTATGACCTACCTAAGTTTATTTGGTATTTAATTGGTCGGTCAGAGTATAGGGGTAATATGTGATATGTTAATTAACCCTTGTTTTGTGGTAGAATTTGAAAATGACATCCAAGAATGTTGAGAATAGCAATGGAGCATAGGAGATCGTTGAGTCACCACAGATCAATAATCAGGATAATGTGCATTAGGAAGGCGACAATCCTCATACAAACAACAACACTGACCAAATGATGAACGATGGAATGTTCAGAGGCTTTATACAATTCATGCAACATTAGGCGAGAACGGCTCCTGTCCAAAATGCTGGTGGAAACACTGGCAACTCTCGGACGGTCACCGCTAAGCAGTTTAAGGAACTAGGACCACCAGAGTTTTTTGGAGAGCCAAAACCACTTAAGGTGGAGACGTGGATAAAGCAGATCTGCAAGATATTTGATGTCTTGGGATGCTCCGAGGAGCAAAAGGTTCCCTTTGCCACCTTCATGTTGCGAGCAGAGGAAGATTACTGGTGGAAATCTGTAAAGCGTACTCAACCTGCCGCACTGAGATGACTTGGGAGAAGTTCCAAGAATTGTTCAACGACAAGTACTTTCCTGAAAGTATTCGCCACATGAAAGAGGTAGAGTTCATCAAGCTGGAGTAAAACAACATGACCATGTCGCAGTACGAAGCCAATTTTTCCGAGTTGTCTCGATTTGCATCCCATTTAGTTGATAATGAGGAGAGAATGACATGAATGTTTCTAAGAGGTTTGAAACCAGAGAAACTTAAATATCTTATCTCTCATAAACTGTGTTTGTATTCAGATGTTGTTAATAGGGCTCAGTTATTGGAGCGCGATAATGAGTCAACCCAACCAAAAGAGAGCGGTCGGCAAAATGATAATACCAGTGATAGCAGTCATTGAAGCGGTGACAATAAGAGTGGAGGGAATCAACATGCCAGAAATGGTAACCACTTCGGTGGTAATCATGGCCAAAATAATAAGAATGGACATTTGAAGAAGTGAAGATTCAATAATGATAGAAAGACGTCAGCACCATCACTCATTGTTAAGGAAGGAGAACGACCACCTATCATATGCTTCAAATGCGGAGGGGAGGGACACATCAGTCCAAACTACGCGATGCCGTCCAAAGAGTGTTACAATTATGGAAGAGAAGGTCACCTAGCCTGATTTTGTCGTGCACCAAAGTCAAGTCCAACTGGGACGGTGGCACCAAAGGCAGATACGGACAAAAAAAAGTCGATGGTTTCAGGAAGAGCATTTTTTGTGACTTCTCAAAAAGCGAGTAATCCAAACGAAGTTAGCACGGGTTAGTTAATTATAAATTCTTGTGAACTCTATACCTTATTAGATACCGGTTCTACCCACTATTTTATCTCTCTTGCTTGCGCTCAACATTTAAATTTGACCCCAGAGAAGTTAGACTTTGACTTATTGGTTAAAACTTCGTTAGTAGAAACCTTCGTAACCTCCACTGTTTATAAATCTTGTTTGATTCAAATCGACACTTTCACGTTACCTATCGATCTTATCTCTTTGAAAATACTTGCCCTTGATGTGATTTTAGGAATCGATTGGTTAATTACTCATCATGCCAAAATTGATTATTTTCGTAAGGTTATTAGCTTTCATATTCCTAACCAACATGTTATGCGAATTCAAGTAACCAAACCACTAAAGTCAATCATTGTCATATCAAGCCATAAGTAAAAAGCCCCGAGCCTTTCGCCGGTGACTTCCAAATCTTGGAATACACCGAAGCCAGACTTTCTGTTGGCGACGCCGTGAATGACGATGTCAAGTTGATAGGTATCAATGTGACGTACTATCCAAGTCTTGGATGAGAGTCACAGTTTTTAAATGATATTTCTATTGTTAATAAATTTCTTGACGTATTCTTGAAGACATCTTAGCCTAACCCTAGAGCGTGAAATCAAATTTTGTATTGACCCCAGTAGAAAACCCATTTCTAAAACCCTCAAGTATTTCTTCACCCAAAACGAACGTATAATGCGCCAAAGACGATGGCTCATGCTGTTATAGGTTACGACCATTCAATATCACCGTGGAAGAGCGAACGTGGTAGCTGATGCGTTGAGTAGAAGATCATATGCGTTTACGAGTGTGATGTTGTTAACACAAAGACCCATTTTGTATAACTTACAAATGATGAAGATAGAGTTAAAGACTCCAGGGACCCACGTGAAGATAACGAATATACGATTAGAATTGACTTTAATCGATAAAGTTAAAGTCGCTCAAGATACAGACTCAAATCTGATGAATGTGAAGAAGAAGGTTCAAGAGGGCGTTATTTTAGAAGCAAGAGTCGATGAAGAGAGAAAATCTCAACCCTCGATTTAATTGGCCCATTTGAAATACTTGATCAAGTAGGAACTGTGGCCTATAGACTCGTTTTACGGCCAAGTATGTCGCGTGTTCATAATATTTTTCACATATCGATGTTACATAAATATGTGGATGACCCGAACCGCATTATTGAATTAGAACTAGATGAGAAAGTAGAAGATTTAACGTATGAGGAGATACGTGTTACAATCTTGGATAAGAAGGATCGTATTCAACACACAAAGGTTATACCTCAAGAGTTAGAATCTGAAATGAAGTCAAGGTATCCTCATCTCTTCGGCATACCAGGTACGTACGTAAATTTTGAGGGCGAAATTTCATAAGGAGGGGAGATTGTGAGACCCTAGATTTTATGAATAAAGATTTAAATTTCTCGAAATATTTTTTTAATATTATGGTGTGGATTTGATATAATGTTATAGTTGTGGGTAGTATTTATAAATTTTGCAAAGTATGCAAATTGTTATAAAATATTTGTTTGGTCAGGGAATATTCTTTTTGTCGGGGAATATCCGTACGACGACACAATCATTAGTGGACCCCATGATGGAAGTATTATAATTATTTAGAAAAACTTGCGAAATTATCTTTTATAACGGTGAAGTATTTTACCGTTAAACCTGTTGAACTACTTTCGGTAGTAAAAAAAGATGTCTGCCATGGTTGCATATTAGCACACCAGTATTGATTATTGATGCTTACATAAGAAGTCACTTTCGGTTATACACAATTATTGCTACAAAGAATTAACGCCGCATATATATCTCACATATTATTGATTCAATTATTGTCACAGTATCATCTGCATTATATGATATATTATTAAATCAATAATTGAGATGACAAAGTTATTCATATTATTAAATTGCAATATTTACAATGTCTAGAAGTTCTGTCAAGGAGAGGTTTGGTAATCTAATTGTGCGCCAATAAGGAGAAATCCTTATCGAAAAGCCCCCTCTTTCCTGGAAACGACCTGGTTGTTAAATATTGTGAGTTATAATATTAATGATGAATAAGTTCGTGTTGATTAAAGATGAAATTGATAGTTCTATTGTGTTGGAATTATTAGTGTTAGTGTAAATCGACATTTATTTCGGTATTAATGGATGTCTGGAAGTTATATTGACCAGTTGGGTAATTAATCGGATAAATGAGAAATTAATTGCTATTAATTCACATGATTATAACTATTTATTCACATGTGTGTACTATTGATTCACATTCTTGTTACTATTAGGGGAGTTGGTGCAAGATTGATAATACTTACATGACTAAGTTAAAAATGGAGGTATAGATGGAGGTACTATACTGTAATTCGTATTTTTACATGTCTAGAACTAATGATTCACATGATTTACTATTAGGGGAGGTGGTGGAAGTTTGATAATACTTGCAGAACTAAATTAAAAATAAAGGAAAAGATGAAGGTATTATACTGTAATATTCTGAGCCCCAAAATGTGCAATTATCGAAACTATATTTTCCTATAAATAGAAGCTCATTTCTTCATTATTCTTCACCAATTCACTCAAGCAATAGAGCAATTATTATAGAGAGAAATTATAGAGAGAAAGAAGAAGAGAAGTCTGCTACCTCTCTACTCCAGTATCCAGTTTCTTTCTAAGGTAAGGGATATTATTATTATAGTAAGGGGTATTATTTCTTTCGTATTCATGAAGAGAGCTATTGTTATTTCATTCCTTATTATTCTGTTTGAATAACCTGTATACGTGGACTACCGTATACATGGTGAAATTCTTCTGTTATTCCATTATTTATTATTTTGTTGGAATAACATGTCTATGCGAAGTATCGCATACATGGTGAAATTCTTCAGTTATTCCATTCTTTATTATTCTATTGGAATATCACATGCGTCGTAATTTACGCTTTGACTGGTTCCATTATTTATTATTATGTTGAAATAACTTGTCTGTGCAGTTTATCGCATGCATGGTGAATTCTTTTGTTATTCTATTCTTTATTATACTAAGTTGGTTAAAGTTTTGGCTTCTATACTCCATGAAATTAGTGGAATATCCTTGATATTTGCGCTTCATCTAGTATCTTTTCATAGAAATATTCTTCTGAGCATTCTTGAATTTTACTCTACAAAGAAGTATTATGTTGACAATTTGGACATTATTGATTTCTGGATAAATTAGATTATAAATCTTTAAAATTTATTCTTGAACTTGTTTTATTGAATTCCTATATCATTGTTATCATCCTCGTGTTTATATTCTGTTGAAAGTCATTTGTGGCCTGTAGTGCATAGATGGACTTGGTATGATTATGACCAGGAATCATTCGGTATAATCATGACCGTAACGTTATAAATAATGTGGTAAAAGTCCTCATTGGTCTGTAGTGCATTGATGGACAGTTGTTGGCATGATCATGACCATTAATAAATACACAAATATCCTTGGCCCGTAGTGCATGGATAATTTATGGTAGTGATACTAAGGAATATCCTTGGCCGTAGTGCAGGGGTGATTCGATGATGTGGATTATTTATTAAGATGAGTCTCAGCGATAAAAGTGATGAAAAACCTTTTAAATCATAGAAGATAGTAGATTTTATTCTCTACTTGACTATTCTAATGGATTGCTTGTTCCGCTGCAATTAAACTTGATGTTTGTTATATTGTATCAGTTTAACACTGTTGTAGGCGAACGATAATTTATTTTGCATTATCTTAGTCATAATATTTCTTCTTTGGGCTAGTTGAGCTCACCTTTTTGCTTTCATTGTTCTCTTGAGAAATGAGAACGTTGCCGGGACTAGTCGGAAGCGGGTGATGGTCCAGATGTTAGCATTAGTAGTCCTCACTATTCTGTTAAATAGTGTGACAATAAATGTAATGAGGACTCCATTGAGTGTGAATATTGTCTAGATGACAATATTCTTATTAAAACTCTAAGATTATGCTTTGTCGTATTTTACACGACTGTTGTATAATTAAGTTGTATTTGAATTTTCTTCCATGTATTTGGCGACTCAAGATGGGTGATGTATACTTGTTTTGGGGGTGTCACAGTTAGTTTTCATATTCCTAACCAACCAGTTATCCGAATTCAAGCATCCAAACCACTAAAGTTAATCACTGTCATATCAAGCCATAAAGCCATTCATTTATTGAAAAATGGATGTCAAGCTTTTTTAACCCATGTCACCGATTTAAATAAAAATATGTCTGATTTGAATGATATTTCTGTTGTTAATAAATTTCCTGACGTATTTTTTGAAGAACTTCCTGGCCTACCCTAGAGCGTGAAATCGAATTTTGTATTGACCTTGAACCCGGTACAAAACCCATTTCCAAAACCCCATATCGAATGGCTGCTATTGAACTTTTGGAGTTAAAAACCTAACTAAAGGAATTGTTAGACATTGGTTTCATTCGTCCTAGTACAATTTCCTTGGGGTGTTCCTGTTTTATTCGCAAAGAAGAAAGATGGGAGTATGTGACTTTGCATTGACTATCGAGAGTTGAATCATGTCACAAGCAAAAATAGGTACTCGTTACCCCGCATTGATGACCAGTTTGACCAATTGCAAGGTGCTAAATTCTTTTCAAAGATCGATCTTCGTTCCGGATGTCATCAGTTAAAGATTAAAACTGATGACATTCCAAATATTGCTTTAGAACTCGATACGGGCATTACAAATTTCTAGTTATATCTTTAGGATTGACCAATGCCCATGTTGCCTTTATGGACATGATGAGCCGAATATTCAAGGAATATTTGGATCATTTTTATGGTTGTCTTTATTGATGACATCCTAATATACTCCAAAAGCCTCAAATATTTCTTCACCTAGAACGAACCTAGCATGCGCCAAAGACGTTGGCTCATGCTATTGAAAGATTACGATAATGCCACTCAATATCATCCTGGAAAAGAGAACGTGGTAGCTAACGCGTTGAGTAGAAGATCGTATGCGGGTACAAGTGCGATATTGTCAACACAAGGACCCATTCCGTATGACTTACAAAGGATGGAGATAGAGTTAAAGATTGCAAGGACCCACGTAATGATGTTGAATATTTACGTGGAACCAGCTTTAATTGATAAAGTTAAAGCTACTCAAGCTACAGACCCGGAGCTGATGCATATGAAGAAGAAAGTACAAGAAGGTGCTATTCTAGAAGCTAGAATTGATGAAGAAGGAATTCTTCGAGTCAACTCCAGACTTTGTGTTCTTAACGACTCTGATTTGAAGTATAAAATCATGATGGAGGCACATAACACACTATTTACAATCCATCATGGAAGTATTAAAATGTATCGTTATCTTAGACATATATTTTGGTGGAGCAATATGAAGAGAGAGATCGCGGAGTTTATCTCAAGGTGTTTAACTTGTTAACGTGTCAAGGCAGAGCATCAAGTGTCAAAAGGTCCATTTCAACCACTTGAAATTCCAGAATAGAAGTGGGAGCATATTAACATGAATTTCATTACTGGCATTCCTAAGGTTTCTCAAGGCATAGATGCAATTTGGGTCATTTTCAATAGATTAACCAAGTCTGCTCATTTCTTACCTATACGAGAAACGTATTCACTTGAACGTCTTGCTCGTATGTACAAAAATGAGATTGTGAGATTGCATGTTATGCCAGTATCCATAATTTTTTATCGAGACCCACGATTCTCTTCACGATTTTGGGTGAGCTTGCAGAAAGCTATGGGCACTGATTTACGATTCAGTTTTGCATATCATACCAAGACAGATGGGCAATTAGAAAGGACTATTCAAACTCTTGAAGATCTATTGAGACTTTGCGTACTAGACTTCAAAGGAAGTTGGGGCAAATTCTTACCATTGGCGGAATTCTCCTACAACAACAGTTATCAAACAAGTATAGGCATGGCTCCATTCGAGGCGTGTATGGACGAAAGTGTCGTTCTCCCATATGCTAGGACAAAGTGGGTGAAGCAACGTTGTTGGGACCAAAATTGGTACGCATGACTATGAAAAAGATTTAAATGATCCGTCAACGTATACAAACCTCACAAGATCGACAAAAGAGTTATGCCAATCTTCATCGAAGGGACGTGGAGTTCAATGTTGGAGATCATGTATTATTACGTGTTGCTCCATGTAAAGGAGTTACGAGATTTGGAAAGAGAGGAAAGCTCAACCCTCGATTCATTGATCCATTTGAAATCCTTGACAGAGTAGGAACTGTGGCATATAGAATCGCCTTACCACCATGTATGTCTCGTGTTCATAATGTTTTTTCACATATCTATGTTACGTAAATATGTGGAAGACCCAAACCACATTGTTGAGTTAGAACTAGACGAGATAGCCAAAGATTTAACGTATGAGGAGGTGACTGTCAACATCTTTGATAAGAAGGAGAATATTCTACACTCAAAGGTTATACCTCAAGTCAAAGTTTTATGGAGAAACCATGATATTGAGGAAATGACCTAGGAGTTAGAATCTGAAATGAAAACCAGGCATCCTCACCTCTTCGACATATCAGGTATGTACATTAATTTTGAGTACGTAATTTCATAAGGAGGGGAGGTTATAAGACCCCAACTTTTATGAATAAAGAGTTATTTTTCTCTAAATATTATTTTGAATAGTAAGGTGTTGATTTGATATAATGTTATAGTTATGGGTGATATGTGCAAATTTTATAAAGTAAGCAAGTGGTCATAAAATGTATGTTTGGTCGGGAAATATTCTTTTTGTCGGGGAATATTCTTACGATGGCACAATCAATTGTGGACCACATAACGGAATAACTGTCGGATATAGAAAGAGATAGAAATAACCTTTTCATAAAATAAAGGCGAGACTTTTACCGTTAAACTGTTGAAATACCCGGTGATAAAAGTACAGTAATACGCGTTGTTGCACAGTAGCACACGATATTGCACAATATCTATGATTAATTGATGCTTACATAAGAAGTTACTTAGTTTTATTCAATAATTGCCACAGTAGTTACTGCATAGTATCTCATATTATCGATTCCATTATTGTCACTGTATCATCTGCATTATATTTTATATTATTAAATCAATAATTGATACGACACAGTTATTCATTGTAAGACCCCAATTTTTTTTTTAATAAAATAGAATTTCCTCTATTTATTATTTTGAAATAGTAAGGGTTGATTTGATTGATGTGGTTAGTTATGGATAAAATGCACAAATATTTCAAATAAGCAAGTGATTATAAAATATTCATTGTTATCGTGGAATATACGTTTGGTCGTGGAATATTCATACTGTCGGGGAGTATTCGTACGATGGCGCAACCTTGTGTGGGCCCCATAACAGAAAGTGATTAGATGAAGAAAATGACAAGCTTTAGTTTTTATAAATAACGACGTAGTTGTTACCGTTAACACTGTTGGAATACCTGGAGGTTAAAACATAGTAATACGCGGTGTTGCATAGTAGCACACGGTATTGCACCAATTATTGATTCTTGCGTAAGAAGGTACTACTCAATAATTGTTACAGTAATTACTATTCAATATTTTATTTTGTTGATTTAATAATTGCTACGTTGATATTTTATATTATTGTTGTTACCATTATTATCACTGCACAGTATTTTCCATTATCAGATTAATAATTCATATTATTTGAATAATATTATTAGACAACATTATTGGCAATGTCTAAGGAAGTTTTATCTAGAAAAGGGGTTTGGTCACCTCATTGCACACCAGTAAGGAGAAATCCTTATTGGAAAGCCCCCTCTTTCCTGGGAATGACCTAGTTGTCATTATTGTGATTCTGTAATATTATTTGAAAATAATTAATTATTGATTTATATGATAAGGAAAATATTTATTTACGTGGATATAAACAGAGAAATTTATATAAAAGTGACAATTGTTGAAAATTGATATTTTATCTTTTCTAATAAAATAATTAATTTAAATATATTATTATATTACATTATAAATGTATAATGCGATAATATAATAATATAATAACGGTGATATTTTTATAATGAATGTGTGATATATGAATAAATGAGGAGGAAGAGTATGTTTGTTACAATAAATGCTAAAAACATGTTAAACATGTTAGTGGTCCCCGTTTTTGACTAAAATTTAATTATAGCCTGCAAAATCGCCCTTGTGTGGATTTCGGTCAATTTCTATTTAGAATTTGGAAAAACTTAAAGCTATAAAGTTGTAGATAATTGAATTTCCTATGGAATGGACATAAGATTCAAAATTTTCTGATAAAGGGCAATTTATTATGAATTATTGAAGTTCCGGAATATTGGGTCTGAATTGATTTTATTATAAAAAATGTTTAAAACATGTTTTTCATTTTGGTGGGCCCCACTTGCATGTGGTAAATGCTGAATTCAGATGGTAAGGTGTGTGTAGGAAATTTAAATAAAAATATTAATATTTTATTAAATTTTCTGCTTTAGTGTTCTAAGCATTTTCCTATAAAGAGGGTGCTTAGGTTAGGTTTAAAAATCACATCAGAAACTGAAGTTTTCTCTCTCTATATTATCGAGCGTATTTTTGTGAGTATTTAGAAATCTTGAGAGTTGCTATACGGTGCAAGTTCCCTTCAGCGTAATATCCGACATTCCAATCAGAAATATTATTCTTTTGAGGTAAGGGATGTTATTTTTCTTGAAAATATTTTCATCACCCTCAGTCCTAAATGATGATATTACTGAATATCTTTGGCCTATAGTGGAAAGATGAATGATTTTCTGATGAACATATTTGGCCCGTAGTGCAAAGATGAACAGGTGTTGAGAGATGAACATGACCAACGAATGAATATCTTTGGCCTGTAGTGCAAAGATGAATATTTGATTCAAGATGTATATTGATTGATGTTACAGGGATAAAATATTGATGATGAACTTTTAAATTCATAGATGATAGTAGATTTCATTCTCTACTTAACTCTTCTAATGAATTGTTGTTTCAAATTGGTTGTTGATCTAAAACTTGTTGTCTATTATATTCTATCAGATTTTTCCCTGTTGAAGACTAAGGATAATTTGTTGTACATTATCTTAGTTGTGACGCCCCCAAATTTGGGTATCTTCCAACCCGACATATGGTGCTATACGACACTCATAACTATACAATCATTCCATTGAAAACACAACATAATGAATGTAATTACTATCTTCTTATTACAATCAAAGTGAAATCCTTTCCCAGGTTCATAAACCGATTACATCATTCATTATTCGTAAGTATAATACATACAATCATATTAATCTATTACAAGATATTTAACTATCCATCTTAGCCTTGCCCTTATTTCTCTTAGCATTCTCAGTATGCTCAACTTTAACTGCAATCATATAATTCACGCAAGAAGTGAGCATAACAAGCTCAACAAGTTTAACAAAGAATAATATCAATACCACATTTATGAATTATATTAAAATCATCCATAACTGAACAAATAGTCATGAAGTATTATGAAACAATAATACTTAACAATTCATAACATCAGTTCCCAAAATATATAATAGTTTAGGAATTCTGAACCGGTCATAAGACCATGAACAATAGCTTTCTATTTTCATATTTGAAAAGGATATCACAACACTAAGGTTGTACATCCGACATTACTTACGAGCACTTCTAGTTGATCAGCCTATAATACTCTATGTTGATCAACATTCATCTGTTAAACGTATTTACGTTTATGTTTTGGCAAACTCATGTGCCCATCGAATAATCGATGAAAAATACTTTTGTTTGTTCATAGACAAGCCTTACCTTCAAATCCGTACCAATTACTTGGCATAGGATAGCGTTATCAGTTCTATATAGAAAGATATGTATATACATCAATCTATATCTTACGAATAGTCTAGCCGAGTTAAAATTGGCATTGACCCTTTCTTCAAAATCAGTCATGCAATTCAGTACAATGAATCACATAAAACTTGACTAACTTGAAGGTTAGACAAGCGTTAAGATAACTTGCCTTCAAGCGTCTTCAAATAATTTATTCGACTGTTCTCAGCCTTTACAGGATATACATGATATACTCACATAGCACACTGTAATTAGCTACCAAACAATCAGTCACATCGTTTATACCAACTTCTTTCTCTTCTATGTGTTATTTGACTTTATTTCATTAATAAGGTCAATTCAACATACTATCCTTCATCCCGGCTTGTTAATGATTTTATGTTACTAACCGAATCAATCATCATTAGTGAAGTACTAATGTCGATTACCATTCCCGGTTATTATTAACTCTTTATGTTCTTCGTTACCATACTATCAACTCGCGTTCAATTCATAAGTTCATTACCATATACATTAGTATATGCAACCTAGGAATATTATTAGTACATTCATTGAGTATATAAACTTAACTCATGTAGATCTCAGAACAACTAAAGTTCAAAACCTAGTTTTTCTAACAAAACCCTTGTATCGGCACATGGCGTGTGCATATATATACTTAATCTTGGCAACTGCGGCGCGATCTGCGATAGCGAGTCCGGTTTCGTGACTGCGGTGTGAAACTTCTTCTCATGAGTGGCGCTACGGCGCCACTCTCCAGTAGGTTATGGCACTATATCGGTATGTATTTGATACAAGACATTAAGCCTTGTCTTGCGTCTGGCGCGAACCTCGACACCGACCGAAAATTTTAACAGCTAAAATTTTTGGTGGACTTCCCGGATCCATAACTCCATCGTTATAAGTCCGATTTGGTCCGTTCAAAAGCCTACAAGTCATAAATTATATACCCTACGCGTTCATATAAGAATTTTACTATTTTGAATCCGTTAACTCAAAATTCACTAGTAAGTTCTTTTTCATGCGTTCGTTAAACGTTAATGAGTGTTCAATACTCGTTTTCTTTGTTTTAAGTCAGAATCCGATGATTCTTTAGTCCACAACTCTTAAATACTTTATCTCACGTGTTGACATTGAAAACCAATGTTTTCAAGTCCCACGACAACTTTTGACTATCAATCTGGAATTTCTACGTTTTTTGACGTTTAACGTCTAATTCCGTAAAATTCGCCATAACTTCGTTACTAGTGTTCTACAAGCCAAATCACATGGAATAATCCATTGATTTCATATCTACATCCTAACCAAGCAAGATGCACATATATTAATATTGACGGAGTTCAATTGTTCATCAACAACCAAACTCAACAAATCCATATTTCCTACGGTTTAAACTTACTCAAACCCTTACAATTCCTATTTCCACATGACTTATAAATATTTTACTTATTAAAAGCCATCCTTATTCCTCCTAAGAGGCATACTCCACCAATTTATGATTCCTTATTTTCAAAGAAATCAAAAGAGATGGAAACTATTAATAAGGAATATTACCTTAACGATCTTTGTGTTATTAATAGAAACTTTAAGGAAAAGCTTCAAAGTGGTAAGTTTGTTTGAGTTTAGCACTTTCTCTCTCTCAATATAGATTGATTGACTCTTGGAAAACTAAAAATAGACAACAATTGCCTTCTATTTATAAGCTTTTCAAATGGAGGGCAAGAAGGTCTTTATCCCCCACCTCCTTACTATTCACTACTTAATCACCAAGTAAAATACTTGGTGATCAAGTAGTTTACTTAACTTGCACACCAAGTGGTCGGCCCACCATGTCCATGGGTCATCCCCATGGGTTACCCCATGGGTTTTACCCATTCAGTGATCCACTGGTTCGATCCACGATTTGGTTTCTTGGATCGGGCCTAATTAAACTTAACGTTGGGCCTTGACTTGGGCTTAAACACTTAATTCATTGGGCTTGATCATTCAATTATTTAGGCTTGATATAAACCAAATCCAATTGGATTATACTAAGTCCTTATACTATAAATCTAATAATACCAATCATATTCTACACGTATAATTCACGTATTCTCTTCGTATAATACTTGTACGATATTCATATTGTACTTCGTATTAAATCTTCGTATTATACGCGCATAATAAATAGTATCACACTTGTATAACGTACGCATAATCATCGTAATTCATTATACAAATCCCATTTCCTTCTCAGAAATCATTCTTCTCAACCCTTAGGTTTTAAGTCCGCAGGCGAAAACTTCGTTTGCCATAAATGAAATATTATTAAATATTCCATCTTGTCTTAATATCCTATCATTACGCGTTTCTCGGAATCTCAAACTAAATTCCCGAATAGAAACGGATGAATAGTGTTTTTACAGAAATTTCTCGAAAAACTTTTATTTTCATCTTGGAAATTCCAAACAATTAATTCTATCACATAAAAAGATTACTAACCACTTCTAGGTTATAGAACGACCTTCACATAGCTTACTCACATAAATAATCCATTAAATTCATTTAATTCACATAATTAAATAAAAATTTAATTCTCATATAAATCCGATTTTCTCGGGCGTTACATTCTCCCCCCTTATAAGGATTCTGTCCCCAGAATCTCGCTTATAATTACATAAACAAATGATGAAATTTTTTCTTCATTTTACTTTTGAGTTCCCACGTTGCTTCTTCAGCATTGTGGTTTCTACATATCACCTTCAATGAAGGTATTATCTTATTTCTCAAAACTTGTTCATTCCTATCAATAATTTGAATTGGAAGTTCTTTATACGATAAATCTTTCTCTATCTGAATAGATTCATACTCTATTACGTGCTTATAGTCCGTCTTATAGGGACGCAACACAGACACATGAAACAAATTGTGTATACGGCCCATTCCTGGAGGTAAGGCTACTTTATAAGCCACCTCTCCTACCCTTCTTAAGATCTCAAAAGGTCCTACAAACCTTGGACTTCCCTTTCCTCCCAAAACGTATCTTCCCTTTTTATGTTCGGCCACTAAAAGTTCTGACGAAGGTCCTGATACATCTTCGTACTACTGGGATGTATCGAGTACCTCGAACTATGGGCCTCACTCATTATCTCCTCCTTTAATTTGGAATTATTTGGAACCCAAATTCTTCCTTCAAAATGCAGTAATCCCTCCTTATCAAGGTTATACTTAGTCTTTTCTTCATCTTCTATTCTCTTTTTCATATGCCTACATTCCTCGTTGCTCAGTTGCACTTCTTTAACACGTTCCACTAAGGTCAGTCGAGTCTTCATGGAGAATAACATCTCCTCTGCTTCACCTGGAAATTTAACTTCTAATTATATTCTCGCCATCGTTGTTACTAACTCATTTTGAGCCGTTAACATTGACAGTTTCTCTCTACCCTTCCTGCTTAGCGCATCGGCTACCACATTTGCTTTCCCCGGATGATATAAAATATCACAATCGTAATCTTTTATCGATTCTAACCTTCTACGCCTCATATATTCAACTCATTCGTGTGAAGATATATTTGAGACTTTTTATGGTCCGTATATATCTCACACTTCTCACCGTATAGATAATGCCTCTATATTTTTAAGGCAAAAACTACAGCTGCCAATTCTAGATCATGAGTAGGATAGGCCTTCTCATAATCCTTTAATTGGCGTGACACATACGCAATGACCTTGCCATGCTGCATGAGCACGCAACCCAGTCCTTTATGCAAAGCATCGCTATACACTACAAAATTCCCTGTATCATCTCGTAAAGATAATACAGGTGCCTCACTTAACCTCTTCTTTAGTTCCTGAAAACTGTTCTCACATTTTTCAGTCTACACATACTTCACCGACTTCCTTGTCAAATTTGTCAGCGGAGTAGCTATTTTAGAAAAGTCCTGAATGAACCTTCTATAGTATCCCGTCAATCCCAGAAAATTCCGAACCTCAGTTGGTGTTTTCGGTTGTTCCCACTCTTTAACAGCTTCCACTTTTGCTGGATCCACGAAAATGCCATCTTTTCCAATAACATGTCCTAGAAACTGCACTCGTTCAAGCTAAAATTCACACTTTGTGAATTTCTCATACAACTTCTCCTTTCGTAGTGTCTCCAACACTATCCTTAAATGTTCAGCATGATCGTCTGACGTCTTAGAATAGACTAGAATATCATCAATGAACACTATAACGAACTTATCCAAATACTATTTGAACACTCTGTTCATCATATCCATAAATGTGGTTGGTGCATTAGTCAACCCAAACGACATAACCAGGAACTCGTAATGGCCATAACGAGTTCTGAACGTCGTCTTAGGTACATCCCCCTTCCTCACTTTTAACTGATGATACCCCGTACGCAAATCTATTTTAGAAAAATACTTTGCCCCTTTCAACTGATCAAATAGATCATCGATCCTGGGCAACTGGTATTTATTCTTAATCGTTAGCTTGTTCAACTCTCGATAGTCGATACAAAGTCGTAACGACCCATCCTTTTTCTTTACAAATAATACCAGTGCTCCCCAAGGAGACACACTCGGTTGAATGTACTTTTTGTCTAATATTTCTTGTAATTGAACCATTAACTCCTTCATCTCAACTGGCGCCATCCAGTATGGTACCCTTAAAACTGGTGCCGTACCTGGTAACAGATCAATCACGAACTCAACCTCCCTATCCGGTGGAATACCCGGTAATTCCTCCAGAAATACATCCGCGAACTCTTGAGCTATAGGTATCTGGTCCAAGGATGCTCCCACTCTTTGGGTATCCATAACATGGCATAGATAACCTACACAACCCTTTATTAACATCTTTCTAGCTTGTGCCATCGTTAGACAAGAAGAGCGCCTCGGTGATTTACTATCGAAGAACACTACCTTGATTTTCTTAGAAAGCCGAAGGTTCACACTTTTACTATGGCAATCTATTATAGCCTTATGGTTAATCAACCAATCCATACCATGAATTATATCGAATTCTTTTAACCTTATCGGTACCAAAACTACCGATAACTTATTCCCTCTAATAATTACGCAACAATCCTTATGAATATATTCAATGGGGATTATTTCTTCATTTGCTACCTTAACATCTAAAGGTATTGCTAACTTTTCAAGGATTAAACCTAATCGCTTAGCAAATCCACATGCTATAAAAGAACAAGTAGCACCAGAGTCAAATAACACATAAGCATTTATTTCATTGACTGGAATGATACCTACTACTACATCTGATGATGCAATCACATCTTGGACAGTCATATTAAATGTACGGGCTGAGGGTCTACCCACAGATGGTGTTGGTCCAGTAATGGCTAACTTACCACTACCAGAACCCTTATTTCCCTCTAACCCTTTCTTCGGGCAATTTCTTGCCATGTGGTCCAATGATCCACAAACAAAACACCCATGGTTTTTCTTAGGGTTAGGACAGTTGGGTGATAAATGTCCCTCCTGCCCACAGTTGTAGCAAACTGATTTCCCTTTTAAACAGACTCCCAAATGAGTCTTTCCGCATGTCTTGCATGCCTCCATCCTATGCTTAGGATCTCCTTCTTTCACCCCAGTATTCCCAGGATTAAAGCTCTTCCTCTTAGGCATATTGCCACTACCGCTGACAACTTCTGCCTTATTTTCCTCCATCTACCTTGTTCTTATTCTTTCTTTCCTTGTGGTACTGAGACAACGCCTCATCACCACCTTCGGCTATAATAGCCTTTTTCAGAATGGTCCCATAAGAAGCACTCTAAAACACCGAAATCCTACTGTAGAGCCAGGGTTTCAGGCCCTACTCAAACCTATGAGCCTTCCTTTCTTATGTGTCCACCTAATGTGGAGCAAATCTCACCAATTCATTGAATTTAGCGGCGTAATGAGGAACTGTCATATACCCTTGCTTAAATTCCAAGAACTTAATCTCCATTCTACCTTGCATGCTAGTAGGGAAATAGTTCTCAAAAAATACTTTCTTGAACTGTTCCCATGTAACTGCCTCTATTCTAGCCCCACCCTGGTGAGCTTCCCACCAGTAGTTAGCTTCCCCTTTCATCATGTAAGTCGCAAAAGAAGTCTTTTGCGCCTCACTTACGTTTGTAATAACAAACGCCTTCTCTATCTCTTTTACCCATGTCTGGGCCTCTAAGGGGTCCGTCGTTCCTCGGAACTCCGGAGGCCCCACACTTTTGAATTCCTTAAAGGTAGTTGTTCTAGCTACCCTAGGTGCTACGAGAATTCATCCCCTAACTTGGTTAAATGATGCCGTTAATAAATTAATGAACTCTTGCATAGGGTTATTAGGACCCCCCTGATTTTCATTATGAGACTCGGCCTCTTGGTTACGTTGTCTTCTTCTTGGCGGCATAATTCTGATTAAATAAATAAAGTTTCATTATTATTTAATTAACTACTTGGTTATCATTCTCAAATAACAACTCATACCATAACAAGCACATTAAATAAAAACTTCATTATATTAATATGCTTTTATAGTCAAAACTATTTACACTTTGCTTCCTTAGCCAAAAAACTATTACGTTACTATCCCGCGATTGACTTCTACAAAAATTGGGATTTACTAAACGAATACCCTTTAATTGTACAAAAGAGGGTTTTACGTCACTATACATATACAAAAAAGATCTAACGATCTAATAACACTACTTTACGACATTCTCATGTTTCTGATTCGCTAGAATCGAAACAATATCTCGACTAATCGTATGTCGAGTCTGCCCTGACTCAATAGAATAACAAGCAATTTTCAGTTTGAAATCCTCATAAGCACATTCGTGGATGTAAGACATCCGGGCTATCATCTGGTCCTTTTCAACCAGTTTCTTTCGAAGCTCTACGGCCTCTTCCTTATAATCTCTAGCTTTATCTGTCATGAGCACTTTCTCATCGTGCTCTGACTCAAAATCTGCCTCTGTAGACTCCTTCACCTCATACAAGGTGGTAATCTCCTCATTTTGTGTCTGCACCACTGTGCACAGATGCACATTCCTATCCAACACAGGCAAGTACAATGACCTCATTTCCTCTGGAGGTGTTGACTCCTGAGTAGGTACCACCGTGTTAATCGATGTTACCTCCATATCCTCTTTCACGTCTATCATCATATTTAGATATGATGCTATTCCCATCGTTTCCTTAGAGTAATCCTCCCCGGAAATGTACTCTTCCGGATCAGAATCTTCTAAAACCACTACCGGTACCTCCGCCACTAGCATCGGTACTACCTCTATTTGGTTCACTGACTCTTCACTCACAACGTGAATGTCTCTTTACATCATGCTATCGATCGACATCTACAATAACACATAACAAGTTGATTAGTACATAATACACAATAGTATAAGCACAAATCACATTTAATTTATTTAAGGTTACTTTTCATCTTTTAAATCATTCAGTACTGAGTTTTCTCAATACTTTATTAATTCATTAGACTCAAATTTCTTTCTTCGGACTTTACCTTTCTTACGAGGTTATTAGCCTAAGGTTCTTCCCCCCTTGAGTTTTATAACCTAATGCTTTGATACCAACCTGTGACGCCCCCAAATTCGGGTATCTTCCAACATGATATATGGTGCTACACGGTACTCATAACTATACAATCATTCCATTGAAAACATAACATATTGAATGTAATTACTATCTTCTTATTACAATCAAAGTGAAATCCTTTCCCAAGTTTATAAACCGATTACGTCATTCGTTGTTCATAAGTATAATACATACAATCACATTAATATATTAGAAGATATTTAACTATCCATCTTAGCCTTGCCCTTATTAATCTTAGCATTCTAAGTATGCTCAGCTTTAATTGCAATCATATAATTCACGCAAGAAGTGAGCATAACAAGCTCAACAAGTTTAATAAAGAATAATATCAATACCACATTTGTGAATTATATGAAAATCTTCCATAACTGAACAAATAGTCATGAAGTATTATGAAACAATAATACTTAACAATTCATATCATCAGTTCCCAAAGTATATAATAGTTTAGGAATTCTGAACCGGTCATAAAACCATGAACAATAGCTTTCTTTTTTCATATTTGAAAAGGATATCACAACACTAAGGGTGTACATCCGACATTACTTATGAGCACTTCTAGGTGATCAGCCTATAGTACTCTATGTTGATCAACATTCATCCATTAAATGTATTTATGTTTAAGTTTTGGCAAACTCGCGTGCCCATCGAATAATCAATGAAAAATACTTTTGTTTGTTCATAGGCAAACCTTACCTTCAAATCCGTACCAATTACTTGGCATACAATAGTGTTATCAGTTTTATATATATATATATATATATATATATATATACATCAATCTATATCTTACGAATAGTTTAGCCGAGTTAAAACTAGCATTGGCCCTTTCTTCAAAATTTATCATGCAATTCTGTATAATGAATCGCATAAAACTTGACTAACTTGAAGGTTAGACAAGCGTTAAGAAAACTTGCCTTCTAGCGTCTTCAAATAATTTATTCGACTGTTCTCAGCCTTTAGAGGATCTACATGATATATTCACATAGCACACTGTAATTAGCTACCAAACAATCAATCACATCGTTTATACCAACTTCTTTCTCTTCTATATCTTATTTGACTTTATTTCATTAATAAGGTCAATTCAACATACTATCCTTCATCCCGGCTTGTTAACGATTTTACGTTACTAACCGACTCAATCATCATTAGTGAAGTACCAATGTCGATTACCATTCCCGGTTATTATTAACTCTTTATGTTCTTCGTTATCATACTATCAACTCGTGTTCAATTCCTAAGTTCATTACCATATACATTAGTATATGCAACCTAGGAATAGTATTAGTACATTCATTGAATATATAAACTGAACTCATGTAGGTCTTGAAACAACTGAAGTTCAAAACCTAGCTTTTCTAGCTAAACCCCACAATATCGCCATGACGTGGCATATATACCTAACACTAGCGTTATGGCGCTAATGCAGTAATGTCTTCGAGTTACGGTTCCGGACTTTGTGGCGTGAAACTTCTTCTCATGAGTGGTATTTGCTATTTCTCTCTCCGATGAAGATTATGACAACATGTCAAGGCGCTTACTGGACACGACACATTAAGCATTGCACAGGCGTAGCATTGCTAGACCTCGACACCGAAAAATTTTAACAGCTAAAATTTTTGGTGAACTTCCTGGATCCATAACTCCATCGTTATAAGTCCGATTTGGTCCATTCAAAAGCCTACAACTCATAAATTACACACTCTATGCATTCATATAAGAATTTTACTATTTTGAATCCGTTAACTCGAAATTCAGTAGTAAGTTATTTTTCATGCGTTCGTTAAACGTTAATGAGCGTTCAATACTCGTTTTCTTCGTTTTAAGTCGGAATCCGACGATTCTTGAGTCCACGATACTTAAATACCCTATCTCACGTGTTGACATTGAAAACCAACATTTTCAAGTCTCACAGCAACTTTCGACTATCAATCCGAAATTTCTATATTTTTGACGTTTAACGTCTAATTCCGTAAAATTCGCCATAACTTCGTTACTATTGTTCTATAAGCCAAATCACATGGAATACTCCATTGATTTCATATCTACATCCTAACTAATCAAGATGCACATATATTAATATTGATGGAGTTCAATTGTTCATCAACAACCAAACTCAACAAATCCATATTTCCTACGGTTTAAACTTACGCAAACCCTTACGATTCCTATTTCCACATGACTTATAAAGATTTTACTTATTACGAGCCATCCTTATTCCTCCATAAGAGGCATACTCCACCAATTTATGATTCCTCATTCTCAAAGAAATCAAAAGAAATGGAAACTATTAATAAGGAATATTACCTTAACGATCTTTATGTTATTGATAGAAACTTTAAGGAAAAGCTTCAAAGTGGTAAGTTTGATTAAGTCTAGCTCTTTCTCTCTCTCAATATAGGTTGATTGACTCTTGGAAAACCAAAAATAGACAACAATTGCCTTCTATTTATATGCTTTTCAAATGGAGGGCAAGAAGGTCTTTATCCCCCACCTCCTTACTATTCACTACTTCATCACCAAGTAAAATACTTGGTGATCAAGTAGTTTACTTAACTTGCACACCAAGTGGCCGGCCCACCATGCCCATGGGCCTTGACTTGGGCTTAAGAACTTAATTCATTGGGCTTGATCACTCAATCATTTGGGCTTGATATAAACCAAATCCAATTGGATTATACTAAGTTCTTATACTATAAATCCAATAATACCAATCGTATTCTACACATATAATTCACGTATTCTCTTCGTATAATACTTGTAGGATATTCGTATTGTACTTCGTATTAAATCTTCGTATTATACGCGCATAATAATAGTATCACACTTGTATAACGTACGCATACTCATCGTAATTCATTATACAAATCCCATTTCCTTCTTAGAAATCATTCTTCTCAACCCTTAGGTTTTAAGTTCGCAGGCGAAAAATTCGTTTGCCATAAATGAAATTATATTAAATATTCCATCTTGTCTTAATATCCTATCATTACGCGTTTCTCGAAATCTCAAACTAAATTCCCGAACAGAAACGAATGAATAGTGTTTTTACGGAAATTTCACGGAAAACTTTTATTTTCGTCTTGGAAATTCCAAACAATTAATTCTAGCACATAACCAGATTACTAACCACATACACACATTCTAGGTCATAGAACGACCTTCACATAGATTACTCACATAAATAATCCATTAAATTCATTTAATTCACGTAATCAAATAAAAATTTAATTCTCATATAAATTCGATTTTCTCGGGCGTTACATTAGTCATAATATTCTTTATTGAGCTAGTTGAGCTCACCCTTTTCCTTTTTGTTCCATTTTTCTTCTCAGGAGGCGAGAATATAGCAGGAACTAGTCGGGGTATGGAGTGATGGTTCAAGATTTTTGTTTTATTAGTCCTCACTATTTTGTAAAATAGTGTATCAATAATTGTAATGAGGACTTATTTGAGTGTAGATATTGTCTAGAAGATAATATTTGTATTTAAACTCATAGTTTATGTATTGTCGTATTTTGCACGACAATTGTATTAATGAAGTTGTAGTTATTTCTGTACCATGTATTTGGCGACTCAGAATGGGTGATGTATACCTATTTTGAGGGCGTCACAGTTGATATCAGAGCTTAGGGATATGGTCTCTGGCGAAGATTGGGGAATAGAACTAGGAGGGGAGAGACGAGTAAATCCTTTTCTAGTGTGTCCTACCTAAGCTTATTTGTTATTTAATTGGTCGATCAGAATATAGGGATAATATGTGGCATGTCAATTAATCATTGTTTTGTGACAATAAAATGGCATCTAAAGATGTTGAGATAAGCAATGGAGCACATGAGATCGTTGAGTCACCATTGATCAATACACAGGATAAGGTGCATCAAGAAGGCAATAACCCTCCTGTAAGCAATAATACCGACCAAATGATGACCGATGGTATGTTTAGGAACTTTCTAGAATTCATGCAAAACCAAACGAGAGAGACTACTGTTCAAAATGCAGGTGGAAACACTGGTAACTCACGGATGGTCACCGCTAAGCAATTCAAGGAGTTGGGACCGCCGGAGTGTTTGGGAAAGCCAGAACCACTTACGGCAGAGACGTGGATAAAGCAGATTACGAAGATATTTGATATCTTGGGATGCTCAGAGGAGCAAAAGGTTCCTTTCGCCACCTTTATGTTGCGAGGAGAGACAGATTACTGGTGGAAATCCGTAAAGCGTAGTCAGCCTACCGCACTGAAGATGTCTTGGGAGAAGTTCCAAGAATTGTTCAACGACAAATACTTTCCCAAAAGTATTCGTTACATGAAGGAGGTAGAGTTTATCAAGCTGGAGCAAAATAATATGGACGTGTTGCAATACGAAGCTAAGTTTGCCAAGTTGTCCCAATTTGCATCCCATTTGGTTGATAATGAGGAGAGAATGATGTGAATGTTTCTGCAAGGTTTGAAACCCGAAATACGTCAATATCTCATTTCTCACAAACTTTGTTTATATTCAGATGTTGTGAATAGGGCTCAGTTATTGGAGCGTGATAATGAGTCAGCTCAACCGAAGAATAATGACCAACAACTCGATGATAATCGTACCAGTAGCAACGGCCATTGGAACAATGATAACCATCGTGGAGGAAATTATCATGCTAGAAATGGTAACCACTTCGGTGGTAATCATGGCCAAGATATTAGAAGAAATAATTCAAGTGGAAATTTCAAGAAGAGAAGATTTAACGATGATGGGAAGACGTCGACAGTAGCACCAGCACCAGCAACAAATTCTAGGGGAGGAGAACGACCGCCAGTTAGATGCTACAGATGCGGAGAGGAGGGCCATATAAGTCCAAACTGTTCACAGCCTTCCAAGGCATGTTTTAGTTATGGAAAAGATGGTCACATAGCTCGATTTAGTCCTGTAGCGAAATCAAGTCCAGCTGGGACGGTGTCACCAAAGGCGGATATGGACAAAACAAAGTCGACGGTTTTAGGAAAAGCATTTTTTGTGACTTCTCAAAAAGTGAGTAACCCGAACGAAGTTAGCACGGGTTAGTTAATTATAAACTCTTGCGAAGTTTATACCTTATTAGATACCGGTTCTACCCATTCTTTTATCTCTCCTACTTGTGCTCAACGTTTGAACTTGACTACTGAGAAATTAGACTTTAACTTATCTGTTGAAACTCCATTAGGAGAAACTTTCGTTACATCCACTGTTTATAAATTTTGTTTGATTCAAATTAGTACCCTCACCCTACCTGTTGATCTTATCTCTTTAAAGATACTTATATTTGATGTGATTTTTGGGATTGATTAGGTAACTACTCATCATGCTAAAATTGATTATTTTTGTAATGTTGTTAGTTTTCATATTCCTAACCAACCTATTTTGCGAATTCAAGCAACCAAACCATTGAAGTCAACACTTTCATATCAAGCCATAAAGCCATTCGTTATTGAAAAATGGATGTCAAGCTTTCTTAGCCCATGTCATGGACTTGAATAAAAATACGTCAGATTTGAATGATATTTCTATTATTTCCTGACGTATTTCCTGAAGAACTTCCTGGCCTACTCCCAGAGCGTGATATTGAATTTTGTATCGACTTTGAACCTGGTACAAAATGTATTTCTAAAATCTCATATCGAATGACTCCTATTGAACTCCAGGAGTTAAAAACCCAACTATAGAAGTTGGTACCCTAGCCTCTATCTGGTGACTTCCTTTGTGGAATGCACCGAAGCCAAACTCTTCATAGGGGATGTCATATTCGTACGGTGGTAAACTGATAGGTGCCATTGTGATGTGCTATCCAAGGTTGGGATATGAGTCACAGTTGAGAGCGGCCTACGTCAGTAATTGAAATACATAGCTTTCTAGGCTTAGCTGGTTATTATCGGAGATTTGCGTAAGGATTTTCTCAAATCGCTACTCTATTAACTCAGCTAACTCAAAAAGATACAAAATTCGAATGGAGCAAGGAATGTGAGAAAGGCTTCCAAGAACTCAAGAAGAGACTCATTTTGGCACCTGTTCTGATCATACCATCCTGGAAATGCGAACGTGGTAGCTGACGTGTTGAATAGAAGATCGTATGCGGGTACGAGTGCGATATTATCGAACACAAAGACCCATTTTGTATGACTTACAAATGATAGAGATAGAGTTAAAGACTCTAGAGACCCATGTGATGATATACGAGTAGAATCAACTTTAATCGATAAAGTTAAAACCGCTCAAGCTACATACCTGGAGCTGATGAATATGAAGAAGAAGGTACAAGAAGGCATTATTCTAGAAGCAAGAGACGATGAAGAGAGGAAATCTCAACTCTCGATCTATTGGTCCATTTGAAATCCTCGATCGAGTAGGAACTGTGGCATATAGACTCGCTTTACCACCAAGTATGTCGCGTGTTCATAATGTTTTTCGCATATCCACGCTATGTAAATATATGAAAGACTCGAACCACATTATTGAGTTAGAACCAGACAAGATAGCTGAAGATTTAACGTACGAGGAGGTACCTGTCAAGATATTGGATAGAAAGGAGCATGTCCTACGCTCAAAGGTTATAGCTCAAGTTAAAGTTTTATGGATAAAAACACCAGGTACGTACATCAATTTCGTGGATGAAATTTCATAAGGAGGGGAGGTTGTAAGACCCTAAATATTTTTTTAAATAAAATAGAATTTTCTCTATTTATTATTTTGAAATAGTAAGGGTTGATTTGATTAATATGGTTAGTTATGGGTAAAATACGCAAATATTTCAAATAAGCAAGTGGTTATAAAATATTCGTTGTTGTCGGGGAATATTCGTTTTCTTGTGGAATATTCTTACTGTCAGGAAATATTCGTACGACGGCGCAGCCTTGTGTGGGCCCCATAACATAAAGAGATTTGATGAAGAAAACAAAAAAGTTTGAGTTTTTATAAATAACAACGTAGTTGTTACCGTTAACACTGTTAGAATACCCGGAGGTTAAAACACAGTAATACGTGGTGTTGTACAGTAGCACACGGTATTGCACCAATTATTGACTCTTACGTAAAAAGGTACTACTCAATAATTGTTACAGTAATTACTATTTAATATTTTATTTTATTGATTCAATAATTGCTACGTTGATATTTTATATTATTGTTGTTTCCATAATTGTCACTGCACAGTATTTCCCATTATCAGATTAATAATTCATATTATTTGAATAATATTATTAGATAGCATTATTGTCAATGTTTAAGGAAGTTACGTCTCAGGAAAGGGGTTTGGTCACCTAATTGCGGCGCTTGATAAAGAGAAATCCTTATTGAAAGCCCCTCTTTCACAGGAATGACACAGTTGTTATTATTGTGATTACGTAATATTATTTGTGAATAATTAATTATTGATTTATATGATAAGGAAAATATTTATTTATGTGGATACAAATGGAGGAATTTTTAGAAAAATGACAATTGTTGAAAATTGATATTTTATCTTTTCTGATAAAATAATTCATTTAAATATATTATTATATTACATTATAAATGTATAATGTGATAATATAATAATATAATAACGGTGATATTTTTACAATGAATGTGTGATATATGAATAAATGAGGAGAAATAGTATTTTTGTTACAATAAATGCTAAAAACAAGTTAAACATGTTAGTGAGCCCCGTTTTTAACTAAAATTTGATTATAGCCTACAAAATCGCTTGTATGTGGATTTCAGTCAATTTTTATTTAGAATTTGGAAAAACTCAAAGTCACAAAGTTGTAGAGAATTGAATTTTCTATGGAATGGACATAAGATTCAAATTTTTCTGATAAAATGACTATTTATTATGAATTATTGAAGTTCCGGAATATTGAGTCTGAATTGATTTTGTTACAAAAAATGTTTAAACATGTTTTTCATTTTGGTGGGCCCCACTTGCATGTGGTAAATGCTGAATTCAGATGGTAAGATGTGTGTAGGAAATTTAAATTTAAATATTAATATTTTATTAAATTTTCTGCTTTAGTGTTCTAAGCATTTTCCTATAAATAGGGTGTTTAGGTTAGATGTAAAAATCACATCAGAAACTTAAGTTTTCTCTCTCTATATTATCGAGCGTATTTTTGTGAGTATTTAGAAATCTTGAGAGTTGCTATACGTTGCAAGTTCCCTTCAGCGTAATATCCGACATTCCAATCAGAAATACTATTCTTTTGAGGTAAGGGATGCTATTTTTTTTTAAATGATATTATTTCTTTCAATATCATTATACCGGAATATTGTAATGAATTTTATTATGAAATTTTTACTTACCTTTTCATGTAGGAGTTACTATTCACGAATTACTATTCATAAGTTACTATTCACGAGTTACTATTCACGAAGTATAATGATTTTTTTTATGGAATTTCTACCTTTTAGTGTCGGAGTTACTATTCACATATACGACACTATTCACGTATATGACACTATTCACTGTGACACCCCCAAAATAAGTATACAACACCCATTCTGAGTCGCCAAATACATGGTACAGAAACAACTATAACTTTATTAATATAATTATCGTGTAAAATACGATAACACATAAACTATGAGTTAAAATACAAATATTGTCATCTAGATAATATCCACACCCAAATAAGTCCTCATCACAATTATTGATACACTATTTTACAAAATAGTGAGGACTACTATAACAACTGCCTTGGAACATCACTCCACACTTCGACTACTCCCCGTTATATTCTCGCTTCCTGAGAAGAAAAATAGAACAAAAAAGAAAAGGGTGAGCTCAACTAGCCCAGTAAATAATATTATGACTAAGATAATATAGAACAAATTATCGTTAGTCCTCAACAGGGAAAAATCAGATAAAATACAATAGACAACAAGTTTTAAATCAATATTCGCAGCGAAAATAACAATTCATTAGAAGAGTTACGTAGAGAATGAAATCTATTTTCTTCTATGAATTTAAAAGTTTATCATCAATATTTTATCCCTGTAACATCAATCAATATACATCTTGAATCAAATATTCATCTTTGCACTACAGGCCAAAGATATTCATCAGTTGGTCATGTTTATCTCAACACCTGTTCATCTTTGCATTACGGGACAAAGATATTCATCAGAAAATCATTCATCTTTGCACTACAAGCTAAAGATATTCAATAATATCATCATTTAGGACTGAGGATGATGAAAAATATTTTAAAGAAAACAAATCCAGTGAAACAAAAGAATAAATATTAAGGATTCGTATTTCGGTTTATCCATGTCCAAAAATACCTCATAAATAACCATAGTGGAGTAAAATTTAAGAATGATCAAAACATGGATACAATCAAAGCTAGTATCCATAATAGATATTTTGGACGAAAAATGAAAATTTAATTTTTCTGTGAATAGTGTCGTATTCATGAATAGTGCCGTATATGTGAATAGTAACCCCGACACTAAAAGATAAGAATTTCACAAGAAAAATCTTACCAATATTCTGGCATAATGATATTGAAAGAAATAATATCATTTTTTTAAAAAATAATATCCCTTACCTCGAAAGAATAGTACTTCTGACTGGAATATCAGATATAACGCTGAAAGAACTTGCACCGTATAGCAACACTCAATGTATCAAAATACTCACAAGAATACGCTCGATAATATAGAGAGAGAAATCTTTAGTTTCTGGTGTGATTTTTAATTCTAACCTAAGCACCCTATTTATAGGAAAATGCTCAGAACAACAAAGCGGAAAATTTAATAAAATAATAATATATTTATATAAATTTCCTACGCCTACTTTTACCAACTAAATTCAGCACTTTGCACATGTTAGTGAGGCCCACAAAATGAAAAAAATGTTTTTATTAAAAAAATATTTAAAACTTCAAAAATCAATTATTCCGAAATTTCAATAATTCATAATAAATAGCCCTTTTATCAGAAAAATTTGAATCTTATGTCCATTCCATAGAAAATTCAATTCTCTACAACTTTACAGAAGAAAGGTTTTCCAAATTCCACACAGAAATTCACTAAAATTCACATACGGACGATTTTGCAGGCTATAATCAAATTTCAGTCAATAAATGGGGTCCACCGACATGTTTAACAAGTTTTAAATATTTTTATTAACAAAAATACTCTTCCTCCTCATATACTCATATATCACATATTCATTGTAAAAATATCACTATTGTTTTATTATTATAATATAATAATATATTTTTAAATGAAATATTTTATCAGAAAAAGAAAAAATATTAATTTTCAACAATTGTCACATTAAAAATTTTATCCATCTATATCCACATAAAATGAATATTTTCCTTATCATATAAATCAATAATTAATTATTCACAAATAGTATTATAGAATCACAATATCGATGAAACCGTGTCGTTCCTCAGAAAGAGGGGCTTTCGATAAGGATTTCTCCTTCTTGGTAGCATGATTAGGTGACCAAACCTCTCCTTAGACAGAACTTTCTAGACATTGTCAATAATGCTATCTGATAATATTAATAATATAAATTATTGATCTGATAATGGAAAATACTGTGTAGTGACAATTATTGAAACAACAATAATATAAAACATCAACGTAGCAATTATTGAATCAATAAAATAAAATATTGAACAATAATTATTGTAACAATTATTGAGTAGTGTCTTCTTACGTAAGAATCAATAATTAGTGCAATACCGTGTGCTACTATATTTTTAACCACCGAGTATTTCAACAGTATTAACGGTAACAACTACGTCGTTATTTATAAACAACTTATACTTGTCATTTTTTTCATCCATTCGCTTTCCGTTATGGGGCCCACACAAGGCTACGCCGTCGTACGAATATTCCCCGACAGTAAGAATATTCCACGACCAAACGAATATTTCCCGACAACAATGAATATTTTATAACCACTTGCTTATTTGAAATATTTACGCATTTTACCCATAACTAACCACATTAATCAAATCAACCCTTACTATTTCAAAATAATAAATAGAGGAAATTCAATTGCATTTATAATAAGTTGGTGTCTTACAACCTCCCCTCCTTATAAAATTTCATCCTCGAAATTGACGTACATACCTGGTGTTTCGAAAAGGTGAGGATACCTCGCTTTCATTCCCGTTTCCAACTCCCAGGTCATTTCCTCAATAGCATGGTTTCTCCACAAAACTTTGACTTGTGGTATGACCTTTGTGCGTAGGACATGCTCTTTCTTATCCAAGGTGTTGACAGGTACCTCCTCGTACGTTAAATCTTCGGCTATTTCGTCTGGTTCTAACTCAATAACGTGGTTCGAGTCTTTTACATATTTACGAAACACAGATATGTGAAAAATATTATGAACACGAGACATACTTGTAGGTAACGCGAGTCTATAGGCCACATTTCCTACTCGGTCAAGAATCTGAAATAGACCAATAAATCGTGGATTGAGCTTTCCTCTTTTCCTGAATCTTGTAACTCCCTTCCATGGAGCAACACGCAACAATACATGATCCCCAATACTAAATTCCACGTCCTTTTGATGAAGATCCGCATAACTCTTTTGTCGATCCTGTGCTATTTGTATACATTGTCGAATCATTTGGATCTTTTCTGTAGTAATACGTACCAACTCTGGTCCCAACTATGTTGCTTCACCTACCTCATCCCAACATACTGGAGAGTGAAACTTCCGTCTATATAATGCTTCGAATGGAGCCACACCCATACTTTCCTGATAGCTGTTGTTGTAGGAGAATTCCACCAATGGTAAATACTTATCCCAAATCCCTTTGAATTCTAGGACACAGAGTCTTAATAGATCTTCAAGAGTTTGAATAGTCCTCTCTAATTGTCTATCCGTTTGAGGATGGTATGCCAAACTGAATCGTAAATCCGTGCCCATAGCTTTTTGCAAGCTAACCTAAAATCTTGAATTGAATCTTGGGTCACGATCCGAAACTATGGATACTGGCATGCCATGCAATCTCACAATATCATTTACATACATACGAGCAAGACGTTCAAGGGGATAAGTCTCCCGTATCGGCAAGAAATGAGCAGACTTGGTTAATCTATCAACAATAACCCAAATAGTATATATGCCTTGAGAAACCGTGGGAAGACCCGTAACGAAATCCATGGTAATATGTTCCCACTTCCATTTTAGAATTTCAAGTTGTTGAAATGGACCTTTAGGCACTTGATGCTCCGCCTTTACACGTTGACAAGTTAAACACCTCGAGATAAACTTTGCAATCTCTCTCTTCATATTGTTCCACCAAAATATATGTCGAACATCACGATACATTTTGGTACTTCCAGGATGGATTGCAAATGGTGTATTGTGTGCCTCCATCATGATCTTGTACTTTAAATCAGAGTCGTTAGGAACACAAAGTCTGGAGTTGACTCGAAATATTCCTTCTTTATCGATTCTTGCCTCTGGGATAACACCATCTTGTACTTTCTTCTTCATACGCATCATTTCAAGAGTCGTGGCTTGAAACAACTTTAACTTTATCGATTAAAAGGCTTTGGTTCTATCATTATACTTGACATCATCGCATGGGTCTCCGGAGTCTTGAATTCTATCTTCATCTTTTGTAAATCACACAAAATGGGCCTTTGCATTGATAACATCGCACTCGTTCCCGCATATGATCTTCTACTCAACGCGTCAGCTACTATGTTCGCTTTTCCAGGATGGTATTGAATGGTGTGGTCGTAGTCTTTCAACAACTCGAGCCAACGTCATTGCCGCATGTTGAGTTCCTTTTGGTGAAGAAATATTTGAGGCTTTTATGGTCTGAATATATCTCCACTTTCTCCCCATATAGATTGTGCCTCCAGATCATTAAGCGCTGAAACGAGCATTGCTTGCGCTGACTCTAGATCATGAGTAGGATAATTCCTCTCATATTCTTTAAGTTGTCGCGAGGAATAGGTTATGACTTTCCCATGTTGCATGAGAACACATCCTAACCCTTTGCCTGAAGCATCGCTGTAGATAACAAATCCATCCGAACCAGATGGTATTGTCAGAACAGGTGCCGAAATGAGTCTCCTCTTAAGCTCTTGAAAACTCTTCTCAAATTCCTCGCTCTATACGAATTTTGTATCCTTCCGAGTCAGCTGAGTTAATGGAGTAGCGATTCGAGAAAATCCTTCCATGAATCTCCGATAATAACTAGCTAAGCCCAGAAAGCTACGTACTTCGGTCACCAACTTCAGTTGCTCCCAACTTTGTATTGCTTCAATCTTCGTTGGGTCAACAGATACTCCATGTTTTGACACCACGTGCCCAAGGAATGCTACTTCCTCAAGCCAGAACTCGCATTTCTTCAACTTGGCATATAGCTTATTTTCATGAAGCCTTTGGAGTACCCGCTTCCAATGGTGCTCATGATCTTCATAACTTTTGAAATATATGAGGATGTCATCAATAAAGACAACAACGAACTGATCCAAATATTCTTTAAATACTCGGTTCATCATATCCATGAAAGCCACAGGAGCATTAGTCAATCCAAAAGACATGACTAGGAATTCATAATGCCCGTACCGAGTTCTGAAGGCAGTCTTTGGAATATCCTTAGTTCTAATCTTTAGCTGATGATATCCAGAACGAAGATCGATCTTTGAGAAGAATTGTGCTCTTTACAACTGGTCAAACAGGTCATCAATGCGAGGTAACGGATACCTATTCTTGATAGTGACATGGTTCAATTCCCTGTAGTCAATACAAAGTCTCATACTCCCGTCTATCTTCTTTACAAATAAAATAGGAGCACCCCACGGAGAAGTACTAGGACGAATGAAATCAATGTCCAACAACTCCTGTAGTTGGACCTTTAACTCCTGAAGTTCAATAGGAGCCATTTGATATGGGGTTTTAGAAATGGGCTTTATACCAGGTTCAAGATCAATAAAGAATTCAACTTCACGTTCTGGGGGTAGACCGGGAAGTTCTTCAGGAAATACGTAAGGAAAGTCACTAACAACAAGAATATTCTTCAAATCTGACGTGTCTTTATTCAAATCCATAACAATGGCTAAGAAAGCTTGACATCCATTTTTTAATAAACGAATGGCTTTATGGCTTGATATAACAGTGATTGATTTTAGTGGTTTAGTTGCTTGAATTGAATAACCAGGTTGATTAGGAATATGAAAACTAACAACCTTACGAAAATAATCAATTTTGGCATGATGAGTAGTTAACCAATCAATCTCTAAAATCACATCAAAAGCAAGTATCTTTAAAGAGATAAGATAATGTGATGGTGCCAACTTGGATCAAACAAGATTTATAAACAGTGGATGTGATGAAAGTTTCTCCTAGCGGAGTCTCCCTAGATAAGTCAAAGTCTAATTTCTCCGGAGTCAAGTTTAAACGTTGAGCACAAGCAGGAGAGATAGATGAATGGGTAGCACCGATATCTAGTAATGTATAAACTTTGCAAGAATTTATGATTAGCTTACCCGTGATCACCTCATTTGGGTTCCTTGCATTTTGACCAGTCACAACAAACGCTTTTCCAGGAACCGTTGACTTTGACTTTTCTGGGACAGCCTTTTGAGTCACCATCCCCGCTGGACTTGGTTTCTCTACCGTACAATCTCGAGCGATATGTCCTTCCTTTCCATAATTATAGCATACCTTGAACTGTTGTGGACAATTTGGGCTAATATGTCCCTCTTTTCCGCATTTATAGCATACGACCGGTGGTCGTTCTCCTCCCTTAGAACGAGTTGCTGCTAGTGCTGACGTCTTCACATTGTCATTGTTGAATCTCCTTTTTTTAAGATCTCCCCCCGACTCGCTTCTTCTATTTTCATGGCCATGATTACCACCAGAGTGGTTCCGCTCTTGTCGACATTTTCTTTCCCATTGGGTTATCGTTACTCGATGATCGCTCTTTATTCTTTAGTATGACCACAGTTTGTGGTCCCTCGGTTGAACATACTCGTTATCTCACTCTAATAATTGAGCCTGCTGACAACATCTAAATTTAGAGAAAATTTATGAGAAATGAGATCTTGGCGTATGTCGGGTTTCAAACCTCTCGAAACATCCGCGTCATCGTTCCTCATTCTCCACCAAATGAGGTGCAAACACAGATAATTCCGCGAACTTAAGCGCTCGTCTTTGGGACACCATTATGTTGTTACTGCTCCGGTCTAATAAACTCTACCTCCTTCATATATAATGAATACTTTCGGAAAGTACTTGTCATTGAACAATTTTGAAATATTTTCCAAGACATGCTAAGTCTGCGTACAGATGGATGTGCGCTTCACAGATTTCCACTAGTAATCTGCCTCATTATGGAACATAAAGGTGGCGAATGGAACCTTCTGTTCCTCCGTGCATCCCAAGACATTGAATATCTTGGTCATTTGCTTAACCCAAGTTTCTGCCTTAATCGAATCCGGCTTTCCCCAGAATTCTGGTGGTCCCAACTCTTTGAACTACTTGGTTATGACAAACCGTGTGTTGCTATCATTTCCACTTGTATTTTGTACACGAGTCTCCTTCGTCTGATTTTGCATGAACTGCAAAATGCTTCTAAACATCCCGTCGTTCATCGTCTGATCAGTGTTGTTGTTTACAGGAGGAACATTGCCGGCCTATTGCACGTTCTCCTCATTGGTGAGTAAAGGTGTCTCCACGGTTTTATTTACTCCACTGTTAACATTCTTAGTTGCCATTCTCAAATGCTGCCATAAAACAAGGGTTAATTAAAGAAATTAACATATCACATAATATCCCTATATTCTGATCAACCAACAAATAATCTTAGGTAGGACACACTAGCAAAGGATTTACTCGTCTCTCCCCTCCTAGTTCTATTCCCCGATCTCCGCCGGAGACCATATCCCTAAGCTCTAATACCAACTGTGACGCCCCCAAAATTGGTATATAACACCCATTCTGAGTCGCCAAATACATGGTACAAAAACAACTACAAATTTATTAATACAATTGTCGTGCAAAATACGACAACACATAAATTGTGAGTTAAAATACAAATTTTGTCATCTAGACAATATCCACACCCAAATAAGTCTTCATCACAATTATTGATACACTATTTTACAAAATAGTGAGGACTACTATAACACTATTTTAAAATACAAATATTGTCATCTAGACAATTATTGATACACTATTCTCACTATCTAAGAAGAAAAATGGAACAAAAAGGAAAAGGGTGAGCTCAACTAGCCCAATAAAGAATATTATGACTAAGATAATATAGAACAAATTATCGTTAGTCCTCAACAGGGAAAAATCTGATAGAATACGATAGACAACAAGTTTTAAATCAATATTGATGAGTGAGTTTTATACACATGAATTGGATATATTTGGGCTTAATTTATTATTGTTCTCAAGTCTTTTAGGATGTTTTTATGTGTTTGTGTCTATTCATGCATGTTTTATATTGTTTTGTAGGAATTGGGACAAAAGTTACATGGATTGACGTTTGGGGTGGCTAGATTCGTGTTTTTGGCTTGCCATTTACACAGCAGTTACTTCAGAGCCAATTTGACTATAGCTCCGGACCTTATGTTGAAACACTTAAAGAATGAAAGTTGTAGATCTACTTTTTCTCTTTTCGGAACATCTTGAATCATCAAAATCGGAGCTCGGACGAAGAAGTTATGGCCATTTTCCCAAACGACGTTGGAGCAGAAAATGTTGGAAAAAGGGGACAGCGCCGGGGCGTTATTTTTTGGCCTATGGACAGCGCCGAGGCGCTAAGGAGCGAAGCATGTGAGCATCAAGCCCGGTATTTGGGGTATTTGGGGAAAGAGGTTGGTTGGGCCTGGATGCGTTTTGGGCGAATTTTGACACCTTTTAGACTCCAAATTGGATTGGGTTTGTTCCTAAGCTCAAAATTAGACTTGTAATCTAATTCAATAAAATTGCTTCTATCATGGTTGGGACAAAATTAGACACCTTTTAGTTTGGAATTTGCATTTATTTAGGATTTAATAAAATTGCTTCTATCATGGTTTTACAGGTTATTCAAGTCAAATTCAAGTGTGGTGCCCAATTTGTTCCATGTGCTTAGCCTATTCTCCAAACTTAGCGGACAAGGAGGAAGATTGCTATATTTCAGGGAAGTCCTCTGCTTTAATTTTTTCTATTGTAGCCATTGAGGACAATGTCTAGTTTAAGTTTGGGGGCATTTTAGTGTCGTATTGCATATAGTTAGTTATTTACATTATAGTTCGTTATATTTTCGGGTTATTTACATTTAGTTTTTGCATTCAGTTTTTTGTTTAAAAAAAATATATTTAAATATCGCAAAAATAGTAGTTAGTTTACTATGTTTGTTGTAGTTAGTTTATATTTGCATGATTCCAAGCTGTTAGATAGTAAAAAGTCTATTTTGGCCAATGATGAGACCGGAATTAAGTAGATAAGTATAGTATTGAATATTAAGGCTTTGATGTGATTTCTTGTTATGAATTGAATCTTTTCTGTTTGAAATCTGGTATAATCAAGGTTAACACGTTAATAACAAACTATGTTAACTCGATTAAGTTTAAATTGATACATAATGGATTTTTAAGGATAATACTAGTTTGAAGGAATGAAAAGACATGAATAGGCGGAGATGGCTAAATTTAGATAAAAACTTAAGTTTAGGGGAAAATTTGGGATATATAAGCTTATTAAAAAAAAAAAAAACAAAAAAAAAGAAATGGAAAAAGAAAGAAAGAAAAAATAAAAATTACAAGTAGCTAGTTTTGTTTTGGGGCCTTTGTTACTTGAGTGAAAATGCGCTCAAGGGGTATCTTTAAAACCTAGCGCCCTAAGGTCTTATATGGTGCAGGAGAGTCGTTGGTGAAAGCTCGCTAAGGGGTGACACTGTTAGCCTAATGGAATGAGACATTGTACAGTCATGGTTAAAAAAAAGTAAAAAAAAAAACAACAATAAAACCGGAAAAGAGCAAAAAGCCCCCGTAATGAAAAGTAAAGCATAAGTATCCCAGATTGGACTCTTGAACTTGGTGGATGTTTGAATTTTGTTGGATTTAGCTTGTTAAGTGAATTTTGTGAGTTTACCTTTGTATGATGCCTTGAAGATATCTATTATGTCTTAAATTTGATTTTATATCAGTTAGCATTGTTGTGGAGCACACACGCACTATATCAGTGATAACAGTCTAAGATTTGATGATTGATTGGGAAATTACTTATTTGTTTTAATATGATGTATTATCATGTTTACTTGATTTCTCTAAGGCCGGTTGAATAGACTTGTTTCTGTCATTACTGTTGGATTCGTAGGCATATAGATTAGTTTCATTACATTATATTGCATACCATTTTTGTGTTTTTGCTTGAGGACAAGTAAATGTTTAAGTTTGGGGGTATTTGATGAGTGAGTTTTATACACATGAATTGGATACATTTGGGCTTAATTTATTATTGTTCTCAAGTCTTTTAGGATATTTTTATGTGTTTGTGTCTATTCATGCATATTTTATATTGTTTTGTAGGAATTGAGACAAAAGTTACATGGATCGACGTTTGGGGTGGCTAGATTCGCGTTTTCGGCTTGCCATTTACACAGTAGTCACTTCAGAGCCAATTTGACTATAGCTCTGGACCTTATTTCGAAAAACTCAAAGAATGAAAGTTGTATATCTACTTTTCCTCTTTTCGAAAAATCTTGAATCATCAAAATCGGAGTTCGAACGAAGAAGTTATGGTCATTTTTCCAAAGGAAGTCAGAGTAGAAAATGTTGGAAAAAGGGGACAGCGTCGGGACGCTATTTTTTGGCCTATGGACAGCGTCGGGGCGCTAAGGAGCAGTGTGTGAGCATCAAGCCCAGCGCTGGGACGCTGGGGGAAGAGGTTGGTTGGGCCTGGATGCGTTTTGGGCGAATCTTGACACCTTTTAGACTCCAAATTGGATTGGGTTTGTTCCTAAGTTCAAAATTAGACTTGTAATCTATAAATACATGATGTAAGATATAAAATAGGAGGAGATTACATAGATTAGACTAGATTAAACACTCCTTTAGATTAGAACATAACCCTAGTTCTTATTAGTGTTGGAGATTGAAGCAACTTGGAGACCATTGAAGATTCAAAGCGGGGAGCGAAAGAGAGAGTCTCAAAATTTCTTGACAATAGATTATATTCTCTTCTCTTCTCTTACTTTTATCTTTTAATGTCTATTCAATTGTGGATTCTTAGTTTTAATTCATTAATTATGAACTAACTCTTTTATTAAGATTTCAATTGAACTTTTGATGGCTATGAATTAGTTATTCATTATATTCCAATTATTTGTGTCAAAGTGAGTTGTTTATCTTGCCTTATGCTTATTGATTAATTATCGATCAAGAATTACCTTGTTACTCTAGAAGGAATTGAGAAAGGAATTCTAGGGTTAGAAGCTGAGCATGATATCATGTGACTTAGTTATTTGCACAAAGGAATAATTAGGTTTGTGAATAGAATGAGAATATCTATTTGCCGCGTGTAACACATAAGGAATTGGGATTGTAACGAGTTTAATTCAATTGTTTTGCATAGAGATATAACAAAATTAATCTGGATTAAATAGAAGGCAATTGATCGCTCGAGAGAGGGCTTTTGGCACTTGAGAATTTCTGTTAACAATTCAGTAAACATAATAATTGGGATAATTGGATAATTGGTTTATAGTTCATAATTGGGGATATTGGAGTCTTAATCCTTATTTACCTAAATTTAATCAAATCTTAGTTGTTTATTTGCTTTCTTTTAGACTAATCTCTTTTAATTGTTTAATTTAGTTTTCTTAACTAGAAAAATCACAATTATTGGTTGTTTAAATAAAATTGGTTTGGTTAAGAATTAGTACTTGGTGATTTTTATTAAATAATTCCTCGTGGGAACGATACTCTACTTTCACTTTATTACTTGTTGACCGTGTATACTTGCACGTATTCATTGATTGCGAAATCGATCAACAAATATTCACAGCGGAAATAACAATTCATTAGAAGAGTTACGTAGAGAATGAAATCTACTTTCTTCTATGAATTTAAAAGTTTATCATCAATATTTTATCCCTGTAACATCAATCAATATACATCTTGAATCAAATATTCATCTTTGAACTACAGGCCAAAGATATTCATCAGTTGGTTATGTTCATCTCAACACCTGTTCATCTTTGCATTACGGGCCAAAGATATTCATCAGAAAATCATTCATCTTTGCACTACAAGCCAAAGATATTCAATAATATCATCATTTAAGACTGAGGATGATGAAAAATATTTTAAAGAAAACGAATCCAATGAAACAAAAGAATAAATATTAAGGATTCGCATTTCGGTTTATCCATGTCCAAAAATACCTCATAAATAACCATAGTGGAGTAAAATTCAAGAATGATCAAAACATGGATACAATCAAAGCTAGTATCCATAATAGATATTTTGGACGAAAAATGAAAATTTAATTTTTCTGTGAATAGTGACGTATTCGTGAATAGTGTCGTATACATGAATAGTACCGTATACGTGAATAGTAACCCCGACACTAAAAGACAAGAATTTCACAAGAAAAATCTTACCAATATTCCGGCATAATGATATTGAAAGAAATAATATCATTTTTAAAAAAAATAACATCCCTTACCTCGAAAGAATAGTACTTCTGGCTGGAATATCAGATATAACGCTAAAAGAACTTGCACCATATAGCAACACTCAAAGTATCAAAATACTCACAAGAATACGCTCGATAATATAGAGAGAGAAATCTTTAGTTTCTGGTGTGATTTTCAATTCTAACCTAAGCACCATATTTATAGGAAAATGCTTAGAACACCAAAGCAGAAAATTTAATAAAATAATAATATATTTATATAAATTTCCTACACCCACTTTTACCAACTGAATTCAGCACTTTGCATATGTTAGTGAGGCCCACAAAATGAAAAAATGTTTTTATTAAAAAAAATATTTAAAACTTCAAAAATCTATTATTCCGGAACTTCAATAATTCATAATAAATAGTCCTTTTATCAGAAAATTTCAAATCTTATGTCCATTCCATAGGAAATTCAATTCTCTACAACTTTGCAGAAGAAAGGTTTTCCAAATTCCACACAGAAATTGACCAAAATCCACATACGGACGATTTTGCAGGCTATAATCAAATTTCAGTCAAGAAATGGGGTCCACCGACATGTTTAACATGTTTTAAATATTTTTAGTAACAGAAATACTTCTCCTCCTCATATACTCATATATCACACATTCATTGTAAATATATCACTATTATTATATTATTATAATATAATAATATATTTAAATGAATTATTTTATCAGAAAAAGATAAAATATTAATTTTCAACAATTGTCACATTAAAAATTTTCTCCATCTATATCCACATACAATGAATATTTTCCTTATCATATAAATTTATAATTAATTATTCACAAATAATATTACAGAATCACAATATCGATAACCACGCCGTTCCCAGGAAAGAGGGGGCTTTCCAATAAGGATTTCTCCTTACTGGCGCGCAATTAGGTGACCAAACCTCTCCTTAGATAGAACTTTCTAGACATTGTCAATAATGTTATCTGATAATATTAATAATATAAATTATTGATCTGATAATGGAAAATACTATGTAGTGACAATTATTGAAACAACAATAATATAAAACATCAACGTAGCAATTATTGAATCAATAAAATAAAATATTGAACAGTAATTACTGTAACAATTATTGAGTAGTGTTTCCTTACGTAAGAATCAATAATTGGTGCAATACCGTGTGCTACTGTATTTTTAACCACCGAGTATTTCAACAGTATTAACGGTAACAACTACGCCGTTATTTATAAACAACTTATACTTGTCGTTTTCTTCATCCAATCGCTTTCCGTTATGGGGCACACACAAGGCTATGCCGTCGTACGAATATTCCTCGACAGTAGGAATATTCCACAACTAAACGAATATTTCCCGATAATAATGAATATTTTATAACCACTTGCTTATTTGAAATATTTGCGCATTTTACCTCTAACTAACCACATTAATCAAATCAACCCTTACTATTTCAAAATAATAAATAGAGGAAATTCAACTTCATTTATAATAAGTTGGGGTCTTACATTCACGAATACGACACTATTCATAGAAAAAATAATTTTTTCTTTCTTTGTCCAAATTGTCTATTGTGGTTACTATCTTTGATTGTATCTATGTTTTGATCTTTATTTTTTAATTCTGCTCCACAATTGATTATTATAGAGTATTTTTGAACTTGGATAAACCGAAGTACGAATCCATAATCTTTGTCTTTTTATCTCTCTTGATTCATTTTCTTAAAAATATTTTCATCATCCTCAGTCCTAAATGATGATATTACTGAATATCTTTGGCCTGCAGTGCAAAGATGAATGATTTTCTGATGAACATCTTTAGCCTGTAGTGCAAAGATGCACAGGTGTTGATAGATGAACATGACCAACTGATGAATATCTTTGGCCTGTTGTGAAAAGATGAATATTTGATTCAAGATGTATATTGATTGATGTTACAGGGACAAAATATTGAGGATGGACTTTTAAATTCATAGATGATAGTAGATTTCATTCTCTACTTAACTCTTTTAAGGAATTGTTGTTTTTGCTACAGTTGTTGATCTAAAACTTGTTGTCTATTATATTCTATCAGATTTTTCCCTGTTGAAGACTAAAGATAATTTTTTGTACATTATCTTAGTCATAATATTATTTACTAGGCTAGTTGAGCTCACCCTTTTTCCTTTTTGTTCCATTTTTCTTCTCATGAGGCGAGAATATAGCGGGAACTAGTCGGGGTGTGGAGTGATAGTTCAAGATAGTTGTTTTAGTAGTCTTCACTATTTTGTAAAATAGTGTATCAATAATTGTAATGAGGACTTATTTGAGTGTGAATATTGTCTAGAAGACAATATTTGTATTTAAACTTACAGTTTATGTGTTGTCGTATTTTGCACGACAATTGTATTAATGAAGTTGTAGTTGTTTCTGTACCACGTATTTGGCGACTTAGAATGGGTGATGTATACCTATTTTGGGGGCGTCACATTCATATTATTATTTGCATTATTGATAATGTCTAGAAATTTCTATCGAGGAAAGGGGTTAGGTTATTTAATTGTGCGCCAATAAGGAGAAATCACTATCGGAAAGCCCCTCTTTCCTGGGAAAGATCTGGTTGTCAATATTGTGAGGAATAATTGTTGATAAAAATATTTCCATTGTGTTGTGAATATTAGTGTTAGTAGAAATCGACATTTATTTTGATAATAGTTGATTTTTGAATGTTAAATTGACCAAGCGGGTAATTAATTAGATAAATGAGAAATTAATTGATATTAGTTCATATGCAAGGAACTATTGGTTCACATGCAAAAAACTATTGATTCACATGCAAGTACTATTAGAGGAGGTTCATTAATACAAAACAGTAAATAGATAACACGGACAAAACATTGTGGTTTCAATCAGAAAAACGTCGTGGTTAAGGGTGTCATCTATTTGACACCCTTACACAACGTTTTTAAAATGTTGTAGTTAGACACATTATACAACGTTTTTTAAAAAAAAAACGTTGTAGATTTGTTTTCCATAAATTACTAGATTCTTGAAAATGTTGTAGAAGGTATGATTCCACAACGTTTTCTGGTTAAAAATGTTGTAGTTTAATACATTAGACAACGTTTAGGCACATTTACACAACGATTATAATGTGTCATATATTTAGACAAATTTATATAACATTTTTAAAACGTTGTAGTGTGACTTAAAAATGTTATAATACATGCATAAAAAATTTGTTTTTAAATATCAACCATAGAAAGCAACAACAGACAACATTTATAAAATGTTGTAGTAGCCTTGTCTTTGTCTGTGTAGACTCCACCACAAAGTCAGCTCCAGCTTCACCCAATGGGATCTCTTCAGGGTTTCTAAACAACCACAGAAACAAATAAAATCATTGTGTAGAATAAAATCATGGGATCTCTTTAGGGTTTCTAAACAACCACAGAAACAAAGTAAAGAGAAGAATATCAAAAATAAAAGGCTCAATCTTCCTATCAACAAAATAAAAACTAAAAAGATGGGGTTAAACAGACTACTATAAGCTTGTGGCCGTTTAATAGTGGACCACTCTACTGCTGAGAATCTCAAATGGACAATATGAAGAGGGGCGAGGTTGTACAAATCATCCATTGCCTTGCAATTATCATTTCACAAATCTATCTACATGATTCTATTGCTCTTCTCGAACTTACATATTACTAGTTGCACACTTGAATTGAAAAGTCTCAAAATAGCATACACTTACAAGGAAGTACCTAACATAAACTATGAAGTAACTAAACTTTTAGACTCCACAGTGAAAGAATTCATGTTTATCACATACATATGATATAGTTGTACACAAAGAACCCCTTTCATATAACTCACTACAACTAGCAAGCAGCAAAATGTTAAAAAAGATTACTTAAAACCCTTACAAATCTAATTCAATTTAAACAAAAACTAAACTTGATCAAAAGACTAATCTAACATCTAATCTAACCAAACCAGTAAATAATAAGACTCATTAGATCACTAAAATTTCAGTTCATCCATAAATCTAAAATATAAAAGGATAAACGACAATATATATATATATATATATATATATATATATTAATTGACGATTCCTACGTATTTGATCAACCTTTAAATATAATCGGTGAATATAATAACAGATCTGAAAATGATCATAGAGCATATCATTAACGATATATGTGCGTATGTATGTATTTTACCTGCAGCACCAATAACAAGAACTCGAGCTGGTTTTTTCGCCATTGTTGAATATCTGATCTTAATCTAATCTGTGCCAGAGAGAGAGAAAGGGAACTGGCCACAATTATATCAAGAGCTTCATTCCAGTCAATGGATAACAGAGATGGTCAAAGCAAACCTGCTCAGGAGAACAATAAATAATTATATCAAGAGCTTCATTCCAGTCAGTGGGACCAATAGAACTAACAAGTGTTGGGGGCATTGAATGCCTCTCCATATAAAAATCATGATGATCATAATTGAGGTTGAGTTCTTGAACATTAAAAGCCTTAGTCGGAAATGTGCAAAAAACATATGTAACATCTTATATATTTAGCAAAGAGATTACCTCTAAGGTTTCAGCAGCTTTGTTAAGATCAAGATTTCTATCTTCTTCATGCTTGATTAAGTTAATGAATTTTCTCCATGGTGTGGACAAGGGTTCTGAGATTGAGATGAGAGAGATTCTTTACGATCCAAAGAAGAGGTCCAAGGTGGTGATGAGAGAGGTTGGTGCCAAAGTCTCCTTTTCTTAAGTGGTATATTCTCCACTTCAGTATCAATGAGACCCACCTTGAAAAATGCTACATTAAGCTACCACAAAGAGAGTAAATATTTATCTTTGATTTAAGATACTTTTAGTGGTTAGCGAGATATGGACCAAGAAAACATACCTTTCAGATTCAATGGTTGTGCAGTCTTGCCTAGCCCTTTTGGGGTTATTGATTAGTTCCACATACAAGTTCATGCTTCTAACAACTAGCTTTCTACACCACCTTGTTGTACTGAAACAACCTTTTGTTGCCTTCTTCAAATGCAAGTCATGATTAATAATTCTAGTTAGTTCCACCTCAACTGTAAACTACACTAAAAATGATTGCAAATACAGGTGACTATTTGACTATAATAAAAACAACTATTTGACTATAATAAAAGCATCTGAAACATTAATATTAATGAAGTAAAGGCCATGAGATAAAATAATAAGGGTGACTGGAAGGATATTGTTGATCTTAAGCTTTGATGACAGTAAGGATATTGTTGATCCTAAGCTTTGCTGCTGAAGTATATCAGTAATGGAAATAATAGAAATGACCATATAATTCTGATACATACCACAAACTAATCAAGTTGCTGAAAATAAGGGGTAGCTCACATATAGGGAAGGTGGTTGTTTATCATAATAACACTGAGGCAGATTGAACTCTAGTTCACCCTTGGCAGGCTCATCAGACCATGGGGAACCAAATGCTTTGTGCAAATTTTCTGAAGAATTCAAGTTCAATCCAAGTGTCGTCAAATCAATTCCAAGTGAAAGAGATGTAAGATCAGGATCACTCATCCTTATAACACTTAACAAGCCAAGCAAACCAAATGATAAACGTACTCCAAAATTATTTCAATTCTGATCCAAGTGGAAACAATTAAAATTTAAGAAATTAAACTATTAGTAGTTTGTGAATTGTAAAGAAAAAAAAGTTGTAAATTGTGTTTAAATGCTAGAGCATTTGAATCCAACTAGTAGTGGAGAAGAATGCTACTAATAAAAATTGAGCCTTTACTTTGTAAAATCTGACAGCCCTTTATACCTAGACCCAATGCTAATGCCACCATGTATATAGTAGTATTAAGTAACCAATTCATATAAAAGTTTAAATAGTAAATATGGATATACGTTAAATAATCATCTCATCTCAAAATTTAAGCTAGTACCAATGGCAGCAAATGTTAAGACCAGGCCATCATATTATATTGAGTTCCTAATTAACCCCAACACTTGTTTTAATTCTGATCCATGTAGAAACAGTTAAAATTACACAGAAAAAAAGAAATTGAACTCAGTTACACCACAAAATTTGATTATTTAACTAAGAAAATAGCAAATTTTGCTATAACCAGAAGTAGAGTTGTAATGACACTTGGGAGGATCAGAAACCCTAACCTTTGGTAACCTCTCCTTTTTTGAGATCAACAAAATAAATTTCCTCATTGTACCAAATTTTTTGATAAAAAACAAGGTCAAAGCCAAGGGTTATAGTTAGTAACTAATCGTATCAAGTAAATTAGGCATACAATATTTACATACATATAGAGATATTGGGGGCGATATTAAGTTGATAAACGAGGCCGATTTTGTTGATAATATCCTTACCGGAGTCGGTGGCGAGGTGGAGCTTCATCTGCTCCAAAAGGCGGCGGACTTGAGGTCAGAGGTGGAGCTGACGCTGCTAGCCATGGCTGTAGAGAAAGAAAAAAAGGGTATGGAGTGAGGAGTGAGGAGTGAGGAGTGAAGAGTGAGTGAGTGAGTGATAACGGACGGGATGGACGAGATCTGCGGAACACAATCTAAAAACCCTAACACGACTATCTTTCAGGAAATGAAACTGGAAATAGTAGGAAATCCGGGCGTCCTCAGCATTGTGGTACCTACGGTCGATAAAGAAGTCGATATCGAGCTCAGTTGCTTTGTGATTTATGGCGTATTGAATCCATGAATTAATGTGAGAGCAGTATTGATATTCGGATCAGCCATGAAGACGCGTGAAATGAAAAGGGTTTTGACTCCGTGTTTTAATTTTAAGTTTCATTTAAGCACGGTTTTTTGCTCCGTGTTTTTTACATCGATAACATATTTTAAAAAAAAAATGTTATCTATTTAAAATCAAAAAATTGCCCTTATAAATAGATAATGCTTTTTCATATGTATCTACAATGTTTTGTTAAAAAACGTTGTGAAAAAAAATACTATAACATTTTTTATAAAAATGTCATCTTTTAAGTGTTGTCCTTTTATAGTTTTGTACTAGTGGTTATGCAAGATTGATAATACTTGAGGGACTAAATTAAAAATGGAGGCAAAGATAAAGGTGCTAAAGTATAATTAACCTTGTAATTTACCACCCTTTCATAGCCTATAAATACTCCTTCATCCATTCATTATTTCCTACCAATTTGAAGAGCAAAGTTATAATCACAAGTTATAGTGAGAAAAACTATAGAGAGAAAGAAGAAGAATATTCTGCTACTTCAGTATTGTAGTATCTAATCTCCAACTAAGGTAAGGGATATTATTTTTCGTATTCATTCCTTATTAATCTGCGGGAGTAACCTGTCTACGCAGATTACTGCATGCATGGTGAATGACCCTTCATATTCATTCTTTATTAATCTGAGGGAGTAACCTATCTACGCGGATTATCGCATGCATGGTGAATAACCCTTCGTATTCCTTCTTTATTAATCTGCGGGAGTAACCTGTCTACGCGGATTACCGCATGCATGGTGAATAAAATTTTGTATTCATTCTTTATTAATTTGCGGGAACAACCTGTTTATGCGGACTATCGCATGCCTGGTGAATAACCTTTCGTATTCATTCCTTATTAATCAGTGGGAATAATCTGCTTACGCAGATTACCGTATGACGGGTGAAAATCTATTTATAGTTTCTTTTATTATTTCATTGCATATTCCCAAATCTAAACGTATTATTGATTCTATAATTCCTGAAATGATTAGAAATTCCTTGAGTTTTACGCTTTATTTAATATCATTTCATCGAAAAAAATTGGTCTGAACTCTCTTATTGAAACTTTAATCTTTTCCTGTTGGGGTACTATTCATCCGGGGTACTATTTATATTGTACTATTCATGGGTACTATTCATACGGTACTATTCATGAGTACTATTCATAACAGAATTTAATTTCTTTTCTGTCCAAATTATTTTTGATACATGAATATCATTCTTAAATTTTACTCCACAATTGGTGATCATGTTGACAATTTAGACATTCTTGAACTCTGGATAAATTAAATTATAAATCTCTAATATTTATCCTTGATCTCACTTGATTCATTCTTTATATCATTGTCATCATCCTCATGTTTATGATGTGGTGAAAGTCATCTTTGGCCCGTAGTGCATAGATGGATTGTGGATTAGTATGATTATGACCAAAAAATTTGTATTGGTATAATTATGACTCGTAATGTTATAGACAAATGATGTGGTAAAAGTCCTCTTTGGCTCGTAGTGCATAGATGGACAATTGTTTGGCATTATCATGACCATTGGTGATACTAACGAATATCCTTGGCCCATAGTGCATGGATAATTCGATGATGTGAAATATTTATTGAGTTGTGTTACAGAGATAAAATATTGATGAAGAACTTTTAAATCATAGAAGATAGTAGACATCATGCTCTACTTCACTCTTCTAATGGATTGCTTGTTCCGCTGCAGTTGTTGATCTAAACTTGTTGTCTATTATATTCTATCAGTTTTTACACTATTGAGGACTAAGGATAATTTATTCTACATTATCTTAGTCATAATATTCTTTACTCGGATAGTTGAGCTCACCCTTTGCTTTCATTGTTCTCTTCAGGAAATGAGAATATAGCTGGGGCTAGTCAGGGAATGGAGTGATGGTCGAAGATGGTGGCTATAGTAGTCCTCACTATTCTAATAAATAGTGTGATAATAATTGTAATGAGGACTTATTTTGAGTTGAATTTTGTCTACAAGATAATATTTGTATTAAAACTCATAGTATATGTTTTGTCGTATTTTGCACGACAGTTAATAATCGTATAATTGAAGTTTTATTTAAATTCTGTACCATGTATTTGGTGACTCAGAATGGGTTGTGTGGACCTATTTTTGGGGCGTCACAATTCTTCTTAAGTCTATCATCTATAGATTTAAGTTCATTTGAGTATGATGTATTAAGAGATGGTCATATTTATTTATGTGTTCTTGACTAACAATTCAGAATAGTGAGCATAATTTATAAGAAGTGTATTAATTTAAGTGAAGCAATAAGTGAATTTGTGATCTTAAATCTCCATAATCTAATTTTTAACTAGTGCTTATTAGAATTAGTGTAATTAAATAATTTAATTTATAATCTTAAATTGAATGTTTAAATAAAATTAGTTTGATTAAGAGTTAGTATTTGGTAATTTGTATTAATAATTCCTCGTGGGAACGATACCCTACTTACACTTTATTACTTGTTGACTATGTATACTTATGTGCTGTGCGTAACTAGATTTTACCCAACAGAAGGCTACAAAATGGGTCAAGTTTGACCGACTCGGAGTTCGGGAAGATGATGTAATAAGCTGAAATATATCTTTCGATTCCCGAGGGTGGTCAATCGGCTCTTCTTCGATAGCTCGCAGTTTATTGGTTTTTGAAGTGATGTCTTATGGTCACATCCTCAGCTTTGCGATCCTTATTCGGTTCGCATCATGTCCGGGCATCGTTTCATCTTGATCTGTCCTCGGGGTTTTCGTCGAGGTGAAATGATGTTTTTTCTCTACGTCGGGGTTGTCTCCGAAGTGAAATAACACTTTTACCCTCCTGAAAGGTTAGTACAAGGAAAGAAAAATTTTGAGTGTCTATAGATGCCCCTCTTTTTCATGTTTATACAATGCAATGGAATGAACCCGACAAAGATTACTAAACATGAAGATACACGAAAAGGTATAACTAATGATGCAATGCCATGTGTAAAGTATGCAATGATAAGTATGATTTAGATTTTAAAAAGGGTTACTCCCATCTGTTAGGGAGGATAAGGATTGTGAGAATGTCGTTGGGTAATGCCGACATCTTTGTTAGGTTGTTGCCAACGAATTCATCATCAGGGTTATGCCAACACCATAACTGGGATCGAAGCCAGTGAATTACATACGTTAGGATTAAGCCAACCTTTCATTGGGTTATCGCTAATGGTTTATATCATCAGGGTTAAGCCAATCAGTGTTAGATTGGCGCTAACAGATTACATCATTAGGGTTAAGCCGATCTACGTTGGATTGTTACCAACGGATTACATCATCAGGGTTAAGCAGATCCTTCATTGGGTTGTCGCCAACGGATTACATCATCGGGGTTAAGCAAACCTATGTTGGATTGTTGCCAACGAATTACATCATCGAGGTTAAGTCGAACCTTTATTGGGTTATCGCCAACAGATTACACCATCGGGGTCAAGCCGATCCTTTATTGGGTTGTCGCCAACAGATTACATCGTTGGGGTCAAGCCGATCATTCATTGTGTTTTTGCCAATGGATTATATCACCGGGGTTAAGAAGATTTGTGTTGGATTGTTGCCAACAGATTACATCATCAGGGTCAAGCCGATCTACGTTAGATTGTTACCAATGGATTACATCATCGGGGTTAAGTCGACCCTTCATTGGGTTGTCACCAACGGATTTGAAATTTAACTAGGCACACTTAAAAGGGGGGTTGAATAAATGTGAGAGCAATCTATGACCAATTTTTAAACTTTAAATCAAACTATTAAATTAAGGCTACTAGATTGATGAATTCAACTTGCTGAATTAATATGGCCTACTGAATTGACTGATTATTTTTTAATAAAATATTTTGCTGAATTTATAACTTAAATAAAATACTTGGTGTTAAAGAATTATCTTTAGATAATGCGAATATTCAAATTTTAATTATTAAGATAATTAAACAGCTTATGTGAGTAATTAAAGTAAAGCAAGCAATAAAATCAACACCAAGATTTTTTACGTGGTTCAACTATTATCCTCTATAATAATAGCCTAGACCACGTCCAATACCAACTAGTATTGGAGACTTACTTTATTTATTTCTTTAAACACTGATTACAAAACAGATTCTTACAAAAATTAATAACAATTAATTTCTCTTGAGCACTCTTTGTCATTGTGCACCTATGCACTCTTCAAGCACCTTTGCTTCCTTGAACCTGTTTGTAAACCTTTTCTCTAATCCACTAGGATTAATACCTTTAGACTACACTTAGTCTAAACAAAAAATTAAATACAAATATAGAGATCTATGATCAATGCAAGAATAATCAATTTAACAATTAAAGGCTAAACTATATGCAATGATCAATTAGCATGGAAAGATAAACAATTAAATCTTACCAATTACCAGCTAAAATAATATTAGAAGTGTAATTGCTCAGCTGTTCCAAATTTGCACCAATTAAATTACGTTGCTCGATAATATCACTAATTAATGCAAAGAGTGTTTCGTGAGTCGTATATAAGTCCATACCAGAAGAACGATTTTTATAGTCTATAAAAAAGTTACCATTAATTTCAGATTAATCTGTTCCATTAGTCCACAAAATAACCGGCCTGATAATATGGAGAGACCCCACAACGGTAAAGAAATGTGTCTTTAATATGTATCCATATAACAACTCGACTCTTTATACTGTACGGATAATATTCAAAGACTTTTTAAAAGATTACCCACTCAATAAGAAGATTTGACTTTATCTCTCTATCCATTTAAAGTGGCGTGAACAACAAAGGTAACGTATGACATCACACTTCTTTTTCCAATAAACAAGGTCTTATAATTCCAAGATATTAATAATCATAATCCCTTGAAAACTGCACACTCACATATCATATCACAATGCTACCTTCCTTTTAGCTTCTAAGCATAATACATATATAACATTTATCAAGTAACAAACATGCACATATATCAATTAACGTTTTATAAAATAATGCTTTAAAATTCTTTGTACATGATAACATATATTTGATCTAATCTCAAGTATTTATTTTAATTTTAGGAAAAAACTTTTCAAAAACTTTTTATTTAAGACATAAAACTAAATGCTAATGATATGTCCTAGAGCCTTTAACTGAAAAAATATATTATTATGCAATTGACCTTATACTTGGTTTTCCTAGTAAAGAAAAATTTTTCAGTCCCTTGAAAATCCCACCAATGTTCTTTATCATCATATACCTGAAATGCCATGAAATAATTTAGTATTTGAACAATTCATCATCAAAACTCAAGGATGGAATATGACTAAGTCAACAGGATTACATCATCGGGGTCCAATCGATCCTTCATTGGGTTGTCGCTAACGGATCATATCATCGGGGTTAAGCCGATCTGCGTTGGATTGTTGCCAATGGATTACATCATCGGGGTCAAGCTGATCCTTCATTTGTTTATCACCAACGGATTACATCATAGTATATCGCACTTCGGAAATCACATATTGAACTATTATCAAATCACATATCGCACATCACAACTGGCATATCGCATGTTGCACTTTACAAGTTCAATTTTTATCAAGTCTTATCTCAAGTTACATTTCGCAAATCATGTTACTACCACTGACTAGTGTCGATTTTTGCATTGGGTTGTTGCCAATGGATTACATCATCGGGGTCAAGCCAATCTGCATTGGGGTCAATGCCAATGGATTGCACCATTTTGGGATAAATCCATCTGCGTTGGGGTCAATGCAACCGGATTACAACATCGGGGTTAAACTAACGCCATCATTGGGGTTAATGCCAGTGGATTGCACATCATTGGGGTTAAGTCAACACCTTCATTGGGGTCAAGGCCAGTGAAATCTACATCATCACGGTTAAGCCGACGCCTTCACTAGGGTTAATGCCAGTGGACTTTACATCATCAGGGTAAAATTGACGCCTTTACTCGGTTCAATGCCATTTGATTGCATATCATTGGGGTTAAGCAGACGCCTTTAATGGGGTCAATGCCAGTAGATTACATAATCGGTTATTGATAAAAGTGATTTAGGTCGAACCTTCTGGTCTTCCACCATTCCACGGCAAGTGTGACGCCGCCAAATCCGGGTCTCTTCCAACCCAATAGATGGTGCTACACGGTACTACCATTCATTCATTAATTCAATTGAATAGTCTCAAAAGGACTAATATATCTTCTATATATTCAAAATAATATTACATTTCCCAGGTTCCTTATAACCCATTCATTCGTTCTTGTCATAATATTCAATATATTACAAACGTTCATCCTATACTATTACAAAAGTATTTTATGGATTTGTCTTCGCCTTGCCCTTATCCTTGCCGGAGCCTTCGGTCCGTTTGATCTTAGCTGTGTTCATATGGTTTAAGCAAGAGTGAGCATAACTAGCTCAACAAGTACTACAATTCTAATAAACAACATGCTTGAAACACAGAACTCATATATCTTCAATAACTGAACAATAGTTACAAAGTAATATCGATAATTCAAAATAGCACTTCTTTTCATTCAAAACGTTTTACAACAACAATATTCAGTAAAACAACAATTTCGGTCAAAAACCTTGAGCATTTCATAAGTTCTTTTGAAAAGGACGTCCCGACACTAAGTCCGTAAGTCTGACATTACTTACGAGCACTTCTGGGTGATCAGCTCATAGTACTCTATGTTGATCAACACTACATTCATAAAACGTGTATACGTTTAAGTTGTGGAAACCTCACGTGCCTATCGTTAAACGACGAAAACATTTTAGCATACTCAGTCTTCGATTGAAAACCACACCAATATAACTTGGTAAACATTAAACATGCTTGATAGAATCATAACATAAGTCTAGCCGAAAGAATTGGCTTTGACTTCCTTATACAAAACTTCATGCGAAAGGATACATGAATTACAAAGCTTGTCCAGACTGAACTGGAACAAGGGTTAGAATACTTGCCTTCAGCGTTTGCTTACTGATTATCACACGTACACTTTAAGTCTCTAAGTCTCTACAATACATGATCATATAACATACCACATTAGGTCTTATATAATCAAGTAAGTATACTATTATATCTTACCCTTCATCTCAATCTAAATTCGGACTTAGATCTGTTATTATGGTTTCCGACTTTTCATTACGTCATTCATATTACGCTTACATTCAATTGGTTATTAACTCTAATCATCATACATAAGGTTTAAAAGTACCTTACAATATCTTATTAAGTTCCTCAATTTATTATTATTGAGTTACTATTCAAGTTGTACTCATAAACATTCTTTACTGTCCACTTCCTAGGGTTGGCTGCAAATGCCACCCATTATTCTTCAATAGAAGCCGTGGCGCGAGTTAACGATGAGTGCAGATGGACTCGTGACTGCCATGAGTCCTTACTCTTCAAATCATTGCTGCTACAATTAGCGATGTCTTTCGAGACAACGTATCGAAGCCACTCATTTGGCCTTGGGTTGGCGCCACGACGCCAACTCTGTGCCTTAGAAAATTTACAGCTTTTGCAAATTTGGCGAAACTCCCAGACGCATAACTTCTTCGTTATAAGTCCGAATTGGCTTGTTCAAAAGCCTAAAGTTCACAAATTACATACTCTATGCGTTCATGCAAGAATTTTTATCTATTTGACTTCGTTTTCTAAAATTTCACCTATTAGTTCATTTTCAACGAAAATGTAAACGTTCATGAACGTTCAACGCTCGTTTCTTCGTTCTAAGTCAGAATTCAGTCATTTTTTAGTCTGCAACTCTATGATGCCAAATATGACTTGTCTCCATCGAAAACCAATGTTTCCGACTTCAAACACAAAATACGCCAAATCTTCATCACTAAACGTTCTAAATGGATTTTAATCAACACATGACAATTCAAGTTACTTATTACACCAACTTATTGACAAAGTAGGTTTTGACTTATTCTCATAAGTCAATGACTTATTTAAGTTATGAACTACAAATTTTCATGCTTATGACTTACTATGAACTTAAGTCCATCAATCAATGTTCTCATACTATATTGAACATGCTAACATCATATGACAAACATATAACAAGTTCTTCACAAGTTTATCAACTTATATAGGTTCAAGTTATTTATTCAACTTATTCAGCTTAAGTTCATTCATCAATGACTTATTACATGTTATTATCAAACAATCCCACTTCTCTATCAATCCTATCAGAGAAGATATAAAGATAATAGACATGAGTCTTACCCTTGAAGACTATTACTTCACTTCACTTTGGAAAATCTAACAAAGGTTGAAATGACTTATAAGTGCTTATGTGGCTTATTCTCTCTAACAATTAAGTTGCTTATCTTGAGAGGAGCTGAGAGAAATTTTATCAAACAACAAATGAAGAATCAAGCCTTCTATTTATAGGCAACTCAAAGTGAGGGCTTATTAGTCTTTTAGGCCATCCCACCTCCTTATTAACCTCCTCAACTTCCACCTCCTTACTATTCATTACTTAACATCCAAGTCTACTTGCTAGCCACAACACTTGTTCATCACACAAATTGTTTGCCCATCAAGTCTACCCACTTACACTTGGATTTCTCCAAGGATCATGTCCAATTCACATTGGGCTTGCTAATTAATCTAGCAAATTTCTTGTTAGGCTTATACTACAATAGATTGGACTTATGATTTATCAAACACTTAGGCTTGAGGATCACATTCTATTGGACTTCTATCATTAAGCTAATAATCCTATAAGTCCATTACATTTAATTAAGAATCTTAACATATATACATCACGTATAATTCTCGTATGCTAGCTCGTATATTAATTCGTAATATATGTTATTTCATTCTCCATTCTTAATAGTATAATACGTCGTATTATACTTACGTTCATTACCTCGTACAATGCATACACATCCTTTGATTAATACTTTCTTTCCTTAACGTTTAATAACCTAATGTTCCCAATTAAGTCCGCATGAAAATTTTTACGTTTTCCATACTTAGATTGTTATTACATAATCCATCTCACCTTGATATTATAACATTACGCGTTTCTCGAAAATTCAAATATAATTCCCGAGCAGAAATCGATGAATAGTGTTTCTCGAAAAGCTTTTATTTTCGTCTTAGAAATTTAAACACTTTAATTCTCCCACGTAGTTAAAATACTACGGCTTTCTGACGTTTCTAGGTTATAGAACGACATTCATCTTACGAATACATAATAATAATAAATAATATTATTTTATTCATTATTAAAATTATTTACAAAAGGTTCGATTTTCCGGGGCGTTACAGCAAGGTTTTTGATTTTCCCTGGGTTTCACACCTTTTTGTAGGTTTTTCAGGGTTTTGAGGTTTAACAATGACCCAGAAGGATACCTTTCTAAGTGAACACCTTTTTTCGGACCTGAAAGGATGTGTCTTGGATTGCATTTTATATATACAGGGAGCTGCGAGGCCCACCTTGTGCAGTCGCATTTATACCTGGGGATGGAGCAAGTATGCCTGAGGCTGGCCACGACTAGGCTATACCCCCTAGCAGACTCATTTTCATTCATTTGATTCGAGTTTTCTTTGATTCCCTTTGTAGAATCTGACCTTTCTGCTCAGATCTACTCAAATTGGGCTTGATTTTGGATATTCTGCCCCTATACGTTCGTTCTACGCACTATAGATAACATATACATCGATTTTTTTTTTGTGTGTTTTCACCGCTGTTTTACCGTACTTTCTTCATTAAACGCAATTAATGGAACATGTATGCATAAATAGCTTCATAAACATGTTATAATGCAATGCATGCTTATGTTGAGGATATGGACCGTATGGATGCAATATATTTTTCTTTAATAGTTGATCTAGACATGTATTAAAACAATGAATTAGAAAAACTATTTAAATTGCTATATAATTATTGGGTTATGATTGTGTATTCTCATAGGGTGATTAAATGTGTGCTTGGATACACGTGGATAATCCATTTTATAGAGGAAACTTTGGTGAAATTTTTTATGATTTAAATGACAGGATCATATATGCATGCTTAGCTATGCTACGATATTTATGCCAAAATGATGTATACATCTATTAAGATACGTATAGGACACGCATGATGTTATGACCCAAATTAAATTCCTAGGAGTCTATTGTCTTTCCATGGACTCATTGTCTAGACATGGACTCAGACAGACTTAGTAGCTCTAATTCCCATAGAGCATCATCCGGGGTCCGCCTTCGGAGGTCTACCTCGGATACTCCTATTCTACGGATTACCCGACAGATTCGTCACTTGACAGAATATAGTGAATTAGTTAATTAGGGTGTTTAAGTCAACTCTATCAACTGTGGATTTGGATTGATATGTTTGTAATGCATTTGACGGTGGTTATAAATACTAATGAGTTCCTGATTAACAGTCTAGAATAGTGAGCATAATTAATAAGAAGTGTGTTGATCTAAATGAAGCAATAAGTAAAGTTGTAATCTTAAATCTCCATAATTTGATTCTAAACTAGTGGTAATAAGGATTTAGTTGTATTAATTATTTTAATTCAAAAATCTTAAATCAATTGTTTAAATAAAATTGATTTGGTTACGAGTTAGTATTTTGTACTTTTTTATTAAATAATTCCTCGTGAGAACGATACTCTACTTACACTTTATTACTTGTTGACCGTGTATACTTGCACTATTCATTAATTGTAAAATCTTATTAATTATGCTCAATATTCTAGACTGTTAATCAAGAACTCATTAGTATTTATAACAACCGTCAGATGCATTATAAACATATCAATTCAAATTCACAGTTGATAGAGTTGAATCAAACACCCTAATTAACTAATTCACTATATTCCTATGTGAATTACAATTAAAGAGGATTGAAAGCACATGTTCCCTTATTAGATTACATGCAGTGTAAAGGTATATCCCTATTCTAAACACAAATCATGAATTCCATCACCATGTAAAAAACACAATCACATGCTATTATGATCAGATCTAAATCTATATTTCATCTTCCGAATTCATATAAATTATCATGGTAATTGTTAGCTAAACAATTAAACAATTATACGCAATCATAATAGACAATCCATAGAATAGATCACAGTAATTAACAGAGAAGCATACTAAAATTAATCTATAAAATAAGATCCGTTGCAATCTTAAACAAGAATTTAGTCTATTGTTACTGAATTAAAATCTAGAATCCACAATTGAATAAACATTAAAAGATAAGAATAGAAGTAGAGTAGAGAATAAAATTTCTTGTTTGCAAATCTGATGCTCCCCTCTTGCTCCTGCTCTTGATCCTCAATGATCTCCAAGTTGCTTCAATCTCCAACAATCGAATATAAACTAGGGTTTATGTTCTAATCTAATGGAGTGTTTTATCTAATATAATCTATCTAATCCCTCCTATTCTATGCCTCACACCATGTATTTATAGGTTATAAGTCCAATTTCTAGCTTAGGAGGAAACCCAATCCAGTTTGGAGTCAAAAAAGTATCAAAATTCGCCCAAAAACACGTCCCAAATTGATCTAGCCCTACCCCAGTGTCCTGGTGCTGTTCACGGCACTGGAAATCTGCCTTTCGGCTCCCCGACACTACAAATAGCCTAGGTTTGGGCGCCGCGATGCTGGACACTTTTTGGGAATTTTCTGCTCTTATGTCTTTTGGAAAAATGGCCATAACTTTTTCTTCTGAACTCCGATTTCAGTGATTCAAGATGTTCCAGAAAGAGGAGACGTAGATATGCAACTTTTAGTTTTTGAGTTATTCAAAATAAGGGTTGGAGCAATGCTGAAATTGGCCCTGAAGTGGCTGGTACGTAAATGATAAGCCGAAAGTGTGAATCTAGCAATCCCAAATGTCGATCCAAGTAACTTTTGTCTCAATTCCTACAAAACAACGTAAAACATACATGAATAGACACAAACACTTAAAAATTTCCAAAAGATTAAGCTCAAACACACTGAATTCATCAGTATAAAACCCACTCATCATCGGTGCATCGTCCTCTCAATGAAGATCAATCCCATTTAGATGAGGAGGGTGATATCCATGAGCCTGAGGTTCCACGTCATCATACGGATGTGCCTGGAGTCCTTCCGGCTATCCAGGTATCTATTCTAGACTTTCTGGGTACTGACTTGAGCTGTCATCCATTCATTCACTTGCATGCTAATGAGGTACTAGATTTTTCATATTAATTTGTTTTAATCCTCCATTCTTGCCAACAATCGCTTTTTAACCTTAATGCCATGCAGGTTCTAGAGTTTACCAAGCCCAGGGGTAACTGGTTAAGTGTGTACTCCTTGTACTGGTCGTTTTATGCTGACTATCGGGTATGAGTAGATTTATGGGATTTTTAGGACTCTTTCACCATTGCCCCTCGTCATTTTCCTTGGGGCTATCTCCGAGCTTTGTTTGAGAGGTGGTTTCATCAGAGCCAGTCCCTTCATCTCTTAGACTGTGAGGTTATGATGACACCCATGGATTGGTGGTACATGTGACGCCCCTAAAATAGGTGTACATCACCCATTCTGAGTCGCCAAATACATGGTACATAAACAACTACGACTTCATTAATACAATTGTCGTGCAAAATACGACAACACATAAACTATGAGTTTAAATAAAAATATTATCTTCTAGACAATATCCACACTCAGATAAAGTCCTCATCACAATTATTGAGGCATTATTTTACATAATAGTGAAGACTGCTAAAATAACTATCTTGAACCATCACTCCATACCTCGGCTAGTTCCTGCTAAATTCTCACTTCCTGAGAAGAAAAATGGAACAAAAAGGAAAAGGGTGAGCTCAACTAGTCCAATAAAGAATATTATGACTAAAATAATGAACAACAAATTATCTTTAGCCTTCAACAAATCAGATAAAATATAATGGACAACAAGTTTTAGATCAATATTCGCAGTGGAAATAATAATTCATTAGAAGAGTTTAGTAGAGAATGAAATCTACTATCATCTATGAATTTCAAAGTTCATCATCAATATTTTATCCCTGTAACATCAATCAATATACATCTTGAATCAAATATTCATCTTAACACTACTGGCCAAATATATTCATTTGTATCACCAGTTGGTCATGTTTATCTCAACACCTGTCCATCTTTGCACTACGGGCCAAAGATATTCATCAGGTAATCATTCATCCTTGCACTACAGGCCAAAGATATTCATCAAGTATAACCATTAAGGACTGAGGATGATGAAAAATATTTTAAAGAACGAATCTAGTGAGATAAAAGGATAAAGATTAGAGATTCGTACTTTAGATAATCCAAGTTTAAAAATACTCCATAATAAACCATAGTGGAGTAAAATTCAAGAATGAAGATCAAAACAAGGATACAATCAAATATAGTAACCATAATAGACATGTAGGACAAAGAAGAGAAAATTTTATTTTTTGGTCAATAGTGTCGAATTCGTGAATAGTGTCATATACGTGAATAATGCAGTATATGTGAATAGTAATCCTGGCACAAAAAGGTAGAAATTACATAATAAAATTCATACCAATATTATAGCATAATGATATTGAAAGAAATAATATCATTTACGAAGAAAATAGCATCCCTTACCTCAAAAGAACATTATTTCTGACTGGAATATCTAATGTAATGCTGAAGGAAACTTGCACTGAATAACAACTCTCAAAGTATCTAAATACTCACAAAATACGCTCGATATTATAGAGAGAGAAAGCTTACGATTCTTGTGTAATTTTTAATTCTAACTAAGCACCCTATTTATAGAAAAATGCTAGAACGTCAAATAAGATTAAATTAATAAAATATTAATTTATTAAAAATTTCTACGCCCACCATCTTTGCCAAAAACTTAGTACACATCTAGTGGGACCCAACAAAATTAGATTTTCTACACTAACCAAAAGTGGGGCCCACCACATTTTTTTAATAAAAACATTTTTTTTGAAACTTCAATAATTCATAATAAATAGCCCTTTTATCAGAAAAATACGAATTTTATGTCCATTCTATAGGAAATCGAATTCTCTACAACTTTATAGAACAAAGTTTTTCCAAATTCCAAACAGAAAATGCCTGAAATCCTTATACGAACGATTTTAATACCTCCATTCCGACAAAATACTGATAAAACACCCCAGCATTAATTCCTTCATTTATATCCACACAAAATAAATATTTCTCTATCCATCATTTATATCCACATAAAATAAATATTTCCTTATCATATAATTCAATAATTAATTATTCACAAATAATATTACAGAACTACAATTATGGTAACTAGGTCGTTCTAGGTAAGAAGGGGCTTTCCGATAAGGATTTCTCCTTACTAGCGCTATTAGATGACCAAACCCTATTCCTTAGACAGAACTTCCTTAGACATTGCCAATAATGCTATCTAATAATATTATTCAAATAATATGAATTATTGATCTGATAATGGAAATAATGTTCAGTGACAATTATTGAAACAACAATAATATAAATTATCAACGAAGCAATTATTAAAATAAAATATTGAACAATAATTAATGTAACAATTATTGAGTAGTGTCTTCTTATGTAAGAATCAATAATCCAATAATATTGTGCAATACCGTGTGCTACTGTGCAACCATGCGTATTACTGTACTTTAACCATCAGGTATTCCAACAGTGTTAACGGTAACAATTACGTCGTTATTTATAAAAACTCAAACTTGTCATTTTCTTTATCCGACCGTTTTCTGTTATGGGGCCCACAAATGGCTGCGATATCGTACGAATATTCCCTGACACAATAAGAATATTCCACGACCAAACGAATATTCCCTGACAACAATGAATATTTTATAACCACTTGCTTATTTTGCAAAATTTGCACATTTCACCTATAACCAAAGCATTATATCAAATTAACACTTTATTATTCAAAATAATAATTAGAGGAAATTAAATTTTATTAATAAAATGTTGGGGTCTTACAACCTCCCTTCCTTATGAAATTTTGTCCTTGAAATTGACGTACATACCTGGCATTTCAAAACGGTGAGGGTACCTCACTTTCATTTCCGATTCCAACTCCCAGGTCATTTATTCAATAGTATGGTTCCTCCACAAAACCTTGACTTGTGGTTTAACCTTTGTTCGTAGGACATGCTCTTTCCTATCCAAGATTTTGATAGGTACCTCCTCGTACGTTAAATCTTTGGCTATCTCATCTAGTTTTAACGCAATAATGTGGTTTAGGTCTTTCACATATTTACGAAGCATAGATATGTAAAAAATATTATGAACACGAGACATGCTTGGAGGTAATGCGAAACTATAGGCCACATTTCCTATTCGGTCAAGAATCTCAAATGGACCAACAAATCGTGGATTGAGTTTTCCTCTCTTCCCGAATCTTGTAACTCCCTTCCATAGAGAAATACGTAACAGTACATGATCTTCAATATTAATTCCACGTCCTTTTGATGAAGATCCACATAACTCTTTTGTCGATCTTGTACTGTTTGTATACATTGTCAAATCGTTTGGATCTTTTCTGTAGTCATGCGTACCAATTCTGGTCCCCAACAATGTTGTTTAACCCACCTCGTCCCAGCATACTGGGGAATAACACTTTCATCCATATAACGCCTCGAATGGAGCCATGCCTATACTTGCTTGATAACTGTTGTTGTAGGAGAATTCCACTAATGGCAAGTACTTATCCCAACTTCCTTTGAAATCTAGGACATAGAGTCTTAATAGATCTTCAAGGGTTTAAATAGTCCTTTCTGATTACCCGTCCGTTTGAGGATGGTATGCCGAACTAAATCGTAAATTCGTGCCCATAGCTTTCCGTAAGCTAACCCAAAATCATGAAGTGAATCTTGGGTCATGAATCAAAACTATGGATACTGGCATGCCATGCAATCTCACAATCTCATTAACGTACATACGAGTAAGACGTTTGAGGGAATAAGCCTCACGTATAGACAAGAAATGAGCAGACTTGGTTAATGTATCAACAATAACCCAAATTACATCTATGCCTTGAGAAACCTTGGGAAGACCCATAACGAAATCCATAGTAATGTGTTCCCACTTCCATTTTGGAATCTTAAGTGGTTGCAATGGACCCTTTGGCACTTGATGCTCTGCCTTTACACGTTAACAAGGTAAACACCTCGAGATAAAATCCGCGATCTCTCTCTTCATATTGTTCCACAATAATGTATGTCGAAGATCATGATACATTTTGGTACTCTCAAGATGGATTGCAAACGGTGTGTTGTGTGCCTCCATCATGGTTCTATGCTTCAAGTCAGAATCGTTAGGAATGCAAAGTTTGGAGTTGACTCGAAGTATTCCTTCTTCATCAATTCTTGATTTTTGAATAACACCTTCTTGTACTTTCTTCTTTATACGTATCATCTTTAGGTCTGTGGCTTGAGCAACTTTAACTTTATCGATTAAAGTCGGTTCTACTCGTATGTTTGATATCATCACGTGGGTACTAGGAGCCTTTAACTCTATCTCCATATTTTGTAAGTCATACAAAATGGGTTTTTGTGTTAACAACATCGCACTCGTACCCGCATACGATCTTTTACTCAATGTGTTAGCTACCACGTTCGCTTTTCCAGGATAATATTGAATGCTATGGTCATAATATTTCAATAGCCCGAGCCAACGTCGTTGCCGCATGTTGAGTTCCTTTTGGGTAAAGAAATATTTGAGGCTTTTATAATCCATATAAATCTCCACTTTCTCCCCATACAGGTAGTGTCTCCAAATTTTTAATGTGAAAATGACTGATGTCAACTCCAGATCATGAATAGGATAATTCCTCTCATATTCTTTGAGTTATCACGAGGCATAGGCTATGACTTTCCCATGTTGCATGAGAACACATCCTAACCCTTTTCCTAAAGCATCACTATAGATAACAAATCCATCTGAACCAGATTGTATTGTTATAACAGGTGCCAAAATGAGCCTCCTCTTGAGCTCTTGGAAACTATTCTCGCATTCCTCGCTCTATACAAATTTTGTATCTTTCTGAGTCAGTTGAGTTAACGAAGTAGAGATTCAAGAAAATCCTTCCATGAAACTCCGATAATAACCAACTAAGCCCAGAAAGCTACGTACTTCGGTCACCAACTTCGATTGCTCCCAACTTTTTATTGCTTCAATCTTCGCTGGGTCAACGGATATTACATGTTTTGACACAATGTGACCAAGGAATGCTACTTCCACAAGCCAAAACTTGCCTTTCTTTAGCTTGGCATATAGCTTGTTATCACGAAGCCTTTGAAACACCAGCTTCAAATGGTGCTCATGATCTTCACGACTTTTGGAATAGATGAGGATGTCATCAATAAAGACAACAACGAACTGATCAAAATATTCCTTGAATACACGATTCATCATATCCATGAAAGCAACTAAAACATTAGTAAATGCAAAAAATATGACTAAGAATTCATAATGCCCGTACCGAGTTCTGAAGCCAGTCTTGGGAATATCCTCAGTTTTAATCTTCAGCTGATGATATCCAGAACAAAGATCGATCTTTGAAAAGAATTGTTCTCCTTACAACTATTCGAACAGGTTATCAATGTGAGGTAGCGGATACCTATTCGTAATGTTGACATGGTTCAATTCTCGGTAGTCAATATAGAGTCGCATACTCCCGTCTTTCTTCTTTACGAATAAAATAGGAGCATCCCAAGGAGATGTACTAGGACGAATGAAACCGATGTCTAACAACTCCTATACTTGGACCTTTAACTCCTGAAGTTTAATAGGAGCCATTCAATATAGGATTTTAGAAATGGGCTTTGTACCAGGTTCAAGGTCAATAAAGAATTCAACTTCACGTTCTGGGGGTAGACCAAGAAGTTTTTCAAGAAATATGTCAGGAAATTCACTAATAACAGAAATATTATTCAAATCTAACGTATTTTTGTTCAAGTCCATAACATGGGCTAATAAAGCTTGACATATGTTTTTTAATAAACGAATGGCTTTATGGCTTGATATGATACTGATTGACTTGAGTGGTTTTGTTGCTTGAATTCGCATAACAGGTTGGTTAGGATATGAAAACTAGCAACCTTACGAAAAAAATCAATTTTGGCATGATGAGTAGTTAACCAATCAATCCCTAAAATCACATCAAATGCAAGTATCTTTAAAGAGATAAGATCAACAGGTAATGTGATGGTGCCAATTTGGATCAAGCAAGATTTATAAACAACAGATGTAACAAAAGTTTCTCCTAACACAGTTTCAACAGATAAGTCAAAGTCTAATTTATCTGGAGTCAAGTTTAAACGTTGAGCACAAGCAGGAGAGATAAAAGAATGGGTAGAACCGGTATCTAGTAAGGTATAAACTTCGCAAGAGTTTAAGAATAGCTTACCCGTGATCACCTCATTCGGGTTTCTTGCATTTTGGCCAGTCATGACAAACACTCTCCCTTGAACCATCGACTTTATTTTGTCCATAGTCGCCTTTGGTGCCACCGTCCCTATTGGACTTGACTTCTCTACCGGATAAAATCGAGCAATATGATTATCTTTTCCACAACTGGAACACACCATGGAAGGCTGTGAACAGTTTGGACTTATGTGTCCCTCCTCTTCGCATCTGTAGAATCTAACTAGTTGTCGTTCTCCTCCCCTAGAATTTGTTGCTAGTGGTGGTGTTGCTGCTGATGTCTTCCCATCATTGTTGAATCTCCTCTTTTTGAAATTTCCACTTGACTCACCTCTCCTATTATCATAGCCACCGGAGTGGTTACTGCTTTTGTCCGTATTTTTTGATGAGTGGGATTTATAACTGCGAATTAGATCCTTTGTGGCTTAAGATATTGCCTGTTTTCTATGATTTAATTAGCTTTTAATTATATTTTGTTGTTATTATGTCTAATTTCTATAATATAAGGCTCTACAAATCTTTTTCAGCTTCCAGGGGCATAATGGGCATTTTTGTTTGTATTACACTTGACCAAAGAATACACTAAGAGTCCGCTACCAGTAACAACATAGTAAGTTGGAATATCTTTGGAAATCGGTAGCACTTAACGCAAATGATTAACTATGATTCTGCGCCGCAGCGCCATGCCTTGTCTTGGGCTGATGTCATCCTCGCACCGCAGCATCGAGGCCTCTTCTTGGAGTCGCGCCATAGCGCGACCTCCAGTCTTTTTAACCCTACGTGGTGCCGTAGCTCCACTTGCTATTTTATTTCAATGCTCATATGCAACATGAAAGCCGATCGAGTCCGAACGAAATGGCTTTAAATGACTTAAAGAGAGAGGAGAGGAGAACTAAATACTTATTAGCCGCCTGCGATAGAAATTTCAAACGGATAGTGTAGACTAGGATTCTTATTACAGTATTAAATTCTTAGAAGAGAAAGAAGATGTACTTCAAGGAGGAAGAGTTATTGCATCCGACAGAAGCTCAGTAGCTACACAATGAAGAGAAGATTTGGAGGAAGAACACTTGAAAACAGGGGCTTTCTTATTCTAAATCTCCCATTTATTTGTGTATTATTGAAAATGTGGAATGTATTAAAAATGTTTTTTAGTACCATGGTTATGAACTAATTCCATTTTTAAGATTGCAATGTAACCTTATGTTTAACTTAATTAACTTTCTCTCCTATTTTATATAATGAATCATTTGTGAATGGATTGTTGTATTTGTTACTTAATAACTAATCTCTTGATAGATAAATTAGTATTGATATTAACGGAGATTGAAAAATGGATGTTATTGTGATGCCCCCAAAATAGGTATACAACACCCATTCTGAGTCGCCAAATACATTGTACAGAAAACAAACTACAACTTCAATAATACAATTGTCGTGCAAAATACGACAACACACATTGTGAGTTTAAATACAAATATTGTCTTCTAGATAATATCCACACTCAAATAAGTCTTCATTATAATTATTCATATACTATTTTACAGAAGATAGTGAGGACTGCTAAAACATATTTCTAGAACCATCACTCCATACCCCGACTAGATCCTGCTATGTTCTCACCTCCTAAGAAGAAAAATGGAACAAAAAGGAAAAGGGTGAGCTCAAGTAGCCCAGTAAAGAATATTATGACTAAGATAATATAAAACAAATTATCATTAGTCTTCAACAGGGAAAAATCTGATAGAATACAATAGACAACAAATTTTAGATCAACAACTACAACGGAAACATCAATCCATTAGAAGAGTCACATAGAGAATGAATTCTACTATCTTCTAAGATTTAAAAGTTTGTCGACGTCAGGATTTTTGAGTGTCCCTTTTCATTACTTATTCTTTGGTGTTCTCATGTTAATGTGTGATTTGTCTGAAAAAACAAGTGAAAAAGGTCTGACGTGTATAATGTCGACGATTGACTTTAAGAGTCGCCAGTTGGTGTATTTAACTGGTTGCACCAACGCAACCGAAAAGGTTAGCACATTGACCCAGTGATTTGACAACGCTAAACGGGTCTGGTGAAACCGAGATTCATTAAGGGTTCGGGGGCTTGATTATGCGGAGGGAAGGTGTTAGGCACCCCCCGACATCCGTGTTACCACGGTGACCGCCACTCTTCAAAGAAATTGTTATATGAATGTGTGTGTGGATCAATGTGCAATTATTTGAAAGTAGTGCGAGGCCTCGTTCGCACCTATATACACAAGGTTTGAATTTTATAGACAAATCCAGTTTTGACCAAGATATAGCAATGAAGTTTTGTAAAAGAGGTTTTTTCAAACCGTGTGCTCAATAGGAATTGAGACCTTTTCATAATTCCATTTTATTAAATGCTCGGCTTATTTTCTTTTATTTTCGAGATGTGAAGCATCTTCGAGAAAATAATATACAGCAGTCCCGAACTCCTTATGGGCATGACAAACCATCCAAGGAAACTCGGACACTATAAAAATAATGTACAAGTCGCTTACGCCTAAAAAAAAATCCATCATGGGAATCAATCTAGGTTCGATGAGATCGAACACAATGATCACATGATTCCTAGGCTCACGTGATACTTTGTAATTTGTATGGAAAGCGATGGCGATTATATATATAAAAAGTCAGTAAATATATATATACTGACTGGATCAACAACCACGAAGCAACTCCATGGGGGATCAGAAATGTAAATATATAAAAGCGGTAAATATATATATATGAACATGATTAACCGCCACAAAGTAAACTCTAGGCGGGACGAAATGTAAATAAAGCTGTAAAAGCGATCAACTGCCACGAAGTAAGCTCCATGCAGGACAGAGTGTAAATAAAGCTGTGAAAGGCCACGAAGTAAACTCCCGGCCTGACAGAAATGTAAATATATATATGTACAAATATATATATAAAAGTAGTAAACGCAC